>OY757143.1:28979339-29615706 GCA_963583835.1 Drosophila immigrans
TTATAATAATTTATAATAATAATAAATAATAAATGTAAATTGATGTCGCCTGCAGCCAATATAAAATATATATTATATTTAAATTAATTTACTCTAGCAGCTTTTAAACGAATAATTAAGTTTGATATTTATTTAGCAAAATAGTCTCAATACATTTTAACTTCCAAATTTAATTGAATTGCATTTTTGGGTTTATCAAAAGCCCAAAATAGCAGTAGGCTCCTTTTGACAATTGTATTCTATTTCTTTTATGATTGTTGAGCCATCAACTTGCCACTTGAGTGCCTGGAAAACTGTTATCCAATTGAATTGAATTCGTGTTTGTAGACGACTACATAGCACAACAATAGAAGAAATAGAAATCAATTGATTGTTCCGAAAATCACTTTCATTACTTATGCAGTTTCCAATCAATTTTCAATTTGACGCCTCCCAACCCAAAAATCTCGAAATCCTCCATCGACACAGCGACATTGAAATCGACATCGACATCGACGGCGACGACAACGAGCTTAGCTACTTAGTTAGTTAGCCAAGTTTGTGGGCCAATGGGGCCGGGATACTTTTGCTAAAGTCTAATCAAAACGGGCTATAAATTCCATGAGCATAGCGTAGCGATTTTGCTTTGCTTTCCGACTGCTTTTCACTTCGCTTCCACTGCCAACTTTACTAATTAATTGTGCACTTGAGAATTTTTGAGCGGCATCTCGCACAAAGCAAACTGTAAACTTGCCTTGCTAGGCAAAAAACTTGCCAAAGGAATGAGACACGAGAAAGCGATAGAGGGAAAAGAAGAGAGAATAGGGTAGAGAGCGAGTGCAGTGAGAATGTGTGCGCTTGGCATGAGAACTTGCAAAGTTGATGAGTAAATAAACTAACAATTTTTCCTACTTAATTAACAAAATTGTTTTAATGCGCCGCCGTCGACAGAAATGCCAAGTGAGGCGTTTAGTGACGGCAGCATTGACAAACTGACAGACTGACGCGTTGACTAAATGACTAAGCAAACACAACGGTGAAGCTGCGACTCAAGTGTGTGAGTGTGAGTGTGTGTGTGTGCAGACTGGAGGAAGCAGTATAAAAATGGCGACAACGCAACGCAACTCAATAATTAAACTTGACGCCAGTAGATGGCGCTGTGTCAAGGCTGCAATTTTATAGCAAACATAAGATTCGCAATCATTTGGCATACTTCAACAACGTAAAGTTTAAACAATACCTTAAGCCACATAAATACATTAATTATAGCGCAGCATATTTCAATTCTGTTGCACTCACTTGATAAATGGCATTTGATTAACATATAAAGGGAACTCGATGCCAACTATTCCTCTTGCTGCCAGAGCCAATTTATTTGCTTGCATTGACAACTCTGCGCCACAATAAATTGCAACTCTGTAAACGTTGCATTGCTCCTTGCCACTGTTGCAACATTGCGGCTTATGAATTGCATTACAAATTCGCATAAATTTCGCAGCAAAGTAAGCGCAACAAATCGTTTTGTGTGGCGCTCGCATTTATCATCAAAAAAGACGCATCCATTGCAGAAATTCAATCTGAAAGGCAACCGCGAGAATTATGAGCTATTCGTAGCATAGAAGAGAGAGTGTAGGGAAAGACATTCTCCTCGCACTCTCGCGTTGGTTTCTGCTGATGCTGCTTTGACAGCCTTTGAATGCGTTTTGTGAATTGACTTTTAAATGGCTCGACTTGCATTATTGCCAGTCGAGTCCTTCGATTTATTGGCCATTTAAAATGCTTTATGGAAATTACTTACGATGAGTCTACCAAAGCATTCTTAGGCGGCGCGGCATCAACATTGAACTGGCAGATAAATTAACTGATAAATATAAATTGATTCAAGATAAAGAAGGCAATTTGAAATATGGAAATTTATATGCGAATGATAGCACATTTTTAAGATAGAAAGATCAATGAAAAAAGAAGATTAACTTTCATGGTGGAAAAATTATTAAAATATGCAGAATTCATAGAAAAATTGATTTTTAAGGTAGACTTAATTCAAATGAATTTATTTCTATTAAATTCTGCAATACATTAATAAGCGTTAAAGTAATAATGATTTACACTTAGTCAATTTAAGATAGAGTAAATATTTATTATCGTTTAAATACAAATGATTAAGACCAACTACGTTGCTTTAATTTAATTTTAAAGTCAGTCATAAATTAAATACCGTTTAAGTAGTAAATATTGAGATCAAATACTTTGCTTTATTATATTATTATTTGTATCCCCAATAAAAATATATCAAGTCTAACTTTAACTTTAAAAGCAACTCTTACCTTTAAGTAAACCGCTTATAAATGATCCATAATATCGCAAAATTTTGATAGTCATTGACATTAAAAGGGCTAAAGGCTCCACGACCGGAGCTCGACAAAAGTCCAATGAAAATAAACAAATAGCTGGTAGAGCAGATCTCCTTTCACTGGTAATCGTTGCCTGGTTGCAAAAGGGCTAAACAAATATTTGCAGCTGCAACTCCACAAATCACAAATGAGATGATGAAGGCAGCTCCAACCAGACGACACTGCAAAAGGGGGAGATGGATTGTGGACTGGCTGGTGTTGGTTGTTGGCTGTTGGCTGTTGGCTGTCGTCAACATTTCAAAAGGACCTCAACATGACGGAAACGGAAACAACAACTTGCCCGCCTTCCCTGCAGTTCGAGGCAATGTTCTTGCTGCCTTTTAATGACATTTTTGCGCCCATTTGAGCTTCCGTTGGTGTTTCTCCACTTTGCGTTGTCGATTTTTGCAATAATTTACTTAAGAAAACTCTAAATATGTTTGCCTTTCCTCTTCCCCCCGTTCTTCCTCTTCGTTCGCTCGCAGCATGACTTTATTGCCAGCAATTTCAGAGGCTCGCAGACAATTGTTTATGGCGTTTATCTTTGAGTCTGGCGATAAAATGTTGTGCACAATCCATGTGACTTTATGCGACAATATCCAATAAATCTAGCATTCGCCCAAGGCCTGAGGTGACTAGCAAATCCCAACCAACCACACTGAGGGAGATCTTGACCTTCACAGCCCTTTCAACGCCAACCCCATCGGCATTGGCATTGGCATTGGCATCGAGCCTGCTGCATTGTTTGTATTTGCTGCTGCTGCTTTGTCTGCGCCTTTTCAAAGGGTTTAATTGTGCTTTTTGTCTGGCTGTTGACATAGGTATAGCCATCCATCCATATGCCACTCTTTTCTCTCGCCTGCTTCTCACCATCTGGCTGGGCATGCTTTGTATTCAATATTGTTCACAAGCTAGAACCGTGTTAATTAACTTGTATAAATCAAGCGCTAATAGACTGAGAAGTTCTTATAAATTATTAGGGTCTGGCGAAACTAAAGTGAAAGTGATTTTAGATACTAAATCTTTAAACATAATTGAGTCGTAAAATATGCGAACATATGGCAGAAAACCCAATTATGATAGAGTCTACGTCCACCGGGAAGTATGGAAGTAATTTTTGATATTGGATTTAAATTGCGAAGATTGTTTTTCTATGTATAACTACGAATTATAATTGTATTTAAATTTAATTAATTTTTTTGGAACGACCCTTAAATTTTGTATATAAGTTTTTCTTTTTAATATTGTTAAATTTTTTACGTATAATTAAAGTGATCTGAATTTTTCATATTTTCTATCATTTTACTTACATTTTATTTTTAATGAAGTAAGTTTTAAAATTTGTAAAATTATTTTATATATTTTTTTTTTACAATAGTAGACTTGGACTTAAAAAATGTAAGTCTTTTATAAAGAAACTTAACTTTATTAAATTGTATGTGATAAATTTGTATTTGATTAATATTGCAATAGGAGTCTTGGATTTAAAGAATTTGACTCATTTACAAAAAAACTTAACTCCATTCAATTTTTATTGATTCATTTGCAAACGACTTATATCTTATTGTTAAAAAATCAATATAAAATTGCAAAATTGCAATTTTAAGGTTTTGGGATAACTCATAAATATTTGCTGCCTTTTGAAAGTGCCAGTGTTCGAAATTTCATGTAGTTTTGTACGCTGACACATTTTCTAATGTCAAATAATATTTGTTAAAATTTCGCCGCAACAAAATGTGGTTAACGGTCCTGCTGCACCTGCTGGCGCTGATGCTGATGGTGCAGGCAAAGTTGCAAACCACCTCGACCGCCTCTCAATCCTCAACCTCAGCTCCCATTCCTGCATCCCGAGTGCTGCAGATAAACCAGACGAATTTCAATACCACACTGCTGGCGAACGATGTGGTGTTCATCAACTTCTATGCGGACTGGTGTCACTTCAGCTCCATGCTCACGCCGATCTTTGAAACAGCTGCTGTCCGCCTAGCCGAGGATCTGCCCAGGTCGGCGAAAGTGGTGTTGGGACGCGTGGATTGTGTGCGGGAATTGCAGCTGGCGAATCGCTGTTCCATCGTCAAGTTTCCGACGTTGCAACTCTTTTATCGTGGTCATGCACTGCGTCGAGAGTATCGCGGCAAGCGGTCGGTTGATGCGCTGGTGGACTACGTGAAGAAGCAGTTTGAGTTTGCGATCAAGCGATTTAATGACATGGCGCAGCTGGAGATGATCAATGTGAAGCGACGTTCGATGATTGGCTTCTTCGATAATCGCACCAAGCCCGAGTTTGCTGTCTTCGAGCAGCTGGCCGAACGCTTCAAGCACGACTGTGACTTCTATCAACGCGTTGGCGCTGCGCTGGTCAACGTGTCGTATACGCAACAAATGCCAACGTTGGTCTATCGTCCGGATACGGCCCGAACTCATGCCACCGATGAGGTGTTCATGGGCAACATGGCGGTTAAAGAGGCTGTGGAGGCGTGGCTGATGCAGAAATGTTTGCCTTTGGTGCGTGAGGTGGACTTTAGCAATGTGGAGGAGATCATTGAGCAGCGTTTGCCATTGCTGGTGCTCTTTCATCTGCCCCACGACATGACTTCGGTGAAGGATTTCAAGGCCATCGTTGAAATGCAATTGTCCGATTACCGGCAATTGAACTATGTCACAGTGGATGGCCTAAGATTCGAGCATTCTGTGCGGCACTTGGGCAAAACGCATCGGGATCTGCCCATCATTGCCATCGATTCGCTGAAGCTCATGTATCCGTATGCCAACTTCAAGGATATGTATATACCAGGACATCTCAGGCTGTTTGTCGAGGCCTTCAACAATCACACTTTAATACCCGATTCGACTGCGACAAATAACACGGAGTTGCAAGCGAATTCGACGTTTAAATATCTGGGACCTTCTAAGCATCGCTACAGTCTGATCGGACACGATGAGCTATGAGCGATAAGTTGCCTATTTGCGCCTCCTTTTGGGTAATTACCTTGTTTTTCAATCTCGTTGACCTCATTCTGCTGCTGCTCGAAAACTTTCTACTCCAAGTTCTCTGGCCGCTTACTCTTGTTATTCTTATTAATAAAGCTATTCAAGTTGCTGGCAACTTAATCAGTTCCTGGCGTTTTTTGCACTTCAGGGAGCGCACTAAAACTACACTAGGCAGCAGGGAATTTCAGGGCAAATGTTTTTGTTCGAGGCGGGGGAAAACTCAAGCGACTTAGCAACATTTTTATTGCTAGAAATATTCCAGGTATTTTTTTATTCAAGCATTTACTACATTTTTTTAAAGGGAATTTTAAGCCTCAATAAATCTAGCAGCTTTAAAATATAATCAAAATTTGGAAATGTGAATTTTTTTGAAGTTCAAATTTTTAGCAAATTTACGAAACTTTGTCTTTATTGCCGTGGGTTTTTAATTTCATTAAATACATTTTTATTTGCGAAAATAACGAAGAAATAAAATAATTTGTACACCAAATCGACTTTAATAGTTTACTTCAATCTGCAATGGCAGCAATCGTTAGGCCGATATTTCAATTATTATTCAGAATTGGAATTTAAAATGTGTATTTGGTAATTGTCAACATATAGCCAAAAGCCCCCCTGCCAGTGTTAATTATTAGTTCGTTTTGTTTTAAAAACTACTCCAACTTTATTAATAAATAAATAAACAGAATTCCTTATATAAGTAATAAAATTTAAATATGTTAGTTGTGTTAGAATAATATTCGTTTAAAGATGGCTGGCTATTCATTATTTGTATTATTATTATTATTCGCAAATTAGGATCCATATAAATAAAGCAAAATTAAAAATAGAAAAATTATGCACCATCCTTCAAACACTTTTTTGTATGAATGCAAAATTCGCTGCAGCTTGGTAGTCTAGTGTTCGTATGCATGTTTGGGCTCATGCATTTTGTAGCTGCTAAAAAATACTTGTTTTTTCGTTTGCTGTGGAAAATGGTGAAAACAAATTGCCTGCAACTAAACATAATGGTTAAACAGACACCTGCTCAAGGCACTCTCAAGGAAAATCACTTGAGCTGCTTCTGCTTCTGCTGCTTCTACGGCTGCTGTTGCTCCTTGGGAGCTGCACGAGGTCTTAACGCACTCGGCAGCCATTTGCCTCAACTCAACTTTAGTCATGGCCTCTGCACAACAGTCTCTCTCTCTCTCTCTCTGCTGCTCCTGCTGTCTCTCTCGACATAATTTGCTGTGGTTTTGCATTTACTTTGCATCTCAAGCATGCTTGAGGCTTTGAGGCTGATGTTACTGGTGCAGCAGCAGCAGCAGCAGCATTAGCCTGGTTTTGTTGCATCTACTTCGGGCCCAGTCACTTGGCAGGCTTGGCTATCCAGCTTCCCACTTGACTGAGCTTGTCTTGTTCTTGCCGTGCCTGGCACTTCCGTTTCCGGCTGCAACTTCACTTCCCCTCCACCAGCTTCACCAGTTGTTGGTTTTAGTTTTATGCGCTGCATTCGCACCCTGTTTGCAATCACTTCAGCGCCATGGTCGTCGTCCTTGCGGTGTCTGCGAACCAAAATCTTCAGCTGAGCAGCTCCAGCAGCAGCTGTCGAGTTCGCCACGGAGTCGCAGTTGCATTTCCAGTTGCACTTGCAGTTGAGCTCGCTTTTTTTGCTGGTTGCTTTCGTATAAACATATGCGCATATATAATTCGCTCATTGTTTTTCGTGGTTACAGATTTGCATGCTTTAAATGCACTGCGAGAAAACGTGTGCAAATGTAGATTAATAAGTGAAGAATTGATTGAAATTTCAAAAAGAGTTAGAGGAAATGCTACGAATTCCATCCAATGAATTAGAATTGAAAAAATCCGATTTAAATCTATTTACTGTAAATTATATAATTAAATACAAAATCATAAATTTGAAAATTCTAGTCCTATTGTAATTTAATTAAAAATTATATTTTCAAAGTCATCGAGTATATTTGAAACACAAAATAAAACAATAAATTAAAAAAACTGAGAGAAGATAAAATGTTCATCTACTCGTATTGTATAAAAGAGTCGTTTATTTACTTGCCAATCTTTGAATATCTTTCTATAAGAAGCCATTTCGAGTTTATACAAGTATTTTGCGTTAATATTTATTAATTTAATTTTTTAATTTTCTTCTCATTTTATTCTCTGAGCAGTGTAGCAGACAAAGCGTGCAGTTCTTCAACATTAATTTTTAAGTTCTCTTAGCAAAATGCAGCCACTATTTTTTTTGCAGTGAATACGCGGGCTGCAATCCAGCTTACATTTAAAGCCGTTGCAGTGCCGCCCCCGCCACGCCTTAAAGCGCCTGCTATTTGTTCAACAAATTTGAGCTCATTTACACGCAAAGAAAATAAACAGAAAGTGCAAGAAAAGCGCTGGGGAAAAGTTGAAAATGCAGCGCCTCAGCTGCCTGACGACTGACTTTTGAGCCAAGTACAAGACTATTTTATTTTCTACTTAATTTAATTAGCACAGTACTTGAGCTGGTGTGTGCATGTGTGTGTAAAAGCAATTTGGTGCAGCATCTTTGGCGCTGCTTTTAATGAAACAGACAATATTATATTTTTGCCTGCAAGTCAGGCAAGTGAGACTGACGCCTTTGTTGCATAAATGAAAATTAACGTTTTCATTAATTAAACGCACTTCATTAATTGCATGTCTGTGTTTGGTGCGAAGTCAACGCCCTGTCTGCCTAGCATTCCCTCCAGGCGTGTAGATTTATCAAAAGTTCCGCATGCACTTAGCATTTAGATTGAAATCGCCGGCCAAGCCGCATGATTGATTGTGCCCATTTCATGCTGCCGCCCCATCGACTTGCCACAACGCCCCCCCCAATGGGGCAACTTTCTGGAGGAGGTCTGGGAGACACGTGTGTCTCTGTTGACACAGGTGTCGCTTGCTTTTAATTCTAATTGGTCAGCGTTGGCAATTTTTCGAAATGAATTTTGCATTACGTTGCTGTTGAATGCTCCTCGCAAAGGGGCAAACAACAAAAAGAAAATACTCACTGGGCAAAGACAAATCCATAGTGACATTTTCATTTGGTCCTTGCGTTGTCATGACTTTCAATTTGTTGGCCAACAACAATGGCCATCATATATTACAGCTGTCAAGCGAGAAAATACCCCAAGTTGTCTTGGTTTATTAGACCATGTATTAAGCTGAGTTTCTGCAATTTAATTGCTAAAGTGTAGAATTTATTCCTTGATTAGAATTTAAAAGAACTGGAAAACTTAATAAATAATTACATACATAAATATATTTAGCAATAATAATAATATGCACCAAAAATGTAATTGTTTTTTATATAACTATTTCTATCTCAACAATACATTCATTTAACCGAAACAGTTTCAATTTCTTTGAAATACATATTTCAATTTAGAATTATTGCAAAGTCCAACTTTAAAAATCACGTTAAATTTGTGAAATTTCAAAGTATCCTTTTCCACCGTCCTTCAGCTTTTTTTGCTTTAAGCTCTGCACTTTTTCGGCTCTCTTTTTGCTTACCTGTAAACGAGTTTTCAATTTAATTCTGGCCTTCAGTCTCGTCGTTGACTGTTGCAAACTTCGATAAATGCCATAAATTGCGCAACATGACTTATGATATCTCTGCCATTCGATTTTTTTTTTTTTTTTTTTCTCTTGCCCATCTTAATGTCAACACATTTTTTATGGGCAAATCTGAAAACGTTAGAGACGTAATTTGTATTGCACTCGCAGAGCACAAAGTGAACTGGGCAAAAAAGGGAAACATTAAAAAGATAGCGAACAAATGTCATTGGCAAATACACGACTAAAAGCTATCCTATAAAGTAAGTGCAGGAAGTTGTGCAGTCTATGCGAGAGCCGTTAAAGAAAGCAATTAAAATAATTATTGTGTTATTATACCAAACAACGTTCGTTGACTTCTCATAAAGTTGGCACAATTCTCGCATGCGGCAGACCGTATTGAAAGGATTACAAGTGCAGTCCTTGACTCGATCCTTAATGGGGCAAGTGTAGTTAGCCCATAGAACGCAACGCAGTGCAATCAATAAAATTCCAATTAAAATGCCATAAAAAAGGCAGCATAAAGTACACACTGAAAGTTTAAGTCGAACAATCGTTGAGTTCCGCTCCCTGCTGGCTGAGGATTATGGTTCATTAAATTGGCTGGTAATCAAGCTACTATTTAATGTGGTCAGTGCACCTAGAACCCAGCGCAACATCAATCATGAAACTTTCAAGTGACTTGCCGCTCACTGACAGGACGAGACGATAGCAAAATGTGTTGGAATTTTTATTTATGCAACTGCATGTTTAATCATTAACAATTTTGTAATTTGTATTTTTTATTGAAAGCTTTGCCAATCCACGCAACTGAAAGTTGTTCTAAAATTTAAGTCGTACTTATGGATGTCAATGAAAGCTTCTTAGCTGCAGCTTAGCATAATTATCTGTTAGCTAACAAAACTTTGCTCTGAAGACAAAAAGCGCTTTTTGCTTGTAAAGTTTATAGTTTCACTTTGGCAAGTATTTATTTATACGAGCTACTTATGATTGCGCATTTTGCGCTCGTTAGCTGTTGTGCTGTGTTTATTTTGCCATTTTAGAAACATTTTCTTTTCGCAATCTGTACTCGTCAAACTTAAAGCTTAGCGTGAGCTGAGCTCATAACTCTGCTGCATGTCGATGTCATTTTCTTCGCTAGTTCATGCTCGATACCGCTCTCTTTCTCTCTATTTCTCCCTCTTTCTGCGTTGGCTGTAGGAAAAACCATGGCAGGCACTGCGACGAGTGCTACTAACGAACCTAACATTGCCTGTTGTTGAATGATAACAGCAAGCCACAATGAAAAACATTGCACCGCATAGAGAATTGGAGCGAGAAGGAGGAATAGAGAGGGAGACAGCTGTAGCAATTAATCTTTACAATGGCGTACATGCGAAATGGAGTTCATAAATTCCAAGTCACGCTACACCAGACACCAAACACCAAACGACTAAGAGGAGCAGTTGCCAGTGCTTCAAACTTTAAATTAGCCTCGAGATCTCGACAAATGTGTGCGTGATGCACTCACGTACCATATGTGTGTGAGGCACACACACATGCACACAGGTGCATAGAATGGCATACAACAAGTGCAACGACAGTTGCAAGTCAAGTTGCTTTGAGTGACGCCGTGGGATTTGATGCCACAAAATGGCCCACATATTCAATTAGCCCACAATATGTGGCATAGTTGTGGCCTCCCACTTGAATAGCTACTCAAAGAAAACTTTAACTCAAACTCAACTCTGGAACTATTTAAATTTAGTTAGATTTCAAAAATATTTCTTTTGCTTTTCTAAACACATCAATTCGGTTGGAATCATCTTTTCGATGCCACAACATTTTGTTCTTGAATTCCTTTAAAAAAATATTTCTCAAATTTGTAGAGCGCATTGTCTGCTTAAAAGTTTCCTTTTGCTCTGTGAATTCCTTTAAGCTCTGTGCCGTCTATTATGCATTGATAAATGTGATTCGGTGGGAATAGAATGGCAGACGAGTACAACAAATACATATGCTGCCAACTTAATGCCATGATATATGTATTTGTAGGGGAACACACAGTGCGTATGAGTAATAATGCGACGATCCAATAGATTTATGGTAAACGGCCATGGCCGAAGACTCGCTTGTTTGCGCTTATGTCTGTATAAAAATGCATATAAATTTCACATTTCTGCAATTTATTATGGGCACAATGAGCACTGCGTTCCCATCGCATCCTTCTTGTTATCCTTCTTGCTTTCGTTCGGCCTGAAAATTAGCTCGTTTGTCTTGAGGCTTACCAAGAATGAGTTGAATAAAAAACAAGAAAATAACATATGCTGTTTTAAAAATGCTAACGAGCAGCAGATCAGGAATAACTAACGTTATGTGGCCGCAATCCCTTTGAATAAATCAACAGGCGTCGAGCTTTGAACCTTTTGCCAACTTTGAACCCCTAACCTGTAATCTCTAATCCTAAACAACCCGAAGAGCACACAAAACATAAACACACACATTTGCTGCTGTCCGACGCTTTTCACTCTGGCCTCCTGAATTTATTGGGGTCAGTGGGACTCGATGTTGGAGGTGTCGAAGTGTTGGGGGTTTTTGCGTGCTGTTTTTATATAAAAATTTCAACTCTGAAAATCACAACTGATAATTGGCTGGGGCCAAACAGCAGCTGAGCTAAAGGCTAAAAGCATGAATTGAATTTAAATGGTTGATTAGTCGATGGGGAGAACGTTCAAGGACCTAAAGATATCCTCGGTTCGCGTATGTGGTGTGAATATCGCATAAATATGTGAAAGCGAATACAAAATTTATATGATGAAATAACGTTTAGTTGGTAGTGCGTATATAATGCTGCTTTTATGGTGTAAAACGTCAAAGGAATAGAAATTGAGTGGGAAAGTGCTACGAAATTAAATATTGCAATTGATGACTTGGAAATGTAGTAATTTAAATGGAAAATACAACTGGAAATACAGAAAGTAAATTCAGTTTAAATATAAAATTTTTAAAAAATTTCTCTGTATTTTTTGAGGTACTCAAGTGAACAAAAAGTTCACAATAGTTTTATTTAATTAATAACTGTGTAACGAAATGTTAAAAAAGGTTATATTAAGATAGAAAAATAAAAATAATAAAATACTAAATGTTAGGGAACAGTAACAACAATAACAATAAAATTGTAAATGCTTAACATATTTTTCTATATTTTTTGAGGTACCTAACAATAAGGAATGAATTTAAAAATGGTTTTCTATATGTACTTACAGCGTCAACTTGTTTTTTTTATTGATTAATTATAAACCCATGAATTGTTTTTTGAAAGAGAAAAATAAACTTAAACTATAAATGCCAAATAGAAACATTCTTTTTTAAGAATTTTGAGTTTTGAAAAGTTTAACCTTTTAATAAATAATAAGAAGTTACTTTTTTAATTAATGGCAACTCTTTATTTTAAAAATATGAATATTTTATATAAATTCAATTTATGTACATAATAACTTTTGGTTAATTTTGAACAAAAGTGTAAAAAATTAATAATAACTGAACTTGGGTTTAGTTATCTAGTTTCGTATGTAGATTAATTAACTAAACACGCGAATCGTTTTTGAGTTGTTTTGTTTTTATAATTTTTTTATTCATTCGACAACCGTCTTAAAAAAAAACCTGATTGAATGAATTCAGCTCAGAATTTGTTTGTTTTTATTTGGATGTAAATATGAAAATTTAAATGAATTGGACAAACCTGGAGCAGGGGGCTCGTCGAAGCTTTGAATTGGATAATCATCACAATTATGATGATGATAAGTAACCGGTTATAACTCACGAATGAGAATGCTCTAAGTATTTGTTTATGGGGCACTTGATTGGCATTTGTTATTGTTGATCTTGTTACTATTAATATAGACGCTTCTAGACTCCATTTTTAGCCTCATTTGAGTTAATTGCGTTTTTTCGGTGATTTACATATTTGTCAAATGCGTATTTGACACTCCTCTATCACATGGTTTCTGGTGGTTTTTTGATAGATGCTTACTGTGGCTGAGTTGTATAAAAACAGTGGCTCACCTGTGGATTGGTTAAGTTTGGGAAGTCAATTCGAATCTTAACAATGAAACTGTTCATCGCTCTTGCAATCCTGGCGGCTGTCCTTCTGGCTGTTGCCTCTGCGGCACCTCAATATGGAGGATTCGGTGGCGGACGTGGCGGAGGTGGCCATGGAGGATTCGGTGGCGGACACGGTGGTCATGGAGGAGGCGGATTCGGAGGCGGCCATGGCGGATTCGGTGGCGGACATGGCGGAGGTGGATTCGGAGGTGGCCATGGAGGATTCGGTGGCGGACATGGTGGCCATGGAGGATTCGGCCATGGCTAAATGATTCAATGCCACAAAAAATATTTAATGAAAAATTCTTTTCTTCATACAATAAATTATTATATAAGAACCAATAATTTGATCTAAACCCAGATATTGATAAGCTTAAATAAACGTAAAAAATATTTAATAATAATATTTTAATTGACCATGGCTTCATTTTTTAAAATACTCGAATATTTATTTATAGTTTCTTATTTAATTTTTGTCGGTTTGTTTTTATTGCCATAAATTGTTTATGATATTAGATATCAGACAGATAATTTTAATTTATATTTTTCTTATGTGGTTTTCGAAGTTTACAAACTAATAATTTTAATGCACAAGTTTCTATTCGAAATGCAGTCTGAACGGAATAAAAAGATAAAGCTATAGATCGTTTTAATATATATTTTTCACATGTGGAATTGAAGTTCATAACTTATAGTTTTAATTCACAAGTTTCTATTCGAAATCCAGTCTGCAGCTATTAAATAGATTATAGACAAACATAATGATAATATAATAACCGATCGAAATTTGCATTATTTTGTTTATGGAACGAACAATTGACAAATCAATTGATTATTGTGTTTTTATGGCAATATGAATTATTATTTGCTACTGTTTCTGTAGATGCTAGTGGGTAGAATAATCTATACTAATTTACTAATTTTATCTATAATGAAGTTTTGTGTCTGTCAACTTGTTATTGGCCTGTGCATCTGGCATTGAAAAACCAGATTAAGTGAAGTCAGTTGTGAATTTGTTTGTTTATGTATTTTTAGATCAATAACTAAATCGCTTAAAACAAACAAACAGAGAAATCAAGTCGTCGGGGGACTCCTCGAGGCAATGAAATGGGTATTGAACAAAATAATGATGTTTTAAAAGAACCTGTTTAATAACACAAATGAGAATGTTGTCTGCATTTGTTTGTTTATGGGGCACATAAATTGCAATTTTGGTATATGGTGACTGTTGTTGTAGGTGCTTCTGGGCACCACTTTTAAAATTATTAGAATTATTTATACGCTTTCGGTAATTCACCATGAATATACATATTTAATAAACTCGTATATATTCATATTTGACACTTTTCGCCTTGTTTTTGGGCGATGCTGTTCAGATGAGAGCTGGAGCCAAATTGTATAAAAACAGGGCCCCAACTGTTGGTTGGTTAAGTTTGTAAAGTCAACTCGAAGCTTAACTATGAAACTGTTTATCGCTCTTGCCGTTCTGGTGGCGGTTGCCTCGGCGGCTCCTCAATATGGTGGATTCGGTGGTGCTAATGCCGCTGCCAGTGCGTCGGCTTCCGCTCAAGCTGCAGGCGGCGGTCGTGGTGGAGGCGGTTTCGGAGGTCCTGGCTTTGGAGGCGGCCGTGGAGGACATGGAGGCGGTTTCGGAGGTCCCGGCTTCGGCGGTGGTCATGGAGGGCGAGGAGGAGGCGGCTTCGGAGGTGGTCCTGGATTCGGAGGTGGTCCTGGATTCGGAGGCGGCCACGGAGGACACGGTGGTGGCGGTTTCGGAGGTGGTCCCGGCTTCGGTGGTGGCTTCGGTGGCGCCAATGCAAATGCCAATGCGAATGCAAATGCAAATGCAGGAGGCTTTGGCCGTTAATAATCTGATAAATCCAAATGTTTCTTTTAATGAATTGAGTAATAATGTGAATAATAATAATATAAATATTATAATAGAAATAACAAATTTAATTAATTTCAATTTTCAATTACCCAAGGAGTACTCTCTGAAGATATAACAATTATTAGTATTCAAATGCTTTTAAATTTGTTTCCATTTTCAATTGTTTTTAAAAGGAAGCAAAGACAGCTAAGTAGCTAAATATAGGAATTTCATCATCTCATATTTGGTGTCTACAACTTATGAATTCATTGCACAAGTGTATTAGAAAACTAGTCGGGTGCCAAGAAATAGAAATAAATGATCATTATAATTATGAAAATTATATTTAACCGGTTGGAACGCATTATCTGCATTATACTCTGTTGTATTTATGGACTAGCTAATTGATAATGATATTTAATTTGCTTCTCTTCTAAAATTCGTAGAACGTAGAATTATTGTTAAACAAATTGAAAATAATATTTTATTATTTGTGGTATAAAGTTGTTTTTGGCCAATGCCTTAGTAGTATAAAAGCCACCGATAATCTGTGGTTGATTGAATTTGTGAAGTCAACTTGTTGCTCAACAATGAAACTGATTATCGCTCTCGTTGTCCTGGTGGCTCTGGCCTCGGCAGATCCACAATACGGAGCCGGTGGTGCCAGGGGAGCTGCTATCGCCAAGGCACAACTTCAGGGTGGTGCGTTCGGTGGATTTGTTCCTGGAGTCGCTGGTGGTCATGGAGAAATCGGTGGTGCCCATGGAGGTCTGAGTGCTCGCGATGGTAGCCAAAGTCATGGCCATGGTGGTGGTCACCATCACTAAAATTCAGAACCAATCTCGATGGATGTGTAAATGAAAAATATTCGAAATTATTTGATAATCACTTAGCAAAGCAATATAAAACAATATGTAAATAATATGTGAAATTGTGAATAAGTCTCTTCTATAAACTCGTAGAATTTAAATAATTAAATTGAGAATGTTGTATAAGTATGCAATTATTTTTAATTGAGCTGCTACATAATCTAATGTATCGGTATTTGTTTACAACTCGATATGTGAGTTTAATATTACCCACATATTAAGTAATTTGCTTTTAATTAATAATTAAATGCAGCACATAAATGGCTTTACAAAAAATAAAATAAAATGTGCTGAGATATTATTCATAAATAAATGTGAAATAAAATAATTTGAATCGTTCGCCGGTAAATGGGCGTCATTTAATAAATATAATTACACGCTTGAGAGTCAGTTGATGTTAAGCACATTGCCCTCTGCCAGGCCAACACACACACACACACACACACACACACACACACACACACACACACACACACACACACACACACACACACACACACACACTCGTAGTTTTCGACGAGAAATATGCGTCTGGAGTGCAAACAACTGGAAGTTAGCATCAGCGAGAGCGGCAGGAGTTTGAGTTGTGCTTGTTGTTGCCAGAAAAAGGCATAAAAATGTCGCCGTCGTCTCGGAGTTTACAAGTTTTGCTACTGCCACTTCCGGCACGCCCACAAACTGCTTTCTCCTCGTGTACATAGTTTTTAGCACATTTTTTAGCATTGCATAGTTTACGACTTCTTAACTCGATTTGCCGCAGGATAAAGTTTCGCATTTTTCTCAGTTATATTTTTTTTTTATGTATTTTGGCCACGGAACTTGTTAATTTTCCGCTGCAAATCTGTCAACTTTAGTCACAAAAAAATACAACAAAATGAAGAAAAATGGGCTCAAAAGAATGGAGAAAAAGAAATTCAATAACAAGTGGCAAAAAGTTTGCTGGCTAAAAGTTTTGCATATGTCACTGCATTGCATACTTTTAGGCGCAGCACAGAGCCTACTCTAATTAAAAGTCTAGACTCCGTGCAACTTTTGGCGAGTCGTGCGTCGTCTCATTGTTGATTGTCAATTCCGGCTGATCTGGCCACCACATTAACCACAATTTCCAATTAATCAGCTGGCGCGCATTACTGGAGGGTAGGGAACAATGGCAATGCACACGGGCCTAGCAAATGTTATAAAGTTAATTGCCATCCATTTTACTGTCCCCCAATGGCAACGAACACGGACAATGCCTCAAAGCGCCCTTCTGCTTTCCACCCTGAGGCATATAAATACTTATGCGCCAGCACATATGTTCAGCGCCATGAATAACAAACCTGCTCCATTTCCATTTCCAACTCCATCTTCAATTCCAGTTTTAGCATCCTCTTTGGCTGCAGCTTCGCTTTATGCCAAGGGTCAACATGAGATTTGTTGTTGTTAGATAATAAAAGTTTGCCTTGCCCTGCGAATCTGAATGGGATTTTTTCGTAATTGTCTGTTAAGGAAAAAATGTGGTTAACAAAAATGCATGCTCGACCGGCAGATGCTCTACTTTATATAAAATAATCATTTAAAATAAAAATTTTATTTTATAAATTTCATATCTGCTTAATTAGTTAAACCTTACTTTAAATGCTGTATTATTTAAGTACCTTTTATTACAAAATAAAAATAATAATATTAATAATAAATACAATAATAAATGAAGTCATTATACTTGTATATTGTTTAGATGTGCCCTATAAAATATTATTCATTTTAATTTGCTGCACTTCAACAGCTGCTGCTTATTTGTTTTATAGTTTGTTCGTCTATCTGTGAGAATATTTCACAGGTTTCACAGTTTGTAAAAGCTGATGCAACAAATTTTATACCTATAATGGCTTCAATTAATTATACATTGTAAAGTTTAGAATTCGAGTAAATAAATTTGTGCGCGTTTTCCAATAGCTTCCCTTCGGTCATCTGTTCAAAAATGACTATAATTCGATTGTGGCTTTATCTTCTCTTCATATGCAGAGACGTTATATTTTAGTCTTAATCTTACTTTACATTTGAACAGACTTATCTTTTTACGTGCAGTTTTGTTTTGAGTCTTTTTAGCTAACTTTTCTGTCAACTCTTCTAACCAAACTGACTTAACCTCTTTAAACACACACATACACCCATTAACACACACAAATAGATTCGCGCACACTCGTTAGCCCATTGAAATGGCCCTGCTCTGTGGATGTGTGTGTTTGGGGGGGCAAAATAATATTGAAACTGTTAATGAAGTTAGCCCAAGCTGGGATATGCTAACCGGCGGCAATGTCCTGCATAGATCAATAGAAAGAATGAAAAACGAGCAGCCTGCATTCAGCTGAACACATCCATGCAACCCGAACATTGAGGGCCATTGAAACAGATACAGATAGAGATACAGATAGAGTTGCAGATACGTTTGGATCAATGTGGCAGCGACTTGAAAAATGCAACAACAGCGGCAAACACAAACTCGATTTGCGCACGGTAATTAAAATTTAATCATTGGACATTAGTATTCACACACACTCACTCAAACACTCACACACACACCCACGACACTCACACTCGCAATCGAAGTCATTTAGGTTGCCATAAGTGATGCGGCACGAGTTGAAGGGGCAGCGATAACGTTGCAAGGCTTAGCCAAATGAATGGATGCCGCACTCAGGGGGCGTGGGAGGTGGGCGTGGCTTACAGGGGACTTACAGGACAAGGGCCTGCGGGGGTTGCATAGTCATCAATGAGCTCACAGGTTTTTGGCTCGTTTCGTCCACATTTTGCTGCATACTTTGGGGCGCAACAAATCTGTGCGTCTCTGTAAATGCGAATCGGGAATGTGAATGTGAATAGTACTGTGAATGTGAATGGCACCCATACCAATGAACATAAATATTTGACATTTGTTTTCGGGCGGTTAGTGTTGCATTCAGCTTGGTTGAACGCGTATTCGTTTTTGTGGCTTTGTGTTGCATGCGTTTCGCTTTCAACACAGATTTGTTGTTACGACCTGCAATTAATTGGGGTTTTTAATGCATAACGAGCACAACAATACAACAATGTAAAAAAAGCATACGTATAGTAATAATGATATTGTGTCATGCATAATGATAGCAGCATAGCTTTATGATGTGCTCAGTTATTTGTTATGTGAGCTGGAAAGCTCTTGACCTGTTGGAAAAAAAATAACAAAAATCGAATTCTTTGTTTAATTAACATATTTTTTAATAGTCACGTACTTTGCACTAATTATTTGGTACAGATATTTAACTTTTTTATGCAATCCCATTACAACTTTTTTACAAATCTTTAATTAAAATTGTAATACTATTGCAAATGCTGTTTAACCCAGTTTAAAGCAAATATTTGACAAGTCTTCAGCTGCTTTTACGCATTCTAAAAAGCTCCATTAAGTTGCCCCTGCTTCTGTTGTTTTACCTTTCTAGCACAGTCAACTATTTGCATTTTCCTTTTACTTTCATCACAAGCCAAAGTTGCGCGTTCCCTAATTATAAAGTTTCTGCATAATTATAAAGTTAACTGCGCACATTTTCTTGCTGCAATTATTCGAGTGAAATTCAATGGAAACCTTGCAATATTCCTTGCATTTCTGAGAAACTTTTCCATGACCTGTATTGGCGTTATTAATTGATGGCGTTATTAAATTGGCAACTATACGAGCATTTTTAAAGAGAAAGGTACTAGTAGATAATTAAATGGTCAAAATAATAAGTGATTTTTAAATACACATGGGTCATTATTATGTATCATATTATTATTTTGTACTTTAATATATTACTTGCTTCAATTATTTTTATGCAACGTACACAAACTATTAAATTTATTATTTTGTATTAGTTTGAACTATAACATTTTGTTTTCGTTTAATCTCTTAATAGAATGTTGTTTATATTTAAATTAAGGTTTTGTTCTTTTTTATATTTGTATCTTTGAATATATGTTATGCGTAATGACAATTTTTAAATACAACTTGGATCCCAAATATCTATTGCTGCATTGTTTCCCTCTTCCTTTATGCTAAGTTTTGTCAATAACTATCTCCTTGCTTACAAGTGCTTACATGGTGCTCTTGTTATGTTTTACTTAATATTATTGCCTGTTTCGATTAGCTATCGTATGGTTGCCATGTTCTGCACAACATTAACTTGGCTTATTTATTAAACACGTGCATCTTCAAACCGTTTGCCGCAGCTGTGCACACTCCCGAGTACACTTATTCCTCCTCCCTGCCGCATGCTGCCCCTCTCTCAGTTGTAGTTGTATCTGTAACTGTGTATCTGTCTATGTGTGTGTGTGCAACACTTGCCGCATAAGAGCGGGGGCGGCAGTTCTACGTGTGCATACAAAATGGCGGCTGAGTTGTCGTTCTGGGCACGACTCACTACCCTTCTGACCGGTTGTTTGTGGCCTCAATAAATCAACCGGAATTAAGTCATCAATAATGAAAAGACATAAAGCAGGCGAGCAAGCACAACTTGGAACTGAATTCAAGCCAACAAGAAAAAAAAACAAGTGAAAAACCCGCAGTCGCAATTGCTTGACGTTATGTTGCCTACAACTCTAAATACCCTTTTTTTTAATTTGCATTGGTCAATGTAATTTACTCAAAAATTAAATATGCTACAAACGAAAAACTATGTTCAATAAAACGATTGATTGAATAAAATTATATGATTGTTTTGTTTTTTTTAAATGCAATTAAACAAAAATTAAAATAAACATTCAGGTCTGAAATTAATAATTTGCAGTTTATGTGCATCAATAATAAATTTTGCTAAGACATTGGCTTTGAAATGATTTTTCGATTCTCATGAAATAAAGGAATTTATTATTTTCCTGTAGCTGCATCTTCTCTTCACATTTCTCAAAATGGGCCAATTTCCATATGGAATGACTTTACCATCAAGAGAGCCACAGTTTGATGTTCTTTGATTAAAGTCAATTTATTCAGGTCAATAATGTATAAACGCACATTTGCATAACTTTGTTGGGCTACTTCATGCAGGGTTGATGCAAAACATTGAAGAAATATAGTCAAGGAATAATAATAGAAAGCTTATTATTAAAGGGATCTGCGTTGGCATATTAGGGCTCTGAAAGACTGGCATATGCATGCATGTGTGCACTTTGAATTTGTGTGAGTGTCTAGGGCTTAATGGGCGTATTCAACAAATAAATGATATATTTTTCTTCAGAGATTGTTAATTTTACATTGAACATTTTTATATTATTAAATCCATTACTATGCTAATGGATTAAAGTTAGAATTTTGAGAATAGATATCATATTCCATGATGAAATGCTGTAAACCTATTTGCAAATTGCATTTTGATTGCCATTTGATTGATAGTCAGTGAATAAGTCATAGACAAGATTAAATTTGATTTAAATTCGTAGCTATAACAATGGAATCCAAATTTGAAAATCAGCGTTGTTTGATATAACACATTTGTGTACTGTTTATTTTACAGTTTTTTGTGGAATTCAAAGAAATTGTTTCATTTGTTAATTCTACTTTTACGAAGCCACTGTTATTGTTGTTACATGTTGAAGCTTCTTTTATTGCAGTTGTTGTCAATGCAATTTTTGTTGCCTGATATTGTTTGCTGTTGTGCCTCCGTTATTATTGTAGTTGTTGTTGCTGGTTGTTGTCGCTGCTGCTGCTGCTGTTGTCAATTTTATTGCTCAGGGTACGAATGTAGTTGCTGCTGTTGCTTGCTTATTTTTATCGTTGCTGCTCATGTTGCTGTTGTCAATTTCAACTGTTGTGTCTTTGCTCTTTGCTGCTCTTGTTGTCGAATGTTTCTGATATTGTTGCAGGTATTGTTGCTTCTGATATTACTACAGTTGCTGTTCTTATTTTAGTTGTAAAAGTTGCGCTACAAGTTCGCCAGCGTTCCAAGAAAAGCAATTAATTTCCATGTGAGTTTATGTTGCCATATTTACAAATAAAAATAAATATCTTTATAATGTATACAAAAGTTCTCTTGGAAATCAAAGGGAATTCCCGCATTGTTTGACCAGTGTTTCTAGCAAACACTTTAAGAGTATTTTCTAATTACTGGTGGAAGGCACAATCAATTGTTGATTTAAATAAACAGTTAGATAAGTTAAGCTTTTGTTGCCTGGTTATGAAACCCGGATTGGCAACAATTGACGGTAATCAAGCAGCGCGGGCTTAAATTAATTGTTGCTCAACTCAACTCGGCTCGGCTCGATTGCAAAATATGCAAAATAATTTAATGATTCCATAGATGCGAGCTGAGTATAGTATTATAATTATTCTAGCTGAGCTCACAATTGGTTTTGCTTCTCAGATAATTCGCAATTGCGGCAAATCCCAAAAAAAAAAACAAAGTGCGAATAATACAAGTACTTGCACTCCAAATGATTTGCTTCGCCATCTGCAAAGTCATCACGTTTCTGTGATGTGCTTAAAAATCATTCCACATCACATCAGATAAGCCCGAAAATTCTCACCACAAATATAATTAAAAATGTTATTACTCTCTGCTGTTTATTATTCTCTCTTGTGTGCCTAGCGTGTGGAACTTTATGGGTTTTTAATTAGAAAGTCAACTGAGCAACTGAATAATTCCAACCGTGAGCTGTGATTGACGCCTTCCCCACACCTCCCCACCTCTTCACCCTCTCATGTTGATGACTCATCGTTCTGGGTGGTGTCTATTGTCTCTGGTCATGATCAAGACATAATTTCGCACTTTTTCGCACTGGCCTTCTTCTGTTTTTGTACCCTTGGCAAAAAGTAGTCAAATAAGGTATATAGTCGTAATAATTAAAACACGATATTCATGCAATTTACATTATGCATTGTAGCTAATATATTTTACCATCAAAAGGTTCTTCTAATATAGAAATAATCAAAATCTTAATTTTTCTTAAAGTATATGTATGTAGAATACTCGTTGTAGAATGTTGGATATTCTATTTTATTTTTTAATCTTTTCTTATTGTTTATTTTTTTTTTAATTCCTTTAATATTTATAATAAGTATTACATATTTTGGTTAAAATATTATATTATTACATATTTTCTTTTCTTATATTATTTATTTTCTACAAATTGTACAATGACAATTTTTATTTTATTTTTTCAATAATTATTTGGTGTATAATATCTGTTAGTCGATCAATTGACAGCCAGCTGCCGTCAAAGACAAATTCATAAATATTTTAATTAAAATCGAGTGATTGTCGACAACATTGTTCTAAGTAGAAAGTTGCTGCAGAGTTGCAACTTGGGTGCGATTAACAGTGTGGCGGAAGCCGGGTCTACGACTCTGCCACTGCCACGCTGGTTGAGGCACGAATACAACGTCATCAGAAACGCATAACATTCAAAGAAGCATCGAAAGGAATGGCAAGGAAAGGAAAAAGTTGTTGGCGCAAGTTCAGCGAAAGTTTTGCAGTTCTGCGAAAAGCTGCAAAGAGAAATTTAACTAATTCCATTATGCATAGTTCACGCAGCAGCATCAAGACGAAACGCGGCAGGCAGAGAAGAATACAAAAAAATATATGTATATACACAGAATGGAATGAAATGAAAGTTGGAAAATGTTAAACAAAAATGCGAAAACTTTGCCCTTGTTGCGGCGAGTGTTAAGCGAGCATGTTGTCAAATTTGCTGTTAAGTCTTTAATTTCGCATGAACATTTTCGGCTTTCTGTTGACTCAAACGGCGTGGATAATGCGAGCGTAAAGCTCATGACCAGCAAATGCCTATTAGCTGGCGAGAAAATCAATATTATTTCGTGGCGATTCTATTTGCGAGGCAGACGTCAAAAGGTGGCATGAGTGGCAAAAGATCGCCGAGTGCTTGCTGAAAGCCTGCCACAGGATTGACAGCGGTCTGGCGTTCCATAATGCAAGCTGACAGCTTAAAGTTTTAAATTCTGAGTCTTAGATCTTCTAGATGTTTCTAAATTGAGCTTTAACTATTCAAAACAAACAGCAATTTCTTATTCAATTAATATTTTGACATCTACTGCTAAATTTTGCTGCTCTCTAAACAAGTCCCCACTTATTCGACTTTGGGCAAAATCCTATTTATAACAAAATGAAATCATTAAGCGGCGTTTACTGTCAACAAATGGCACGCAAACATTCCAAAAGCAATCACATCAAACCATAGGAAATAATAAAAAATCATATAGGCGGAAAAGCCAACCACTCTTGCCCCCTTTTTTTTTGTTGCCACAAAAGCTACCCTCAGAAAATACAGGAAAAATCGAGGAAAAGGAGCAGACAACAATAACAGCAACAACAAGTTGTCGACTTGCCGTGCAATTGAGTTGAAAGTCAAACAAAGCGGCAGCTTTGCATGCCTACCTTGCCTATCGAGGTGGCAAACTGGGGTTCAGCTGGGGGGGCTATACTATATGTTCCTCTTTTGTCTGCCACAACTGCTGTTGTTGCTTTTGGCGCTCCCCTCACTCTTGTTGTTGCTGCTACCGTGTGGCCACAATAAACGCTGCGATTCATTCACTCACTCAGTCTGTTCGTCAATTACATTGATTCCATGCATTTGGAGCGCGGTTTGTTTGCATTTTTGCCAGTCAAGTTTTCCTCCAATACACTTGCTAAAAGTATATTAGTTCTTATAACAAATATGACAAGCAAGAATATAATTAATTATTACTAATTTTTATGGTATAATTTTATAGTAAGGTATTCAAGTTTAATACATTATTTTACAAAATATTTCCAGACAATTTACTTTATGCTTTGTATAGCTAAATTCAGTATTATTTTAACTACGCATCATAAACTTTAAATGAATCTTATATATAACATTAAAAGACAAAATAAATCACAAAAAAAAACCCTTTTTTTATTTTTTAGTTAATTCCGAGCACAAATCTGACAATTATATGATGATATGCATATAAAGAAAATGTAAGAAAATTCACTAAAAGCTTTAGCTAGTTTAACTCTGTACTCTGGTAATCGTGATTATTTCGCTTTAAATAAATCTAACATTATAAGGGAAAGAAGGAAATAAAATATTTTTTATATTATTTCCCTCTTTGCCTTTCAATTTTTAAATAAATTGCGAGCTCAGACAATAATAAAAAAAATTTTATGAAAACTCAGTAATAAATAATATTTATCTTGATATTTTCTTTAATTGAATTTATTTAGTTTTAAAGAGATGAACGTACCTATTTTAATTTTCTGTCAAGTAAATAATTAACAATCATGTAAATAAATCAATAAAGAGATCGTTGTCAACAATCTTTAGAGCATTCACGCTTGCGACAGCTTAGAAAAAAGCTGTTGGTTTTTTCCAATTATTATTGTTGTTTGCCATTTTTGTCGCCGAAGTATACGAGCAGCGGAAACGGAAGCGTCGTCAACGCCATTGTTGCTGGCACTGAGCTGGCTGAGAACAGGCAAGCGTCGACGTTGTGCTGAGGAGCATTTTGATTTCTTTTTATCGTGTCTCTGTCCGTCTGTCTCGCATTTAATAACACAAAGTGTCTTTACTCATTTCGTGAGCGTTTACTGTTTTGCACTTGATACTCTTATTTGTAGTCGTCTAGGTTTTTATTATTTTCGACTGTTTCGACAACAGTATCGCACAATAATAATAACAACAAATGCCACTGATTGACTTTGCCTCTGCACAATTTTCATTATTATTTTTCAATTCCTGTGGCTTGGGTTCTTTCTCACTGTCTTATTTATTTTCGTATTGATTTGACGCTGAACTTGTTGTTTACTCACAATGTTATTTACTTTGACGTAATGTTTTTCCTATCAAGCGCTTAGCATCGAAATTTTGGCTGTCACTCTTTTCACCTTTGTGCCATTATTGACATGACGTTTAGACCAAAAATAAGAGTGACAAAAACACAAAACATTCAACACAATTCTAGATTTTTGGCGATGTTTTTTTTATGACTGATGTTTTATGAGGCGTAAAAAATGTCATTAGAGCTGACTGAAATAGATAAATAATGTTGCCATTTTCTGCTCGCTCCCACACTCTCTATTTTTTTTGGGTTCATCCTGCATGATGTAATATCCTAATGCAAAAGCTTCGTGTGAGTTTAAGAATGGGATTTTGTGCGATTTGGCTCGAACATCTTTGCAAGGAATTATTGTTTCCAAAATGCAAAACACGAGATTATACCAAGGAAATTTTATAACCACAATTAGTGGTTTGGATTTCAGCATTACATTAGTAAAGAAAATTAATTATTCTTCGAAAATACATGACGAAATCAATACCAATATTATTAATATTATTGCTTAAATATTAATGTTAAATTCAGTGTGCTAAACCCTTTCTGAGTTGTACGGATTCTTTACTAAAAAAATATATTTAACAAATATATGTTACAAAAAACATAATAAATGAAGAACTTTATAGTATCTTAAATAAATTTCGAGTTAAGTAAGTTCAATAATTATCCATCTTATAGCTGCGTTAACAAAAAAGTGCCATTGAGTCTCTTTAATTGATAGGATCTGTGTGCTCTTAATGTGCAGTGAATGAATTGCAATTAAATAAAGCTTAATGGAAAGCTTAAATAAAATAGATTAAATTATGCCGAGGAGCCACAACATGCGAATGAATATGCGACAGAATGTGTGCACGATTTTTATAGATATGCGGAAACCTTTTACAATTAAGCCTCTGGCCGCTGGGCCTATCAGTCAGTGCATGATACGGTGGAAGTATTCGCTGTTTTATTTTGTTGTGTGAAAGGAAAAACTGGCGAGGAAAATGTGAAAATCAACACAAACAAGAGGCAGAGAGAGAGAGTCGCCAATTGCAGTTGCATTCCCGTATTTACTTACCGTCGGAGAGATAACAATTGACTGCACAGTCAGCTCGACGTCGTCCTCATCGTCCTCAATGGCAAAATATGAAATCCCTGTGAACTTTATTAAAATTATGAAAAAGGCAAAAAAACGGAATGCCAAATTAAATGGGAAACAACTTTGTCGGCAGGGAATGGTGAAGAGGGCAAGCGACTGGCCAACGCTGTCTGCGGCAACAAAGGACACGCAATGCCCGTCGTCGTCACACACAAAAGCGAGTCCTTCCAGCGGCATATGCTGCACAGGAACTCGAGAGGGGAACGCGAGAGCGGAAGCAGGAGCAGCTGCCTTCTGTTGTGGCACCGTGCAATGAACAGGATGCAAAAGTGCAGTCGATTAACGGGTGCCCGGAGAGTCCTGGGCATCATCATCACCATCCTCGGTGAATGGCCCTGCAATTTGGGGAGTACATATATGTAAGTGGGCGTGTCGTGTCTGAGGGCATATGCATTTTTATTAAATTTAATAAAGCTGCAATTAAACAATTTACTTTTGTTGCATTTGTCGCGTCGAATGAAATCTGAAATTAATTTCATTGTGGTTGCGCCCAAAAACGAGACTCACTGAGATAGAAACTTGAGTTTGCTCGACTTAAAGTTACCCTGCGAAGCCACTTTAAGCACTTCGAAAGACGTTTTACCTACTAACCAAATAACATACTGTAAATGTTTTCCTTTTCTTGTATTTTAAAAACTATGTTTAATGATAAGCCTACCCTTTACCTTAGGTGTACTGGGTATAAAAATGCAAATTTATGTTCTGATGCTCAGACAAGCTTATAGAGAGTGTGTGGGAATTGAGCTTCAAAGGAAGTTGTTAAAATTACAATATTTTGTAGCAGTGACAAGTCAAGCCGGCAAATTAAGCAATTACACTGCACATAGTAATTATCAAATGTTAACAATCAAATTCATCAGACAATAAAATCGTAATAACAATAACATTTTGGTAGAAATAGTAAAGTTAATAGTCATAACAAATATGACAAATAAAAAAACATAAAATTAAATAAAACAAAATAACATATACAATTTATAAAAACGAAAAATAATAATAAATACATTTAATAATATGTATGTATTAAAACTAATACTACACTTCACATTGACCTAAAATATTATTGTTAACATTAAGCAGTTAGTGATGATACGATATAAATAATAATAAATAAATAAAATAATTTATTTCAAAAAGACTTTATACTGTAGAAAAATATCATTATAAAAATGCTAGATGCGCTGGTCCTACAACAAGTATAATTAAAATGAAAAATTATATTATTTTTACAGTAAATGAATAATCTACGTAATGATTGTACTCAAATAATGCCACCTTATATTTATTTGAGATGCTTTGAAAACTGTAATAATTTTAATAAGAAAATGTTAGCTTTTGCTCTATTAATAATAAATGATAACATTAATTTATATTCATTAATATCTGCAATAATAATTTACAAATAAAATGGTATCATTAAAGTTATATTATATAAAATTATATTATATAAATGTTAGCTGCGTTTCTGTCCAAAGGAATATACATATTAAATTATAACATTAATTCAACAATTAATAAATTTCTACAATAATAATTTCACCAGAGAATTGTAAAAATTAAATTTTTAAATTGAAATGTTACAATTAAAATTAAATGTTTACTACTCGAAATCTTTGTTGTGTTAAGTTTTAATTCAGAATTGCTAAAGCTCAGGTGGTTGTGGGTATTGGCAAATTGGAATCAAAAATATTCCCCCACTTTGCAAATAACTTTGCTGCGCAGTGTTTATATTTTACAAAATCTTTGTTATGTTAATATTTTATGCAGAATTTTAATTACTTGATATATTTGTTAAGTTAAGTTTGTACACGGAATTGCTATAGCTCAAGTTAATTCTCTAAGCCACAAAAACTGTAATTGGTATTGCCAAATTGGAATCAAAAATATTTGCTGCGCAGTGTACTCCAGTGAAGCGCAAAGATTATCAACTGGTGGACAATTAGCCACGTTGCATGACCGAAGCGGAGCGGGCCAAAAACAGAACAATGGCCACAGTTGGGCTGGGGAAAATGCGTGAAGTTGTCAGGTTGACGCGCTGCCTCATTGGCGTTGCTGCCGCCTGCTGCATTGTGATTAGGTCGAGCTGGGCTTCTGCCGAGGAGCGTAACAAGTGGACAACGGTAAGCAGCTTCGCTACGTGCGTCTGTATGTGTGATGGATTTGGATGATGCTTGCAGCTCGACTGGCTGCAACAATTGAACTACACTCATGAACTGCACAATGTGACGACCGACGATGGCTACCAGCTGCAGCTGCAGCGTCTGCCCCAAGTTGGGGCACGTCCCGTGCTGCTGGTGCACGGTCTGCTGAGCTCCTCGCTGGGTTGGCTTTGCCTCGGGCCCGACAAGAGTTTGGGTAAGCAAAGCAGAGTGGCGACTGAGGCCAAGAGTGACTGCGATTGTTTCTGCAGCGTTTCAGCTGCACCAGCGCAAGTACGATGTGTGGCTGGCGAATCTGCGTGGCATGTCGCCCTATGGCCGACATCACCTCGAGCTGACCGATGTCATGTCTGAGTTCTGGCGCTATAGCTTTCACGAGCATGGCGCCTACGATTTGCCCGCCATAATTGACCACATTGTGGCGCTGCGAACGCGCGAGCAGCAGACGCAAGAGGAGCAGGCGGACGATGAGCGGAATGCAGAGCAATCGCTGGCAGCGCATCAAGTTCTGCTAATTGGACACTCGCAGGTAAGCAAAAACACACCTCGCTGAAAACTGTTGACTTACATTTGTCTCTCTCTGCTCCAGGCCTTCAATGCCTTCCTCGTGATGTGTGCCTTGCATCCACGTTTCAATCAGCACATTCAGCTGATGCAGGCCTTGGCACCTCTGGCTCGACTGCATCGCCAGGTGCGATTCGATCACACGCATGTGCGCGACGTCATGAAGTTTGTCAAGGTAATTTCTATAATTGCATATTTCGCTAATTGTTTGAATTGTTTGTGAGGAGCATCAAATTGTCTATTCATTAGGTGTGATCTGAGTGTCAAGGCTGCAAATTGTTAGTGGAATTAATTTTTAATAATTTTTGTCAGTCCAAGAGAATTTGCATATTTGAACAGTAAGCTAAATAATTGTATCTAGTTTGTTTCATCGTCTGGGCCTCAAGTGTATATTTTTCGTTAAATAGTTCAATGCATATCGTTTGTGAAGAGCATAAAATTGTCTATTCATTAGGTGTAATCTGAGTGGCAAGGCTGCAAATTGTTAGTGGAATTACTTTTCTACAATTTTAGTCAACAAAGAGAGCATTTCCAAATTTGAACATAATTGCAAACTAAATTATTTTATCTATCTGGTTTTGTCTCTTAATCTGACCCTCAAGTGTCTGGATTCCGTTTTTTAATTTAAATCGTGTTGATAAATAAGCAGTTAAATAGAATCGTTGTTTAAAGGAACAAATAGATTTTGCTGTCTTTAATACTCGAGTCAAATCTAACTAAAATTGTCTACTTTTCACATAGATATGCACGGAACAGACAGGGGAAATATTATATTTAAGCTAGCAGTTGATTATTTTATCAACAGAAACCATGAAAATGTATAAATGGTTTTGAGTTCATATTCACAAACGTGTTTTAAGACTTTTTCGAGCACGAAAAGTTCTTAAAATAAAGAATTTGATTCTCATTTTTTTTCGCACTTACAAAATACTCCTGTATTTTTCTTCTCAGCATTAATTTATTTTGCTCAGTTGCAAATTATATTATATATTTTAAATTGTTAAATCTTGGTCTTACACCGTATACGTCGAATCTTAATGTTCTTGCTGTTATTTGCATAGTCTCCGAAACAATCCGATAATTAAGAACAGCAAAATAGATTTACTTTAAGTTATGAGCTTTTTGGTTTATTACTTTGGCTTATTGAAGTAGTTGGCCTTAACGAAAGGCATTCGCGTGATCTCAGCCTCGTAGAATTTGTCGCGCACTTTGAGCTGCACTTGAGTGCCCGGCTTCTTCAGCTGCTCCTGCACATAGCCCATGGCAATGTTGCGTCCAGTGCTGGGACTGGGGCAACCGCTGGTCAACTGACCCACCTGCTGACCCCCACTGAACACGCCAACTCCGGCACGAGCTGGCGGAGGCTTGGCGCCGAGCATTTGCAGGCCAACCCGACGACGCTGCACGCCCTGCTTCAGCTGCTCCAGGATGCGCTGGGCTCCCGGGAAGTCGGCGGTGCTGCGACGCCGCTTGGCCACCAGCCAAGCGAGCGCTGCCTCCACGGGCGTTGTTTCGGCATCAATGTCGCTGCCATAGAGACACAGACCGGCCTCGAGGCGCAACGAGTCGCGGGCGCCGAGGCCAGCGAGCTTCAGTTGACCGCCAGCGAGCAGCGCTTCAGTGAGGGACTCCACCTGGGTGGAGGGCACAGAGATCTCGACGCCATCCTCGCCCGTGTAGCCGCAGCGCGTGATGCGCACATTCTTGATGCCCGCCAGCTCGAAGAGCCCCGAGCGCATAAAGTAGAGTTGATCGAAGGCTTTGGGCTGTGCCAGCAGCCGGCTCAGCTGCTGGGCCACCTGAGGTCCTTGCACGGCGATTAGCGACTGCTCGGCGGGGCTGAGAAACTCAATGGCCACATCCTTGCCCTGCGACTTGAAGTGCGACTAAAGAAGAGTGTTTAACTAAATATTACAGTCACAAAGAAGGCGAAGTGTGCTTACCACAGCTGCGCTCATGATCTGCATATCCTGCTGCTTCATGGCCGCATTGGAGACCACATAGAGCTGCTGCTCGTCCACCTTGTTCACAATCAGATCATCCAGAATGCCGCCCTGCTCGTTGGTGAACACCGTCAAGCTGCCGCCGCCCGCCGGCATCTCGCGTATGTCGGCGGTGCAAACGGATTCCAGACACGCCGCCGCGTCCTTGCCACGCACGAACGTCTGCAGCATGTGCGACACATCGAAGATGGAGCCAACGCTGCGGGTGTGCAGATGCGAGGCAATGATGCTCTGGTCCGCGTACTGCACGGGCAGCGCGTAGCCGCCGAAGTTGACGATCTTGCCGCCTCGACGCACATGAAAGTCGTAGAGCGCTGTCCGTTCGCCTTCGCCCGCTGCGTGGGAGGCGTGGCGCTGAGGCAAGGATAACGAGAGCACTTTGTGCGCTTGCAGGCGGCTGCTTAGCTTCAACATCGTTGCGAGACTAAAGCCGCTGCCAGCTGATAACACTGCTGACATCAGGCGATGTCATCGTTGCCGGCTCTCGGCGGCTCTAATCGCAGCGCAGTTCAAAAATAGTCGATAACCCCCCATTGAGCGGCATCTGTAATTACACGCTCCTCTTTTCTTTCATTCTCAACGTATTCTGCTCTCTTCCTTAAGCGTAGCTTGATAAGAAATCGGGCAGCTGCATCAGCTGTGTGGAATATTTTTAAAAAAATTGTGAAAGCTTTGCATGAGTTGCAAACTTAGAAACAGTTTCTAATTTGTGAAAGTAATCATTAATTTATTTATTTTTTTTTGGTCTGGTGATAGTTTAAATATATTTGAAGTTAATTTTGCTTTTTTCAAATTATATTAATAAGGTATCTAAATGAAAAACAATCCTTTCATGACTAAACACTCTAAAAGATGTAACTTTCGACATAAATAATTGCCACAAGTAAAAACGGTACTCAAAAAATAATTTGACATTTAAAAGAACAATCTTAATTATATACGAGGTATTTCTAAAAATTAAATTAATAATTAAGAATTCATTTCTTATGTATTTAATTTTTCCCTTCTACGCACCATCTCTGTCTAACTTTCTGTCTCTATTTCATTTTCTTCTTATCACATTTAAATAATAGCATTATCTTGGGCATTGCTTGAAAATATTGCCTAATGATTTGTAGAACACGAATTTTCCCGTTTGCTCATCTCTAAAAATATTCCTATCGTCATGCCAGAATTTTCTTGCACTGCAAAATATTTTAGTTTACTTGATTTGTCTAAGTTTAAAAAATATACACATAAACAGGAAATTAATTACAAGCGCTCATAGATGTAAATATTTATAATTTGCTATTTATTTTTGGCTCTATGAAAAGGTGAATGTATTTTAATTATATATATTTAATCAAACATTAAATTATTTCAGAAACGCAAAAAGGCCAATAAATACGAGCTATTTCCGCCAGGAGAACTGAAGAGAATGTGTCGCAAAAAGAAGGAACTCTGCGAGTATTACACCAAAAATATCGTGGGCAGTGCGCAGAGCAACAAGAAGGTAAGTTAAGATTTCGACAAGGATATGAAAGTCAATTTAAAATATATTTGAACAGCTACTCGACGTCTTCAACTATGAATATCTGCTGCAGGGCGGATCGGCCAAAGAGTTGGAGCACCTGCAGCAGATCTGGAAATCGGGCGACTTTATAGCCTACGACTACGGCCCCATGGAGAACATGCAAGTGTATCACGGCATTGAGGCGCTGTCCTATAATCTAAGTCTGATCAGTGTGCCCATCATACTGCACTTTGGGGAAACCGATGCGATTGCCACGCCCCATGGCGTGCATGATATCTACGCCCGAATGTTGAGCTCGGTGCGAAGTGTGCGCCGCATTGCGTCCCCGAAATTCAATCACTTTGATTTCCTGCTCTCGACAGAGGTTAAAACGTTGGTTAATGACAAACTGATTGAGCTAATGGAAAAGTTTCTCGAAGGCAAATTGCCCTATGTAATTGAGTGAGGGGAAGGGTGAGGGGTGAGGGGACAACAGGTGGTGATAACTAAGTAATTGGGCTTTGGCAGAGCTCACATCAAAGGCGCCCATTGTGGCTCATTAAAAGTGCGAGTGTCCAAGCGAAATGCTTTATTTGTCTTGGCAGCCAAGTGGCAATTATGTAATCGGTGCGCCGTTGACCAAAAACCATAAAATAAAATAAAAAACTGAATACTAAGAGCTTAACAACTAAGTGACAGACTGCTGTCTGGGTCCCAACACTTTTACTTTCTTTTGATTGCCCACTCAAAAGGCAAACGCACAAAAACATTTATTTGTTTGTGCTTTTTTCTTTTATTTTATTTTTTTGGTTGTCTTTTTTTTCTGTGTTTTGTATTTGTCGTTGGCCTGCCGCCTAGTTGACCCACAATAGACGACACAACTGTGGTAACGGTGGCTAAGCCAAAAAGGTTATTAAGCCATTCCGCTTGAAACTTGGCCAAAAAAGGCGCAGCAAACACAATAGCCCAATAATAATTTATATCTATTACTTAAAATGCACACAAATGGTCAATAACTAAATGGAATTGATGACAACGTAATTTACCGAATAAATATTTGTTTACAGTAAAATCAATGTCTAAATTTGTTTATTACGTTAACTAATAAGCTTAAATATTCGACTTAATAGAAAGCAAAATAAATATTGTTAGTTTAATATGTGAATTTCATATTCATATTTAAAATTTAGCTATTCAAATTTAATTCAGCAAACTGTTATTTAAATCAGTGATAATTTTTATTTTGTAATTTCAATAAATACTGTAAAATATTTTCAAATTAAGTATTTGCTTACATTTAAATTCACAATATTTTGTATTTACAATTAATTTTGAATAAATTTCATTTTAATTTAATGAAACAACATTTTGCTTACCAAATTTTCGACAAAAAAACAATTTTATTTTCACATTTAAATTTATTTATGTTTGACATTTGAATCAGTGATAATTTGTCATGTGTCATATAATTTACATTTTGTAAAATATTTACGCTTTTAAATTGCCTCGTCATTGTCGCTCCGAACTCTTAATTTTTATTACTTTGTAAACACTTTCTCATTTATCATCGAAGTTTACACAATTTCTTGCTTTACATTGTAATACTTATTACAAAATCGTAGACTGCAAGTTGACCTCAATTCGAAGTAGCACAATTTGTGGGTGGAAACCCACCAAGCGAGGCTTCACTGTACTTATCTGATGTCTGTAGTTCTTCATTGATAGCAACGCACAACGCATCGCAATGTCTTTTCCCCACCCTTTCTTTTAATTAATGATGGCAATCGAATGCTCGAATTTTGAATTCCCTTCTTGTGATATAATAAAAATATCTAAAGTGATCTGAGAAGCTGCAGATAATATTTCTGAATACATAAAAATGCAACTGTTAGATTTGAAATGGCTTTAAGTGTTTAAAATTTATCTATAAAATCTATTTGTCAAAGGTGAAATTGGAATATAAAGTATATTGGTGCAAAAGATACAATAGAATACAATAAAAATATAACAAACAATATTAATAAAATATATATCAATAAAATGTATTTATCAAAGATGAAATAAAAATATAAAAAGTATACAATAAAATGCAATATGAATATAATAACCGATGTTAATAAAATAAATCAATAAAATGTATTTGTCAAAGGTGACATTTTAATATAAAACATACTGGTAAAATAAAAAACAATATAAATGAAATAAACAACATTAATAGTAAACAAAAGTAATAACAAATGTCTATAAAAACTTAAAGTTTCTCTAAAATGTACAGAGTATATTTAAAGTTTTAAACGAAGGGCGAGCAAAACAAAAAAGCAAAACAAAAGCACAACACTACGCATATTGTGATAATCGTTGAAGTGTTGCTGTTGTTGTGTTGTGTTGTTGCTGTTGTTTGTTTGCTGATCGAAAGTTTTCGGCATTCTTTGTAAGCGCGGAAGTTCGAAACGCGTCGCCGGGTTTTGGTTTCAGTTTCGGTTTCAGTTTCAGTTGCGGCCGCGACGTGCAACGCTTAAGTTGACCAGAAAGTTGAAGATTGCCCAACGTTGAGTCAAAATCACATCGAATTTCACTTTGTGCATTGACTTAATTCGATTAGGAAACGATTCGGAATTGGAGTATTCAAAATGGGACAACGTTGGCTGTTGGCTTTGGGCTTATGCCTGCTGATCAGCAGGACGCAGGCGCAGCTAATTGGCGGCGAGGAGGACGAGGAAGAGGACGAAGAGGAGGAGGAGGAGGAGAGCGTCGAGGATGAGACGGCCGAGGAGAAATTGCAACGCAAAAACATCAAGCAAGACTCCAATCTAACTGTGGTATGGCCGCAAGATTAATGACCAAGACTGGCGACTGGCAACAAATTCACACATTTGCATTTCATCAACAGGATAAATTAATTGCCAAATACGGCTACGAGGCGGAAGTGCATCATGTGACCACAGAGGATGGCTACATCCTGACCATGCATCGCATTCGCAATCAAAACGCTCAACCCTTCCTGCTGCAACACGGACTCGTTGATAGCTCGGCTGGTTTCGTTGTCATGGGTCCCAATGTCAGTCTGGGTAAGTGCACGAACAAAGTGATTAATCACCCTGCTGGCCAAGTGATTACCACAAAACACTGTCTCTCTCTCCCTCTGTCCCACTGTGTGTCTCTCTTTGCAGGCTACTTGCTGGCAGACCACAAGTATGATGTCTGGCTGGGCAATGCACGAGGGAATCGTTATTCCAGAAATCACACCACACTTGATCCGGATGAGTCCAAGTTTTGGGATTTCAGTTGGCACGAAATTGGCATGTACGATCTGCCAGCCATGATTGACTATATCTTGAAGTCTACCGGCTTCAAGAAGTTGCAGTATGCTGGACACTCCCAGGGCTGCACAGCTTTCTTTGTCATGTGCTCCATGCGCCCCTCGTACAACGAGAAGGTCATCTCCATGCAAGCGATGGCGCCGGCTGTGTATGCCAAGGAGACCAGCGATCATCCTTATATACGCGCCATCAGCCTGTACTTTAATGTGAGTAGCGGAAAAATACTATACTGGTAAATTCGAATTATTGCCACAAAGTGGGTACCAATTTTGGTTTTCAAAAATTATTACTTATTATTATCAATTTCATTATTTCAATACAAATTATTAAAAGGTTAGTTTGAATTTTATATCTAGAAATAGGCAAAAAAAACTAGCAAATTTGAATTAAAAAAGTTTTTGTACGGTTCCTCTAAATTCAATGACGATTGAAGTAGAAATTTTGAAGTTATTCAAATGATTTGTATTATTTTGGGAGAATCAGGTTAAGCGAATGTTGTAAGTGCACACGTTTATTTTTTGTTTTGATTGTTTCATTACTTTCTTAAGGCAAGATTTCAGAAATATAACCTTATTTATTATAATTGTTTTCAATAGATTACCAAATTTCCACAATGCCAAATATTAGAAAAAGTTTCGTAAAATAATTAAAAATCATTTTAATTATCAGGGTTGTATTCTATATTTCTTTAAATCTGGTATAGAATACTAAACTTAATAATAATTAAACGAGCACTCGCTTTTGGGGCCTTCGATTACATTCTATTGCTATAGACCTGAAGTATGTAATGAAATATGGCTGAATAACTTTTTAATTTTGTTATTGCCAAAATTAAATTTATTGTATACCCAAGGAATGAAATTGAATATACCTGAATAGATTAAATAGGAGTAGTTTATGAAAAAATTAAAGCTGTTTTATTCATCAGCTACATTTGATTATTGATATTAAATATTCCGGAATTGATCGCATATTATTTAATTTCATTGCGTGTTAATTTAATGCGAGGTATTTTAAAAACGTTTTTTTCCAATTAGCTGCATTATTCATTTGTGTTTAATACACCTGAATAATAATAATAAACTTATCTATTGTAGTGTTAAAAATAGTTTTGTATATCTACAACTAATAATACTTATTCTTAACTCTCTTTAGAGCCTCGTGGGCAGCGCGATTACGGAGATGTTCAATGGCGAGTTTCGGTTTCTCTGCCGCATGACCGAGGAGACGGAGCGTCTTTGCATCGAGGCCGTCTTTGGGATTGTGGGTCGCAACTGGAACGAGTTTAACAGAGTAAGATTGCGAACACCTCAAACCAAATGTCAGTTAAATTCGTATTGTATTCTAGAAAATGTTTCCCGTGGTGCTGGGCCACTATCCGGCGGGAGTGGCAGCCAAGCAGGTGAAGCACTTCATACAGATCATCAAAACTGGCAGATTTGCGCCCTACAGCTACAGTTCCAACAAGAACATGGCCTTGTACCGAGAGCACTTGCCGCCCCGATATAATCTCAGCCTGGTCACCGTGCCCACATTCGTGTACTACTCGACCAACGATTTGCTGTGCCATCCGCACGACGTGGAGTCGATGTGCGACGACTTGGGCAATGTGACGGGCAAGTATCTGGTGCCCATGAAGGAGTTCAATCACATGGACTTTCTCTGGGCCATCGATGTGCGAAAGCAGCTCTACAATCGCATGTTGCAAGTGCTCGGCAAGCGGCCACAAGGCAAAGATGCCGAGGGCGAAGACGTGGAGCGGAGAATATCCCAGAGAAGGGGAGCACGAGGACGAGGAGCGAGCTGGTAGAGCTCTAGATTTAATATTTATTTATTTATTTGCCTTGCGTATATGTAGCTTTAAATATGGAATAGATATTTGCATGAAATTGCAGTGAGTTTAAATATGCAAAAGCCTTCTGTGTGTGCGGACTTCGACTTCGACCGGAAGCGGAAGTCAAGTGTTGTTTCGTTTCTGGCCAGACAATGACTTGGCCCAGAAACTATAGCAGATTTCCCAGTAACAGTCAACAAAAGCAACAGCAACAGCAGCAGCAGCTGCAACAACAAGCAGCACATGCATTGCTAAGCAGATTTCCTTAAGGAAATTTTCTATTTTCTTATGCACATGCCATTTTCCCAACAGCAGCTGTTGCTGTTGCTGCTGTCGTTCTCGTTGTCGTTGCTGCTGTGTTGTGGCTCCTGTTTTGTTGGCTGACTTCCTTGAGCTGCTTATGCTTTCGGGACACCATCTCTTGACATTGCATTCTGCAAAGTGAAAAACTGTGTTCAGGGCGTCCAAGCTCAACTCAAGAATTTCCATTCACTTCCTAAAAACCACTTCCAAAAACATAATTTGCTTTTATGTACATTTATGATAAACACTATATTGTGTTAATCTGCTTAGGGATTAGTCGAAAGTGTCAAATATTACTGCAGTTGAGTTTCATATTTTATTGATCATTATTTATTCATCAAAAGTGTGGTGTAGCGAATGTTATTATTATTTTTACACCTTTTACTATTAAATATTGATGTCGAATGTTAACATTGCATAAACTGGAATTCAATTTAATATTTTGAATCAAATTTATTTATTTAGCTTGAATGTGTTGTAACGAATGTTATCATTTATTTTACACCTACATTAATTAAACTAGAGTTTAATATTATTTAATCAAATTTATTTATTCATCTTGAGTATGTTGTTACAAATGCTATTATTGTTTTTATACTTATTTATAATATATTTATATTTATATTTATTTATTTATATGTATAATATTCGTCTACTTAGCTGATCTTGGAAAAAAAAGCGCAAAATATTTTATTCTACTACAATTATTATTATTTTTTATAAATATTATTTTATTGATTTAAATTTCTTATTTATGTTTCTATTTTATATATTATTTGTATTCTCTTCCTGAATTAATTTCTTAATAAGTTAAATAAGTGTATTTTCTTTTTACATTTCCCTATTTTTGTGTTCAATTAGTTTCTAGTTTCCTTAATTGATGCAACTATCAAATATTAAAGTCATAAATTGCCCAAGGAAACTTTACTGTATTACACTTAATAGCGCTGCGAATAAATGTATTTTAATCGCGGATTATTGACACTGGGGTGTAGAACTGTCTATTAAATGGCCTCTAATTGCTTTCATAATCAGTCAAGCTGTTCTCCGTACTAACTAACTACACTTACTAAACCGATGTGTAGTATTGATTTCAAACATATTGAATTTCTTATCTCAGCACATCAACGCTGCTATTTCCGATGTTACGATGACGTCGAAAGGTTGCTTTATATAAACCAATTACGACTACTCGTCGATGTGAAAAAAAAGAATAAATACAAAATTGTACTGAACGAATTGCGAATGCTCTGAGCGTGCTGCATTTTAATTGCATAATTTGATTTTGGGTATTTCCAATATATTCATGAGTGTAATGAAGATTCGCTTGTGATTCACGTGTTTTATTTGCGTAATTTATTTAGACGATGGGAAATTTTGTGGGATGTGTTCTATTAGGATTGCGTGCTGATCGAGATAATGTTTCAAAGTTCCTGGAATGGTTATAGATTACACAAAAATTAATATTATTTAGTTATTTAATATACATATATATATTTGTAATCAATATTAACAATATATGGGAAAAAACTTTGATTTAATCTTAGCAATAATTTTATTATATTTTTTTAAATCGAAATCATTATTTTATATTATTTTATTATTATCGAAATATACAATTTATATATTTTTATATATATTTATATATTTATATACTATTATATATTACATATTATTATTGAAATAAACAAAGCAGAAATGTGGGAAAAAAATACCTTTATTTGATCAAACCAAAATATTGCCGTTGTCATTACTATTATTAATGGCAATTATAATATCGAAACTGCACCAATAACTTTATTACATTTTATTTTAATCTTCAAATTATTTCAATTAATTTCTAAGCCTCTTAATTGGCTAAGCTTAAACGCTTATTTGAGAAATCCATTAATAAATTAGTAAACAATTTGCATGTTTTATTTTTGTGTCAGAAAGTACCTAAAAAAAGAAACACTTCTACAAAAGGAAAGAGATTAATTGAGGATCAGAATTGTCACTTGTGCCGCAGCTTGATGCTCTGCTGATTACCAGATACTCAATAGGTTGGGCTGTTAGATCATCCAGCTCTGATGACTTGGTTTAGAGTATAATTCGCCAGAAACCGCAGACACAGACAATGTATAGTATTTAAATGATGATAAATGTCTTATTATTGTTTATGGCCAGTCTGGTAGCGGATATCTCTCTCTCCCTCTCTCTCTCTCTGTCTGCCTGTCTCTTTTGCTCTATGGGTTAATTATCCAAGTTTTGACCCGATCCGAGTCGACATCGATCCCGGTTTTAAGAACGTGACCAGCGTTTTGTATTTGCTTGTTAAACGTCGCCGGCTCCCAGTTTCACTTTGTTTGCATCTAAATATTGTTTTTGTTTTCTATTTTTTACGGTCTCTGCTTTTATTTTGTTGTGCTTGTATTTGATTTGTTTTGTTATTGCTAATTTCCCATTTATTATTGTGCTTTTAGTTTGCGCCGCGTTCTTTGCACACTCTTATAAAAGCGCAACGTTCCCCAAGGGCCGCAGTCAGTCGGTGGCATCAGTTCCGATGAGATTGTTTATAGTGCTCAGTGTTTGCGTGGCGCTCGCCTCTGCGGGCTACGGCGGTGGCGGCGGCGGCGCCAGCTCCTCGGCCAGCGCCTCCGCCTCGGCCAGCTCTAGTGCCGATGGCGGTGGTAAATATGGCGGTGGCGGCAGCGGTGGCCATGGCGGCGGAGGCAGCGGCGGCCTAGGACTGGGACTGGGCGGTGGCCTCGGCGGAGGCGGCGGTCTTGGTCTAGGCCTTGGAGGTGGTCTTGGCGGCGGTCTCGGTGGCGGCAAGCATGGCGGCGGCGGCGGCGGCCATGGAGATGGCGGCTTTGGCGGCGGCGGCTTCGGCGGCGGCTCATCCGGCGGCGGCGGTTTCGCTGGCGGCTCAGCTGGCAGCGGCGGCTTTGGCGGCGGCGGCCATGGCGGTGGTGGCGGCCTGGGAGGCGGCGGTGGCCATGGAGGCGGCGGCGGACTCGGCGGCGGTCTTGGAGGCGGTCATGGAGGCGGCGGCGGTGGACATGGAAGCGGCGGCTTCGGCGGCGGCTCATCCGGCGGCGGCGGTTATGCTGGCGGTTCAGCTGGAGGCGGTAGCTTTGGCGGCGGCTCAGCTGGCGGTGGTCATGGAGGCGGCGGCTTTGGCGGCGGTGGCTTAGGAGGTGGTCATGGCGGCGGCGGAGGTCTTGGAGGCGGCGGTGGCCATGGAGGCGGCGGCGGACTCGGAGGCGGACATAGCGGCGGCGGCGGTCTTGGAGGCGGCGGCTTTGGCGGCGGCTCATCTGGCGGCGGCGGTTACGCTGGCGGTTCAGCTGGAAGTGGCAGCTTCGGCGGCGGCTCAGCTGGCGGTGGCCATGGAGGCGGCGGCTTCGGCGGCGGCGGTCTCGGAGGCGGTCATGGAGGCGGTGGCGGTCTTGGCGGCGGTCTGGGAGGTGGTCTTGGCGGTGGTCTGGGCGGTGGTCTGGGCGGCGGTCTTGGCGGCGGCAAGCATGGCGGCGGTGGCTTTGGAGGTGGTGGCCATGGAGGTGGCGGCCATGGAGGTGGCGGCCACGGAGGTGGTGGCTATGGCGGCGGCGGCTATGGCGGCGGCAAAGTTGGTGCCAGTTCCTCAGCATCCGCAACGGCATCTGCAGGCGGCTATGGCCGTTAGTTTTAAGTCCCCTTCAAATCTCAGTAGCTTCTTACTAAACGAAAGAGTATTCCGAAGTCCGTAAGGCAAAATTCAATAAAAACCACTTTTTGTAATAAACCAAAGCTGTGATCATCGTTTTATGGTTGGGTTGTGCAACGAATTAATCTCTTAGCTTTATAGAGTATATATAAAACCACAATTATCTGAGTCGCTGAGATGCGAGTGGCTCTGGAACATTTATTGTGCACTCACCTCAACATGCATCTTAATTGATTTATCAAATTTATTTAGTTGTAGAAAACGAAATAAATAAATTTTGAGTTGGAGTTCTGAAATTTGTAAAATGAGTAAAAAATAAATAAATGTAAGCAACAAAAAAACCAGCAGACCGAACAAATTAATTGCAATGAAATGTTGTACAAAAAGCAGGCAAACTTTTGATGTCATGTAGACAGATATGTATAGACTTTATTCTGGTAATGACATTGACAAATTGCAGCTGCAAAAAAAAAAGATATACTATTGAATGAAGTGAAGGTAAAATTGTAATTTAAATATATTTTTTGGTGACAGTAATAGCTCGCGATATTTGATAAGCAGAGATTGTCTTCACTAAATACAGTCCTTTAGAAATTGTCGTAATCAGTCTAATCTAATAAATTGTTGAGTACTTAGGCAGATTTTCATGTGTGTGAAATTAATTTATTAAAGTAATACAAGAAAATCGATGCGACTAATTATAGCCACAGTGCTGAAACTTGACTAGCAGAGTAATAAGAGCAGATCATTATTAAAGACAATTAAAATGATATAAAAATTAAGTTCGACCAGATCTAAAAAAATATTTAGCTTCAGCTGAACTATAGCTCGGATTGTGGTCGTAACAAGCAGCTATAAAAAAATTGAACTGTGGACAATTTGTTAAGATCCAATAGTTACACAGCGGGAAATAAAAAAAAAAATTCCTAAAATTGAATTTACGGTCTTTGAATAAGATCTTAAAATCTTAAAAGAATTTTCAACTATGTTATGTGAACACCAGTAATTCAATTTTTGAATTCCAATTATACTATACTAAACTAATTTATATTCGTGAATTGATCATTTTTGTTATGTAGCTAAACATTTTCTAGAGTTTGTTTTTGTTTTATGAATTTATGCTCTCGGCTAAATTTTAATATGTTTTGGTATTAAATAAAGATTTTTTCTCTCTGTGTAGTCGTGACATGATAGCATATCATATCATAAGCTGGTAAGTAGGTCGTAAAAGCGTTGCGCTCTAATTTCATTAAGTGAAATTTTGTGGGGAAATTCCGTCGTTAAACTATCAAAGAGCTGAAAGTTATATCATAATTTTGGGGAGGAGCAGTTGAAAGTGGAAAAGTTTGCAGTTTGTGAAAGTCATATGTTGTCCTTGAGGTAAAAGGCTTTGCATATGTAAGTGGCAACACATTATCCGATTTATGCATAGAACTTTTAGTTTCTTGCCAAAGTTTAACGCTCGAATGAATGGGCGAGGAGGAAGGAGGCACATTGATAACATACTACTTGGTGGCATAAATCTTGAAAATGGCGCGGCCACGACTCAATTGCCGTCTGTGTGGCATTTAGCAAACATTTATCAAAAAGTTGTAAAGAGAATATTGCAAATTGTTGCACACAAACGTGGCAACAAATTGAAATCTTAGGCAAACTTTGTGCCCAGCCTCAAAGTGCAGTTTTATTGCTCCCGGCCAGGGACAGGACAGCTGTTGAGCAGCAGCTCCTTTCAGCTGTGGAGCTGTTTAGCTGTTCAGGAGACGCAGTCGGAGTCGGAGTCGAGGTCGGACAATGTCTGCTTCCCAAACAGCCATTGGCAATAAACTCAGACCAATTTGCACAAGGACAATGAACCCCTGTGGTGCACTTGGCATAACTGCATCCTTCACCCTTCCCACCCAGCTTCGGGTCCTGCTGTTCCTGTTGCCATTCCTGGCGGCTTGCCACACACAGGCTGTCTGCCGCTTGTTGCTGCTGCCATTTGGAATGATTGCAACAATTGTTGCAGCTATTGCTGCCGTTGTCGAATTGACATTATGGCCATTCTTTGTTTGTTACAATTTATGCGGGGCCATAAAATAAATGTAAATTCAAATATAAATGCAATTGCATCACGGGATATTGCATATTGCATGTAGTGTATTTATACTCGATTATTTTTGACTGCTCGGCCAATAATTGATATCATTCAAATATATTTTCAATTCAGTTCAGCCAGAAAGTATGCAATGGATTTTTGGCCAGGCTCCTGAGCTTAGCAGTGTGACCAACGCTAGTTTGGCGTAATCAAGCTGGCCATTGCGGAAGTGGTATATTTTTAAATGCCAATTGCGGTCACGCTGCCACGCAGTAAAATTTGCATGTGCACATCGCAAGTCCTTGTCGTACACATTTTCAGTTATGTAAAGAGAAGTTGTTTGTTTTTTTATTTAAAAAGAGTTTTGATCTGTACATTGAACTAGTTAGTACCATAATAACTGATTGTGACAAAAAGCAATGCAACTTAGCTTCGCAAAGAGCAAAAATTGTCGGCTTATTCGTACGATCAATAAGTGGAGAGTTGAAGTGGAGAGATTTCGGTCAACGGCCCACGCATCATGCATGCGGGTAGAGAAGAAGTAGCCCAAAGCGCAACACGTGACTTTTTAGTGGGAGCCTGACGCACCGAAAATTAAGAGAGCGAGGCAACAGTGTAAAGTGCAGAGTGAGTGTAAGTAAAGAGAAAGCTACCATTTTTGTGTTTTTTTTTTTACTTTTTTTCTTGTGCTGTGTGCTCTTATCTAATTCGATCGAGGATTTAGAGCGGAAACTATGAGTTAAGTGAAGTGTGAGTGAAGTGAAGTGAAGAGAAAGCTCGTATTATTTTATGTGAGTTTGTTTTTGTTTTTTTTTTTCTTGTGCTAATTTGAATTTGTTAAGAGAGCTTTAATCTAACTAGATCGGGAGCAAGTTGCTAAGTAAGTAAAATGTTTTATGTGTACATACAATGATATATATTAACTTAAATAGGTTACCCATAAGCAATTTATACAGACATTATTACTTTTCATCTAGAGCGCTTTGCATATTTGTTTTATTGTATTTGCTTTACCCTTCACCAAAAACCATTCAACTGATTTGATTTGGGGACATTTGTAATTTAGTTGGTGTTTGATATTTATGCTTATTGGATTTTCATGTGATATTCTCCGCACATAAATGATAAATCTCCAGTTTCCAATTGGAGGCCATGATTTTGACAGCCGCCTGAAAGTACGCAATTGTTTTTAGCTAGCCGCCGGCAATGGAATTTTAATTAAAGGTAAATAATTCAAAATGAATAGCATAGCACAACGGCGCAACGTCGCTTATGTCGCTTATGTCGTTTGGCGGCTCTTTGTTCATTAGCCCATCGACAGCATAATTGAATAGTTTGTCCCGTTTGCCAAAATAAACGGATAATTCAATTGAAACGCATGCGAATGGGATAGGCAAAGAGAGAGAGAGAAGCGGGCAACAAGTAAAACTGAATCGAAAAATCGAAAATTGGCAATAACAATAATGAAACATTTTGCATTTTGTGCCAGATTTTGTTGCTTTCCCCTTGTGGCGTTTACATAATTAACAGAACGTTCATTAGTGTTGCATGCCTCCCGGATCTGTTTTCAGGTTGCTCCGGCTGCAAATGCCACAAAATTGCGGCAATGAATTATTTGAATTTGATTGCTTTTAATAAGCGCGAAATACATTCAATTAAATGCGGTTCATTACGAGAGCACGGACATTTAGATTTCTAATACATTTATAAATATTAACTAAATCTGCATTTGCATAAAATGTTTGCGAAATTTCAAATCAAATTTTGTGTTTGATTTTGGTAAATGTTGTCAAGCAATAAACATTCCAGTTTGTTTATTAATCTCTTTTAAGTATTTTATTACAATTTCTGCAAAATATAATTCAGAAATTCAACTACTGGTTCTGTATTACAATTTATAAACGACGCCATTTATTTAATAACTCCATTAATCAAAACTTTAATTGATCAATGAAAACTGAAACGCAGAATACAAAGAAGACAAAATAATTGTGGTATACAAAATAACCGCCGGCTTATATAAATTACCGCTCCAAACAAATGATGAAAAATAAAGCAAAAAATCAATTTGCCAATATCAATAATGCAAATATAAGAAAACAATAAAAAACAACAAAATATGGACAGCATAACCGGTTATCGTCTGGAACAATTATGTGAGCTCCAATATGTCGAGATTTGTTTGTCCATTTTGTGCGCATAAATAAATAGATAGACAGATAGATAGATGGCTATCGTTTATAGTCGGCTTTTTTTTTGTTTTGTGTTTTTGGCCAAAATTGAAAATGGTGAAATTAGCTGAGAGTTTTGATTATATTGCTGATTTTGTTTTAATTCGAATAAACATTTGGAATTAAGTGCATTTGTTATACAGTTTTGTTTAATAGCCCTGGTTATCGTAAGCATGCAAACAGTTCAGATTTTTGAAAGCCCGCGACATTGAATCTTTTCCGGCGGACTTCCCCGGCAATAAGTGTAAACAACACGTATCGAATTATATTTGTTTATCCAATATTTGACCAAAAAAATCACAGAATACCAGCATTAATTTTCATATCAATAGATTTTCACATCTTTGTGATATGGAAAACCCCTTTGGCGATGACGCAGATGAGTCGAACTTGAAGCGATCTTGAATCTACAGCTTCTCACGTGTGATATTTACTTGCACTACAGAATATTAGCTATTGCGCCATGACGACATTGAAACTGGTTTGCAAACCTCATTGTGGACTGGAATAATTTATATTGTCAGATTACGTAGACATTTGATAATTAATAATTGCATAATGAACATTTTAAGTATTAATTGCACATATTAAATAGCAGTTAACAATTTTGAATACTAATGAGGTACTTTGTCAAATCGCTTTCACTCTTTCTGGGGTTTTACTTGTTCTGCTAGAGTTCGTGTACCTAGAATAGATGAAAGCTTTTTTCTGCTCTCTATCAGTATACTTTAGTTCTCTCTCTCTCTCTCTCTACGTTGATTAACACCCCATTTATAGTTTGAGCTTGTTTATAGAAAGCTACTCTGCAGCTTACACGTGTTGTGGATTTCACTACGATTACAACTCGCAGCTTAAGCAAAGTAATACTATTACGTTGTATAGTATATACACCAAGTAGATCGGCCATGAATGAGTCAAGTTCGGAGGAAACTAGTTAATGAATTGACGATAATCGATTTAGAATTGCTGTAAAAACAAATGAAGAAGCAAAAGTGGGATTTAATTATACAACCGATTGCTAATTAACACTTGTAAACTGTTCAATAACAATAATTACAACTACATTAGTGCACTTTAACTAAACTACCAGTTATGATCAATATCATAGCCTCTAAATGGCAATAGAGTTAATCTAGCTATTGTCTCAACTGATGCGGTTTATAAATCCATGCAAATGGTAATGATTTATTTAGGCAGGCTTTTCAGAAAAATTTTAATGCCCGACTTAAGTTAGTTATAGTAGGTATTTTATATTCCATACTTTTTATACTAAATTGAATTATTTATTGGAATTTGAATTTTTTGGGAATACCAAATTTTGAAATACAAAATTACATTTCGTAAACAATGTTGTGTAAAAAGTCGCCTAGCTTTTATCGTTTGGACTTTTGAAACACCCCTTAAAATAGTTAGAGTGGGAAATTCGAAACTCAGCCTTATTCCTCTATCAATTTACGTCAACTATATTGAGTACCAATTTCAGTCCCCTAACTCTTATCGTTTGAACTGTCCGGCGATAGTTTAAATGTTTACATATATTGATAACATTGCTTCGTTTGCCTACGTGACTTAAAAATAACACGAGCTCATCTCTAGTGCTTATTAATAAAGCACAGTCCCTTCCTGCCTCTGCCTCTCCATTCAAAATTTACTCGTATTTGTAAGGAATATAGACTTATTTACACATTGTTAGGTCGCATATCAAATTAATTGATATTTCTCGAATGTATGATTTGGATTTGTTATTTGTTTTGTAACGACGCCATCGAAACCGCTTTGTTAGCCAAATCGAGGCGAATAAACTCTTCAAGTTGAACTTGTCAGTTGATTAGAATAATCAAATCGCAAATACGAGATTTGCGTTAATACACTGCGAGAGGGAGTGAAGGCGTTAACGCGACTAGGAAGACCAGACAAACCCAACTGAGCAACAAAATAAAAAACAAAAACGATATTCGAAATACGAAATACGAAACATACCTATTAAGATTGGAGTCTATTATAAGTACTGGCTAGACACTCTAATAATCCCATATGGTTGCTTGAACATAATTATGCCTTTTTGAAACTCTCAAGTTGTTGTTTTTCGCTTTTGGGATTCACCCGGTCAAGTGACAGACAGAAAGCCGATGAACGTTTTATTCCAAAATTGATAATGATGCCGATGCCGAAGCCGAAGTCGATAATTAGAAATAAAAGCAAAAGAAAACCGGTAAATGTTTTGAGCTGCCGAACTTGACTCGGGGCTCCAATTTGTCACAGTCTCCGATGCGCTGCTCTACGCACCTTGTATAAATAGTTTGGGATGTTGTTCGTTGGTCCATCAGTTGATCTGTTACCTGCTTTGCGTGCACAACACTCTCTCATTTTGGTCGCAATATGAAGACTTTGATTGTATTGGCTCTTTTGGTGGCTGCCGCGTCGGCTCTGCCACAGTTTGGATTCGGCGGCGGACCATTCGGAGGCGGCGGCTTCGGTAATCCTTACGGCGGCGGCGGCTTCGGTCGTCCAGGATTCGGTGGAGGCGGCTTCGGTGGTGGCCCATACGGCGGCGGCGGCGGCTTCGGTCGCCCAGGATTCGGAGGCGGCGGCTTCGGTGGTAACCCATACGGCGGCGGCTTCGGTGGTGGCCCATACCGTGGTGGCGGCGGCGGCGGCGGTGGCGGCGGCGGCTCTGCATCAGCTTCGGCCTCATCCAGTGCTTCAGCAGCTGGTGGTGGTCGCGGCGGTGGTGCTGCATCAGCATCCTCGTCTGCTTCTGCCTCCGCTTCCGGCGGTGGCGGTGGATTCCGCGGCTAGGCTACTTAAGCTGATGCCTGGAGCATCGTGACACGAGATTACAAATACATTAAGTTTAATTATTAATAAAAAGTCTGAAAACTACAAAAAAAAAACATAAAATATGAAAACAAAAATGATGTTGTTTATTATTTTCAAAGCGTAAAACAAAACCAAAGTTAGAACTCGTCGAGTTGATTGCATCTATGTTTATATATCAGGTTTATTTCTGATACTGATCTGAGGGATATGAGTAACACAATTCGTATTCTATGAAGACTGCATGAAACGCCCGTTAATTTTGACATATAAGTGAGAACAACAATAAAAATATTCGCACATACGTGTTTCATCTGCTGTTTAGGGCCATATTCTGTGTACAGTGCTTCCTCATTTCATTAGTAGATAGATGTTTCGATCCCCTACAGTTGTTAACAAGCATATTGAACAGCGTCTTAGTTTGCTCAAGTTAAAACATACAATAAAGATTTACTATAAATCATAATTTCATATAATCTATTGAAAAAATGCACAACTAATCTCTAAACGATTTTAATTAAGGAACTTGGTAAATCTTAGAATTAAGACAAAAAGATGATGATTTGTTGAGTAGCAGAATACTTATTGAAAACGAATGAAAATCTTAAAATTGGATAAAACAAAAATTACAACTGAATTTATTAATTTATTTAGAAAAGTAATAATAATAATGGGTAATTGTTTATTTTTTTAGTCTTCAAAACCATTTTAATAAAAAAAAAACTTTTTAAATTTTATTATGAAATTCTCTCATTTGGAATTATATCAGAAAATCCAATATAAACTTAAATTGAACTTTGTTTTTGAATAACAATAGAAAACATTAAAGTATAAGATAAAAATAAAATTATTTAAATTTTATTTAGAAACTCATTTATTCGACAATCCATCAGATAATCCGGTTAGAACTGCATTCGATCATATAGAAAAATAATAATTCATTATAATAATAAACACTTTAAAATTTGATCTCAAATGGTAAACAAATTATAATTTTTAAAATTGTATTATTTTAAAATTAATTATTCAGATTAGAGCTATTATTTTTTTTAAATAATTATAAATGCTCCCATTAGACAATTCATCCGATAATCCCATTAGAAGTCAATGTAGGGTGCAGCTTTTAAGTTGCTGAGCTGCATTTGCTTGATCATTTATTTGAGCCCGCTCTTGTGTTGTTGTTGCTAATTGAATCTGAGATTCAGAATTATTGAAAGTGCCGCCTTCTTTGGTTCATCACCAAAACGTAATGTTAATCCTTTTTTTGCTCTTTCCTTCGCATAAACAATTTCTCTATCGGTCTCTATCTAGCCGACCAATTGGGGAATTTGGGCAATTGGGGTTCGCAGATGGCTTGTATAAAAGCAGCTGTCGGTCGACAGCTTGGTTAGGTTTGTGAAGTCAAGTCGGAGCTATGAAACTATTTGTCGTTCTCGCTGTCATTTTGGCCATTGCCACAGTGGTGCCTCAATTTGTTGCCGAAGCTGCGGCCAGTGCACATCGTCATCGACCTTTCGGCGGATTTGGTGGCGGAGCAGGAGGAGGCGGTGGATTCGGCGGTGGCGGTGCAGGAGGTGGCTTCGGTGGTGGCAACTCTGGAGGTGGATTCGGAGGTGGCGGCCCTGGAGGTGGATTTGGGGGAGGCGGCGGCGGCGGCCCTGGAGGTGGATTTGGAGGAGGCGGCGGCGGCGGCCTTTCGGCAAGCTCATCCTCCAGCGCATCCCTGAATGGTGGTTTTGGTGGCGGAAATGTTGGAGCGTCCTCTAGTTCAAATGGTTTCTTCGGCTAAATTCTTGGATATTCTGAATTCAGTTTTCTTACGACAACCGCGAAATTAAATGCTGCATAACTTTGAGATCTTCTTGAAATTCCTTTCAAATTCTATCGTATTTTTCGGCTATCCACAAAGTATACTGCCTTTTAATACCTATGCTTTGTTTTGCCATCTTAATATTTGAAATGCTAATGAGGCTGTATATAAATTGGGACCTCAACCCTTCGGCACAACTGTATACACCCAAAGAAAAAAGCTTCTAATATGAGGAAATAATAAATACAGAGGATAAATTCTTAAATAAATGCAAACAATTTAGAATAGTTCCATATTGGCCATTCTTCAAACAAAATTATATTTGCTATACATAAAAAACATTTTCAATACTAGAATTAAGAAATGTCAGAATTTAACCTAAAATAAAGAACATCAAATTAAGATCAGGATCTTGAATTTAGATGGTAAAAATAAATGACAAATTAACAATTATTTACAATTAGTTACACTTTGTTTTTAAAATGGCTTGCCTTTTTTTAAAATACATTTTTTTCTATTTTAAATAATTGTTTAACTAATTAAGTATTCCAACTTTACGAACCTTTTTTTCTCTCTCTGTATGGTTAGAGAATCGGATTTTCGGTTGCTTTGAAAGTGTTGAATGATAAACAAACATCTTGGCAGTTGAAGAGTTGTTCCTTATAGTTCAGTGATCTAGTTTTGTTCGTTGGCTCATGTGAACTAGGAATTACATTAAAATTTCCCTATAACCGACCTTCAACCTATGTTTTGCTTTTCGAATTATTTATGCAAACGATTCGAGAATAATTAAAATTTGCAAGAAAATCACATGAAATGAATTAATTACGAATTTAGAATTGTTTTTTTCCTCTTGCTTGGTATCAATAATTAATTGGAAACCCAGAAGTTAAATGGTTGGGAGCAAGGGGCACGTCCAAGCCAAAGCATAAATAATGATGATGATGATGCCAATGATGATCACAATTATAGCTAACCGGTTCAAACAACTGGTGAGCAGGGAATAGGGTATGGGCCACATATCGCGTGTGTTGTTTTGTTTGTGGCTCAACTAATTGATAAAACTAATTTGCTTTGTGTGATCATTTAGCATCGCTGGCTATTGTTGTTGCTAGTGTTGATATTGCCATTTCTGTTGTGATTATTATTATTTTTGCTGCTGCTGTTGTTGTTGGGGACTCTGGATTTCAGGCTGTGACGTTAAACAAACTAGTAAAAACATTAGAATTGTTTGTGTTTTATGAATAACACACTAAAAAGCGATGATCATATCTAAGCTCATTCCATCCATTGCCAACACTCATTCTCACTCTCTCTCGCTGCCGATCTTTCGCTATCTGCATCTCGCTGTCTGGAAATTGGGCGAATGGCGCCTGGGGCTGAGTTGTATAAAAGCAGCCGCTGGCTAGTTGATTGGCTAAGTTTGTGAACTCACCTCAAAGCTTAACTATGAAACTGTTTGTTGCTCTCGCAGTCCTGGTGGCTGTCGCCTCGGCGGCGCCTCAATTCGGTGGCGGTTCCGCTAGCGCCAATGCCGATGCCAACGCTAAAGCTCAAGGCGGTGGATTCGGAGGCGGCCGTGGCGGCAATGGAGGATTCGGTGGCGGTCCTGGAGGATTCGGCGGTCCTGGAGGATTCGGCGGTCCTGGTGGCGGTCATGGAGGACATGGTGGATTCGGTGGCGGTCCTGGTGGCGGCCAAGGAGGATTCGGTGGCGGTCCTGGATTCGGAGGCGGCAATGGCGGTTTCGGTGGCAACCGCGGTGGTGGCGGCGGCGGCGGCGGCTCAGCCTCTGCAAGCGCATCTTCCTCAGCTAATGCCAGCGGTGGTGGTGGATTCGGTGGTGGAAACGCCAGCGCATCTTCCAGCGCAAACGCCCAAGCCGGCGGCGGCGGCGGTTTCCGCGGCTAAACTTCACGTTTCAAACCTCATCTTTATAAATTATTTGAATATTCATTGAATGCCAATAAAAATCTTAAATAAAACAAGATGCAATTGCTATATTATTTCAAGATCTGAAAATATTAGTTATGAGTTAAAAACAACTTTAAACCCAAAATAGCCGCCAAACCGAAAAAACAATATCATTTTCAATACAAAATTAAAATACACAAAAATTCGAGTTGAATCTTTTTACATAAAAATTTCAAATAAGAATTATTTTTAAAATGTTATAATAAAAAATAAAAAGTTTTTCTATTATAAAAAAATAAAAAAATATTATGGGTTTTTCTAATTTGTTTGATGAACATAAAAAATTTTTTTATTTTATTGTCCCTATTTTATAAATTGTAATCGTTACGGTCTCTGTATCATATAAAATAAGTTTTAATGTGCGTAACAATAATTCATAGGTGCTGCAATGATGTCAATTGATAGCGAAACTGATCACTTTATTTCTATAATATATAATATATTGTAATCGGTAGGTAATAGTTGCCTTTATATGGCTATGACTGTAGACTGTATTTATTCATTTTTTTAAGTGTTGTCATCGCCATTTCAAAGCTCATAATCGCATAGCAAACGTGTTGTAACACTTTGAATAAAACTACGGAAGAGCCTTGCCTTGTCTTGAAGGTCTTGTGAGGTTCCCGAACTTGGGTAAGTTACAGGAAAAACCGGTGATACGGCTTAGAATTCAACCAAAATTTGCCAATCATTTGAGAATAATAATAATGTGTAAATATTTGCATTATGATCTTGAGTTGCAGTTTTCGGGATTTTCTGTAGTCTACTATTATTAGAAAAAAATACGCGCTGAAAGTCGTCAATTAGCACCGAACGAAGGAGAGAGATGTGAAATATCAGATGTGGTATTGCAGTAAATAATAGTAGAATAAAGAACCGGTTTGAGAGAAATTCAACATGAGTCCAGCTCATGTTTGTTTCCAAAGATTTGCACACTTTCTGAAGTTCCCCAATTCCCACTTGACTCGACTAGTTTGTGTCCATAATCAGGGTCCCTAATGCTGTCATAATTCAGTCTGCAAATGTTTTGTCTGCGTTTTAAATATAGTATACACATATACACATAGCATGTATGCTAATTGACATCTTCCACCTGTCTGTTATGAAATACACTTTCAAAGGGTATTTCAAACATCTCATTGAACTTGAGGCACATTATAAATTCGATAAGTTCACTCGATATTGAACGTTGTCCCCAAAGTTCTATTAACGCTGGACAAGAGCATTAAATATTCGATTTGCCAAACACTTTGGGCCTAATGATGTTGTCTGGTTTACGTCTGGTTTTCGTCTGATTTTGTTTGCTTCCCGCTTAGAGTTATAAAAACGTTGATTTTGAACACAGATCATTAAGTGTGTTTCGTGACTCCAGACAGTTCGGACAAGTAGCATCATGAAGGTCTTTGTCGTACTCAGCGTTATCCTGGCTGTGGCCGCGGCCGCTCCACGCCGTCACCACCACCACGAGGGTGGCGGTGAAGCCGCTGCCAATGCCAATGCCAATGCCCAGGCTGAAGGCGAAAATTACGGAAATGGCGGCTTTGGAGGCCCAGGTGGATTTGGTGGCCAAGGTGGATATGGTGGTCCTGGAGGATTTGGCGGCTTTGGAGGTCAGGGTGGTTATGGAGGTGGATATCGTGGACCCGGTGGATTTGGTGGATATGGTGGTGGATATCGTGGCCCCGGTGGATTTGGTGGAAACGGTGGCCAACCTGGTTTCAACGGAGGATACCAAGGCGGTCCTGGCGGTTTCGGTGGATTTGGAGGTCAATCGAATGCCAATGCCAACGCCGCTTCAAATGCTGTTGCTAACGGTGGCGGATTTGGCGGCGGCGATGCGAATGCCAATGCCGCTTCAAATGCGGTTGCCAACGGTGGTGGATTTGACGGATTTGGCGGCGGTAATGCGAATGCCAATGCCAATGCTGTTGCAAATGCCGAAGGCAACGGTTTCGGTCCAGGATTCGGTGGTGGTGCAAATGCCAATGCTGCCTCCAATGCCGTTGCTAATGGTGGCGGTGACTTTGGTGGCTACGGGGATGCCAATGCCTCTTCGGTGGCCAACGCGGCATCCAATGGTGGTCTTGCATCTGCCACATCCAATGCATCCGCTCAGGCTGGAAAGTAAGCGCACAGTTTACCCAATGGTCATTAATTTAGTTGTTCTTAATTTATTCTAAAAATTAAACAATTTTTTAAACAACAATATGGCTCGTACTTTTTTAAAGTATTTTCAGTATGTTTGCTATTTTTATATCAGCTACCTATAGAGTAAAATTGTACAATGTTAATCGATGCACAAAAATACTTTTCGTTGATATATTTTTTGTTCAATTCTCGAATTAAGTCGCGGGTCTCTCTCAACCAAGCACTCTCGACGTTAGCTTTCCTACTTGTTCTTTTTGGTAAACAATGATTAATAACTAAGCGCATTAGTTAGTTTGCTTGGCTTGCGCATGCAAGCATGTGTCATTAACCTATTCTCTCAAATCTGTATTGCTGAAACAAGTATTTTACTTTTTAGAAGCATTAATCTAAAAAAACCTGACAATGATTTTGTTTCAAAAAATTTTCCATCATAATAAACGAAATTTGAATAATTGAAGAAATCTGATTTTAGTTTTTTTCTTAACTTTTCCATTAATGATATTAATAGTACTTTTTATTAATTTTATTTAGTTTTTACCATTGAATTTAGCTAGACTTTGTACGCTTGAGTTAAAACTTAAAGACAAGATTATATTTAATTTGTTCTTATTTAAGAACTAAAATGGATATTTACTCATTTAATTTATAACAATTTTTTGTTTAAATTTCAAGAAAAATTTTTATTTTTTAATTTAGGTCCAATAGTCAAAGCCCAACTCCCGCAGTGGTCTAAAGATTTACATAAGTTAAAGGGTATATTCATATATACTATGGAGTGCAAATTAAAATAATCATCGTAAATATACGTATTAATATGTAAGTAGTCTACAACCGGTTCGGGAGAAATTTAGCACTTTGAATTCAGCTTGATATTTGGCTCGTCAAGATTCGTACATTTATTTACACAATACGATCGTATTTAGCTAAGCCCGGCCTTATAATCGGGGCCCTAATGCTATCGTCATAATTCAGTTGGCAAATGTTTATCTGCATTTCTGATTTTCGCTTATAACAGTTACGTGTGCTAATTGGTGGCGTCTTCTTGTTGTTCAGCAGTTTTGGGTGTTATAAAAGGCGAGACCTTTGGCAGAGTTCATTAAGTGTTTTGAAAGAGTTCGAACCAGCAACATTATGAAGGTCTTCATTGTGCTCAGCATCCTCCTGGCGGTCGTCGCAGCTGCTCCCCAACGCGGCGGCTCCACAGCCAACGCCGGTGCCAATGCTGCTGCCACAGCTGAGGGTGGTGCTCAGGGTGGTAATCGTGGTGGCAATCGTGGTGGTCCCGGCGGCTTCGGTACTGCTGGCGGCTTTGGTGGATCTGGAGGCGCTGGTTCCACTGCCAACGCCAACGCTGAATCTTCATCCGTAGCTAATGGAAACGGAGGCCGTGGCGGTGGCGCTGCTAATGCCAATGCCAACTCCGAAGCTATTGCTCAGTCCAACGGTGGAGGCCGCATCGGCGGTAACGCCAACGCAAATGCCCAATCTTCATCCAGTGCCATCGCCAACGGTAGCCGAGGTGGTTCCGCTAATGCCTCAGCCAGCTCATCTGCCGTTGCGACAGCTGGCAAATAAGCTACATACTTTGTGATTTAGCCTTTCGTAATTTATTGCCTAAATATACAATTGAAAAATTCTAAAATTTGTGTTTCAATTACCAAATTTGTTTATATTTATTTATTGAAGAGATTTTCAAGAAGACTGTGATATCAGCGGTTTACTTAATTCGTCACCACACAGTGAGAAAAAACGTTATAAAATAAAGAAAAATATCTTAAAATATCAAAAATCGAAAATCATGTTTATATTTGACTAAAAAAACAAATTCTTTAGTCCAGTTGCATAATTCTAGATTAACCATTCTTGATATAAGATTGGTAAATAATATGGTAAAATGCAAAAATATAAAAATTGATTCAAGGGGGCAACATTTTAAATCGAAATGTAGATTGCTAAAAGAAAATGTATTTTTAAATTTATATTTATAATATTATATTAATTAAAAATTATTTAAATTATATTCACTTCTCTTTTTAATATCAAAAAGTTCTCTATTTCCAGATTTTTTCTAGTTTTCCCCACTAATTTTTCTCTCTGTGCAGTTTATATTTTTATTCGATGTTTACAAAAAAACATTCATTATCAATAGAGTGTGAATTCACTCAGCCAACTCTTTTGGGTGCTGAGTGTTTCCGAACAAATCGCAACTTAGGCTAGGGGACTTTCTTTCACGGTGACGTCATATTTAAATCGGGTATTTGAATTTCTGCAGAATTTAACCAATCCGAGATCAATCTAATTATCTATAGATTTTGGTTCGTTATTTTTCGCAATCGCTTAACAACTTATTTGCATTTGTAGCAGTTGTTTTTATAATTCTAATTACCGACAGTGAAGACAGTTATAATGCAATATGTAAAGCAAAAAACTGAAACCTTGCTAACTCTTGTTATTCTATTTATGTTATCCCAAAAGTCGCGCATGTTTGTTATTAACATCTTATTTAAGCCCCCAAATGTTTATTTTGATTTTAAACAGGCCTATTGTTTACTAATTTGCTATACCCCCCGCTAATTATGCAAATTGCTTAAACAAATCTAATCGGTTAATTTCTATATACAAAACCGGCTCTCGAAACGGCAGCTGTTGTTCAAGATTTGCAAACTTATCCTCTATTTTTCTTAACTGTGTTTATTTTATATTGTTTTGCTTTTGCGGCTACTGCACAAATTATATTTATGAGCGTTTAACTGGTTGACTGGTCTCACTTGAAACCAAAAAGACTGTCAGGCAAGATTTGCTTGATAAATTTCTTCAAGTATTCAAATTAATTTGACATTGATTGCTCAAGAGCACTGTTGCAAAAAAAGTACCGTCAAAACTGGATTAAGGGAATTAAAAAAAAAATTAAAAGACTTTCAACAAATTAGGCAGTACAAAAATTAGCAAATTCTTCAGAATTAAAAACAAGATCTGAGTAATCAGCTCTTTTGTAATATTTATTTTTTTTACGATTTTTACTTGAATGAAATTTTTTATTTATATTGAAGTAGTGAAATAAAAGGTAATTTTTAAGTTTTGCCAAAAGAATTTGTAGTAATTTTGTTTTCTTTCTTTAGAGATTTTGTCTAAACTTTAAAAATTAAGTTTTTGTTTTGCTTTGTTCGATAAACCTGATGTGAGATTAAATCAAGAGCACATGCTTTGTATTGTGTGTTGTGTCAATTAATTTGAGCGTATTTTTATTTCTGTTTGTTTTAAACTTTCCTTTCTATTATCTCTCTATTCTTTAAAAATTTTTTTTACGCCCTCTCCGTCATATTTTATTTTTAAATCGGGGTCCACAATAAAAATTTAAATTCACACAAATACAAGAATACACTCATTTTGCGAAAGGTTTATTCGCTTAAATTGAGTTTAATAAATTTGCATTTTGCTCAACGGCAAAACTATAAATGCAACCCCATATTGCCAAATTTCCCTTATCAGCATATTAACCAACTCTGGAACTTATATATTTGACGTCATGATGTAAATAATTCAGCAGTTTTTGATTCAAGTTTCAATGTTAATTTGAGTATTATAAATTTAAAAGAGGCAGTGGTATAAGACGACGTGCCCTCTTTTGATATATACACTTCTAGTTATTCCTAATGATATTGAGTTTTATCATTCTATATTTTATAGTTTTTAAGTATTATCTTGATATTACTTATGCTTAATGCTTAACCGAATGTTAAATAAAGTAAACAAACATTTTTAGTGCCTAAACTTGTTTTCACATCAGTTAAACAGTTTTAATCACTGTCCTATAAATTACCTACAGTATATTGAGATGCATGTTTGGTTATGACATCTATTAAAAGCTCGGGTTAATATAAAATCCGGTTTAGAAATTAAGTCAAAACAAGGTTCTTCAAAAACAGTAAAACTAAAAATGTTGTGTCACGTATTGAAAATAATGATTATTTTTGTTATTTTTTTAATTAGAATAATCACACGCTTGCAATAATCTTTGAAAAAAATGAATAACTCTAAAATCATTATCCACAACACAACATTTGTTTCAACAATAATTTTTAACTATGAGTTATTGTTGAACGGTTCTTATTTTCCCCCGTACTAATTTTGTATGTATAAGAAATCGGATATCTCTTATAGTAACTTGGTATTAAATTTGTTTTTTAAATGTTATTTATTTTGTTTTTTTTTTTTTTTCATTAAAAAATCGTTAGAGATTATCCGTTAACCAGTAGCGACTTCCAAAATCTTAATTCTATCGCGAATATCGGGGATTTTGGCTGCACTGGTATCATTGGAGTTTCCTTTATTGCTGGTCATTGTGCTTGCACCAGGACTTGTTGCAGCTGTTGTACCACCATCATTGCTTTCAGGAATTGCTTGTACGGCAATCAAAGCGATGAACAGGAACGTTAATAGTGCAAAGAACTTCATTTTTTATGTTATGTGCTTATGTGCACCTGCAGTTTGCTTTTATAGCAATTCTCAAGATTTTTCTAGTGATCGGTTTACAGATAAAACAGGTTTTGTGAAATTATTATTACACATAGCGTTGTGAATATTATTCAATAAAACTACATTGTCCGTTAATATTGGATACATTACATTGTTCTCGTTAGTGAGATACCCGGATGTTATTTACACCCACCACAAAACACAGTCCTAATGGAATTATTATTATCTTATTATTTTATTAGCTTTTCCCATATGCCATAAGCCGTTGGTATCCGTTAACCAGCAAGAGTTCTGAACTTATTGAAACGACCTCCGATGCCACTTTCTGCGATGGCCACAGCACTTGCACTGGCATCTGCCTGAGCATTTCCGCTTCCGTTTGCCACTGCGCTTGCGCCGGCATCAGCACTTGCGCTTCCGCCTCCAATTGATGCAGCGTTTGCAGTGGAACTTGCTGAGGCGCTTCCACCTGCGCCATTTCCACGACCTGGAGCTGCCTGAACGGCAAGCAATGCGAAGAGAAGGAAAGTGAATAGTACGAAGAACTTCATCGTTAGTGATAATAATAATAACTGCAACCGTTCAACTTGCTTTTATACCAAAATCGCCTAGATGCGAATTGGTCTGACTGGTTTTTGAGATGTTTGTTAGTCGAGCTTTATATCTAATAAAAGTATTCAAATGAAGTGCAAGAGTCCTACGATTTGCATGGCGTTTTTTAATTATAATCGAGACTTTATCAAGTGAGACAAGTTAGAAACTTCCAATTTCATGCCAAGGTAGGTGACATCGTAGCAAAGCATGTAGAAAAATTATTTAAAAATATTTTAAGCAGCTTAGCTATAATTGGTTTGATTAAAAGCAGACAGCCGTAAATATACAAAATTTAGTTTTCTTTGTGATTATGTTATAAAAATTACACTTTAATTCTGAGATCTTTCAACGAGTGTGATCTCTATTGAAATTTGTTTTAAATACATCTGATTTTTAAATATTAGAGCGCAATGAATTACACCTAAATCATTTGTATCAACCGTAATTTAAAAGTTCATGAATTATATTATTTTCAATAACATATTTATAAGTTAAAGTAATTTAATAAATTATAACTCGATCCCATTTTGTGAAATTGAGATTTTTATGGAGTATTATTCTTATGTTACTCACTTCATCATACATATTATATACAAGGACAAGCACTCAATTACAATACCTATTTACCCTGAACTTATAATAGGTACTTATACGGAATTTCTAAGCAATATTTTGTCTATATTAATACAGTACGTATTAATATAGACAAAATATTGTTTAGTTGTGATAGTATAGAAATTGGACTTCATTTATTTATTTTGAATAACATCAGCACATTTTAAAAATATCCACTTAGCCCGACAGAATTCGGCTAACTTTATTAGATTTTTCCATACAATATGTTATTAGAAGATTACACCCGCTAGCCAGAAAGATCCTTTAAACGACGGGCGGAAATTTGTTTAATACCGTATCTCCCGCTTAGATACGCAATGGCGTCTCCGCCTCCAATCGATGCAGCGTTTGCAGTGGAACTTCCTGACGCGTATGCCTCACCGTCACGATGTATAACTGCCTGAACGGCAAACAAGCCGAAGAGCAGGAAAGTTAATAGTACGAATAACTTCATCGTTGGTGATAATAATAACTGCAAGATTTCAGCTTACTTTTATACCAAAATCCCCTAGCTGCAAATTCAATTAACTGACTTTTAAGATGTTTATTTGTCGTGAGTTATATTATATTTCATAGGAGTATTAAAATAAAAGTGCAAGAGTTTAGCATAGCGTTTCTAATTATAAACGAATCTTTATCATCTGTAGCAAGTAAATAACTTCGGATTGATTTACTACTTTTATTGAAAACTTTTATTTTCGATTTTTTAATAGAAAAATCTCAAAATTGATATCATACATACTACAAAGTTTATGACTGTTTTTCTTCAAAAATGTATACAAAAATTTTATTTTGCTAAAGACGATAATTTCCCGAATTAATTTTAAATATAATATAAATATAGTTTCTGATAAAAGGAAACTAAATAATATGGATTTTTTCGAGCAAATGAAATTGAACTCTAAAATAAAATGCAATAGAAAATAAATGAATAAAATAATTTACTAACAATTTGTGAATTAATGAATTTAAATTGATAAATATTTAATTTCAACTCGTTTCATAAAAAATAAATATTTAACTACCCCATTTGAATAACAAGCAAAATTGTAGCTTGCTAATCTTTAAGATGGGAATTCTAGTCACTGGATCTAGGTTCATTCAAGTTTTAGACTGTTTGCTTATATTAAATATTTATACAAAGGCTCTTAGAAATTTTCACTCAAAGACATGCGCATATATACATTATCCATATACATTTTGTTATTATGCAGGTATCTTTCCAATATTTAAAAATAGCTTGAAGTAATACTGTTGAAAAATCTTTAGTTTTTATTTACTTTTAACTATAGTACATTAGTGATATTCCTGGATTAATTGCTGTGTTTTTGATTGGTTATTCCAACATACATCTATCATAAGAATACTTATTTGTGGTTAGTTAACTAGTTTTTATGGACACTCTTTAGTTTCAGGGACCATTTTTTTGGTGGTTTTCGAAATGTAGTACTTTACTGTTAACAATCGTTTAATAGTGAAAGTGATTTTCTTTACTTTTATCTTAATAACTTTTTAAAAGTCATCTCAGTAATTTAAAAATAGTTTGGTTTGCGAGAATTCATTTAATTTTTATTAGGTTTTCAATATATTAAGTCCGCTAGCCTAAAAGATTTGACACGATTGGTGACAAGGCGTTGGACCTCGCACTCGCAGCAGCTTGTCCGCTTCCCTGTGCCACTGCGCTTGCATCGGCGTTGGCACTGGCGTCTCCGCCTCCAATCGATGCTGCGTTTGCAGTAGAGCTTGCTGAGGCGCTTGCGCTGCCGGCACGACCTGGAGCTGCCTGAACGGCAAGCAAGGCGAACAGCAGGAAAGTGAATACTACGAAGAACTTCATCGTTGGTAATAATGATGATAGCTGCGAGATTTCAGCTTACTTTTATACCAAAATTATTAGACGTGCGTTTTATTTAATAGGAGTATTAAAATAAACATGCAAGAGTCCTTAGATTTTAGCGCTCTTTACGTTAAGCATAGCGTTTCTAGTTATAAACGAGTCTTTGTCAACTGTAGCAAGCCAATAACTTCGGATTTCATGGCAATGTGTTGATTTACTTACTTTTATTGAAAACTTTTATTTTCGCTTTTTCAATAGAAAAACCCCAAAATTGAAATAGAGTAAGAACGCAATGAATTACACCGAAATCCGTATCCATATCATACATACTACAAAGTTTATGACTGTTTTTCTTCAAAAATGTATACAAAAATTGTATTTTGCTAAAGACGATAATTTCCCGAATTAATTTTATATATAATATAAATATAATTTCTGATAAAAGGAAACTGAATACTATGGATTTTTTCGATCAAATGAAATTGAACTCTAAAATAAAATTCAATCGCAAATAATTGAATAAATACTTTTAATGTATTAGCAATTTGTTTATAAATGAATTTAAATTAATAATTATTTATTTTGAACCAGTCCCATAAAAAATATGTATTTTATAACCCCATTTAAATAACAAGCAAGATTGTAGCTTGATTTTATACTAATCTTTAAGATGGGGATTTTAGTCACTTGATCTACGTACATACAACTTTTAGACGTGATTGATACTATTTCCTAAAATTAAATATTTTACAAAGGCTCTTAGTAATTTTCACTCAAAGACCTGTACATATTTACAATATCCATATTATTTTTTTAATTTTGCAGGTATCTGTCAAATATTTAAAAATAAATTGAATTAATACTGTTGAGGAATCTTTAGTTTTTATTTACTTTTAAATAAACTGAGTAATATTCTTGGTTTGTTAAAGAGTTTTTATGGACACTTTATCAAAATGCAGTACTTTACTGTTCGTTGAATAGTGAAAGTGATTTTCATTACTTTTACCTTATTAACCTTTTCAAAGACAGCTCAATAATTTAAAAATAATTTAGACTGTGAGAATTCATTTAATTTTTATTAGGTTTTCAATATATTATTAGAGGTTAACGTGCGCTAGCCAATAAGTTTTGCCAAGGAGGATGCCACGGCATTGGAACTGGCACTCGCAACAGCGTTTCCGTTTCCCTGTGCCACTGCGCTTGCATCGGCGTTGGCACTGGCGTCTCCGACTCCAATCGATGCTGCGTTTGCAGTAGCGCTTGCTGAGGCGCTTGCGCTGCCGCCACGACCTGGAGCTGCCTGAACGGCAAGCAGGGCGAAGAGCAGGAAAGTGAATATAACAAAGAACTTCATCGTTTTTGGTAATGATGATAACTGCAAGATTTCAGCCTGCTTTTATAGCAAAATCGTCTAGATGCAAATTAATTTTCGAGCTGGTTTTTGAGATGTTTATGAGTAGATCATTATATCTAATACGAGTATTAAAATTTAATGCAACAGTCCCATGATTTAATTTATAATTATAAACGAGTCTTTATTAAACGTGCAAGTCATATTCTACGAATTTCATGTCATTGTGGGTGACAGAGTTGCACAACATATATCTAAGAGTGGCATCATAACAAGATTATATCATTTTGTTACTTAGAGATATTCTGTACAATATAAATATTTAAGGCTGCTAAGGATGCGACTGAGTTTTGATTTCAAGCAGAGAGTAAGGGAAGTTAAAAATTTCAGTTGTCGATCAATTGAAGAATTCAATATAAAACCTTCAGGTATTTTATGTGGTATTGGTTAATTGTTTTATCTTTATCAATTGCGGATATGTTAACAGCGTAAAGATGAAGTTAAATAGCTAAGTAAAGTCGGTGAAAAATTACGTAGTTAAAGATTTTTGATTGCTCTGTTATTATATTGCAATTAAGACATTAATCATTTTTAAATATTGATTATATGAAAAAATAAACTAAAGAACTCAGTTAAATGGCAATTGTAAAATTGACATCCTATTAAAATATTATTTTTGATTTTTTTAATAGAAAAATCACACACTCGGAAAAGATTTAGAACGCAATGAATTAAACACAAATAACTATACGTATGTTATTATCCGTGATTTGAAAGATTTTTATTTATAATGTCTTTCTTAAAAAAAATTTTTTAGTTTAATAAAATTTTTATCGATCCATTTTTTGCGGAATTATCATAGGCGATACGTTAAATTTTGCTTGTGTTTGTTGCAAGATTATTCTTAAGATACTTATTTAAAATTGAGTAATATAGTAAATAAATATCTATGGTTATATATGTATATTGTTGTCCCGTATGATATTTTGATCGATGTCCAAATAAATAATGGAAAGAACACAGAAAGCAATTACTATCCCTTTATATGTTTGTTTTAGTTTTGTTTATCACAATTTATGGTACAGACGGATTATAACTTTTTATATGTATCAATATAGACAAACTACTGCTAAAAGGACATAGTAAACAAAAAGGACATCGTTTCCTCAATATATGTTCCTAGATCAACTCAAATTAAAAATTTTAATTTAGTCCCAAAGAATTCGTTTCATTTTATTCGATTTTTCCATATATCATTAGAGGTTTGTACCCACTAGCCAAGAATAGACTTGTATTTACTGAGGCCGCCGCCACCTGAACTGCCTTTGGAGCTGGCCACGGCGCTGGAGCTGGCACTCGCACTGGCGTCTCCGCCTCCAATCGATGCAGCGTTCGCAGAGGAACTTGCTGAGGCGTTAGCCTCACCGCCACGACCTGGAGCCGCCTGAACGGCAAGCAAGGCGAAGAGCAGGAAAGTGAATAGTACGAAAAACTTCATCGTTGGGGTTAATGATGATAACTGCAAGATTTCAGCCTGCTTTTATAGCAAAATCGTCTAGATGCAAATTAATGGTCGAGCAGGTTTTTGAAATGTTTATGAGGGCTTTAAATCTAATACGAGTATTAAAAATTAGTGAAAGAGTGCTACGATTAATACATTTAGTATACCGTTTCTAATTATAAACAAGTCTTTATCAAGTGTAGCAAGTCCGATTCCATGTGAGTGTGGGTGTCATCGTAGATAAACTTTCAACTGAGAAAGCATCATAATAGAGTTTTTATTTTTTGTTTTTCAATATATGTAGATGTCTTTTAGCGCGATATATACCGATTCCAGCGGCCAATCAATTTTTCGTTACCATTTGTATATTACGACTTAACTCAAGCCTCAAAATAAGCTATATATTCGACCATTTTATCCAGAGAACATTTGCTTCATGTCTGATACTAGAGAAATATAGCTGGTGAAAACCATTCGAACCGTTTCGTTAACCAGGGTTTCCTTAAAAACGAACAAACTGACGTCATCTATACCGATTTTAGTAAAGCCTTTGACTCAGTAAATCATTCTCTTTTGTTATATAAGCTTGACTTAATTGGATTTCCCAATAATTTGATTTGCTGGATTTCAAGCTATCTCTGCCAAAGAACGCAAAAAGTTTCTTTTAATAATTTCCTTTCTAATACATTCCGAGTTACCTCTGGAGTTCCCCAAGGTAGCCATCTCGGTCCCTTACTTTTCACATTGTTCATAAATGATCTACCTACTGTTTTGACACAATCTCGCGTACTAATGTATGCAGATGATGTTAAAATATGCCTGCAGTACAGGGATTGGCCATGCCATATCAAGTTGCAGAGAGATCTTGACTCTTTTCAGTCATGGTGCAAAGTGAACTTGTTAAATTTAAACTTTTCTAAATGTGTTGTGATGTCCTTCTATAGAGTTAATCCACATTTGGCCTCTTACTTACTGAACGGTAACGATCTAAAACAAATTACTGCTGTTGATGATCTAGGTATTCTCTTAGATCATAAACTTAAATTTTCAGACCACATTTCTAGAACGGTCAATAAAGCTATGTCTGTACTCGGTTTCATTAAGAGGTGGTCAAAGGAATTTGATGACCCTTATATTACTAAGACCCTTTATACATCACTTGTTCGTCCGATTCTGGAATATGGTTCGTGCGTATGGTCTCCACAGTATTCTGTGCACCAAGATCGCATTGAATCTGTTCAAAAACAATTTCTCTTATTTGCTTTGCGTGGCTTGAACTGGAATGCTGAAGTGAGATTGCCGTCATATAGTAGTAGACTTCTTTTAATTAACCTACCTTTTTTAGCTAACCGTAGAATAATGCTTGGCATTTTATTTATTTTTAATCTTATTAATGGTGATATTGACTCTTCAGAGTTAATATCGCGACTTACCTTTTCCGTTCCATCTAGACTAACCCGTAGTTACATCCCGCTTGCTCTCCCCCTATGCAGATCTAATTTTGCATTGCATGACTCTTTTAGAGTTTTATGTTATAACTATAATAGATTTTATCATGTATTTTCTAGCGCTAACACTGCTTTTAATCTTAAAACTTTACTACTAACCTATTTAATTAATAATTAGACCGAATTTAGCTTATAGTAATAAATTAAAAAATTTTCATTCCACCCGTTTATTTCTTATGTCCGATCCTGAATTTCTATTTTATGCTATCCGCGTTTTTTTTTTGCATGCCCGAATCTGTCCTGTCCTGCCTCGCGGTCGGTTGGGCGGGAGGAGGGTTTATTGGGATCCGCGCGTAACAAGCATTGGATTGGTATCGCTTGGGCCACTTGAATGTGCATACAATGTACGTCAACGTCCAACAAAAGAAACTCAATTCATGTCATTTAGCCATCGTTCTTATTGACTTGTGGTACGGTGCATTGCCGTGATGCACCTCAGCTATTTTTTTCTTCAAATATGTCCGTTCTTTGCCGATTTCGTTCTTCAAACGCTTCAAAATGCTTTAGTAAATTAAGAGTTTTTTGCTTTTTAAGATAATCGAGGAATATTATCCTATGCACATCCCAAAACACTGATGCCATAACCTTGCCGTCGGACATTTGCGTCTTTCCTCGCTTTGGAGTCGATTTACAGTAATGATAGAGCCATATAACGTTCAATCGACTAATTCCGATTAATCAGTTGAAAATACTGCTCAGAATAATCAATCCGTTCTTGCTTCTGGTCGATTGTGAGCTTACGGCAGACATTTTAAGTTGATCTATTGCATACCCAAGAATTCACTAATGAAGCGTAACTTATCTTTTAATATTTATGGTCTCAGCTAGGAAACTAGACTGTTTAGTAAAATAATTTGAATAACAAATTTGTCTCTGCAAAGAGCAGAAATTATCGAACATTGAAAAGCTTTGACATATTTTTTGTTTCATTTTTTTTACAAGCGTTCACCGAAATTCTATTGCACTTGAGATTTAAATACAATTTAACTTTCTAAACCATACCAAAGTAAATAGCCACTATAGAATTGACATCCCTTTGATAACCGATTTAAAATATTTTTTATTTTTCATTATGTTCACCAATAAAAGAAATTATACATTTACAAGGAATTAATGTATTTAGATTTAGCTCTGTTGAGGTCTCAGAGTATTTTAGGAGCTGGAGGTATGTTTTTAGGACCAGTACGACGTCTTACTCCGACGTCATCGACCGCAGGAGAAGTTGCCTGAACGGCAAGTATAGCGAAGATCAGGAAAGTGAATAGTATGAAGAACTTCATCGTTGGCGTAATGTTGATAAAAGCTAAATTACGGCCTGCTTTTATACCAAAATCGCAAAGCTACGAAGTCTTTAGGGAAATTTCGGACAGGTTTTTGAGATGATTATGTCTTAACAAAACGAGTCTTTATAGAGCTTAGGAAGTCAAAAACTTCGGACACGTGTATCCTGCTCTACATATATAATTAAATCATATATAAACAAGAAAGAAAGCAACAGTCGAGAGTGCTCGACCGTAAGATACCCGCAACCCATTTCGAGATAAAACAAAAAACTTAAATGATTTTTAAACAAAAATATACTAAATAAATATACTGAAATTTGTTTTTTTTTGTTTATTTGAAAAAATTCCATAATGGTTATAATACTTTTAGCACCATCTAATGCAGGTTAATGCAGGTTGATTATAAAAGGAAACTAGATTGTATAGTAAAATATTTTGCGTTACAAATTTGTCTCTGCAAAGATCAAAAAGTACCGAACATTGAAAATCTTTGATACATTTGTTGTATAATTTTGTTAATGAGTTTTCATCTAAATTCTATTGCAATTGAGATTTAAATACAATTTCACTCTCTAAATTTCAATGATAAACAAGTAAGAAAGCTACAGTCGAGAGTGCTCGACCGTATGATACCCGCAACCCATTTCGAGAGAAAACAAAAAACTTAAATGATATTTTAACAAAAAATATACCAAATATACTAAAACTTGTTTTTTTGTATATATTTAAAAATAGCGGGTAAAAATCCACAACACCGTTATGGTCACACTGTCAACTAAACAAACAAAGCGCGGGCAGCTGCAAGTGAATTTTGCATATAAAATTGATTCTTTAATAACTTCCTTGTTTTCCATTCGATCTCAACCAAATTCACAGGAATCATTGAGAATATAATTATTATTATGCATGCAAATTCAATGCTCTAGGTCTATTATTACGGCTTTTACAGACTTTTGGGGGCGGAAAGGGGCGTGGCATCCAACTTTTGAAATAAACTTGATCTGCGTAGGACCTATAGGAGTACTGTTCCTAAATTTGGTAGCTCTAGCTCTTATAGTCTCTGAGATCTAGGTGTTCATACAGACGGACAGACGGACAGACGGACATGGCTATATCGTCTCGGCTGTTGACACTGATCAAGAATATATATAGTTTATGTGGTCGGAGATGCCTCCTTCTGCCTGTTACATACATTTTCTGTTGGCACTAAGTCATAATACCCTTCTACCCTATGGGTAGCGGGTATAAAAAGCAGAAAAATATTGGAAGTAAATTGTTTAATGTTTTATTGATTCAGAAATGATTCCGGCTATATTCTATCCTATAATAGTCGTAGTTTAAACATGCATTTGTTATATGTTCATATTTATGTTGGTATTATTGATAACTTTACCATAACTTTGTATCTTTTATGGTCTTATAGCTGAACAGTTGGGCCTCCACTAAGTTATAATGCCCTTTCACCTTATGGATAGCGAGTGTCCCATTGAAAGTGTGAAACATGGTATTATTGTTTTTTGCAAATTAATGAAACAGGCAGAAGTTGACACGCCCCCATCAAGATCAAGTCATATTTTAAATAAAATTTAGTTTTCATATAACTTGACATGTTCTTAGTGTAATGGTGTAATTTGGTAAACAATCTATGCCCTTAATATACCCTTTAAATGAAAATGGACTAGCAGAACAAAATATATTTGTTCAGCTATTATTCATAGACGGTGTTTCCAAGCAAGTATATACGTGTAGAGTGTGTAAACGTGATATGATTACAAACTAAAACAAACAAGGTATCTTGTAGTCGAGTACTCTCGATTAGAGCATTCTTAAATTAGAAAATACTCTCGTGTAGATAGTACTCTCGTTCTTACATTGGATTTATATTCGATTTTACATATTTTTGTTTCCGAACAAAATTCTTTCTTATCCAGTCAATAATGAAAAATCATTCGTTTTGTATCAAATCTTTTTATTTATCTGTTTTGGTGAGAGTAACAATTGGATATATGTAGGTATGAGGTCGCAGGTTATATTATTATCCACGACGACCGCCGCCGCCGCCGCCTTGAGAGTTTGCCACGGCGCTGGAACTGGCGCTAGCATTGGCGTTTCCACTTCCCTGTGCCACTGCGTTGGCATCGGAACTAGCACTTGCGTTTCCTCCATTCGAAGCTGCGTTTGCACTAGAGCTTGCTGAGGCATTTGCGGAACCGCCACCGATATTGGGACGACCTGGAGCTGCCTGAACGGCAAGCAAGGCGAAGAGCAGGAAAGTGAATATTACGAAGAACTTCATCGTTAGTGTTAATGATGAGATCTGCTTGTTTTCAGCTTGCTTTTATACCAAAATCCACCAGCTGAGAATTTGAGAGATCAGTGAATCGTCGGACAGGTTTTGAGATGTTTATGAGTGAAGCTTTATATCTACTATAATATTAAAAATTAGTACAAGAGTGCTACGAGCACTACGTTTAGCATAGCGTTTCTAATTATAAACGAGTCTTTATCAAGTGTAGCAAGTCAAAAACTACAGATTTCTTGTCAATGTGGGTGACATCGTAGAAAGAGGCATCATAACAATAGTTTATAATTTTGTGGGGTGCAGATGTGTATATCCTGTTTTGTATAGTCTAAGCAGTTTGTCTAGATTTGTATAGATTAAATTATTTAACAGCATTTTACAAACTTGTCTCTGTGAAGTGCAGAAAGTTTCGAATTTGTGTCGCTTTGAGTTCTGTGTAATGACGTAATAGACTTCCGGAACAAAAAAAGTTTTAGGGTGATATGAAAATTATACGAATGAAGTCACATGAAGTATGATATTTTTATTTGCTCAATGATAAGATTTATTTTGAGTACTTTACGATTTAAGCTATTCCCATCATTTTTGTTAAGCAAAAAAATAAAACTTCAAAATAACAATTATTCTTTCGAAGTTTTTTTTTAGCACAAATTATTTATTTATATTATTTAAATAAACAAAGTAAATTAATCATTTTTTTATTTTTCACGACTTTGCACTTTAATTTTATTGCAATTGGGACTTAAAATTCATCAAGTTCAGTCAACACATTAAATTATTCACTTTCATGTGTCCTCTCAAATAATAGATACTTTTACATTTTGCAAGAATTTAATTTATTTAGTTGTTTTGAAAAAGAATAAACACAAATTTTGATGCGACTTTAGAGTATTTTATGGATGCAGTTTTCAGTATGGAGGCACTTCAGCGTATTTGATGCTCCGCGTAATCCTGAAGTGACCACCACGACGGCCACCACCACCGCGACCACCGCCGCCGCCGCCACCGGATGCGTTGGCCACAGCGCTTGCATTTGCTTCAGCATTGGCGTTTCCACCTCTTGAGTCTGCTGTTGCACTAGCAACTGCCGAGGCATTAGCGCTACTGCCGCCACGAGGAGCTGCTTGAACGGCGGCCAAGGCGAGCAACAGGAAAGTGAATACTATGAAGAACTTCATCGTTATTGATGCTTAATGGCCGATTGCAGCTTGCTTTTATAGCAATCCCCAAGATGGGAACTTTGTGGATCAGTCAATTGTCAAACAGGTTTTTGACATATTTATTAGAGGAACTTTTATGTCAATATTCAATATTAGTATATCGAGTGCTGCGATTGCATCGACCAGACTTGTACCAATACGTACTTAATTGCAAACTGGTCTAAGCGAAATGTAGAAAGTGAATCACATGAAAAAGCTTCGGACTAAGCCTGGTTCCATAGTAGACTTTTGGGAGTAGCTAATATTGTTGAAAAGCTGCCAGCAAGCTTAGAGCTTCACACTATGCAACACTATATATAAATATAAAATTATTACATCAAATATTTTCAACTTGAATCGAAAATTATAGAAAATTATAGCCATCTTAATTATAATTATAATTTTGTATTAAGTGGCAAATATTTCATGCAATAATTTTATGTTTATATTATTATTATTATTCAGGTAGTTTATTCAAAAGATAAATTCATGTATTCTGTAATTTAAATATGCTTTTAGTTTAATAATTTTAAAATTACATAGACTTACTGGCTTAGAAAATCAATAATTAAATATATGCATGCAAATTAATTAATTTGAAAAATGATCTCTTGCTTTCACTCTCTATGAAGTATGCGACCCGTACTGCAAATATTCTAAACATTTAATCAAGTTCAACTTGTTCCCACAACATGACTAACTGCACAGCTATGCATCTCAGACAGCGAATTGTCCAGTTAGTCAGCGATTAGTAGAGCAACAATAAAAGCTGACAAAAAACGAATATAAAAAAACCCGCATCGAGGCAGCCTTCAATCACTTTTTAATAGTAGTATATTGCCCGCATTCAACATGCATCTTAGCGCCTCAGCCAAGTTCAAATGGAAATAAGTAAGTTGTTGTTTTTTTCCCTCACTTTGATTACCAAGTGATTCGAATGGGGACGTGATAATCATTGCTAAACCCAAAACCCTATCGAAATGCCACCTAATCACAGACATGCTCGCATGCCAAGCCAAACCACACATATCGATGAATGAATAAACCGCAATCTGTTGTCGCCAAACCAGATCGGTGGCTTCGATCGTCGTTTTCATGGACCAGTCCACCCTCCACGTGTCTCCTCCTCCCTCCATCCCCCTCTCGCTGGCTCCCTTGCTGTCTCTCTGTGATTCGCCTCGTTCGGCGTCTGTACATGCCGGAACATAAAAGCCCAAAAATGTATGACGACGTCTTTGGCTTATGCCGGTTTTGAGCGCAGGTGGGCAGTTGGTGGGTTGAATGTCTAGCTGATGCATTTCCAAGGTATGCTACACTTAAATACCCTGCAAACTGCTCGGCTGAGATAAGCAAGAATTAAAAATTATTTAAATATATAGGGTATCTGTCAGCTCATCATTTTCACCAACAATACGCTGACTTGCACATCTTCTAATGATTCATAGTTTAAAGAGTTTTTAACATTTCTCTGGAAATACGTAAAATCGTTTTTTCGCAGTTCAATTTAAAGTTGCGAAATTTCCAAATCGAAATTCGTATATTATCGCTAATTATTTTTTACTACGGCTTTTTTAACGAATATGATTTTGACAGTTCTTTAAGTTTATTTTTTATGATAAATGAGTTACGAAATAGGAACTATGAATTTTAATAAAATTGTCATACCAGTTTCTGGTATCACATTTTTTTCATTTAGTTTATTATGTTTTAAAAAATTCTTTTGTAATCTCGGCGGATTTACGAAATCTGAAATCATAAATAATTGGCAATTCTTTGATATTCGAAGTCTTTTGGTAAATTATGAAACTAGTTTGTTGGTTTCGTTGGGTTTTTAGTGTTTTTGGGGAAACTAGTTGGTTAGTTTCGTTAAGTGCGTTAGGCGCAGATCTTTAACGAATACTATACTACATACTATCTTGAGTGCCACCGACTGGTTGCCACACCTCGAAGCTATACGAATTCACAATATTTTTTTATTTATTTTGTTTATTCCTCTCAACTCTGCTGAATCGGTAGCGCATTTCAGCCTCTTCTCCGGCCCCCCTGAACGACCCTCTGTGCGGTGGTTCAATATTATGCCATTTACAAATACCAATGCAAATGGATCGCCAAACCCATTTGTGGATCAACAATTTGTGTGTTTTTTCTTTGTATTTTACGCAAACTGCAAAACAAACACGAAATGCTTCATTGTAATTCGGTAATTCATGTTTTATTTATAATTTATAAAATCGTTTCTCTAGCCCCACAATATTTTGCACAATATTATTAATATGTCGTTTAAGTTTCGCTTTAGTTTTTTGTTTGTTTTATTTTGTTTTCATTTTCATTTCGTTTCGATTTATCACAATATTTATTAAATATTCAGCTCGTTTAGAATTTGGAAAACCCTTTTCGAACTTTCGCTGCTGCTACGAAATTAGATGTTTTGTATGGCAAGTTGACCTTGACAAGGTAATTGTTTTTTAGTGATTTTGTTTTTGGTAATTTGCATGCGGTGCGCCCTTCAAACGCCGTTCGTTCGCACCACCGATGAGTAACCATAGAGCACCTCCACACCATCCGGATTAAAGATGCGTTCGACGCGCGGCTCTCGCGTCACCACCACGGGAATGGGCTCTGTCGTTGTAGTTGGAGTTGCAGTTGTAGTTGTGGTGGTGGTGGTGGTGGTGGTGGTGGGGCTAGGTGTGGTGGTGGTTGTGGTGGTGGTGGTTGTGACTGCTTCAGTCGTGCTGCTCTCTGGCGTTGTCGTTGAAATGGCATCTAGCAAAGACAGCTGCTTGGGCGGTTCAATTGTCGTTTCAGCAATTTCTTCGGTGATGCTGAGCACGCTGGTGGATTCGGGAATGCTCGTGGTGCTCCTGGTGGTTTCGGGAGTGCTTGTAGTTTCGGGAGTGCTCGTGGTGCTACTTGTAGTTTCAGGAATGCTTGTGGTGCTGCTGGTGGTTTCTGGAATGCTGGTGGTGCTGCTGCTGGTTTCAGGAGCTCTGCTGGTCTCGGGAATTCCAGTGGTCTCGGGAATGCTGCTGGCTTCGGGAGCGCTGGTTGTCGTCACGACTGCTTCCAGCGTCGTTGTCTCTGTTGGTGGCTCAATTGTGGTCACTGGCAATTCCTCAATTGTTTTGGGCGTGCTGCTTTCCACATCGAGCGCTCTGAACGTTGTCATAACAATTGCTTCAAGCATCGACGACTCTTGCTTAGCTGGTGCAATTGTGGTTTCTGCCATTGGCTCAGCCAACTTGGTGGTGCTTGGCTCCTCGGTGGTTGTCAATTGTGCTTCGATCTTCTCAGTGATCACATTGGAGCTCATCATGCGCAGCAAATCGGCAATATCCAAGTGGTGCTCTGTGGTTGTAATCGAAGGTGCGTTTGTCGTTGTGCTGCTGCTTTCAGTTGGTTTGCTAACCACCTCTGGCTCTGGCGTTGTCTCCACAATGAGCGGAGCTTGCGTGGATTCCGGATTGCGCTCATCGCCCTCGGTTGGTGACCAAGTGTTTTCCTGCAGCGGCGCCAGTTCAGTGCCGTATTTCTCCGCATCGGCAGGAAGTGGTCCGCTGGTTTGTTTGTATTCCTCCAGTGGAAAATCGGTTGTGATATCCTCGCTGTTCGCTTCGTAGCTGTTTGTGTTGACATAGAATGCCAAATTGTTTTCAGCCGTGGCGGTTACCTCAAACTGTGGCAAGTATGTTGTGGTTTCCATGGCAGCAACTTCTTCATCCGCCCTCATCTCCAAGTCCAGTTCACTGTTCGGCGAATGCAGTTCATTGGCAGTTGTTGTGCTTTCGATGAGATTCGCAGATACATTCTTGGACTCGGCGCGTTCCCGCTCCAGTTGCAACAGCACCGACTTGGGCAGCGGCTCTTCTGTGGTGGCGAAATCATTCTCCGGCAGTTGGGTGAACGCGTTTAGCGTGTCCTCGGTGGTTAGAATGAGATCTGAGTCGAATTGAATGGTCACCGTGTTGACGTCCAAGTCCCCAAGCGAGGTGGTCTCCTCCTCCACGGCAGTGGCATTCTCTGCAGCAACAGCAGGAGCAGTCGGTGTAGTTGTTGGTTTACACAGCGTCGACGTCGGCACCAGCAGCAGCAGCGACAGCAGTAGCGAGATCACTGCGATCATTGGCATGCGCGTCATTTTGGCTTTGGAATGCGAGGGCAACGGCTGTGACAATCGATGTGTGTGTTGTTGCCAACAGTTAACAAGAGCAACAACAAGAATAATTTAGCAGCGCATATAATAATAATAAGAGACCGTCAAACAAGTCGCGAGTCGCAAGTCGTTCACGTTCACTTTGCCCCCGTTGTTGGCCTTTGATCGCGAAGAGAAAACTTGCTCCTGTGTCTCGTTTCGCTCTCAACTCTCTCTCTCTCTCTATCTCTCTGTGTGCCTCTCTCTCTCTCGGTGAACTGGTTAACAGATTCCTCTGATCGACTGCTTCCGCTCGAATCGTTGCGTTGTGACTAGTTATGTTTGCGGCGAGGAACTAAACCGTTTGCAGTTTCAACGCGCGCTTATAAATCGCCAAAAACCCACATGCTTTTTGCACCACACGCTTTGAAACGGTTAGCGAAGCCGGCTCTTGGCTCTTGGCTCTTGGCTCTCCGACTCTCCGAATCTCGACTCTCTGGCTGTCTGTGACTCCGGTTACTCTGGTAACTGTAGCTGTAGCTGCGTTGCCAACTGCGTTTTTTTCTTGTTGCGTTTGCAGTAGACCTGGAACTGAACTTGAATGAATTACAATCGTTTTTAGTTATTGGCTTCGCACACTTGGCCCAGTTTGGCGGCGAGCAAAAACATCTTTTAATAGCGCTTCCCGGTCACTCAATTTCACTTTCAACGCACTCACCTGTTATTGATTACCTGTCGCTTACAAACCTGCTCGTCTCTCGATAGCCATTGTCTTCAGTTACCCAACGTTTTGTTTCTCTCTCTTTTCCACTGTCGTTTTCATCGTTTTCCTCTCAGTCTTTCTTATTGATTGCCATTTGATTTGCTCGCCTGCGCTGCGAACTCATTTATCAGATTTTAATTTTACAAAGTAGCTTTTAAGCGTTTTCGATTGTGGGATCATTGTGTGCAGTTTCCCATGCTTGTTGGCCGACTCATAGGGCGCGATTTTCGCCGCAATTCCGCAACTTGCAAGCCCTGAAATTCTGTTTACACAACATATATAGAAACGATCGCTTGAATTACTTGGAAATACAAAAGCATTTCAGCCCAGCTATTGTTATTATGTTATCATGCTGCCCATTAAATAAACAAGACAACCGAGTACGCTAAACAATAAATAAAATAAATGCATGGAAAATTCCTTCGACAAAGAATTAATAGACAAAGCAATAAACATATTTATGTATTGACTTTTATTGCAAGCATTTCAATTGCCTTTTCAGATTATTTAGAATGGTTTTTATTTACTCAATACGATTTAAATATTTGCGCTTGATATTTCAATTTATTCATAGCTTTATTAAAGGATTTTAGATAAATATATATTTTTTTATTATTCGATTTACATATTTGCATTTATTTATTAGTTATTTATTTAATAAATGAGAGCAGATTTTGAATCTATTAATTTTGAATTAATTAAATTACATATATTTACAGTTTTATAAAAAAGATTCAAATAAATGCATGCAAACTAAACAACTAAATAAAGCGTTTAAACCGCAGCGAACTTGTCTCATTTAAAATAATATTTCCTGTGCAATAAACGATTAGTTGTACAAATGACCTTGAGAGTATGACTAATCTCGTAGAAAATTGTAGAGCAGAAAGTTTATAAAATACCGATTATCTTATTAATCCGCTTTACATTAAACTCAATAAAGTGATTGCTGTAAGTAATAAATTCTAAGCTGATAACGAGTTAAAAATGAATCTGTACAATTCCAAAGTATCTGTTATTCCTGAAATTCCGTCGACTCTCATCTAAAACACTTTTTAATTGCTTACACCTCAACCTTTAAATATCAAATTAGTCTTGCCTTGGCAATCAGAGCTATTTATACCCAACTTAGTCATAAATAGAAATCTAATACAACTGAAAACATTTTTCCTAGAGTGCGAAATAAATGTCAAAACGAAATGTTTTGGTTTTGTTGTTTCGTATTCACAAAGTACTTTACTTATACACTTAATTGTTGCTGAAAACGCTTTAAATGTAATTTATAAAAATCGTCGAGAAGCACTCTCTTTTATCGCACAGACTATCAAATTTAATAGATAGAAATCAAAATGAAACTTGCGTTTCCATTTCGATTTCCGCTTCAATTTCTATTGGTATTTCTATTTTGAATTCCAATTCCGATGCTATTGAGAGTAATTTGTAGGAGCTGGCAGTGAAGCGACGATAATCGTTAGGCAATAAACTGCCACGCCCACTGGCCATGGCCAGATCAAAGCATCTTAGAATCGCATATTGAAAATTACATTTTGGCAAAACAAATTTGCATACGAAGTGTTTCAGCTCAATCTTGGCCTAATGATTTTCCAGCTAAGGCCGGCACATCAAGCAACCAGAGGCGGGGGGTTGGGCGGTCCAGACGAAATTACTTACTACCATCGAAATGTGGGGCACTTGAAAATGCCAATTGATGATCGGGAAGCTGTAGTAACTGTGCCTGAGGTTACTTCTGGGTACTTAGCCTCAAATTTGTATTTAAATTACATTTTGCTTGAGTAAATTGAAAATGTTTTCAGTGCGTCAACTTTGATTTGCCTGCTACTTAAATGCTTTTCAGTTGCCACTTGCCACTTGCCACTTGCTACTTGCCACTTACTACTTGCCACTCTTCAAGTGGAGCTCTGCTCTTTGCCCTCCCTAATGACTTTAGCTGTGTGGCGCCATGGCGCACGCTGCGTATGATTAATATTTTGTTAGCACTTAAAGGCAGACGTACGGGCTGTCCTGCCCTCCCTGCCCTGCCCTGTCAATAAACAATTCATCATTGCCAACAATGGCTGCCAAGTTTTGCATAAATATTTCAGAATTACGCGCAAAATTTATAAAATTTTGTGAAGGTATCCTTCCTGTTATCCTTCCTGCCACAGCCCAGAGCTGAGCAGCTCCTTCACTTTAACAAACTAATTTGCCTGCCAAAGTCCTTTTGGACATTTTATAAGTCATATTTATGTTGGACGCCCGCCAAGTGCCAGCCATTTATGAGTGTCCTGCCAGTCCTGCCAGCCATTGGCTCCTCAATTTAAGTGAGTGCTTGTCTCTCTCGCTGGCTGCGCATTTTAATGATGTTATTGAAGTTCCTTTCTTTTCGTTTTTTTTTTTTTTTGTTGGCATTGACTGAAAGGTGTTGACTGTATTTACTCGCCGGTTACCTGCGAAGTTGACAAAACTCGGCAAGTTCTGAGCCACTGTCAGGACATCATCGTGGGGGGCTGCGATTAGGCATCCTTCGAATTTTCTTGCAACTTTGCTCGTTAGTCCTTATCGCGTACATCGTAAAAATCAACGAGCAGCAGCCAAAGTTCAACTGCTCATTGTGTATAAATCATATCGCAATTGTACACTGTACACGCCCACTCCGCCCACACACACGCACACACGCCAGAATACGCCCTTTGGCAAAAACATTTCCTCGCTTTTTCGGTGCAAATTTTGTGCTGAGCTCAACACTAAAAAAAAAAAAAAACCAGCAAACGCAAACACAGAAAATGTCGCTCGATAGTTGCTAGATGTTATTATTATAATGGCGATTCGCATTGTTGTTGTTCTTGTTAGTGTTAGTGTTAGTGTTAGTTCTGGAATTATTATTGTTCAAACATTTTCTGTTGAGTTGACACAAAAATTTCTCTCTGTTGGTCAATAATATTTATGTTTGTTGGCCAAGTTTTAATGGACAGTTGTGGCCAGTTTGGTGGCTTGATAGCAGTATTAGCTAATTACGCCAGAGTGTTGTTGTGGTGGCATTTGCTATCACTTTATTTGAAACGATTCAGATTTTCATGCATTGCTTGCAAAAGCTTATGTTTGTGGTAGAAAATATTGATGCGATTTAAAATGCACAATTTGTGTTTATTTGAATGGATTTATCTAAGATTACTTTTGTCTGAAATTAACCTACGGTTCTGATAAATCATTCATAAAATGTATACTTTCAACCATTAGTTAGCCTTAAGTTAATATTTTTTTGTAACAGATTCCTATATATTCAAGCAGTACATGAAAACAGTTCAATAAATGGGAACTTCTTAAAGCTATAAACAAAAAATAATACAAAATTCGTTGGAATTAAAGAATGTTATTTCCATTGTTTTTCATTTGTAATGTCAAAATAATACTTAGACTCTAATATAATGTTAGAATACTACTGTAGCTTAAAAAGTAAAGATTATTATTTTTATTTTTTTTTGTTAATATTGTAAAGAATATTATATGTAAATTGTCTGAATATTAAGTAGATTTTTTTGCTTTCAAACTTACAAACGTTATTTCTCTAATCCCCTTTTGTGATACTGAACAAAAAGCACGCCTTGACAGTTGGGTTGCATCGATTGAAAAACAATTGGCTGCCCCTCTCTGATAATCCCTTCTTGCATTTGGTATTTGCCAGCATCATTGTTTGCCATCGAGTGGCACTTGAGATACAAATACTCGTACAACAAATTTACCAAACAACTTGAAACTTGCGACTGTTCCTAAAAATGCAATTCACTTGCCACTTGAAAAAGTTTTTCATGTCGGAAAATCGCACAGCACAAAAAGAGCATTACAATTTTTGAAACAAAAATATATGTATGTATATATGTATTCGTACATGGTTTTTATCGGGGAGGAGTTGTCTTTTGTTTGTTAATTCAATTACCAGGCAATGAGCATAATGCAAAGAGCCGATTGTTGACTGGTTGACTGGCTGAATTTATGGACATTAATCTGCCGATTAAAATGCCACAGTTAATGAGAGGCCATTGTAATGCCAATGGAACTTCCGATCAGAGAATTAACATTCACATTAACTGGGTTCCATAAAAGCTTTACACTTGATGGGCTTACATTAAATGGAAGTAGATGTCTACCGAAAAGTCACTTAAAGTGAGTCGAAATGAGAGAGCAACAAGATACCCTGTAAATTGCAGTAAAGTACGAAAAAATAAAAGTCGAATTCGAAAAACTGAAAGTATGAATATAAGTAGTGCAGATGATTTTCTAAAATATTTAAATATCATGTCCCTAGGGTTCCTTTTAATGAGTATTGTAACCGGTGGTTGACAAAAAAATATTTAATTTTTTAAATGGAAACAATAAATTCACGTCATCTATATTTTTTATAGTCAGCATCAAATATATTTTATCTATTTCCTTAAAATTGAAAATTAGAACGATTAATATATTTTATTCTGATTCTTTTAAAACATTGTCTTTTTTGTAAAATTAGAACGATAAATACTTCTTTTTTTTTCGTAAATCAACATCAATTTTGAACATATTTCATCTCTATTGTCGATCATACCCTATTGAGGTACGTTTGATGAGTATTGTAAACTGATTAAATGAAGCTAAATTATGATGTTCAGTTCTTTAACAGCAACTGTATTTGTGTCTACAGCGCACTCTCATGTAGCTGTATCTATGACGCTAATGACATTCGACTACACACTGTCGGAGTTGTGGCAGCCGCTGGATGAAGGGTGGGGAGGGGGTGATATACAAGGAGGAGTTGTACAATATCATTATAGTACGGCACACTAAGTCAACAAGAGCTGAAAGCCAAGGCAAGGACTGGCAATATGCCACGGCAAAGACTACTAATTGACTTTAATTATTTTGTTGTACTTAATGCCTTGTTTACGCAGAGCACAGAGAATAGCAGGCAGCAATTGGCAGGCAGGCAGTCGCAAAATGGAAGCTGGGGGCTGGCGGCGAGAGGGAGGAGAGAAGAGAACGTCGACAAAAGAGAGCAGGATGGAGAACAAAATAGTGAGAGTGTACTGCAATGAATGGCAGAAGTTCGTTAGCGACCATGCGTAAACATGTTGGCGACCCTGGCAACTCTGTCAGCTAAGATCCCAATTAAACTTGAATTTGTGTCAATTGTACGTAGTGCAACAATGCGGCTGCAGTACAGTATAAATTCCTGCAAAAGTATCTGAAAAAATAAATGTCGACTTATATGAGTTGCAATAGAAACCCTAAGAATATGTTCTTAATTTATTCTGCTATTGGGTTTTTCTGTTTTTTACTTTTCGACTCCTTCTGATCGTCCAACTTTTCTCGTTTCGGTCGCAATTTCGGTCTGGAACGGAAGCAATTTGTGTTGCTCCGAACTCGCATAGTTGTCAACGCTGACAAACACGGTCCTTGAGTAAATATTTTTCATTTGGCTGCAGTTGCAGTTGCAGCCGCAATCGGCCTGCAGCCCGCAGCTGGAATGAAAATGAAAAGACTTTTCGACTCTTACTCGACAAACGCTGTTTGCGTGTTTATGCAGCCACAACAACAACAACAACGGAGGCAGGTAAGTTTGTTTACTGAATACGACTTGAATAACGCAGCCTTTGCCGTATTTTTGCTTCGACGAGTCGTAAATGATGCCCAAAGGACAACGACAAATGACGGCAATTCGTTTGCTGTGTGCGGCTTAAACTTGCCATCGAAATGCGCAACTGTTGCAGGCAGGCACATTGACAGTCAAGTCGCACCAGCAGCAGCAGCAGTGGCAGCAACTGAAGCGGCAGAGGCACGACAGGGTTGCATGCTTCCTGCAGCGTGGGACGCCTGTGGCGGCAGATCAACTTTTCGCGCTGCCTGTCGAAATGACTTGCGTTTTAAGTTGCAATTAAACGTCGAGCTGTTTGCCTTCAGTGCCATGTTGAATATCCTGCGGTTGCCATCTCCAAGTTGCAGCTCTGCAGGCGCCTGACAATTTGTCGTGACAGACGCAGACGCATGCGGTTTAAAACGCGAGAGAAACGCGCGTAAATTCATGCTGCTGTTTAATTTTAGTGTTGCATACTTTCGGGAGCAGCTTTTAATTAATTAAATTGTTATGTCTAAAGAGAATCCCATGCTTCCAAAATATTCGGCATTCAGTAAATTATACATTCTTATTATATTGTTATTCAGTGTTTCGTTTTTTTAATTTTTAAATTATTTTTATTCCATTTCTTCGTTCTAATGTGTACTTGGGAAAAATATAAAGAAACTTTATCTTCTCGGTATTTAATGTCTGAGTGCATTAAGTTTTAAATTGATTTTATTTGTTTTCGCATATATATAATTCTCAAAAAAAAAATTTAATAAAATGCGTTTCCCTAATTTAACCCAACAATATTTTTTAATTGCAACAATAAAACAAAAAATAAATAAATAAAACTAAAAACCTTTTTTTCCAACAATATCGCTGGTTTTCTTTTTTTTTTTTTTGCATAATTACCAAACTTCATTTTGCTATTTTATTTGTTTAAGCGAAGCTGTTGAACATTTCGATTTTAGCTTTACAAAAACATTCGCATTGTAAAATTTCAAGTATTTTAGATAGCAAAAAACAGTTGTAACATTATTTTTTACTTAATTCCCATTACTTGTAATCCCCTCAAAATAAAAGCAATTTGTGTTTTATATTCTTACAATAATTTTTATTAAAAATACGTAAACATTACAGTTACTCATAAATTTGTACACAAAACATAAATAAAACGTTTTCAAACTGGGGCAGCATATGTAGATATAACTTAGCAGTATGTGATAAATGGGAGATGGGCAGATGGGCAGATGGTAAATGGTAAATGGAAGTTTTCGATTTCGGCTGAAGAGTTGTTGTTTTTGTATCGGATGTTGGGACTTCGTGTGAGCGCCTAGTCAATAACATAATAATAATATTGTGATTTTGGGATGCTGGGCGTGCCTGAGTTGATGTTGTTGCAATATCAATTGCAACGCCATCTCAAACGCTGGGATCAGAGCGTAAATTGTTAAAATGTCATCACAGTCAAATGAAATTACACAAGAGAGAATCTCGAGAACCTTGGCCACAGCTGCTCAGAGGACAAGTCACGCTTCCGTTGCGGATGTGCTTGTTGTGGCATCCACAACATTCTCCGTGGTGGTCGCCGTCCCTGTTGCCGTTGCCTCTGTCGTTGTCGGTGTCAATGTCGCTGTTGCTGTCGCTGTCGTTGTTAGTGTTGGCTCCTGGTCGAGTCGATGCGGCAAATGCACATTGGGCGGCAAGGTTGGCTGCAGTGTTGCCTGCATTTGTATTTGATTCTGCAGATGCTGTCGCTGCAGCTGCATGGCCAAATAACTGGCCAAGTTGGCCGTCAATTTGGCACGATGATTCTCCACACGGCGAATGTTTCGCACCAGACGATTGTAGACCAGCGGCTTCACATCGATGGCCCACAGAAAATCCAAATGATTGAACCGCTCCATCGGCACCAGATACTTGTCTATCACATTGGGCAACTCTCTGGCCAGCCGATCCACGCCTGTCGTCGACACCAGCAGATCATTCACCGAGTAATACAATGCCACCGGCACCTTGACACGTGACAGATCATAATCCGGCGGAGTCATGCGATTGTATTCGAGTTGATTGCGCAGATATCCACGATCAAACTTCCGGAAATGTCCCGATTTCATCAGCTGACCAAAGTGCTCCAGCTGCTTTATCGAGGCGCCCGACGGAGTGTGGCTCAGCATCACAGGCAGCATCGTCTGAGGAGTGCAGAAAAAACAGCTTTAAATTAATGTACAATCTTCCAAATTGTCGTCTAAGTAACTTTAATTTAATGTTCACATTTAGGGAGAGTTGAGCTGCCTAATTCTCAATCTCGCGACCTTTTTAAAGCCATCATTTTCGCCTCGTTTGGCAAATTATGTTTACGCCATGCACACGTTGCGTATACGCACTGTGCGCACTCGATAGCATTGCCTCGTTGCATTTAACGCGCTTTACGCTGCCTGGGTCACATTAGGTCAGCAAACGCCTCTAATTTGCGTGCATTGTCGCCTGCTTTGGAGTTTCGATGTTCGCCGTTCGCCGTTCGCTTGTGTCAGTTAATTATGCTCATATTCCCCCGTCGACAACAACAATAACAAAGACACTCTGAAGCCGGTCTATGGCATTATAGATAGATAATAACACCAAACCATATCATGCCATGCCATGCCATGCCATGTAGCTGCTTGTTCGCGATGTGCTTGTAATTTAGGCTTTGAAGACCCATTTAGTGGGTCATAACTTCACATCGAGGTTGCTGTTCAATTTGCGGTCAACTGTGGGGAGCAACAGCCAAGGGATTTGCTAAGCGCCGAAATTGTATAATGCAGTTTCAAAGGCACACACCAAATGTAATCCCTGAACGTTGAGTTTAAGCCGCTGGTATTAATTAATTGCATTTAATATATAAAAATGGTAAAATTAATATATTTCAACTAGACTCGATAATTATCTAAATTGTATTTAATGTTAAATAACTTTCTTTTTACCTTATTGACTGCATTGTGCAGATTTATTAAAAAAGCATCTGTTTAATTCCTTTTTTTAATTATTTATATTCAATGAGTTTAATTTATTAAAATTTAATTTAATCTAAAATTATAGGCAAAGCTAACTAACCTTTATGTACTAAATAAATACTATGAATTTACTAATTTATCACATTTTAAATAACCTTAATTTTATTAATTTATTTGGTTTCAAATTGATAGCGTATTAATTTCAATTAACCATTTTTATATATCCTTTTCTTTTTTCTTTGTTAAATTAATACCCTTTTTAAATACATGTTTCACTACAAAGAGCTTCCATTCATATTTCCATTATTTGGAAAACTATTTGAAATCATAACTATAGATTTCATTAGCCTCAATGTTGTTCGCAAGTCAGGCTGGCTACAATGTTTTTGGCCATTGCATTCAATTGCATTGCATAAACAAAGCAAAATCATTAAAGTGGTTATCCAAATGAAGTGGCAACTCAATGAAGACAATCAGATGGTGGCTGGCAGCTGGGCCAACAACAAACAGGCAACGTGTGTGGTAAAATTCAAATCGATTGCCGCAAACATTTGTGGGGAAAAGTGCGGCAAGAACTCGAACTGACTATGCTGGGGTATTACCTTGTTCAGCTGTTCGGAATTGTAGCCGGCGACTAAAAACAGGATATTCGAACAGACGTCCTGCGTCATGGCATTGTCGTGGCACACAACCTGACTGTGGTCCACCAGGAATTTGGTGTTGGGCATGAATTCCGTGATGCGCAGCATTCGCGTGGCCGCCTGTAAGCCAGAAAAACCAAAAACAAAAAACACAAACACATTCGAATTACAATTGGATGGGCGAATTGCAGCGTCTCACTCACCGTCAAAAAGTCGAGGAAGAGGACGAGCGTACGAAAGAGCGGACTCTTCATGTCGTGTATATAGGCAATGGGCGCCAGTGCGTGCATCGAGGTGATTTTCTGTGAATACGCCGGCTGTTCGGAGCACAACACCCAAAAGATGGCCGTGCCCTGAGAGTGGCCGATGTAATGGAGCTGCTCGTAGCCCGTTTTGCTCAGAATATAGTCAATATTGGCGGGCAGATCATATTTGCCCATCTCGTGGAATGTAAAGTCCCAGAACTCCTGGTAGTCACTATTCAGACTTGTGTGATTCTTTGAATAGCGATTGCCACGCGAATTGCCCATCCACACATCATAGCCCAGATCGGACAGCATATAGCCTACAAAGTAATACCAGCAATTAGGCACGGCTTAGAGATTGCAGAGTGCAGCGTAATTCGTACTCACCCAACCCGGACTTGGGACCCATTAGCACCCAGGTGGCTGAGGTGTCCAGTATGCCGTGCATGAGGAGCACGGGCTGAGCGCCCTTCTTGGGTATGCGATGCATTTCCAGTATATAGCCATCCTTGGTCACCACTGTATGCGTCTCCGATGGATATCCATATTTGCGTATTAGTTTCGGCTGCCCAACGAGTTGGAGATAGAGAGTGAGAGAATAAAAAAGACGGGGAATGATTAGTCTGCGGCAAGTGCAAATCACGACGGTGTGAAATTAAGTTGCAGCCACGCCCTCACGCCCCCTTTTTGGCACTGTTTGCTGTCTCTTTTTACGTTCTTGCAATTTGCATAGCTCTGCGGCTCAGGTGTTTGGTGCTGGGCTTCGTCTGAACCTTAACCACAGCAATTTGAGCTAATGAATTTTAATTTGTGGCATCAACAAGTTAAAAAAGCTCTAGGCACTTGCAAACGAAACTTTGGGCAGGAATTTGGCCAAATAATTGGATTGCATTTAAACAGCCAAGGGAATGTGCTTCATGCAAAGCAATCCAAATTTAATTCAAGTGATAAAAATAGATGAACTTTGCAAGGAATGTTTATTTATAGAGAACTAATTTTCCAAGCTAATCTAAGACAACTTTATATAAAATATTCATATATATTGCTTGAGCTAAAGCAGAGTAAACTTTATTCAACAAATTACATTTTAAAATTCTTCATTTATAAATAAGCTCTTGAAAACTAATAATAAAAGGGCTTATTAAATAGTTCAACCTATGAAAAATGCTCGTTATGAAGTGACCTTAATTTTTCTGTAACATATGTGAGAAGAAATCTGACCATGGAGAATAAGTGGAGCAGAAGTGGGGATTATGTGTGATAAAGAAACACTAATTGAAAATCAAAGACAGTCATAATTGTTTTGATTACTATGGCCATGGAGAACATAGATTATTAAAATAACAAAACATTCGCCAACTTTCCGATATTCATTTTTATAAAAATATAAATAAATAATAATGAAAAAATACTAGGAAAGCACAAATTATTTTCACAACTATTGCGGTTGCCACGCGCAATTCTAAATCAAAAAAAGAGCCGCGTTTCGCAATGGCGCGTGCCGTAAAAAATTTCTTTATTAACACCGCGAATAATATAAGGAGCTAAAGATGAACATAAATTATTGCTGATCAAAATCGAAAACTATATTTTATGACGACAGCTTTAGAATATCAGCTGACGCAGCTGGCAGCAAAGTCACGTATTACGCATACGCAGCGTATGACAGCATACGTACTACGAGTGTGAGAGTACTTGTAATTTTTCCGGCATAATGCATAATTTGGTTGATGGATTTCAATGTTTCGTGATAATTTTGATAAGTTTTACAAACGTTATACAATCGTAATTGTGAGGGTGCCGAAATAATTATTGTCTTACAAAACAATAGTTGAAAAATCTATAAACACGCGATTGCACAAATGCGCCCAGAGAGCGCATAAAGACTGGGAGCGGGTGAGAGAAAAACAACAACGGCAGAGAGAGGCAATTGAAGCTGTTTGGCATTTTAATTAACCTTGGCAGCGAATCGAAATAGCCTCAGCTGTGCGAGAGCGGAGAAACAACAATAAAAGCAACAACAAAACGCTCGTTTAATAAGTGTAAACAATTGCATTGGCCAACTGACTTTGCCGGCTGGTTGGCCAACATGAGGAAGTGGTACGCCAGTTAGCCAGCTTGCCAGTTAGCCAGCTATCCATTGAGCCACTGAAATATTTTTTTCCTTTTTTCCACATGCTCTCTTGCCACATGTTGTTTTGGGGCATAAATTAGAGTTTTCTTTTTGGCAATTTCCTAGCGGCAATTGTTATGCAATTTTTGCTTTGTTTGCTTTGAAAATACAAAAGAATAAAAGGCTGACCAGAGCCGCTGCGTCGTATGATGTGTGCGCACAGTTAGCCTTTGTTTTTCTTGGCAAATACCAGCTTGACACACTTTTGCGGTCCGGCCAAAATGGCACAGCCAATATTTGTTTTAAGCCGCAAGGCGGAGGCGACAATGTTAAATGCGAAAATATATTGCCAAGTTGCAGTCGCATCGGGCTATTCCCACCAACCACCAACCAGCTACTACAGAGACAGTGTTGGGAAGGTGTTGAAATCTACGCAAATGTGTGGCAATCAAAAGCGCAACGACTTGCATTTTACTCGTATTCGCATGCCTCTTCTTCAGCCCACAGATAAAATCTGCGAATTGCAGCCCATTAATTTTATGGCTTATATAAGCAACGCCACTTGAATGTGGTAGCTTCAGGTGTTGGCAATCGTTTAACTTAAAACTCAGAAAAAACACTGTTTAGCACTTGCGTTTTCATATTTAACCAGCCAATTATCTGGGGCTAATTTCGACAAGTTAACCTGGCCACGACTTCCTTGGCATACCAACAGATGCATTCATTGTTGTGCAGACCATCAAATTCCACTCGCCTCTCGTCGCACTGCAATTAAAACCGTTTTCTGCATCAACAAATAAACTGACAATAATTTCGGAGCTAACTGCAAAATATTGCACAAACTGTGCTCAAATATTTGCTTTTGACCCAATTTGACAAACGAAAAACAATTACAGAAAACTGAAAACATAAATGAGAAAAACGGAAAAGCCAAAGTAAATAAATGTGGCTGAAACAATAATTAAATGAATGCAAATAAAAAAACAAGAAAAAAGAGTTCACTAGGAAGACATGGAAATATTATTGGATTTGTTGGTACACATATTGCTTTTGCTTTGTTTGCTTATGAATTTTACCGTTCCACTAACTGAACAATATTTTTTTTTGTTGGCAAAAAACTTCATTAGCACCTAAAGCTGTATAATTTTCGTCTATTTCTTTCGGGCTTCTCTGTCTCTGTCTCTGTGTCTGTCTGTGTCTCATCATGACCCACTAAATGCGAGTGATTACCTCCGTGCTTGTGGTTCGTGTCCCTGCTAATTGACAGCGTCTCTGTGTGTGTGTGTGTGTGTGTGTGTGTGTGTGTGTGTGTGTGTGTGTGTGTGTGTGAGGCGTGGCTGTTAATGCTTTGTTTGAATATGCATGTGATTTGATATTGCTGCTGGTTTTCTGTGTGTTTTTGTAATTTCAATGCAAATTTTGTTGATGTCAACGTATTTGTTTATGGCGCTCATTTGCATAAAACACTTTTGATTTTGTTTTTGGAGTTGCGATCGGTCGCAGCCTCTGTTCGAGGAAACCGCACCACTTTTGTTTTCAATCAACATCAATCCACTCGATTTGTAACTCTGACCTTGATATTGACTTATCTGTTGGTGTCGGCACTTCAGCACCCAACATAATCATCGTCGTCGTCGCTGTCGTCGTCATTATAATTGCCCGGCAGCTCTCAAAGTTCGAGGCATCTCTCGAACCAGTTTTTCACAAGCTTCTTCACTCAACTATCTGCCACACACACACACACACACATACATATATTTGTAGAAACGTGTTCATATTGATTTTGATGCGCTTGTGGTTGTGAGTTTACCTGGTTTGCATTTGGCTGACGCGTCTCGTGGCCTGACATCAATTTAATGACATTAAAACCCAAAGGTTAATCACATTTGAACTCTTGCAGCCAGCTCTCAATCAATGCGATTGTGGAGCGTCGATAATGAAGACATTGATTGCATCTTGACATCATTTTAAATAGAAATCTCTCATAAAAGTAGGCTAAAATGTTTCATTGATATTTTATGTTTCATTTTAATTGCATTCTCAAATAGTTTATAGCCAAACACTAATATAATTTTCTTCTCAATAACTTAATTACTAAAATGCAGTAAATTGCAACTATGCCAAGTTCTAAATCAAAGCTTAAGTGTAGACTTTATATAGAACGGGAATATGTTTGCACTTAGATAATCAGATTCTCCATTGTTTCGATTTGCTTTTGTCTCTGTGGTTTTTGCTGCTGTCGATTGAGACATATTTGTTCCGTCGATTTGTCAAACCGACGTAATCAAGTTGATGGCAACGATTTACAAACCGTTTGGCATGCAAAAACAATGCGGAAACTCTTCAAATTCAAATTAAGGCACTGCCAAAGCCCAAAAAGGCAAATAAAACAAACTTACACTGAAGCAAAACAAAGGCAAATGCCAAAAAGTAAAGCAAAACCTTACACACCGAAAAAAAACACACAGAAATGAATAAAAGAAATAATAAAACGCGAAGAGAAAAAAATCGTATGGCAATCGCATTTCCTTATTTCGTATTGAAGAGACTGAGGCATGCCATGAGGCCTGGCATTGTCCCAGAGTTCCCAAAGATCTCGAATCGCCATCGTTGGCTAACCATTGTAAGTGTTGCTCGGGCACGTGCATGAAGCGAGCGGGCGAGGGCTCCTAACCCATATTTCAAAGTCAGTCAGCCAGTCGACAGGTTAGCCTAATTGCATGTTGATTATTGTGAGTGTGAGTATCTGTGTGTGTTTTGTATGTTGACAATTTCCAATTTGTTATTGCTGGCATTAAAGGTGTCTCTCGGCCGGCTCAATGCGACGATTATGCAATTGGCAACGTGCAGAAATTGCTGAAGACTTTTGCCTCGTTTAGTTTGTTGGCCGCATTTGAAAGCCCAGCCATGACTTTGCATAAGATTCGGTTTCAGTTTCGGTTTCAGTATCTGTTTCTGTTATTTGGTTTATTTTAATATCGTTACCCGGTTGACAATGCTCCTATCTTTCTCTCTTTCTTTCTTTCTCTGTCACGTTTAAAACGCACGTAATTCGCATAATGCACGTTACGTTATCACGTAACCATCCCTCCGTCGACCCACGCTGCACCTCGCCTTTTTTTTTTATATTCCTCCTCGGCCCATATCTAAACTCATATATTTTTTACACTTGCTGGCAATTTGTTGTTGTTGTTAACATGTTGTTAATAATTTTTATTTTTATATTTCTTGCGAGTTTATTGGCTTTGTCAATTTTCGCCTGGTTGTCATTATTAAACATTATCGAATTTGATGGCACTGTTAACCCCACCTCAATAGTTTATGATATGTGGTAATCTTTGGACGGTGTTTACTCTTTCAGCCCGTCGCCTTGACAAACTGTTGTTTGACTGCCAAAAAAAATATTAAACAAATACTGTGACTTCTTCTCAACTGTGTGAATATTCAATTGTTTTTGTCAAATGCAAATTGTTAACTTTGTCTGACCTTTGTGAAAAATCTAAACGTCTGCAGCATTTGTAATAATGATGTGAACGGAAAACCTAATGAATTAATCTAATTGCAGGCACGTGAACTGGGCCAACTATCAGTGGTGGAGGTTATCAAGGTGAGCGGACCTACAAATTCTTTTTTTATGAACATTTTAACCATGAAATGTGGACTGAATACTCATGTAACACTCACAATATTTATGACTCTATTTCAAAATTGATAAGTGGAAAAAACAATGGGTTTAATTTAAAATTATTTTGAAATAGACAGTGCAAACTACCATTGTCCAATAGGGACAAAAAATACTTTTTAAATTTGCATTTAATGCAGGAAATATATACTTAAAATATAACTTTTCTAAAATAAATATATGTACATTGTTTCTTAATTTGCATTTTGTTTCGTAACAAAATCGCACCTGAAAAGATAAATGCAATACGAATGCAATATGTAATCTATTTTAAATACATTTAATTGCGACTGTCGGAATGCGAAGTTAAGAAATATATGAATGAGAAAACATTTCATTTATTTAATTTTTGTTTAATTACCACAAACATTATCGCTCTAATTGGCAAACTGATAAGTGCTCTCCAACTGGCAAATTAGTAATAATGCATTCGTATAATCTCTCCAACTTCCCTTAAATCTTGTTATTTGTGTGTTTGCAAAGCTCAGTTAGTCACTCGCTGTAAAATTAGCGGCAACGCCATAAAAAACAGCGAATACAATTTGCCAACAGCTAAAAAGTCTGCAGTCTGATGGGCTGAGCTCACGTTAGATGATCGTAAACAATGTGTGTTGCAAAGTTGAGGCGGCAGGAACTTGCAACGTGCCAGTTGCATGTTGCAACTAAATTTGAAGTGAACGCTTGACGTGCTTGGCCATGATTAGAGCGACTTCTTGTGGTGGCCGCCAAAAAAGTTCTGGTAGTGAAACAAAAATCTGTCGAAACGAGAAGTCAACGAACTGCAGAAAATGAAATACCAGAAAATAAGTAAAACAGAAACACAATGTGTAAACTTTCTTTCTTTTAAGCGGGGAGCGCAAGAGACACACACGAAAAAAGTGTAAATTAATTTAACATAGAAAAATTGTTGAACCAAAATCATAAGAGATCACAAGTTGTGTAGTAGCCACAAAGCGCATAGCGAAGTAAAAAAAAAACCGAACCGGTAACACAAAGGTAACACAACTAACAACAGGCAACAACTGTCGCTCTGTCGGTCTGTCGCTCTGTTACAATAACAAATGTCAATGCTAACAACTTTGTTGCGATGCGGTGCGGTGGCTATGAGGTCAGTCAATGTGTTGCACGATGAGTTGTTGTTTTTGTTTTTTGTATGTATTTTTGGGGTAACTACTTACCGTTATCAGGGAGGCATCCTCGAGCACATCGGACTTGAGATTGCGACCGCCGCCAGCCAAGTTGGCGTTGCTCGAGAGCAGGACACTGTTGAGCAGATTCTTGAAGCTCAGCGAGCTGTAGCTGAAGGGCGAGAGTATGGTGAAGGCGCCGGCGCTGCCGCAGAAGAGCAGTGCCCCAAGGCAGTGCAACAGCAGCGCCGTTGGCCATGGGCCAAAAGCACACGCGCGACAACTTGGCCACATCTCAGAGAGACGCACACAGAGTCCAAGAGAGAAAGAGCAACACTCTCGCACTCGCCACACTCACTCGACAAATTGGCAATGCAACAGTTAACAGTTGCTTGCACCTCAGCGTAACGATTACGTTGGCTTTAAAACCCCCCAAACAGAAAGCTTCACTTTCGACACTTTGCTACGATTACAATAATGTTATTGTGGCAGACACTTCTTGTTTTGTTAGTTCAGGATTGTTCAATGCAGTCCATTTGCCTTTGGTTTTATCCCCTTTGAGTTTATTACGATCCACAATCGATCTGTGGTTAGACGCGCACGCGCTGCTGACGAGCTTCCGAGCTACGAGCTACGAGTTTCACTTGCCAACCGATTCGCTGGAGCTTCGTTACTCAACTGACTCAAAGCTTGGCCACAAGCTGCCTGTCTGGGCTAGGTTTGAGCCAGGCCGAAACAAGTCAGCTGTTAGTTAGCTCGATGCCAACTTGTTGCAGCCCGATCCAAATCAATGTTGTATTGTCGGCGTTGTCGGTGTGTGATGGATGGTACTCCAATTTGGCAAACTCATTCGCATTCGCATTCGCAGTCGGATTCGTATTCACAATTGCCAATTTCTTTGGCAGAGAAATGCAATCGAATTGGTAACTTAAGGTGTGAAAGAGGTGGCAAGTGAATTTGTTTTGTAAATCGTTGAATCGATGTGTAACTAAAGATACTGAGCAGTCATTAGGCATCCAGTTTGTTATTCAATAAAAAAAATCAACTCTTTCTATAGTTGTCGAAAATGTAATTTCGAAACTAAACTGTTGGTACACGAATTACACATTTTACTAAATAAATAAATTAATGCTGATATTGTCTCATAATGTAATATGGCTAAATATTATTTATTTTTGCGAATATTGTTTATTCAATACACATGAGATTCAATCAGCTGAATTCCTCTATTGTTGTTGAATATGTAATTTAAAAACTTATTTTGTAAAATGTTGGTGCACAAATTTCACATGTAAATAAAATATAAAACCTGAAATCGAATCATAACTAAATTACAGTTCATATAAAAAATTTGTTTATAATTTTTCTCTAGTTAATAAAATAATTTTTTTAAATTTTGTTTTTATGAAATACAAATGCTGATATTGTGACACTTATTTAAATGTGACTAAATATTATGAATTTTTTTAGTTCTTTTTAATACAAATGAAATTCAATAATCTTAAATTTTAATAATTAAATTATGAATAAATATAACTTTGAAATGACATTTTTGATTAAATTAAAATCCTGATATAGTCTCTATTATTATTGATTGTGACTAAATATTATTAATGTTTGTTATTTATCTTTAATTAATTAAAATTACATATATTCAGCTACTTTTTAAATTTGACAAGCATATTGACCTTAAAGACACGGTAATAAATCTTGTACACTCCCCAACAAAACACACAATAATTTGCAACGCACATTTGCCAAATAAATACAAATGCTTAGATCATTAATTATGATACTTCTCATCCAGTTGTTGTAAGTATTTGAATGTGTTTTTTTTAGTGTTTCCGTTTAGTGGCACATCAAAAAAATCAATAAGGCGGCATTTTTAATTGATTTGTTGGCTCTTCATGGTCACAAGTGGTTGCGGTTCAACTATAATAGCCACATAAAAACACGGCGATCTAGTTCAACTGATTATGCAGCGAACTTAACCTGGCTCAAGGAATTGGCCCGCATGAGTTAACGGTTCGAGCATGTTTGACGCCCCCATGCGAACCAACAATTGGACGGTTCGTTGCTTCGTTTATCTTTTTCAGACACTACGCAGATCTATTATATTATCAAGTTGTACGTTTGTTTTGTCTGCTGGCGACGTGACGTTTCGCGTTGTTGTTGTTGTTTGTTGTTGCTTTGGCAGCGCGTGCCGAGCAAGTTTGCTGCCTAAGTCTTTCGTTTTTCACAGTGCGATTCGTGTAGGTTTTTGGGGTTCGTGCTACAAGTCGTCGTCGTCGTCGTCGTCGACTTACTGACTCTGTTTCAGTGTTTGGTGTTACGCCGTCGCTGCCAAGGTAATTGCATTTGCACAAACCTCCAGCTCGGAGCCGAGCTTCAGGCTTCAGCTTCTCAGTAAAATGGCACGCCCCACTGCATCCCAAAAGCCAGCCACAGCCGACGACTGTTGAAATGGGTTGAAATGTCCAATTGCCTGACTGCCTACCTGGTGTGTGTGTGTGTGTGTGTGTGTTTTTTGGTGTTTGTCTGCTTTGGGATTCAGCTAGAGTCGTTATTGGGGTAGGCACCTGGTTACGTTTTCATTGTGAAAATGCGAGCAAAATGTCGATTTCTGTTTCACTTTCTTTGTCTCTATCGCCGCGCTGCCGACTGAGGCAATCACACGCATTCGCATTCGCATTCGCATTCAAAAGATAGCTGGTATTATATGTTCCATTTAGTTGCGATGCAACATGTTTTTGTCATTGCAACAAGACAATTGTTTGCTTTTGCAACAATAATCGCAATCATCGTGACGCCGCTCCTGATGATACTTAATTATTTCCCGGTTATGATCTCTGACGTTGGCCTTGGCCCAACACGACTCAGGCCGGCCAATTTGTCAGGGCTATGCACTCAGCCGACGCTCAATGACATGCCGCTTGCACATTAATCATAAATTCAATCAGCATTTTTACATGCATTCTTACAACATTCGAGCAGCAAATTGCTGATACTCAAGGCAACGACGCAGTGCCAGGCAGGTCGCAAATTGCATATTGATCTGCCCCAGAATTGTTGGACAATTGTTGGTCTTGCACTTGCTCTCGAACTCCAATTCCACATCGATTTGCAAGAATGTCATGAACGCGTGCTTGCCAAGTTGATGGCCAGGAGCAGGGTCGCCAACTAAAGCGGAATCTGGACACGTCAGCGTGCTCTGGTTTGGCATTTATTGCAACGCCTTTTCGACCAATTTGTGGCAGCAACATAATTATTATTGTTGACTGCGGTTGCACTAGCAATAATTAAATTTGTTGCTTAGGCTATATGTCCAATAAAATACCCTACAGAATTTGTGCAGATATTTCATGCCATTACGTTTTTAAGATAACTATGCATTGTGGTAAATACAATGGGTAAATTGTGCCATTTGACATCATACAATTTTTCAATTATTTCAATACCCTTTAATGTTTAAGAATTATGGGAATGTTGGCAAATATAATATTTGTTTGACACCATTTTTTTTTTGTTTTTCTATCATTTCATTTTTAAAAGAACTATAAAATATTGTTGGTAAAACTAGATAATTATTATAGAACAAACACACTCTATGCATAATTGGAGCATATCTTTAATGGGCTTTGTCTTAATCAAATTTAAATATTGGGATTTTTTTGTTTGTTACCGAAAATATTTCTGTAAACTATTAGAATATAATATCTCATCAGTCTTCAACTCTCTTCACAGGGTATGTTTTAGTCTAGTTCAAATGGTTTGTGTTTGCTAAGATTCTTGCAACATTTTACGCAGCGACAACTGCCAATAATAACAACAAGTGAAACTGCCGGCTGCTTCGAATCTTTTTTGTTGTGTGTTTTTATTTTCTTTTTTTTCTGTTTTGGGCACAGCCAAAACTGTTGCAATTTAATGCCACGACTCAAGGTCAGAAGGCGCATATTGTTGTTATTGTTGTTGTTGTTGTCGTCGTTGTTGTTGTAACAGATTTATTGTCTGACTGCTGGTTGCTGTGGCAACTTTTTGTTTTTATTTTTTGTTTTGTTGGCCATATTTTTAGTTCCAGGCTTAAACGCAGCGTGACACTGAAATTATTTGTAAGCGCAAGTGTGAGTGCGAGATGGAGATAAAGAGATGAAGCCGCCGTCGAGGCCTGAGAAAGGGAGGGATAGAAAGAAAGAAAGAGATGGAGAGTGTGTGTGTGCGAGGGGAAGACAGAGCAGCAGACCTGTAAAGCGTCTGTTTTGGCCTTGTCAGGATGTAAGTTGTTTGCCTTTCAGCCGGTTGACACACTTTTCGGCCAGCTTGCCTCAATTTCCATATGCCAAAATGTTGATGGTGTGGTGTTAAATTGACAAGCATTGGTAAATAAGCTTTTAAGATCACAAACAACTGCAGCACTCGGCAAAAGATAATAAATTATAAACTTTGCTTTACACTCAAGCATCCCAATTCACACAACCAGTAAAAACTTTAGATTTCGTCCAACTAATTTGCTTGCTCTGCGGTTAAATAAACGACGCTCGGGAATCTTCGCTTGCAACTCATTTTGGCCCAGGGCAGCCATTAAGGCGTCGCTTAAACGTCATTTAATTGCCGCACTTGCCACATGTTGCGCCTACGCCAAACTAAACAACGACTATAATCAACCAACAGTGGCAGCTGTGGCAACAACAATGGAATGAAGGCAGGGGCGTCATCAGCCATCAGCTTGTGGCCTGTGGCCTGTGGCTGCGTAATGCGGTAGTTGCTGTTTTACAATTTCATGTGGCTTTGCTGTTTACGCGAAGTGAAATGAAACAAAATCAAATGAAATGATATGAAATGATATGATGATTGTTATGTGGCATGGAGTGTGAGCCAACTCCCCGGCGCAGCCTCACCATGCGGCGTATACTTAATAACGATTATATAAAACATTTCTAAACACTGACTGTCATCAATATTTGGCAAGAAATTCCAAAGCGCATGCCAATTTATTACTAGTTGCATTTTGCAACGAGAAGCCATCGAGTATCGCATATTTTCTGCTCAGCCACTCTCCCATCTCGCCTCCTTCTCTCAACGCCCTCTCTTTCTCTCTCTCTCTGTCTCTCTGTCTCTCTGTTTAGCACTGTGGCAAAGATTATATAAGCATCCAGCCTAGCCGGCGTCGCATTTTTCCTTTCGTGATTCAACCGCAAATGTTTTTTCTTTCCACCCAAACTGAACAAAAATCTGCTAATGGTGCAGTAGGCGACATCGAAAGTGGTTTTCGATGCTATTTTATTGCAGGGTATTATGACTTGAGCTTGCGATTTGTTGTGGCTTTAAACCACTGACTAGCTGCGCATGTAACTTAAATTGTCTGCGGTTAATTATGGAAGCATTTGGAGTATTGATTTGCAAGTGATTCAATTAAACTGAACTGAAGACAGACAATTACTTTTTTAAATTAATTTTTAAAAATAACTTAACCTTTGATAAAATATAAACATATATTAAGTGTAATGACTTGTCTGAGTTTAAATTTAATCATTCAAATTTTCTTCATTAAATTAATCCGTGAAAAATGTTTGATGCATTTAGAGTTTTTGATTCCCAGAAATTAAACTGTTTTTTAGTAGTTTTTTTAAATAAATAAATTTTTTGATTAATTGGATGCATTTAAAGTATTGAATTGTTAGAAAAAATATTCAACATAATAAAAGACTGAGAGATAGTATTTTTAATTTTAGTAAGCACATTTTAAAATAAATGTATTATTTAATTTTAAATTGATGTGTATAAAGTTTTTGGAATACTTTATTTACATTTTTGCATTAAAAGTTTTGAAAATACAAATAAATTAATCCTTGACAAAAGGCATTGATTACATGTTTGTTATTAATGTAATATTATTAAAAAATCATTTAATTCGCTTTTCAGAATTGATTTATCATTCGGTTAGAGTATTTCGATTTCTTTAACTTGCAGTAAGTTTTCGACAAACTTTTTTGGCTTAAGTGGAAAAAAACTATAGGCAAAAGCACGAGGCAAGCGACAGCAACTGAGCCGGTGGCGTTGTTTATGTATTTGGTTTTCTATGCAACAGCAACAGCAACAGCCGCAACAGCAACAGCAACAACATCACGGAATGGGGCTTACCGCAAACAACAACAGCAACAAATGCTATACAAGATTTGTCATTCAAAGGCAGCAACAAAATGTTGGTAAATGTGTCATGAAGGCGTTTCATCTTGTTGTTGTTGGTTGTGTTGCTGTTGTTGCTGCTGCTGTTGCTGTTGTTTGTGGTGCGCTCTGTTCCTGTTTACATTTGTTGCAATATAAGCAAAACATTAAACACATTTTTCGAGCCAGTTGCGTGTTTTTGTTGCTTCAATTCGTTCGTTCGATTGACATATATCCCAGTTGGCTGTTTATCTGTTATTTTTGTTGTGGCTGCGGTTGTTGTCATGTGTGTGTTGATCCCGTTGGACTTGTTGTCAGTTATGTTTTCTGTATTTATATTTGTATTTATGCAGCACTTGCCACAACTGGCGAACTGGGAAATTCTAATCAACGTCTTCAACTCAGTTTCGGGTTTTGATGATGCAGCACAAAATGTTGTGGGAGAGTTCCAAAAATGCTCAGAATGATGGATGTGATTCAGTTCAAGGCAAACAGATTAAAGCCATGTTGTACATAAAGATATAAAGTTGTCATTTTGTGTATATTGATTTTTGTTTTATTTACAAAGTGCTGATTTTTTTGTTAATTAAAAACGCAGTTAACAAATAGAAAGAGCAAAATAAATAAATATTTTAAAAAGCGCATGCCATTATTAATGTTTACATTTTGTCCATTAATTTTGCATATTGTTATGCAATTATTCAACATTTACACTGTAGTCGTTAAATGCCACTAAACTCATTTGAACCAAATTCTAATGTTCGAAACAGTTGTGAATGAACGACTTTCACGGGCTGCCGTTAAAATGGTTAGTACTTTAATGTACAATTCAAATCAGGTACTTGGCAGGCCAAACACGTTCAGGTGACACACAAAAGAGACAACAATATGAAACATGGCTAAGACGTAACAATTAAAAACGTTAAAAGCAATTTATATAATATTTCGCAAAACAAACAATTCACACGCTTCAAACCTTTTGGGACCCCCAACCAGAAAACACACCCTATATATACGAGTATATATAATAGATATATATGCAGTCTGTAGGTATAATATATTAGAGACTCATAATTGGCTTAGCAGCTATAAAGAGCCGCGATAAAGACGGCATGCAAATAGTGAGAGTGAAAAGAAATGTTTATTAGACAAGTTTAGACAGCTGACAGCGAGATCACATAATGCGTCATAAACTCAAGTATAAAACCATACGAAAAAAAAACAATATATATATAAACATAGTTGTGAGTGTATAAAGCAATGAACAAAAGTAATTTGAAATTATTATCATTATGTAGCAGGCACATTAAACAATAACAAAAAACACAACACAGGCAACTGCGCCACTGTGCCACACAAAGTGGTACGAAAATTAGCTGCAAATTATGGCTGAGTGAATGTTGTGCCAAAATTATGTTAATTACATTCACAAATGCAAGCTGCATTTGCAGCTCCCTCCCTGTATATATATATGTATCTGTGTATCTATTTATATGGCTGTAGGGCATGCAAATGAGCAGTTTGTGGCAAGCTGCGTGGTGCCTGGAGGATGTGTTTTGGTTTGCCACGCATAAATTTTCTTCGGCCTGAGCGCGTCAAGCGACCATTTTGCCAAATGCCAAAAAAGCCTCACTGTACACAGCGGGGGACGGAGTGAAATAGGCTGAACAGCACCGCAGCCAGAGCCCGAGAGTTGCATAATTAATTTGTTTACACAGTTGTAAACAAACTTAGCGCTTCAGTTTGTATTGTGACACAAGGACGAGTTGCCAATAGAAATAAATGTAAATTTTGCAAAATTCGCAGTCAGATAATTGCGCTGCAATTAACAGCATTTTTCAGTTGAAATAATGTGTGCATCATTTTATAATTTATTCCAAATTAAAGTCTGGAATTAATTTTAAAATGTACCATGTCAAATAATTTAAGTTGTTGCTGCATTATAAAATCATTTATGGCTCGGCTTTTGTTTAATTATTTTCCCCCTTAATGCACACGTCTGAGCTTTTGCTTTTAATGGCAAGCTTTAAGCTTGCTTTAAGCCCGCAATGCGAAGCTCGTAAGCCCGGAATGATGCATTGGCAATATCATTAACTATATCATCGATAAACTGTCATTTCCTTCCTTTTTGTATTTATTTTGCGATATTTTCTTGCACTCTTTATTGAAATTGTTATTGCTGCTGCAGAGTCTGTTGCTGTTGTCTGTTTACTATATGAGAGTGTGCGAATACATTTCCTGGCCCGGCTGCAACAATGCCATCAAATGTTTTATACCCGATAAGAAGTTTAATTTATGCGAAAACATGCTTTGACCTGACTACTCCACCCCCTCCCCCCTCAGCACGACAGCAGCCAGAAGCGACAGCCAGACAGCTAGACAGCCAGACGGTCAGATAAACATATAGAACTCGACATGTTGCCGATACATATGTTGAACAGAGTCGAGCACAGTTCGGCTGCAGCTGCAGCTGACTAGGCTGACTATGCCACGCCCACAATTTCACACGCTCAACGCCCTGTTATTGACCTTCATTGGCCATGTGCAGCACCATTTTTTCTTCGCACTCGCCCAGAATGATGGCCATAAATTGTGCGAGTGTCGCTTCCGTTTTTGTGGCTTGTCGATGCGCGCTGACATCGCTGCCATGTTATTGTTGTTCTCATTCTCGCTGCAGCGATTTATTTATTTATTTAATGCCATGTTTTGTCTAGACACCGCAGCCTGACTGACGTCATTTAGGGGGCTGGAGGGCCCTTTTGATATTTACCCAGAGATAACTCCGTTTTTATGGTGCTCGCACTGTCTCGACACATCCCAACGATTCCTGGACAGATTTTATGCGATTTTCGTCTGGACAACCAGGCGAAATGGCAATGGTAAGTGGCAAATGGCAAATTGCAGTCTGTCCACACAGTCCGCGCAGCCTGAACAACGTGTCGCTGCATAAGCAGCTCAAGCAATTAAAAGCAAGGAAACCAGACAGCAAGAGTGAGAGATTGGGAGAGAGAGCATGCAACGGCAAGTTTTGCCTCATTAATGCGACCAAAGTGTTAGAACATTAAATGACAAATGAGCGTCGTTCTTGTCTATTCATTATATTTAAATACCATCTATTTCAAGTGTTAATAGTTTGTTGTAGTCTGTCGCTGGCAACATGTTGTCAACACGCAGCATCTGCTTAGCAACATATGCTTAGCAACATTTCGTTAGTTTACTGCAGCTTAAAAGTATGCAATGGTTTTTGGCGAAACTTGCAAGTGAAGGCTAGATGAAGAATTCATAATAATAAAAATAAAATAACAAGCTAACAAATAGAATTAACTTTATAACAAACATTTAGTTATTTAATACACAGTCTATGTTTAGCTACATTCTGCAACGCAGTATTTTACAAGCAGCACAAAAGTATGCAATTGTTATTGTTTTAAAAAACGTATTTTGAATTTAATTAATATCCTACTGCCTATAATGACAGCAATAGCTCATTATACAAAATTTGCACTAGAGACTAAAAATACGTATAGAACAATTTACAAAATAAAACGTTTATTAAAATTAACCATGTAATATTAAATTTATTATATTAAGAATATAAATAAAGATCACTGCAACTGAGCTACAATAGATATATATATATATATATTTATATTTATTATACGAAATATTGTTATACATATGAAACATACATATTTAAAAAGTGATGTAGCTCAAAAATAAATTGTTAATAATACGGCACAATACACGGCTTTTTCTTCTGCTGCAACGTATTTGTATTCATATTGATAGAGTTCCTGACGATGATGACGGTCATAGGACTCGGGAGGAGGCGCCAGACGCATTGATGAACATTTGCTCCGGTTGCGGCACCCACTCCAGCTTCCTGTTGTGCGTGCGTCCATTCTCATGCTGCTTGACCGACTTCATGTGATTCAGCGTAATGTTGCACACCTCGCAGTAGTACGTGGCATTGGGATCATTGAACTTGCGCAACTTCTGCTTGGCATAGATGTAATTGCCGCGCGGATTGAGCGGCGACAGCGAACCATTTGGATGAATGCGATACACATGATTGCCGTTGTAGGAGTTCGAAAACGTGGGGGGAGCCGGCGAACGCTCCCGCTTGCGATGACGCACTCCGGCCATGTGTATGGCCAGCTGAGACTCCGAGGTGACGATGACGTCGCAAACCTTGCACGTCAGCCACTTGTCGTTGGTGCGCACCCAGCGTCCCGTCTTGTCGTAGTAGCCCTCTCCGAACGGCTTGGTAATGTGACGCTCCACGAGCCGATGCCGACGTCCGTCGAAATGCTGACGTGCATGTATCACCGATGTCAGCTTCAGATCACAGAGATCGCAGTGCAAGACCACCGGGCCGGAGCTGCGCAAGTGTCGCAACATATCCTCCGACAAGTTGGGCCCCGTCGCGAAGCTATAGCGAATGAGCCAGGAGTCAACGCGACGCTGATGCGTCCTAGACAAGTAATGGTCCAAGGCGTTGCGCATTGTTCGCATTGCCGTGTGGCACAGATGACAGCAGTCCCAGTGAAACAGTGTTTGTAGCTCTGGTGGCATCTGTGTGGTCACCAAGGAGTCTAAGGAGTAGAGTATAAGAAAACGAATTGCAATGAAATTTAGGAAATGAAGATTTTAGTAGAGCTTATGCCAGACATCGTTGATAATTTGATGATTATTTTATTTTCATTTTTTACGAAAATCCTGGCATATTTAAAAAAAAATTTCAATTTATAATTTTATTCATAACAATTAAATTTAAGTGGTTATACTGCAATCATTCTATTGTCATATAAATATAAATAGAATGCCATGATTATTTGCAAATTTTCTTTTTTCGCTCAATTTGATTTTAAATTGGATTTTTTCAGCATTTTATCAATCATCTGGAAAGACTGCATCCAGATAATATACAAAAAATGCAACCAAAAGTCTTAATTTGCTCTCGAGTAATATTTTTTGGTCAAATAATATTTAAATCTGACTTTTACAAAAATCATTTAAATTTAGTAAACGAAAAATTAAAAGAAAATCAAAAATATCGGAAAAAAGTATTATAGATTAAATGAGATTAGTGTTAACATTAATTTTCAATTGGAAATCAATGAAATATGAGTTTAAATTTATATCTAGAAATTTATTTATCTAATGGGAATCATAGAGATTAAAATGTAATTAACATAAAATAGTTTTCATTACATTTAATAAGAATTAAAATCACTAGGAAACTATTGATTACTAGTGTCATAGGTGATGGGCAACTGGAAAAGCGATGAAAAACGAATTGATAAATATAATAATTATCACATTAATTGCAATTAATAATTGAATAAGAATTAAAATAATAGAGCACTACTGATGACAAGTGTCACAATTGATTGGCAATTAGAAAGGCAATCAAGGAATATAAAATGGTATACTTAAATATATCTAAAAGGTATTGTTGTGGTTATGTCAAATTTTAAAGGAATTAAAATGGAAATATAAAGTTTTTGGTCACTACTCTCAGGTTGTAGCAGCAGGATGGAATGAGCTAAATTTGTTGTTGTCTCACCTGCAGATATGCGCTTGTTTTTTTGTTGCTTGGTTAGTGTGTGATCCAGTTGCTGGCGCTTCTGCAGCTCTCGCTGCAGTTCTAATGATTGCCCAAACTCCTGCACACGGGGCAGTGGTCGATAGATGGCACGAGCCTGATTCCCACCCACATATTGCTGCTGCTGGGGATCAGCCAAGGCCAAGACATTGCGCACATTTGGCTTAAACTTGAGATTAAAGTCGCGACCAGTCGTTGGAGCATAGATGCCGTGTGGGGCAATGGCAGCGTTGAAGCCCTGCGGCATCTGGAAGATGTTGCCAGGCAACAGCTGAGGCGACACAAAGCCGAAGCTGCAACCCACCGATTGCGGTTGCGATTGTGGCTGATATATCAGCCTGGTTGGATTGTGGGGCTTTGGCAGCGGATAAAACTGCTTGGCGGGCTTGCGAGGCGGCGACGGCGACGACGTCAGTTTGTAGCCATTCAGAAGGCGTGGCTGCAACTGAGGCTGATCAGCTGTTGATTTCGGCGGCAACTCGGCCTGGGGTTGGGGCATCATTAGGAGCTGCTGTTGCTGCTGCTCATCAATGTCGTAGTTGTGGTCGGCCCAGAGCATGGTGAACTGCAGCGGACTCGGCTGCTGTTCGTGCAGCGTGGCCATGAAGTGATCATGCGTGGTTTTGGTTGCTCCGATGGCATAGCCATTGTTCTGAAACGTCGAGACGGGGCAATCCCTGTCGTCGCCCTGATTGGCCACCACATGCACGCTCTCCTGCACCATGACCAGCTGTGGCGGATCCTCCGGCGGAGCGTGCTGCTCCGACTGCTGGTGATCGTGGACGAGGCAAGGCAAGTGCAGTCTGTTGCTCAGCGCTTTCGCCTCGTCCGACTGCATCGGATGATCCTTTTCGGCACTGCTGGGCGGCAAGTTGACCTGGTAGCGATAGACGGTGTTGGGCTCCCCTTGGGCCCGCAGCTCCACGAGCACCGGCAGATGGCCGGAGAGAGTGCGCGGCTTGGGCAGCGCGGCGGCCAGTTTGCTGATGTTCTTGGCACACTGCAGGGCGATCCGCTCGTGGACGGGCGGAGCACGTGGACACACTTCGTATTTGCGTGCTAACATTTTTGTCTTGAGTGGTTGTTGTTGTTGGTCTTCGTACTGTTTAATGAGAAATTTGTCGATTTTTCTTATTCGTCGTTTTTCTTTTTTCTAGGCTTTTGGTTTGTGGGCCTCTCTGGTCGACTGTTGAGAACACTTCGCATGGAAAATAGGGAACTCGGGGACGTCGAATCAGGAATGGTTTCTACACACACTTTTGGGGGCCGCGCGAATCGGTTCAACCGCTTAACATTTAACAATACATTTGAATTTGTTGGAATTGGTGTTGAAAATTGTGTGAAAAGCTGTTTCACCAATCGAAAAATACATAATAAAACACGTCCACGCGATGGATATATCAAAGCTGTCTCTGATTCTAATTCTGTTTCTATTGCATGAGCTAATTTCTGATTCTGCTGTCAAAAGCACGTTTAATCGAATTGCAACCTTTCATTCTTACAGAGTTGATTTTGATGAGTCCTCCCAAGATTGAGTTCAATAATTGCAATTTCACTAGTGTTGGGCAACGTGCAGCAGCTTGATTTCCTTTTTCATACCCTTAGAGTGAGATGACAATAGTGCTATATACGTATGCTATATACGTATGAGTGTTGTTGTCAATTAAGATGACGGTGCATAAATTATGAAGGATATAAGCTCGGAAAATACTCTTTCAATTAGTAAAGCACATTTGAAATACCTTTAAGAAAGTTACATATACATTTTGAATACTATTAAATTGGTTTTTTGATTTTAGAACTACAAGAAATAGTTGTGATATAATTAAACATAATTTATTGTTAAAAACATTTTTAAATACAAATTTAATAAAGTCATTAATTTCAAGTTTGAACATTATACAATTACAATTTGAATTAAATATAAACCAGACAATTTTTGACATGGCTTATTTATTATAATATATATATTAATTAATACATATATTTTTCATTTTATTTATCTTATTAAGTCTAGTATACAATACTAAACATAATTTATAATTAAATGAGCACAAGATGCTGGGGCCTTCGACTTATTTACTTGAATTAAAGTTTACAAATAATGGAATGACTGCATATAGTTTTTATTGCTTTCAATAAAATTTATATTTTCTAATTTGTTTTGCAACTTTAAGTTTAAAGAATTTTATTTTTTACAATCTTTTTTAATATCAAATGTTATCCAGAGATTATGTGAATTAATTTAATTGGCAGAATTTCGTTTCTATCCCAAATACATATTTTCAGTTATGGAGTGTAATTTTATTATTTTTAATCTAGCTTAGTCTAGTCTGAACCTTATCCATTATAGTGTTGTTTCAATTTGAATCGACAGACAACTTTGGCTGCTTTAAATTTACTGCCCCTATTAGCTTTAACTGAGCATTTTATGCTCCGGCTGTCAGATATTTCACCTTAGATATCTGTGAATCACTTTACGCCCTTGGCTTATCCCAGCATTTATTCAGTTTCTTCTTGGATTCGTTTTATTTATTTTTTTTCATTATGGAGCAGCTGGCGCCATAATTTAGCATCATTTGAATTCGAAAGGCTTCTCTGGCAGCTTCAAGGACACCACCCGCTGAGCTCCAACGGCAAGTTCAGCATTTATAAATGTCAGTCGATGTCTCAGGGCTGCCAAGGTGGAATCGTCCCAAGAGGCCTCTTGCGAGGGCTGAATAAACGGAAATACAGCGATGAGGCAGAGCTTTAAATATTTCCGACAAACTGCTTTATAGAGTGCGCCAGACGGAGGCGGAGGACGGAGAGACACATGCAGAGAGTACATATGTGACTTGCCAGGAGGCATTAAAATAATGTTTAGCGCGTGATTTTGTGCCAGGTCTTGTGGCGCTTCTTTCGTTGGCATCTTCTGGCATCAATTGTCAGCGTTTAGCTGCCGGCCAGGTTTATCGAGGCGCCACGCACACAGGTGCCACAAAACGAGAGGGAAAGGGAGAGGGAGAGGGCGAATGGGGATTCAAACGACGACTGCCAACATCAATAACACTAATGGGAAAAGGATAAAGATAAGCATTAAATAACACACGTACGCATGGCAGTTGAGGCTTATGGCGAGACCCGTGACGTTGATAGCCCGAGTCCTGGCCGGAAAGCAGCAGAAAGGAACACAGGCACATGGAGATGGAGATTGAGATGAAGCCTACATGTGTATGACGGCTGCTTGCTTGGTTGTAGTTGGTGTGTGTGTGTGTGTGTGTTGAGTTGTGTGGGCTTGCCAAATTGTTTGCCCCGCGGTCTGTCGGAGTGGGCGGAGTAGGCGTGTCAGCGCGTACGTGCCAGCTGTTAAGCGCGCCATCGCATCGTCGACTGCTTTGTTCGCACTGCGCACATTTTTCACATTTTGCACTTCCGCTTCCGCCATCGTCGTTGTCACGGCCCCAAGCGTTTTTTAGGGGCGGGGCTTGGGCGTGGGGGGGTTGCTGTCCCAAATTGTGTCACACACGTGAGCAATTTAAAGTCAGGACATCAGCGACGACGTTGCTCTTGTCTTGGTCCTTCACTTTTCGCGCCATTTCAATTGCAAACTTAATTTAAAACTGAGCCTTGTGGCATGTAAATATGCGTGCTGGATGCGTGTTTAATTTATGAAACGTTCCCTCAAATATGCAAATCCTTATGTGCATTGATTTTTCCGCCAAGAATTTCGTTTATAACATCCAAGCAGCCTTCAGCCTGCTTGCTCTCCATCAAAACTTGTGCATGCTTTCGGCACACAGCCAATTGTGCAAATTATGCTTTGAGAAGCTACAGCAAATTCAATTATAATTTTTGGTTAGAGCACATTTTATTATATTATTTTTACAATTTTAAAACAAATATGCTTTATTTTTTTTTAAAAACTTAAACAATGTACTTATTTTTTATACTGCAAATTGCGATTTAAGAGTTTGTAACGTTTTTCAAATGTTATATACAAATATATATATCAAACACTATCATTAAGATATACTTCTAGAAGCCTACTTGATTCGCAATACAATGGAATAATTTTCAATGTAAAAAAAAAAACATAAAGCAAAAAATAATTGTCACGACTGCCGCCGCGCCAGAGTTCGAGCCTCGATGGATTCGGAATAAAAAATAAACTTCCTGTATTTGATCTGAGAAGCCATATTAAGAAGTGCGTTTAAGTGCGATTATGGTGTGAACATTGTAGCCCCCTCACTTTTAAAGTTCGATCAAGTACTCAGGACAAACAATTCTTCCGTATAGATAAACCCTACACCAATTTATTGAATTTTATTATAAATAATTAGCATTTGTACATATATATGTATGTATAATATTGAAGCCCGCAACCGTTGAATTGAAAATATATTATTGTTAAAATGTAGTATAAGCCCACAACCGTAGAATTTGTTTTTTAATAGCGCTAGTATTCACGATAATGCATTAAGAGTGGGCTTTGAACCCTGCTGACAGTATGAATGTACCGATTTGTATAGCAATTGCTGAGCACACGACCATAAACCAGATTATTCACATTGCGCGAGATCATGTAGTCATAATGACTGAATCCTCGCTGGACAATGTAGGCATTGTCGATCACGTTCGGCAGACGTGCCCTCAGCGTTTGCACATCCTGTTTACCCGCCAGCCAATCGTCCTCGGAGTAATGCAACGCCACCTTGCATGAGACGCTGGTCAAATTGTAGCTGGGCGGCGTAAAGTCCTGGCTGATGACTTGATTGGTCAGAACGCCCTTGTCAAAGCGATGGAACTGCTCGCCCCTGATCATCTGGGCGTAGTGATAGATCTGAACGCTGGAGCCGCCCTGATTGGAGTGTCCCACAACCACATTGGTCATGTTCTAGAACAGAACAACGAAGATTATGTGCTGCACAGTGATTGTGGATAAAAGTGCTCTCACCGAATTGAACTCTGACCAGCCAAAGCCGCACATCACATACTCAAAGACCTGACAGATTTGGCTGTGGAGATCCATCGAGCAGATGTGACTCCGGAACTGTGCTATCAAAGTGTTGTCTCTCGCGATCTCAAGACCACCCATCAGATTGAGCAGCACCTGCAAAGCATAGCAAAGGCTTGCAACAAACAATGATTCAAGTGATGACGAAACAAACTTACACCAAATTTGCCCCTGAAGAGACTCAAGAATCGGAGCACTGGACTCTTGGTGTTCTGCATGAAGACGGTGGGCGACAACGCCTGCATGAGGACGACTTTATCGCAATAATGCGGCAGTTCGCTGCACATTACAAAGAACGAGGTGCTGCCCTGCGAGTGTCCGATGTACTGGATCTTGGTTTGCGATGTCACCGACACAATCATGTCGATTGTGGATGGCAAATCGTAAACACCGATTTCATGGAACGAGAAACTCCAGTAGTCCGACGCCTTGATGTGGGGATCCTTGTGCTGCTTGGAGTAGAGATTGCCGCGCGTATTCAGCAGCCAGACATCGTAGCCCTGCTGGTACAGTTTGTAGCCCAAGCCCTGCGACGGTCCCATTTGCACCCAACTCGCCGAGCTGGACATGAGGCCATGGACGAGCAGGACGACTTGGGCGCCCGGTCGTGGTATGCGATGCAGGCACAGCACATAGTTGTCCTGCGTGGTCACAAAGTGCGTCTCCGTTGGATAGCCGTATTTCTGGATTAGCATTATCTGGCGAAGGATCGAGAGCACGTTTAGTTCTGCAGTTCGATTGCTGGATTGCTGGATTGCATCCAACTCACCGTTGTCATCTTGGCATCCTCCTCAACGTCCTTCTGCGTAAGCGTATATTCGAGCAGCGGCGTTGACGAGATGATGGTACCGGGCACCTCATATGTCCAGTTTTGTTTGACGGTGACAACTGATGACGGATAGTTTGGTGGAAACACGATAGGCGGCTGGTAAGATCCGCCCCAGTTTAAACCACCGCAGGGAAAACTGGAACCGCAGGGAACAATGGGACCACTGGGGCCACTGGGACCACAGGGAACATTGGGAGCGCAGGGAATACTGGGAATACTGGGAACACAGGGAACACTGGGAACACAGGGAATACCGGGAACACAGGGAACATTGGGACCACAGGGAATACTGGGAACACAGGGAACACTGGGAACACAGGGAACACCGGGGCCACAGGGATCATTGGGAACACAGGGAACGGTGGGAACACTGGGAGGACTGGGCTCAGTAGGAGCAGGTGGAGTTGGATAAGTGGGAGGCGGGGTAATAATTGGTACGCTTTGAGTAGGTGGACTACTGGTCTCCTTTGGACCTTGATCAATTGTGCTTTCAGGTCGAGCAGTTGAAACTAAGGGACACTGTGGAAAGCCTGGACAATAAATTCCTGGAGGAAAAAATGGTGGATTAGGAGTTGGCCATGGATGGCTAGGAATTACGTATGTTCCGCCTGCAAAAATGCCAGTTAATGAAGTGAATGTTGTAAAAAGCGGTCTAAATAAATCACCATCAATATCCGGTACAATCAGTTGACATTGGGTCTCTAGAATATGCACTTGAGATTGGTATCTTAAGATCGATTTCTTGATGTATTCTTGACTCCTGATTAATGAGCGATGTTGGCTTTGACAACGAAAGCCACCAAAGGCCTCCAATCCGATGGCGTAGAGCGCTAAAAGCGCCAACTGGAGTAAGCAGTCCATTGTGAACTCGCAATAACTACTGGCCCGAAACGAACCTCCCATGTCCCATATATAGCAGCGATGTCGTAATGCATAACTGGCCATATCTAAATGCGTAAATTGCATTTTCGAATCGATTGAGAATGCAAAATTATATAAATTGGGATAGTCTGCGCCTGTTGCATAACATCTGATAATTCTATATAATAACATTCGATGCAGTTCAAACAAAAGCTAATCAATATTATGTTACCAACTGCAGAATTGTTTTGAATATATAAAGATCAGTTTTATGTCATTTACAGCATATAAATACAGTTGTTGTGTGCCTATTACTCTTTGCTTTCTAAATGTTACATTTCATTTTTGTTTCATAACACACACTTTGATTTGTTTTTGTTTTATTTAACTGGCAATTGGTTAAGTTTTTGGTGTTGGTTCCAAATGGCAACAAAGATGCACTCGACATTTAATAGAAATATTTACAAGCTGACGCGAAAAGAACGGAAAGAGGAACTCGATCGACGCTATGAACTATTGATGCCCATGGAGGCAGAAGTCGATCCCGCTTTCTGTCGCGATACCTTCCTGAAGAAATTGTTCAAGGAAGTGGATCTGCCCGAGCACGAGAAGATCCCGTCGGAATCATCGAGCAACGAATCGCTCTCAGACGATACGTTCTACACGTGGCCATCTGTCTATTCCGATGTCATGTCACTGAGCAGCATTATGAACAGCTCGATCCGATTAAAATTTGCGCCATCGCGACGTCTGGACAACACTCGACCCACTTTATATAGTTCCTCACTGTTGTACGGCCTCACGTCCGGTCACGTCGCAGATCAATACGAGGAGCTGTTGCAGTCGCTGAAGCGCGCCTCATTGTATTTCATGTTCTCACGGGCCATCAATCGACTTCGGATTATGGGAAGAATCGCAGAGGACGAGGAAGGAGGCGGGGGAGTCGAGTTGCCACACGATTTATTTGGATGGTCGTTGGAGGGATTCTTGAAACGTTGCGCTCTGCCCGACAGCGTCTATTTGGATGTGCTTCAGATGAAGCACACCGAGAAGACGGTGAATTGGGCCAAGTTCAGTGCCGACATCAAGGAGATTATCCGCTTCTATAAGTTTTTCTATACGCAAACATTTCTCGACAAGGGCCCCAAGAGTATGATGTCCACGATTTGGGATCAAGAGCAATTGCTCGAAGTCGAAAACGAACTGGACAAAGCATTGACCTCAACACTCCGGACATTCGACAATGTCATTGTGAACTCACGCAAAGTCGCCGATTCCTGGTGGGGTCGCTACAGGGCCAAATTGGTCAAGATCTGCAAGTTGCGGCACATGGAGGTCACCATGAAGATACCCATTAAATGGCGATATGTGCGAGACTCTTTGGCTGCCATGACGGAGATGCAGATCATCAAGGATCGCGAGCCCGTCGAGGCGCTTCGCAAGCAGCGTGAAGAACTTGAAATGGAAATTCAAGACAATCAAATATCGTCACAGCAGGGAATGCTTGTGTATTCCCTGCTCATTGGGGTGATTAAAGCGATTAATAATAAAGCTATCGAGTGCTAAGTTCCCAACTGATTTCCGCAGGACTATGAAGACCGCTTGACCTCTTTCAATAATAAGCTCAACAAAGATGCCGCTGAGTGGGACGACAAGATTCTTCTCAGCACCATTCAATTGGGTAAACTTAAGGACGAAATAAAGCATAAGCAAGAGGAAATCGAATTCATGCAAAGACGTGTGCAGGAAGTGCAGGAGCTGATTGGCACTGAGACAGAGGCCTTGGTTGAACATTCGGTAAGATCATTAATTGGGCTAAAAGATAATTTAGCTGTATTTCCCTTCGTTGGCAGCTTGAATCACCAGTTGATAGAACAGCTGTAAAACGTCGTGTGAAGAAAGCGCGATTAAATCGAAGAGAGCAGAAAGCTTCGTAAAGAGATGTTTAAAATCAACAAGCATTGGATTAAAATTCCATAGTTGATTGTAAACAGCTTTTTAGGAAGCTTTAGAGCTGCATTCTCAAATTCGAATAAGACTGACGCGATGAATGCGATTATGCGAACTTGGGTCTTGAGTTGCCTTTCCGTTTATTTGTTGTCATTTGTATGAGAGATTGTTTGGAGCTCTCGATCATTCATGCAGTTTGATAAAGCTATGGCGATGTTTACTCAAATACGAGCTTCACGTTAAATGTGAGTGAGCTTTAAATAAAAGGAGTTGTGTCTAAAAATATAAATAATTATCAATTTCGATTACTGCGACTGAGAAACTCAAGACCATCATGTTGCAGTTTATGTTTCCTTAAAAACGAGCATATAATGCTTTATTGAGCTTTACATTAAATCTGTCCGATCATCAATTTTGTACACTGCAGCTTTTTGGCAAGCTTTTTAAAGTCGTGAATAAATACATTATTAAAAAGCTGCTATTTTTAATATACTTTGCAACCGCTTTTAAGTGCTTTCAATATAAAATGCTGCTGAAGTAGTTTTGGTTTATTTGTACTTGTTAATTGTTAAAGTGCAGTCTGTGCATTGTGCTGTTGTCTTTGGCAAGTTTCTAGTGCTTCTTCTGCTTTCTTGAAACTTATGCCGCTCGCTTGTTTGAGCAAATTCGATTATCAGCGCGGCAGCCAGTAAAAGGATAATGCCATGTCGCCGCATTAACGCATTTGCCGACAGGAAGTGGGCACCCAAGGAGAGCGGTGCAGACAGCTCCAACGTGGCGTGAAACAAGCCCGGGAAATTGAGTTTGGCTCGACAGCGTTGTCCTTTTGCGCTGATTAAAGCTACACGGCACGCTCTCTCTCTGTCTGTCTCTCTCTCTGTCTCTCTGTCTGTCTATTTGTTTTGCCAACTTTTTGCGGTGATTCGTAATTTTTTCGAGCATATCATTAGGATGCAGTGCAGCCTGGCGATGGAGATGCCAGCCATGCACAAATGGGATATTAAGCTTCACTGACAGCCGCGTTTATTGCGCAACCCGAAGCCGTGTCCCAAGTCATGACACATATTAAATTTCATTTCACTGCCAGTTGGAATAGGGCGCCTAATGAAGGTTAAGCAACTTTTAATGTCCTCATATTCCTCTTCTCTCATATCCTTGGTCCTTGCGCTGGCGCTGCCCATTTTGCAGACCATTAAATGTTTTGCCTGGCAATATGCCATATGTTTTGACATGGACATCTCGTACTTTTGGATGTGGCGATGGATGTGGGGGGGAAGTGCTCGCTATATATGCTGGAAAAACTTTTCTTATCATTTGCGAGAAAAGTCATAAAGACATGTGGAGCTGTGTGTGTGTGCGAGTGTGTGGCGATGAGAGAAAATGGTAATGATGACGCCGGATCACATACACACATATGCTGGGCTTAACATTACAACGTCTGGAATCGCCACTAAGAGGCAATTTAACACACAAATGGGGCATGAGGCATGGGGCATCCTTTTAACCAAATCCTTGAATGGCATTGACAGAAATCGCCAAACAAGTGACAGAGCAGCCTAATAAATAAATGACATTTTGCTTTTACCCACTTTTTTCCCTTTCGCCATCATCATCATCGTCTGCGTCGTCGTCGTTGTCATATTTCTACATAGATTCTCGTACATGAATGTGTTCTACAAATTGCTATATAATCTGTGGTAATTGCATTTCATGCTCTGATAGATTTCATTTCGGTTATCCATAAAATTAACAACATTTTGCCACACCAAAATGGATTGCTATGTCATTAGCAAAGACGGTCTTCAATATGCCAGAACATTGAATGGAATACCCAATAAAACCTACAAATAAACAAGTTATTTTTACGCTACGAACATTTTTAAATATGCTCTTGATTGGTTTATTACAGTATAATTTTGGTTAGCTAATTTAATATACATAAATAGAATGATCGCTAAGTCCAAAAATAATTATTTTGACAAATTTTAGAGCTCTGCCGTCGATAAAAAAATAAATTGCAAATTGAAATTAACGATGTACATATCTATTTGATATATTTAAAAGAGAAAAAGTAAATAAATAATTATATTTTTTATTGACGGAATATATTTAAATATATATGTATTTATATTTAAACAAATTGAACAGCTGTGAATCCGAAAAAAAAATTAAACTAAAATTTCAAAAAATATATATTGGCTGTAAAATAAATAAATATTTTAATCTTTGAAAAATAATTTCTCAAAAATCATATAATAAATGCAAGTGAAATACAACATATAATACAACATTTGGAAAACGGTCAAATTTGTTCCTGTAAACACATTATATTTAAATACATTAAAAACCGGAAGATAACAAAATTAAACGTAAATATCAATATAAATAAATAAATACATATTTCAATGTTTTCAGAATATTTTCTCACTAATAATAAATTGATTTCATGTCGAATACAATATAAATATTGTTTATAAGAATATTCCGTATACTAAGTAGAATCCACAAAAGACTTTCGAACACTTATAATTTCAAAAATTTCTCAAGAACCGTAATGTAATTTCCGACAAATGCAAATTTATTTGTTAGATTCAATTAGACACCTTCTAATGCCGTTAAACACTTGGGAACACTCATACTGACATTAAATTTGTTATTGAAATTGTTTTTGTCACGCTTGAAGCGCGCCTCTCCCGCTGCTGTCGCCTTCGAAGCGAGTTGCCAAGTGTGAGAACTGCATTAAAGAAACGCTTTGAAGCGTCGCCTACAACTATATGTACTATATAATGTCCGCACCCAGAAAGTTGAAAGAAGTGCCCTTCGCATTCAAGCAGAACGCTTCGATGAAATCAGACTTTAACTTGAACTTTTGCACTCGCGTTCGACTTTTATTGTTATCAACATTTACATGAGCCACCGCTTGCTCCTCCCCCTCACTCCGTTTCTAGACTTTGCTGTAATTTTACGGTCCATTGAAGGCGGAAATCGCCACACAATCAAATTGCCCAGCTTGAAGTTGTTGTGGACGTTATGTGTTGAGCTGCCAACGAACGAAAGTGTGTCGCCTTTTCAAATGGAAATGCTTTAAGTTTTCCAATTAAAACAAATGGAAGAAATGCGATATAACAAACGGAATTTTCGCATTCTACATATTTTGCTTGCTGTTATTTCGAGAATTTTGCAACTTGCTAAATTTATGCGTGGTAATTTTCCGTAGAAGTCGTAAATTTTGGCATTGCGACAAGGACGAACTCGAATCGCGACTTTCGATTGGCGTTCTTTAGTCTTTTTTTCGCCAAGTCTTTTGTTTTCTGTCTCGGTTATTTATGCAGTTGCTTTTTCGCAACACTATCTGCCAGTTGTTGTTCCGAGCTGGCCGTCATGGTTCCTTGTTTCCGCAAACCATTTCTCACTCTCTCTCTCTCTCGTTCGGATTCTTTCTTTTTGTGGATGGTGTCGCGACTCCAAAACATGAGAAGTCCATTTCGAAATTTATGTACACACAAATTGAAAGCGCACTGCAAAAGAACGAACATCACACACACACACACACTCAGAGAACACAAAAAGAAAAACATCCCAAGGAAGGAATAAATGAAAAAGAAAGGAAAATGACTCGCTGAAAACTTGGCTGCATTGCTCGCATTGCAAAAAGAGTAAAAACACCAAGCAGAAATGCCTTCGAGTGACACTTGGCCTCAAGCATGGCTTTGTATTGAAGTCCTTTGGCTGTCCTAACACAACGCCTTGTCAAAGGCAGCGAAAAGCTTTAATAAAAGCTGCGATAGCAGCGCAATCGGTGTCAGATATGCTTGATAATTCCAGTAACTGATACCACAACTGCAATAAATTCCTTACTCTTCATTTGCCTTTGCAATCTAATGGCAGTCTGCAAGTTATCTAATAAATATATTAATATATTTAAGAAACATTTATTTTTCTAGCAAGTAATCAAATTAAAATATTTTCTTTAAATTTGGAAATTGTTTCATAGTTAGACATATTCAAATACAGTCAAGAAGATTTGTAGTTTAATTTATGAATAATTATTTATTTATCAGGAAATTAAATGATTGTATTTTTTTGAAAATTAAGAAATTACTTTTCAGGGATATGCTAAGTTAATTATTATAATTAAGACAATTTTAAGGAGAAATATTTTCTTTAAATTGGGAAATTGTTTCATAGTTAGACAAATTCAATTACAGTCAGGTAGCTTTGTAGTTTAATTTATAAATACTTATTTATTTATCAGGAAATTGAATGATTGTATTTTTTGAATATTGGGAAATTACTTTTTTGGGATATGCTAAGTTAATTAATATAATTAAGATAAATTAAAGGAAATATATTTGCGAAAGTATTTTGTTGATACATATGTATATGTACATTACTCGCAAATTGTGCCAGCTTAAGAAACATGAAGCCCGCGATATATTTCCATATTCAATTTACCTTTGTCGGCTTGAGGCATTTCCTTGGGGCTAAGCTCTAAAAAGTAATTTCGCTTTAAAGCAAAAGTTTTATGCAACTTTTGCCATTCACCTCTCGCCATGATAACATTATATTATATAACACAATGTTACATATACAAACACATTATATATATATTATTCAAAACAATAAAAGTAAAGCACGAGCCAAGTTTGTTGCACTTTGAACTCGCAGCGTGAAGCGTTAGCTCATTTATAAGGGCTCATTGGGTTTAAACCTCAGCATTGGCATTGCTGTTGCCATTGCTGTTGCCATTGCTGTTCCCATTGCTGTTGTTGGTGCTGTTTGCCGGTGCTTTTGCTGTTGCCATTGCCATTGCTCTTGGCATAAATTAAATGGAGGAGTCTATGCTGAAAATGGGTTGCCGCAGCAGGTTAAAGGGTGCATTGCTCCCAAACCTATGACACAATAGGAACAGTCGCTCCAGGTACTCACTCGGTACTCACTATTCACTATGCTGCCACTCTTCGTAGCCAACATTCACCTAGAAATGGCATCTGCCCCAGGAGCAGCTGCTGCCAGTTGCGATTGCCGTTGCCATTGTTGCAGTTCCTAGTTCGCAGTTTCAATGGTTAAAAGGCTTCCACAGCTGCTCGACTAAGCTGACGAAGCTGTGGCCTGTTTCCGTTGACTGCGACTAACTCCTGCCATTCGCACTTGGAGAATATAAACGGGCTCAAACTGCCTGTCAATAGTTGACACTGTTAATTAAACACTGAAACAGTTCCAAAGTAAATAGAACTTCCCAGATAATATAGTACACACATTGCAACGGAATGAATTACAATTTTTCAATTGACAAATATTTCATTTGTTCTACTTTACTTCTTTGTTGTCAAGTTAAATGTATTATACAATAATACTAACAACTATGGCCTTCGACTGTATCGTAATTGAAATTTAATTTTAATTAAAAGACTGCGTGACTTAAGAAATTTGTAAACTAGTTTATCAATTGACAAATATATTCTTAAGAATAAAAAAAAAAATTATTTATTTTATTAGTTGAAATATATATGTAATTTTCAATTTAAAAATTTAAAACTTTAATTTTTAGCAGCTCTAATGCCAATAACAATTTTAAAATTTGGAAATTTAAATCAACTATTAATAATTAAATGTCTTGACTCAACTAAATTGAAAATTCTTTAAAAATCTTTATAAACAAATACCAACAACGAATATAAATTTCAATATATATTTGTTTTAATTAATTTAAATTTAATTTAATTAATTTAAGCAAATCAATTGGGCTTACAAAATAATATAAATATAAAATATTAAAGAAAGTTTGCAATGCAATGAGCTATAATATAACTTGTATATTTACTCTAGCGTATTCTATGGTTTTAGGAGTAATTATGTTATTTGAATTAGCAATAAAACAATTTTTAGGGAAAAGTAGAGCGAAAATCTTGTAGAACATTAGGCTGTATAAACTACGTAGTCGTATACTTAACGATATTGCGTATATGAACTTTAACTCTATAAATTATCATATCATCTCTTTTCTCAATTGATTTCAATCTTAAACGAAACAGAAATGTACCAAAAGAGACTAACATTTGTTTAAATTAATTGACAATACTCAATGTTAGTTATTATTAAAGTAATTAATTTTGGTTCAGGTATTTCGGCAAGTGCATTTGCAATAGTGGCTTTAAGAGGCCGACACCTTGAACTCAATTATCGCACAATGCGCAACTTTGTCTTGTGTGTTATGCTAATTTCATTACAATGGACTGTGCTTGGGAAGGTCGCGTCGCTGAACCTCCTGCCACGGTTGCAGCTCTAGTTCCCTATGGTAAGTCCAACCATGAATTATGATGGACGTTGTCATGAAAGCGCGAACAGTGGACAGTGGACAGTGGTCAGTGGAAAGGAGGCAGGAAGGGAGCAATGGGATGAGGTCCTGTGGTCGCAAGCTGGCGTGTGCGTGTTGTCGGTGTTTATCTCTGGTCGACGGTATACTTAGCACATGGTATCAATGAACGAGAGGTGGACGAGTTTATTGCTGGTTTGCCATTTTTGCATGCCACGCCCCCCTGCACACAACACACACACACACAAACACACATCTACACACGCTACGATAAATGGCTGGAAAATGGGGAAATGAAGTGCTTAGCGGGCGGGCATTGTGCCAGGACTTTGGTCGCGCCACTTCATTATAAACATTTCTCAATTGATTATCGTGAACAGGAGTGTGTGTATGCATGTGTGTGTGTGTGTGTGTGCGAGTGTGTGCGTGTGTGATAATGCCATAATTATGCCTTTGCTTTTCTTGGCGTGGCACAAACTGCGGGAGTCGAAGTCGTGAGTTGGGAGTTGGGGCTGGAGTTGCGGCTTTGCCTGGGCTTTGCTTATATGAATTTGCACGCATGTCCTGTAGCAGCCCACATGTCTGTGTGTGTGTGTGTGTCCTGTCATGGGGTTTTACACCATGTTTATGGCGTCATACTACAGTGGATGTGGCCTAGAGTGGCTGCCACTTTTTGCATGTGCCTCTCACATTTAAGCAAGTAATCCACATAAACTGCTCTTGAAATATTTCATTATCGTAATGAAAAGGACTAAAATACATTTATTTTTTGCCAGCTGGAAGTCCTTTTTATTTATGCGTGTGTGTGGGTGTGTGTGTGTGAGGACCATGTTGAAGTTTCCTTATTGATAATGAAACGAGATTCGGGTTCGCCATCGCCATCGCCATCATTTGGTCATGCGATGCAGAGAGAAATGAGAAAGCTTTTGTTTGCCTCAAGCGAAAACACTTATGCCGGAGGCAGGCAGGCAGTTTAATGTAGTCCTCTTAAGTACAACATTGCTGGGGAGGCACTTAAATGCCAAATGGATCTCCGTAAGGTGGCAGGCAAATTAAGGATTATGCCTGAGAGACAAGGGTATTATGTTAAGGTTAATGAGTAAAATAGTGAACGAAATTGAAAATGAAAAGGGATAACTGAGCTTTAATAAGCACAACTTTGTTTACCTTCACATTATGTGTTTAATTACTACATAAACTATTTATAGATTCAGAACTGTCGCAATCTCCATTGAAATACAAATATATATTTTGCTTTTATTAATACAATATTGTCACTAAACGTTATTTTAGACTATTTTGTGATGCCGCAAATAATTATAAATATTATTAAATTACGGATATTTGAATTGGAATTTATTTCAATAACTACAGATTGATTGAAGTAATCCAGGAATTTACATGCAATATATTACCAAATAATCCTTAATAAATTAGTGTAAAATTAATTATTGTCAGTGGGAAACTCGACCATTAATTGTGTAATTCATACAAATCAAACACTAATTAATTGCACATTATTTAAATGACATTTGCTGTTTGGAAATTAGCAAAGTTCTCCGCTGACTGACTCGATTGATGTTGATTCAATTAATTTATTGTAATACAAAATGACGTCCAATTAATTAGAGCGGCATCTTTTACAAATGCTCAAAATCATGAAACATTGTGCAACAAAGTTCGGAAGTGAATGACTTTAAAATGACACCTGATAATTTATGAAATGAATTCAATGATTACACTTTGCAGTATAGTGTAAATTGGAGTTTTACATTAATATCGATGCCATACGCATTTCGACGTCTTCTCGTGTTCCATAAATTAATCAATTGGCAGTCCGCCGTTGTCCTTGTCGTTGATCGTAATCCTTTATCACTCGTTGATTTTATTGATGGGGCAGAGCAATCAGCGGTTGCAACCAACCAACTCCTTGCGTCGAAGCACACACAAAGGAGACTTTCGGTGTCATTAAAAATCAGAGATAATGGTTTCCCCACAGCAACGCATTGCATTACATTGCCCAAGCCTCTTCTGGCTCCCCTTTGGCCCACGGACTGGCGACAATACGCAAATAATGACGTAATTAATGAAAGCGCATAATAATTTTAATTTTTTGCGAGCGTTTCATTGATAATATTAACAGGCAGACGGCACATCATGTCACTGGAGCATGGCGAGGGACATTTAAAAATACTGTGCAATTTATGGCCAGCGATTTATGTGAACGAGTTTATTTAAAAAATCGCATTTGTTGTTAGTTAATTTAAATTCGTTGCGAGTTGTGGGCGGTGCAATTGAATTAAATTTTAAAATTAATTAAGTTAAATGTTATTGTGAGTGCGGCATTAATTTAAATTGTTTGTTTGTTTGCTGCAATTGGCAGTTGGCAAATGAAAAACAAATCTTAAAGCTAGACAAACCCTGACCCTGAGCTGGAGTGGGAGTGGGAGGTGGAGGTGGAGTTGGAGCCTGCCTCCCAAGCTTTGCAGTTTGTGGCACAAAATGTGCCACGTGCACACAAAGCGAGGCAAAAGTAATTACAACAAAATGCAGACTGTCCAGAGCGCAGAGCTGATGCTGCTGCCTGCAGAGGCGTCGCCAGTGGAAAGTGGCAGCAAGTGGCAACTGGCAACTGGCAACTGGAAACTGGCAACGGGTAAAGTGGGCATTGAGTGAGGCTGACAGGGCTCGGACGAAGCAAACGCATTGTAATTGGCAATGGGGCGATTCCGAAAGCATAATAACATGACTCCAACTCCCAAAGTCCTGGCCAGGCGTCTGCCTGCGAATTTGGCATGAGTTCAAGTCCTTGCTGCTGCCGCCGTTGTCTCTGTCTCTGAATCAAACGCAATATGGCTGCTACCCCCCCGGCCAGACAAATAGACAGCGAAACACAGGCAGAACTTGAAAAGGTTAAAGTCAAGTGCCTCGCTGGGCAGACAAAACGTTCTCCTTTTGGCCTCTGTGCAAACTTTGGCCAAGTCGTAAAGTTTGTCTACGCCTAGCAGTTTAAGCAGCGCCAACTTTCAGCCTCCTGCCAAGGTCTCGGCTTCCTCCCCCTCCAAAAAAAAATACAAACTTAACGCAGTTTTTCACTTGCTAATAAGACAGCTAATATAGCAAGCATGAAGTGGAAATACTCTCAAAGGAAGTGACCCGGAACATATTAATATAAATCATTTCATAATGTTACTTATTTGATAAGTCAATATTGTCAGTTTGACATTATTGAAAAGAGTGAATTATTATTAAATGCTCTGAGGTTTTATAATAACTATAAATGAATATTCGCCAATTGTTTATTTTTGATTTATTTACAGTTCAGCATGAATAAATAATAGCAAAAAGTCAGATTAATAATTGAAATGACAAATTATCACTTATAAATTCATTTGTATTTATTTTCAATATTAAATTCTGTTGACATAAACAAAAATTTCAGTATTCCGTAAAGATTTATCTTAGATAAAAATATTGAAAATTCATGTAATTGATTAAATTTGTTTTGTATTATTTTCAACTTTATATTCTGTTGGCAAAATAATTCGCAAATATTTCCAATATTTGGTTGATACTAGAAAAAAAAAAACAATTATCAAATTGCCAATAATAAATTCATTTTTTATTTCAGTTTTGGCAAAAAAAGGTAAATTTTGCACATTGTTTCTATCTTACTATTTTATGGTAAAATCACTTACAAAGCGTATCAGAATACCATGGCACCCTGAGGCTAGGGTATCTCGAGCGACTCTAGTACTTATAATGAGCTAGACAGAGTCAAAGTTTTCGCAAAGCTATAAACCAGGCCAGCGCCTCTATAAATCGGCCAGGCGTTGTTTTATGGATTCTGCTTTGCCGTCTGTGATTTCGCATTCAATTTTATGCGCGCGTGATTAAAAGTCACGTGCGTGGCTAATGATGGTTAGAGACACGAGAGAGAGTGAGAAACTGGGTAGACTAAGGAGAGAAGTTGGGGGCAACTGCTGCAACTAAGTGGCCAAGTGGCAGCCTAAATGCTACGACTAAACAATGCTGATCATAATCTGGCGACAACAACAGATGCTCAGCCGAGAGCTCCTAACGAGCACAACTGGGCCGCCAGTTGGCAGGCATTTAAAGAGCAAGCTGCTGCTCCATGAACTCTGGCTCCCATGCAGGCTGGCAAACAATGGCAAAAAGGGCTGGCCAATTGATTGGTCTCATTTTAATAGCCGCCTACTTCGACTTTAGGTCTGAGCCGGTTTTGTCTGGCCTGCTTGCAGCATTGTGTGGCAAGCACTCTGATGCCTCGCTGATTGGCACTTGGTCTCAAAATAGAGACTAGCTAATTGTCGCGGCACGCGCCAGGCTTCAAAGTGTTGCAACGACGATCATCGACGTTGATTGCCCTGTCGACCATGGGAATTGCCCAATTTAACGGGCTCGCAATTTGTAAACACACCACAAAGTAGGTCGAAAGTGCAACGGCTTAAATGGTTTGCCAGTTTTTTATTTTATTGTCACTTATACTTTTATAACATTTTTATATTTAAAAAAAAATTGTGGAAATGGATGAATTTAAATATAGTTGAGTTAAGTTTATACAAAATAACAAGTTTCGTGATATATTTAATCAAATGAAACAATAACAAGCAAAAGATTGGAAGTACAGAAAAAATAAAAAGCAGACGATAAAACACTTTTTGTAAGTTATATAGAAGTATGTATATGTAATTAAAAATTATCAAACGTTAGAATAATCATTATATTAGATAAATTCTCTCACAAATACGCTCAAATCTTTTGAGTTGCAACTTTAAAGACTTTTGAAATGTAATTCAATGCTTAAATTTACTTTATACATTTGTTGCTGTTTGAGTATGAAATGCCGGCTTAGGGTTTAGCGTGTTGCCAATTGATTCGTTGCCAGGCAGCCCACACACAAATCGCCCAAAGGCAAGCTGTGAGTAAGGACGACAACGAGGACGAGAACGAGGACGAGGATGAGGACGAAGACGCAGTGGCAGGCGTGGGTGACAGCTTGTCAAGAGCTGGCAGGACATTCACTCCCTCTCTCTCTCATTTGCACTGGCATTGCCAACATGTGGTGACAACGTTGAATTAAGTTATTTGTCAAACGTCGAAATATTGGCCAGCCGCCTGAGTCGCATAGAAAGCCTCGGGGCCTAGGCTACGGATCCATTCACCATTGAAAATCGGAGTCGGAGTCGGAATCGGTATCAGACTCGTTCTATGCCGCTTTGTCAGGCTGTCAGGCAACCAAACAGCCAAACGGTTGCCAGTTGGCGCAAATAAAGGCAGCCAAATATTTTATGCAAAAGCTGAAATCAATTTTTGCCAATCAATTGTAAAAAACGATGACACAGGCAATGAAACGAAGCGCTCACTCAATGCAAATCGAAAGCGTTTCCCATGTTTGCTCAATGGACAGCACAGTCATACATCAAACAAAAAAACAAATTAAATTTATTTAAGTTGTCGACGGTTCAATACTCTAAAGTTAAATTTAGTCTAAAAAACTGTGATCTCAAATTGAATTATAATAGAGTTAATAAATAGATTAATAAGGCGATAAATAAATATGAATTATAAGTTAGAAAAACCACATTTAAACTATGTTTTTGTAAAAATTAATTTTTTAAATTAATAATTGGTTGAGATTTTTATACTAAAATTTAAGCTTTAATTATATGATATTTTTATTTCCTAATCTGAGTTTAATATAAGCAATTTCTTCAATATCGACTGTTTATAGATTAATTTAAAAAATAACTGCAATAACTCTTTAAATGCATGCTTTAAGAGCATCTATTAGTTCATGTAGCTTTTTATAAAAAACTCTCAACTCAACAACGCTTTTCGAATGCATTTTTAAGGCTTCATGAAATCCCTCTGTAAATACTTCTTCTTCTTCTAACTATCAGTACAGTTGATATACCTTTCTAAAAGCGGGAATAGAGAACCCCTCTAAGAGCCAAAGTTTGACTTGGCCGGCAAAATGGTTTGAAGAGCGCAGCGGCCGCAATTGAGTTAAAAATTTAATTTTGCAATCAAGGCTGGCAAACAGTTTGCAAACCCGCCGTGCAATTTGATTAGCTGGAATCGAGCTAAAAATTTCCATTTCTACTTTCGTTTCCATATCGAAAACAGAATTCAGTTGAAGTGTTGAAGCTCACTCTCTTTGGATTACACTAACTCTGATTAGTTCGATTGGCAGGTTTCCCTTTCCGCTGATTGAACTTTGCACCTGTCGTGCCGTCCACTGGCAATTAGCTCTCAAATACGCGAATTATTTTATTGCGATGACATCCCGATAAGTTGGCAGCTGGCGCAACTAATTGCCGCGAGAGTCAGTCAACGAATTGCGGTTTGTGATTGCGGCTGCTTTTAGTTGATCATACGCCATGTTGGACGCCAGCAGCACATGGCGACCACTGTGGAGCCTCTGTCTCTGCCTCAGCCTCTACTGGACGGCAACCCAAGCGGGCTACATGGAGGACAATTTCCCAGCCAGCGCCATTGAAGACGGCACGCTCACAACGGTGAGTACGAGAGAGAGAGAGATGTCAAACGAGCGGCTGATTGAGTTGGAATTATTTCGCTGAACTAGCTGCAATTGCTGGCCAAGTACAAGTATCCGGGAGAGGATCACACGGTGACCACCGAGGACAAGTATCTGCTGCACATGCATCGCATAGCGCGACCGGGCGCCAAGCCGGTTCTACTGGTGCACGGTCTGGAGGATTCCTCCAGCACCTGGATCTTCATGGGACCACACAGCGGCCTGGGCTACTTTCTGTACGACGCTGGCTACGACGTCTGGATGGGCAATGTGCGCGGCAATCGCTATTCGCGAGGGCATGCTAAACTCAATCCGAACACGGACAAAAGCTACTGGAGTTTTTCGTGGCATGAGATTGGCTTCTATGATTTGCCGGCCATGATTGATGCCGTGCTCGCGAAGACGGGCTTCAGCAAGCTGAGCTACATTGGGCACTCGCAGGGCACCACATCGTTCTTTGTGATGGCCTCCACTCGACCCGAGTACAACGCCAAGGTGCATGTGATGCAAGCTCTGGCCCCGGTGGCATTCATGTCGCACGTCAAGGCGCCGCTCCTCTCGGTGGCACAGTCCAGCTTGAATATTGTGGGCGACAACCTCGAACTCTTGCCACACACAAACATGTTCAGCACCCAGTGTCTGTTGTCGGCTCTGCGCCTGCAGACCTGTCTTCACTACGTCTGGCTGGTGATGGGCAAGGATCCCGCCGAACTGAATCGAGTGGGTAACTATGGCCAACTATGGTGAACTACTTTCAAGCCGCCTCTTGTTTCGCAGACTATGATTCCGGTGATCTTGGGTCAATTGCCGGCCGGCGCCAACTCCAAGCAGGTTCGACATTATTTGCAACTGCGCGACTCGCCGCGTTTTGGGCAGTACGACTATGGGAACGATAATCAACGCATCTATGGCCGAGCCACGCCCCCAGACTATCCCTTGGAACGCATTACAGCGCCGGTTGGCTTGTATTATGCACAGAACGATTATCTGACGTCTGTTGTGGATGTGCAGCGCTTGGCCAAGCGGCTGCCCAATGTTGTGGTGAATCACTTGTATGCCAACAAGAAGTTCAATCACGTAGACATGATTTGGGGCATCAGCTCCAGACGCTTGGCGCAGCCTCAATTCCTCGAGGTGATGCGATTGTGGGAAGCTGGCGGACCACCGAACGGGACAGCAACTGTGATGATGCCCACAACAACCGAGGAAATGGGGGAAGCCGACGAAGAAGAACAGACTACTGAGATGGGGAAGTCTGAGATGGAGTCAGAGACTGAGAAGTCTGAGATCGAGGAGATTTAATCAGCAGTAAAATTTTAACGGTGTTGGTGCTCTTGAAAATTTTGGAGTATAAATAAATGCATTAAATACGCAAATTGCATATTATTTTAATATCATTAGTGACTAGTGATGTTCTTCAATTTAAAAGCCTTTTTATTCGGAAGTTATTTGAAATGTTCATTTTATTTAAAATTACAATTTTAAATGCTTTAACTTTGGTCATATTCCAGTTATAAGTATATTTTTTCAAGGTATTTAAAATATTCATTTATTATATTTATCAAAGGGATTTGTTTACTTTTCGTATAAATTACTTTATTTTGTCATTCAAATTATAATTGCTTTTTTTGCAGTTTATTTCTTAATTGCAAATATTTGTATCAAAGCGATTTGTTGTGAACCAAAAACTTTCCATTCGAAATGGAATACCAGTGAATTACCAATTTATTAATATGTTTGTTAATTAAGTATTTAGCTAACTTCCAGCCAATATTTGTATTCATCACGCTTGATTGATATCAAGTGTTGGCCTTGACTTTTAGATATCATTTACGCTCGAGCATTATTATGTTTAAATATATCTGAAGTAGACAATCATGAATTGTAAAATAACCAATCAAACAAAATGGTTGTCTACCTATTGCCACTCAATGGCCACTTTATTGGTCTCTTGTCATCCCAGCGGAACGATCTGTTAAATGTTGTTGTCGATTGAAGTTCATAAGTCGAACTCGGCCAAAGTTAAGTTGAGTGGGGACTTAGTTTACTTTTGAGATGATTTTTCTAGTGGTATTAATACGGATATTTTATGTATTAGGAAAGTGGCAACTACGACAACCACGTGCCACATCCGCAGCACAACAACAACAACAACAATACCAACAAGAAGCTTGGGGAATTTGCGAACGCAACGAGGCGCGAAAACATTTACTCAACACTTAGCAGCAGTTGGCAGCTGCCTGCGATGTTGCAAGTTTTGAGAGTTTAGCGCCACTTGCAACAGCAGCAGCAGCAGAGCCAGAATGATCAGTGGGAGGGGAGGTTTGGGTCAGGCGACGTGCGGCGAAAGTTTTATGATTTATGAAGCGAACGAACATTGGTGAAAAGCAGCTGCTGCTGCAAATTGAAGTGAGGGGCAGGCAGCCAGTCCGCAGCTTCGTGACGGACCCAACATGGCGGACGACGCGACGGAAACGGATGTGGCCGACACCACAACAGAGTTGCTCTGGGGCCGTGTATCGTTCGTGGCTCGTTGGCAGCGTCTAAGCGTCTCTTGCAGCGCCAACTTGATGTGGCACGCCAACCCGGATATAAAAATTGCACTTTGATGCGTTCCTCCCCCCCTTCCCACTCACACACATACACACATATTCCCACAAGACATACACACGGCAAAACACAACAATAAAGGAGAGAAAAAATACAGCAAACAACTAAAATAGGAAACAATGCCAAGCCAAAATAATAATAAAAGTTGCCTGGCGGTTTTTGCGCTGCGCTCATTAAAATTTCGCTTAGAGCTAAAGTTTTTGTATTCACAATACAATACAAACAAACACACACATACACACTTACACACACACACATACACACTCTCTTGTATGCGGGCAAAACAAAATGTCGGCTTTTGCATTTGACACATGCAACTTTCTAAGCGTTTTGTGTTTGCCGCTGTCGTTGTCGCTATTCGCGGGCTAAAGTTAAGTGTGCAATTTATAAAAGTGTCTAGAGGCTGTGGGCGTGGCCATGTAAATGAAAGCCAAAACAAAAAAAAAATTGCACATTGTTAACGACACATTTTTCGCCTGAGCCGACAACGACTACAATACAACTAAACCAACCATTCATAGCAGTAGTTAGTTAGCACAGGAATCCGAAACACAAACACAGTCAACACATCGTGCAACAAATAAATATAGCACAATGAACTTTCGCCTAGTTGTCGTTTTCATCTAACGGCTAAAATTCCACATGGCGAAAGTTGAAACAAAAATGCACAAAAGGTTTGACTGAAAAACCAAAATGAGGAATGTTCCGAATTGGAACAGTATTCTTTAGAATATACATATTATATTTCTTTAATTGCAATTTGAGGTAAAGCAAAACTTTATTCAAAAAATTAAAATTAGTTACACCATACTGATGTGCAATCCATCATCACTTATTTTTATTCATGAAGTTCTCTATGTTAAATTCTCTGAAGCTTCAATTATGATTCCGATTTTTCCATCTTTTCCGCCCAGCTATTAAATAAAAAGCACTCTTGACATGGATTTTAATACGCATTTTTAATATTTATTATTTGTTTTTCATATGACTTTATAAATAAACTCGTTTACGTGTGGTGCCCTCAAATGATTTTCTGTTTCATTTCCCATAATGTTTTGCATACATTAACATTATGCTTATAACTATGACAATTATAATCATTTGTTAAACATGCAGAGTTCGCGTAATTTAGTTTTAGTTTAATTTCATTTGTTTTCATTGTATTTTTTGTTGTGTTTCCGCATAGACTTAAATTGAAAAGTATAAATAGAGTTTTTTGTTTTCGGTTTAAATTTAAATGTTACACATGTAAAACTAGCAAATACACGTGTCCTTCCATCCGATTAATATATAGTTAATGTAGGTAAATAGTTAGAATATACTTAACAAAATACATTGATAGCCCATTAATTACATGATTTAAAAAAACGTATATGCTAATATTTACACACAACTTAATGATATACATAAATATACTGCTAGAATAGTATTTAAAGTTATTGTTAATTATATTTCAAAGCATATCGAATTTTTTAAGTGGAAATTGTTTTGATTTTTTGTTTGTTTTTGGATTGTTTCCTTGCAATTTTAGCGTGTGTTAAATATTTTGAAAAATTGCACATTCAACATTGAGAACTTTGCGTGAATTTGTCGTAAATCAGTTTCCTCTCTTTAAGCTTGCATTCAGTCTTTCAACTAAAAGCTTGTGAGTCTGCACCCACAAACAACACTCAACACTACAGACTTTATATTTTATATTGATTAAATACTTTCGCCTCGACAAGTAACAAAAAAAAAAAAACAAACAGAGATTTTATACCATATTTTTTCATAAATATTTATAGTAGTTTTTGGCTTCCAATTGAACACGCAATACACACAGAGAGAAACACACTCAGATCTACACTAATTGCTAATGGATTTCGTGTGTGTGTTTGTTTTAAAACTTTTTTAAATTGATGTATTTTTTGTGTATCGAATTACATTATATATTTATATTTTTTTGCTCCAATTATGGTTGATTTTTAACTTCATTTTTGGTGTTTTGCACGGTGCTTGATTTTTGGCTTTGTGTGTTGCAAAAAACATTTAATAATATTTTGTTCTGGTTTTTATTATATTTTACATGCAATATCGTTAAATATCTTTAATTATTTGGAATAATTATTTGATTCAAGCAACGTTGTTTTCATTTGTAATTCTTTCCTTTTCGAATTATTTTATAAATTTGTATTTTGCCGCGTTTTAAAAACGTTGTGTGAATTTACGAATAGTAGATACGAGTATAGATTGTAGATGGTAGATATGTCGCTAAACTTTGCCCGAAACTACAGTTATAAGCATAAGTGTGTGAATAAGTTTAGTATGCTATTAGATTAATTTGTATGTTATGTATATGCTATAAGCTAAGATTTCTCATATTTGTATAGACACCGATAACTGCTAAATGCCAGGCTACTCTATATGCTATATGTACACAATTCGCTACTCCTCCCACAACTTCGGATCTAAAAGTAATCCATCTTGGGCGCATCGAGCGCCGTATGCATCGTCAAAGTAACGCCACGATTGATGCTGACCGCCGGATAAAAAACGCCATAGAGATCTCGGAATGCCACCGAACCCTGCGGCATTTCATTGACCAGAAAACTCAACGTGTGCCGCTCCAGATCCAGGAGCACGCCGATTGTGCTGCCCGTGGTGATGCCGCCCTCGACGCGTCGCTCGTGCACGGAATTGTGCTGGAACCAGGAGCGTTGCCTGTCGATGTACATGGCAAAGGACTTTTCATCTTTGCCTGCAAAAAGAGGAAATGCAAAAAAATATATAAATATATTAGCAAACGTATTTAAAGTAAGCTCCTTGCAAAGTTTTTATATATTTTTTCCAACTGAGAAAACTTTAAACTGACCGTAACTTTGCCAGTTAAATACGAAGCATAGCAACAGTTTCCACAAGGTATTTGCGCAACTTGAAGTTTATGCAGTTTATGCAGTTTACGCTGTAAATTCTCTAGAGGCAATTTTATTTATTCAGTCTATGCTGCACTTTACTATATAAACAACAATAACTTCTGCGACTGCCATTGTCAATCGCTAGAGGGCGCCACCTGCACAAAAAGTGGCTTTGCATATGCGAAAAAACTTGCGCGAACTCCTTGAGCGAGGACGAAGAATTGAATTGCGACACGTGTTAAATTGCGCGTGAGTTTGCTTTAAAAATAATTTAAAAGCCATTTCGAACAGTGCGCAGGCAATGAATAAACACACTGTGAATCCCTTTGAGGCCGTGCCACAAACGAACTTTTGTCAAGCGCAAAGTTTAAGTGTCGCAGTTTTAATTACTTTTGTCTACGCGTGCCTTTCCCTCCAAGTTTCCCTTAGATGAACGCATTTTCAATCAATTTGCCGCTGCATACACTCTGAGACGTCTCGCACGGCTTTGTTTGTGTTTCGTTGAGGGAGTCCTTTTGGGTTGGCACCTAACGGAAGATCCTTAGCGTCCTGTTGGTAACTGAAACTTCTTGCGAAACTTTGCACGCACACGCACGCAACAAGAAATGGCTAAAGTTTTCCACGTCACGCCCACCAATCGAACTGACGTCCTCCGCGTGCCAAAAGTTTTGCGCCTCCCCGCTTTTAAGGCACTTACTTATTAGCTGCCAAGTTTTTGCGCATACGATTGGCGTTTTGTCAACGCTAGGTGGCGCTGCATTTGCACTACCGATTTCAACATTTTTCCATTCTTCGTTTGTTTCGCAAAACTTTTTGAAAGCTTTTCAAGTGCTGTGGCCTCCAAAACAGGGGCCAAGCATTATTGTTAATTGAATTTCGAATGCCCATAGTAACCCATTGAGAGTTGTTGTTGCAACTTACCCAACATTTTGTTCCTGGCCACATCGATGCGGGCCACACCAAATGCCGGATCCGTGTCCGCCGTATAGTTGTCGATGGTGAATTCCCAGTAGTGAACGCCGCGCGAGAAACCAACGGATCCGAGGGCCACACGATGCTCCCAGCCCTCCACCGAGACGGTGGCATTATTTTTGCTGAAGCTTAGACCTGAGCCGGCGCCGCCGCTCAGCACGGGATCAAACGTGAACCAGGCCACTGCAAAAGGAGTAATGTAATGAAAAATGAGTGAAAATTGAAGTAAATGAATGTCGGCGAAAAAAATGTAGAGGATAAAACAAAAAAAAGGGAAAACTTCGTCTCTAAGGTAGCAGATGAGCAGCGTTAGTTACAGACAGCTCTAAAACATTGCACAGTGGTGTTTACTTTACAACATTTATTTCCGTATTATATGCTTCATATAGTATTAGGAAATATTTGTTTTTATTTAAAACGTATTAAATTGTAATAAATCTACAATTATAGTTTACGACCATTGCGAACTATAATTTACCAAAGCATCTTTATATATTATATTTCATTGCAAATATTCTGTAACAATTTGACAACCCGGAATTAATTTAATTTTATTTATAAGAGTACCAGATATCAATTAATATGTAAAAAAAAAATTAATAATCTAAATCAAATGTGTAACAATTTAAAACCTTTTTTTTAAATGGCACCATTTTTGATGTAATTAAAATTCGAAGATAATCTGTCAATTTCTACACTGAATTTTAGCTGTACAAATTTGATAACACAAACTATTTTACTTCCATAAATATTAGTCCCTAAACCAAAGTGAGTCTGCAGTTTTCTGCATTGTGTACTTCAATTTATTAAAACTATCTTTGCACTGCAATTCAGCTATAATAACAATTCGCAAACTGTTTTATCTTCCACCCATTTTTTGTGTAGTCCCTAAACCACTGTCCGAAGCGAGTCTGCAATTTTCTGTATTGTCAAAGCTCAAGTGGCCAAGGCGAGTGGCAACTGGTCACTGGCAGAGCTCTAGTTGCAGCTCTAGAGCTGCCCGCCGGCTTCATTGCACTGCCAATGTCCGATAGTTTATGCTGTTATGCGCCGCAAAGTATGCTATGGGCAACGCCAGAGTCAGTCGAGTACTTTATTAAATTTACTTTTATTGTTGTGGCGCATTAAGTGGCCAAAGTCAAGTCGGCTGGGGAATGCCGCCGTTCACCACAAGCCAACAATACGATGATGTTCAGCTAGCTGACGACGATGATGATGATGATGATGATGATGATGACGTTGCGGCTGCAGTGCTTTTGCTGGCTTCTCATCGACACAAGGTCTTTTTATTGGCCACTAAAGGCAATTGTGTGGCCAGCAGAAGCAGGCCAACAGCAGCTCATTGTCTGACTTTGTTTACGGCCAAATATGATTTGGCGATAATGCCAAGCCATTTATCGGAAACAAATAAGTCTAGTCCAGATTAGTGTTAAGTTAAGCTGCAGCTATTTCTGCTGCTCTGTGGCAGGCAACAGGCTTGTGGCTGCTTCCCTTGTGCAATTGATTAATAGCAAATCAACTCAATAAAAATTTTGGTCAGATTAAATTGCATGAATTTTGCGATTTGTAGGAACATCAAATTTTTTTGAATTAGTGGTAAAATAAAGCATACATAAATAAATTGCTACTTTATCTATACTTTTATCCTTCAAATTTCGTATATTTTTAAATGCTGAAATATTATTCAATTTTAGTCCTAATGATTCAAAATTTAGAATTTGAAATATTATTCTTTCAAATTTTATTATCGTTTCAATTTATATTTAATGTTATATAATTAAATAAATCACTTTAATTTGGCCAAGTTACTTCAGTTCAGTGTAATCTTATCTTCACCAATTAGCTGTCAAATATTTTCGAATTCCTTATCGACTTTATTAAGCAACACTCCCCGAAATTATAGCCCTAATTTGTGGCTGTTCGAGGTGTTAGTCCACCCAACCCATTAACAATTTACTGGAAAAGCCCCCAAGAACCGTTACGTGTCATTAACTGTTAGCCGTAACCCGTTAATTACTTAGGCGTACACGCCGCAATGTAAACACTTTATAAAATAACAATTCGCCTGAGCTGAGCTGGCCAATGTCTATGCACGAGGCTAAACAGTTTTGGTTGGCGACCCGAGCAATAATCAATTAAAAGTTGCAAATTAACGGAGAGTAACCAATAAAACGCGGAAGGATAACACAGGACATGGCCAAGAATGCGCTGGCAATTTAATAAATTAAATAACTCGAAGCAACGCTTTCATTTGCAGTGTGCGGTCAAAGAGAGGGAAGGAAGCGGAACGGGATCTGGAGGGGAGTCGGGAGGATTGGTCTTGTCAGGTGGCGCATGCATCAATCAAGTGAGAATTGGATTGCGAATGGAGCTCGGGCTCGGCTCGGCCAGAGGCCACAGGCGTAAAAAGGGGTCAATGGCTGTTTGACATGCAAAGCACGATGAGCCCGAAACCGACGAGGAGGCGGAGGATAAAAACTGGGAGGACATGCTACGTCACGGGTTCGGCGCATGACCGAAAAGGATTAAATTATAAAACAGGTTGGCAAAGTAGCTCAAAACAGGAACAAGGAGAGCGGGTAGCGGGTAGCGAGCAGGAGACGGCAGTTTAATTGAAAAACCTAGTACGACTAGAGCAGGGTGTATTGGCCAGGTAGGGACAAGCGAACTCACCTTCAGCCGTTTGCAATCCAATCAGCTCAGAGTATTCACCCTCGCCGGCACTGTTGAAGGCCTTCACGCGGGCATTGTACATGGAATTGAAGTGGAGACCGTCAACGGTGCAAATTGTTTCCTTGCCGCAATAAACTTCCTGCGAAAATTGCCAAAAAAAAAAACAGTATATCGAATATGTATTTAAGGTGTGTCTTGTATGAATGCATTTGACATTCATTCTTCAACTCACTCGAAATTCACCGCCGCTACCATCGTCCAGTTCCAGGACATAGCCTTCGACAAAGGAATGATTCGGTGGCTGCCACGCAACGGTAACTGAATTATTTTCCGCTGAACAATCTGTTGGCAATATGGTGGGCGTCATCGGAGCTGTTTGTGGCAACACGTCAAGCATTAGTTACACTTTGTTTACAACTTTAGAGGCAAGGACGTGTAGGAGTGTGTGTGCGGAAGTGTGTTGTGTGAGGCAGTTAGTAGGCAAACTAAATTTGAAGTTTGTTAGAAAGTCAACCAAAAAACAGGCAAAGAAGAGTGTTGGCAAACTTTAAACTAAATGAAGTATGCGCCCGAAAACAATTTCTACTTAATTTCTTAATTGTAACATAACATGGAAAGACATTATGAAAATCATATGATTAAAAAATACTAATTGATGATAATTTAAATACTATTTGGGACAAAGCAAATAGATATACAAAGACACTTAAACACAAATCAAATATTATACAACTTCACCTTAAATAAAACTGACAACAATCTCATTATACCACCTGAGAAACAGACAATAATTCCAGAATGCAAACTTAACTTTGCAATAAAACGATCTTAACTCCCACTTAAAACATAACATACAATTTGCAAGAGGAAACAAATGAAGGACAAGCACAATTTATGGTTTCAAATGAAGTTCCCTGCTAGTAATAAGTTAACTTCACTTTAGTTAAATACTTAGCTTCCTCTTGAGAGTACGAGAGAGTTTTCGCTGAACGCATAATGCAAGCAAATTAAAGCTGATTGAATGTTAAATATGAGAGGAGTAAAAGCAGTAAAAGCGAAATGAACATCAGATGGGCTGGCACCATAAGAAATCTGCTCCCATCTGGGCTGTAAAATTTGTTGGCAGCATTATACATGCATTATATACTAATTGTGCCACGCCCCGGGCATAAAAGCAACGGTTGGCAATAAAAATTTATGGCACGTATACGCACATAAATGAGCGCGCCCTCGCGCCTAAAAGTATGCCACAAAATAAGCATTAAAACGGCGCCTGTCGTTGACATCAAATTAAAAAGGCGCCAAGCTGTCAAATGTCAGAAAAAGCCAGGTAACAACGAAAAGTTTGCATTTGAAATTTATTTGTGTGCCGGCATGGGAAAGGCGGGCAATCAGAAAAAGTGAAAAGGATATGGCCAAGAATAAAGCATGAGCTAAGCGTTCGCCTCAAGCGGGTCACTCGAAGGCAAAAAATGTCACAAAATAAAAGCAGAAGAGAAAAATGTAAAATGAAAGCTTAAGCTTCAAATAATGAGGAATGTAGGCGCAGGCGGCGTCCAGAGGGAGAAATCAAATAAAAACAAAAAACGGGCGGCAAAAGGCAAAAATAATAAAAATATAAAATAAATGTGCGTAAAAAATTTATGTCATTTGAAGCTCTGTGGCCCGTTGACAGTTTTGTGGCGGCGCAACGGATGAGGAAATATTTTGACAGCATTTATCACACCCTAAACGAGAGTATACTCAAAAAGCTGAAAGATTTGTAACGCCTCCAAAAGTTTAATTTAATAAAAAAAAATTTCTTCATTGATGTTATAAAACTGAACTAATATGTAAATAATTTTCTATATTTTCAGATAAATTATGTTAAATTGCAGTGTAAAGTAAGTCGACAAAATTATTTATTTAAACCTTTTGAATATCACAATTTCATATTATTTTCCTGACGATCTTCTCTTTATTTTTTAAACATTTTCAACAGAAAATAAAATAAATTTTTGAAGAGTATTTCAAAGTCGTCTAGCCCAAAACATTATCCAGATACGTTTGGTTTTTTGTGTTTTATTTTATTTTTTTTTATTTTTGTGGCATTTTCTGGCTGTTGTTGAAATGAAAATGTGAAAATTATTATGCGTAGGCGCGTACCCAGAAACAAAAGCAAAAGCCATAGAAAAACAAAATGGCCGACAATGGAAAATTGCAATGCATGTGAGTGGATGCTTCAATGTGTGTGTGTGTGTGTGTGTATGAATGTATGTGTTGGTTTGTGTATGTGTGAAAGCGGTATAGTTGTAGCACCAAAGAAGAAGTTTTCGTTTTTGTTTTGATAATATTTTTTTGTTGATAAACACAACGCAAAAGAATAATTTTGTGAAAAATTTCATGAATTTCTTGTGAAACGAAAAACGGTTAAAAATTTTTGTTTGTTTAAATTTATTGAGTTGTTTGGTTTTTTTGTTGTTGTTGTTGTTGATGGGGTTGCATTAGTTGCTCACCTGCCGGACATCTTTCATCCTCATCTTTGACTGCTAACAGTTTCGTATTATGTTTGCATATATATTTTTTGTTTGTGGGTTTTGAAAATGAGAGCAAGCGGCACATACAAAATGTGGTGTAAAATGGGTGTGAGATAAAAGAGAAGCACAAAAAGTTAGACATTTCAAACAGTTTCAAATATCTTATAAACTATATAAATATATTGGTTTAATATTATGGTGGATTTATTTGATGCTTCTGTTGCGGCAAGGGGAAAAGTCTCGGGTTTCAACACTTTCCTTTGAATTGCTTTTTATTTTTGGTATTAAAGGTGTGCATCATATGTGTGTGTATGCATGATTGTGGGTGTGTTTTTGTGTGTGTTTTCCTCTTTCAGTGGGAAATTTGTCAGGCAAGAAATGGAACTGCGATTCGTTTCACTTCACACTTTGCACTTTATCCCCTTTTGGCTTCACACACACTCACTCTCTGCTTTGCACTACGGACTCTATTTATACAACACAATGCAATTGGAGCGCAGCGAAAGGAGTGAGCTCGGGGAAGGGGTGGGAGAAGGGAGCAGGGGCAGGGGCAGGAACAGTGCTTTCCTCCTGGGAATAGCCTCAACTATCTCAACTATTTTTATATGACTCTCCAGAGCACACTTTTCAATGGCACTTAATGAGTGCTCTCTATTGTTTCAACACTTGCCGAGGGTGAGTACATAAATGTGTGTGGGTGTGTGTGCACAATTAATGCGTGTGTAGGTGGCATTAATGTGCTGGTGTTGGTGTGCCACAATTTTACCTTACCGAGTGAAAATTAGTGACAATATTTATGGTACGCTCTGCTCTGGCAATTTCAAACAAATTGCTTTTTAAAGCGCTGAGAAGCAAGCTCAAATTTCTAGCTAAAGTGCTTGCTTAAAAGTCAAATTTCAACAATGAATAGACAACAGGGAATGTTTTGTATAAAGAGTAGACTGCAATTAATATTACATTCATTAGGAATATGACTATAAAATCTATATATGCAAGAATAAAATTCATTTCAGATTCTACATCAATGATTGTTATGACAACTCGTTGATTATTGACTTGCAACATTAATTTTTAGCAACTTTGATTAGTTGACAATTAGTAGCAATTGTACAGAAATAAATTGTAAATATTTTACGCACCTTTCATTTGGATAAAATTCAAATTGTCAATGGCGCGTGCCAAAGCTGCATCATCGAGGGTCAAATCCACAATTGGCGAGACGCGTGGCGCTGCATTTGTGACCTCCTGATGCCAAGTCATATCCGTATTTGCCACTCGATTGATCAGCATCGAACCGACCTGTAAAATCAAGAGATACAAAATTCATGAATTTTAATAAATTGGAAAAGAAAATATGACGGGTATTTTACCTGTAGAAAGGCGGCGCTGTCAGTCTCCTTCAATGCCTCGATGCAGAACTGAATGAGTCCCGTGGTCTGTTGCAATTTGCCCGTACAATTCGACTGTTGATCCTGCAGCGGACAAGTAGAATAATGAAGGAGTTGTGTTGTGAAATGAAACAGGAAACAATTTACACACCTTAAGTATTCTGATTTTTGTGTCCTTGTCCATGCGTATGGCCTCCAGCAGATACTCGCGACGGTCGTGAATCGCCTGGATGAGCGCCTCGCACTGGGCGTGCACCAGACGCTCGAACTCAATGCAGGATTCCTGCGCGTAAATAATTAAAAAGAAGAAAAGGGAATTCTTTTTATATCTACATTTTTTTGCATCTGGTATCCTGGGCAACTTACGGTTACTTTGTCGCTCATGCCTTTGAGCCGCTGTATGAATTCGGTTGTGGAACGTGCCTTCTCCGACAATTGTTGCAGATTGTGCGAGAGTTCCGTCTGCAAAATACGAACAGAATATTTCGATAACGGTATGACATCACAGGAAAAAAGAGTAGTAAGAGTCGTTAAATTTTACGGCTTTTTTATGAAGTGCGATGCGGCGGACTTTAGTCACGCCTGCGGCGTAGATTCTTTTTTATATACATCCACACACATATATATATATATAGTACATATATATATTCTCCATAGTTTTTCAGCTCGTGTCAAAGTCAAGGACTGGCAAAAGAAATGAATTACACGCCCAGCGGGCATACAAATCCAATTCCAACGCCAACGCCAACGCCAACTCCAAATTCCAATTCCAATTTTCGACTGCTGCTAACAACAATAACAATAAATGCAATGACGGAATTCCAGAGAGTAAAACCTCATTTTGTAACAATGGGACAACAATGTTCTGGCTGCGGTGCAGCCGCTGCAACATTTGCTCTTGACATTGACATGACGACAAACAATTTTTAACGGCAATTAAATTGCTCATACGACACGTTAACCCAGCCACTGCTTGACAATTTCAATTCATTAGCATTAAAATTTGCCCGAGTCTGAACTCGTTTCCTGTTCTCCTTCTCTCTGTGTGATAATGAGGCATGTCGCCTGTTTTGTTATCCTTAGCTGCCGCTGCTGTTGTCGTCGTCTTTGCTTCGTGTCTGGCCTGCGGGCCACTTGGCATTGAAACGCTGTGCACCCCGTGATGCCAACTTGCACAACTTCCCGAACACATTGTCCAGCTGCTCGAGTGTTTGCCAGACAACAACTCTACATTTCAGGGTTGCAAGCTTCCCTTGTAATACTCGCCGGGGGCATTTACATGCTTTTCACTTTTCTACACAAACAATAACAAGCGCATTCGTTGCTTCTTTTGGGCAATTGTATTTGTCAGACACGGGACACGGGGCGTATACTCATTACCTTATTTGTTGCAACTTCTTGTTTGTTGATTATTTTATTCCATTTGCCATTCGTCGCTTTCCTATTTACATTGCCCCTCGTCTGCTTTAACAATTCAACTTACAACTTTACCCCAAGGTGGAAGTTTTCAGCATAATTATTGAGCAAATAAATTTGACATAACATTTGCAGAGCTTGTAAAATTATTTGCAGTTCAGTTAAATGTGCAATTTAATTAAACAAATATTTTTAATAAATTTATTCGGTGTGTCAAGAGTTGAAATGCAAATATTATAGTTGAAATTATTTGTAATTTAAACAAGTATTTGCAATTAATTGCAGATGAATCTGCAGCGAGCTGCTTTCATGCCATAATCCGACTATTTATTAATGTAAAGTCAGTTTTTGACAGAACGGAACTCCAAACATAAAAGTGTTTTGAATAATAAAAGCATTTGGCGTGCTTTCATTAATTGTGAAGCATCCCCTAAAAAGCTATTTGGGTTGGAACCCAATTATATATTTTGTAGACAAGGCGTCTCTCATTAGAGAGTATATTCAACTCTGGCTCTGGTCTATGGAAACAAGCCAGCTTACGGCGATTACATTCATTAACTGAATGCCCGGCCTGGCCAGACGGATAGACTGATAGAAAAGCTGCTGCAGGTGGAGGTGCAGCAAATGGACTCTGGGAGTTTGGCTAAGTGCTGGGCCAAGAATGCGCAACGCGCAGCAAATCTGTTGAAATTTAATCCCTCAAGGGTTGCTTCAACGCGTTCGCGGACAATGCGTCGAGGGGGCGTGATTTTGAATATGAAGTGGAAGTCGAAAGGCTGGAGAGCAGGACTAATGCCAAGCGTCTGTTTTGCATTGATAAGCTGACGCAACAGACCCCACTCCAAAAGTCCTTTCAAATACTTTTCCCTCTCTATCTCTCTTTCTGTTTGGCTCAGCTGTGTTGCTCTTTTATGACGCATCATCATAAAAATGCGAGTATCAAGTGCACAGTCCGAGTGCCAGCAGTCGCCATGGCTGACTAGCTCTGACTGCCTCCTGACGACTGCCTTGATGGCTTGGCCATAGCTTTTATCAGGCAGTAAAAATAATATGACATGTTTATGCGTCGCAGCCACCGTCGACGCCACTGAAGGCATTCAAAGTTGCCACGCATGCAAATCATGTGGCGAGTATGTAAATAATTTAAGAGCCTTTCTGGCTCAGGTTCAAACGAAAACAACAGGAACGGGCAGAACTTCCTGACATGGCCGCGACACATGTGACAGCAGCCGAGAACAGAGGTACATATATTTAAATTATTAAGCTGTTAAACTGACAAAAGCCTAACAAACCATTGACGTCATCTTAATGCAGTTAACGGCGCATTATGAGCGACGGCAATGTCAAGTGTTCGCATGCAAATAAAACACTCACAATTTTATTCACATTTGCCCAAATATTTTACATATTTCCGGGGCAAACGAAAAATATGTCGAAATTTGGACAGAAACAAAACTAAATGGTTTGACGAGCTGAGTACCTATAAAATGCACGCAAAAAGCGGCTTAAAATGTCAACTTGAGGTTCGAATTAACATAAATTAGTCATTAATTTATTTAACTCACAGAGTGCAGAAAATAATATGATTATGACGACAAAAACATTAATATTTTCCAGTTAAAAACAGATTGCGTATCGAAGAAAAGAAATTAAGTAAAACTATTTTGTTAAGATTAAAATAAAAATTGTTTAACTCAATTTTAAATATTCAGATAAATATGTATGTGAATTAAAAAAAATTCTTTAAAGAGATTTCTACCAAATTTAAAAAGAGTTCGCAGCATTGTGTGGCTTGCCACAGAGCTCGCTGCAACATATTGTTGCTGGCAAACAGAATGCAAATGCAGCCGGCATGACAGCGTGCAATTTGTAGGCAGCAATATGGCCAAGAAGAGCAATAACAGCGACAACAACACGCGCGATAAGTTTGCCTGCTGCTCGCAGATAAAAATCGCAGACATTGTGGCGACATTGTCGTTGTCGTTCTCGTTGTCGTCGTGCAACTGCAACAGCAAGTTGTCTGGCGCCGGCAGCAACAGTTGCTACCGTTCTATGCTGTTGCTCTGTTGGTCTGTTGTTGCCGTTGCGATTATCAACATTATATTGGCCATAATTTACTTAGCTCGGCTATAAATAAGCACGCGAAAATGTCATGCCTCGAATGCAGCTCATTAAGTGCGTGTTGTGGCAAAGAGTTTTGCCGATTAGCGGCACAAATTTACAAGCTTACACCAGCCGCAGCCACGCTAACGACTCTTAATGCACATTAAAGCATTAAATTGTTGGCTATCAACAGGCTATGACCATATCAAGTAAAAACTAGTCAAAACATGTCAAAGTTCAGATGGTTACTTGGCTGTTATTTATGTGGCAAATGCAGCATTAGTTTGTGGCAAGCATCAGCGACGAGTGCCAAACGACTTTAGCTGGTGTCCAAAGCAGGTGCAGACATTGGGCCTGAATTATAACGCATTTAAGCCATAAAGCCGCTGATATATGAGACGACTTTAAGTAGCTCGCAGTTCTCTTTAGCCTCCAGCCATAAAGCGCGCAATTCGAATCGAATCAAGTTGAGTTGAGCGCTGTAACTGGAGGTGTTAAGCTGGCGTCGCTGAACAACATACTCGTACCTACAAATGTACGCAACATAACATAAATATTATTTACAACAATTTCGTGCCGCATGCAACACGTGGCTGCCAATTGAGTTGTTGCTTGTTGTGCGCGTAGTTAGCAATCTTTGTGCGAGGCCGTCTAAATGGCCAAAGATTTGGCATGCCATAAAAGTGATGGCGTGCAGCTGTTTGCCACAGGGTGACTCACTACGCGAAGCTCATGAAAATTATCGAATAAGCTGCTGCTGCTGCTGTTGAAGCAGATGAAACAGCTGAAACAATAAATGCAATTATTTAAATGGCATCACATTAATTCTCATTCTCATCTGGCGAAAAGCTGCGGAAGTGCGCTTGAGTTATGACCCTGTAAAGTGCTCGAAACATTATTACTTCTGAGCGAATGAGTGCATGGAGAAATGAATGAGATTTCGTGTAAAAGCTGCTACGAAAATTGCAAAATATTGAGAGCGAAACGTACTCACATAAAGTTAGCGATATTGCATGAACAAATGTTAACATTGCACGTTCTAAAGCTGCTGATAGAGTTAACTACTCTTAGCTAAAATAATTCTAATTATTTTTAATAATTAATCCTGTATATATTAAATTATTATTTGCTAAATAAATCATTGATGTACGAAAAGACAGTGGTTTTTACGAAATATGGAAAATGGTAGAATAGTTCGCTCTAAAATTCCTGAGCTGATTGATTGAATTTTCATTTTACTAATGGTTGCTAAATTAATTTAATTTGTATTCTTTTGAATGAAGCTCGTATAAGCGAGTTAATATTCAAATTATAATTTCAATAAATCATTGTTGTACGATTTACTTTTTCTCAACACTTCATAATAATTCAAATAACATTGAAAACATTCCTAACATTTGTTCTAGGCAATATCTGATACAAAATAGAGACTGCCTTATTCAATTAAATATACTTCATTTAATTAGATTTCTAAGCTCCATCATTTATTTTAGTATTGTAAAAACTAGAAGCTGCCTTATTGAATAAAATATACTTTATTTAATTACATTGCTATGCATTGAATACTTGTTTTTATATTTTTTCATAAAGTGTGATGACGTCCGTTTCTTTCTATAATTAATAATTATTTTCTTTGCTCGGCCAGTGAGTCACCCCAATGCAACACTCGCACTAAATCAGCTATCCACACACCGTTGCAATGGCCAAAAACTAAGATCAGCAAGCGCCAGTGCCAGTCATCTTTCCCCTCCCTGGCCCCCTCAACTATCAGGTCTCTTCACTGCCTCTCCCTCGAGCTCTTCAGGTGGAGCTTGTCTGCGCACATTCGCTGAGCTTCATTCAGATCTTTGACTGGGCTCGCTTGGGGCATGAGTAATGTGAGGCGCGTCGCTTGACAACTGCAGCCGTTTTTTAAAGACGATAAAAAGCTTAAAATATAACTTACATTCTGACAAGATATGAATTTTAAACGAAATGCACAGTGTGCGTTGATTTATGTGGCAGCAAAGAGAGAGACAGAGAGAGAGAGGAAGCAATGCCAATGGTTTTTTAAATTGGATTATGGCATCGTCTGTTTCGCTGTCTATCTTTGGGTCTCACTTCATTTGCATGCGAAGAGCAGCTCGATGATTGTTGCTGTTGTTGTACTTGGATGTTATTACAGTTGTTGGTGTGCGATTAAAAATAAGTTGCAGCCAACTTTCGACAGTTCGACAGCATCTAATTAATTAGCAACTTGGCAAATATCATTTGCAGCCAGCGACGAGAGCTCTCTTCCCTTTGTCCCCCCATTGTTGTTCTTGTTGCTTAGATAAACAAGCCGGTTGCAAGAACAAAGCAAAGAGGGGGCGACTGTGTCTAACCGCAGACGAACAAACAAATAAACAAACGAGCAAGTCGATTGATTTGGGGGGTTGCAAAACGGCGCCCTCGCAGACAAGACAGACACAGACAGACGGACAGACGGGCAGACAGACAGAGAGAAAGGAAAACCGCAGAATCTAATTTAAAGAACGCATGTGGAGCATGTGGCAAAGGCAAAAGGGAAATGTTATAAAATAATAATAATATTCGAGAGCGGAGCAAACTGCGCAACAATCAAAATATTTTCATGACAAATTTAAAACAACATAACCATGAAGTGGAACACGTTGCAGTCGTGTCCGACAAATGGTCGAAAAAAGAAGAGGAAACTAAGAACGGAACTCGGGTAACAAGTTTGCGGCGTGCAATGAAGCGCAATGAGCCAGAGACCAGAGGACGTGGGAATAACTACTTGGCCACAAGAGAGCCAGATACAGATGTGTCAGGGGTGAGTGTGAAGATGTCAGGGGGAGAGTCAAGTGTTGTTACACTAAAATCTACTTAACTGTATCTTGACTTGAAGCTACACGTGGCTGCGTTTACAATTCATTATGAACGCCTCGCCAGTTAAGCCAAGATCAATGCATCAAATTCGCTTTCCTTGCCGTCTTGAAGATGACCAAAAAGCCAATTTAAGTACGAGCGAGACGGAATCGAGCACGTTGTCGTCAACCCTGCATTGTGTGGCACTCAAAATGCATAACGGCAACTCTTGGTGGATGCAACACGCGTCGCAAAATGTAAGCCACTTAATCTTAACGTCGGCCAGAAGAAAGGCCAAGAGTCAGACTCGCAAATGCATTAAGCAGCAACTTGCGACTTGGGGTCGAGTTGATGGCAGTCGTCGTCTGCCACATGAGCTTGCCTCATCATTATTTGCGCATAAATTAGGATTAAGGCAAACAGCAGCGGGAAAGGGAAAAGGGAAAAAGGGGCAAACGGCACAGACACTTCCCAAGAAATCATAACCAAGTTTCGTGTTGCATGTTTGGCTTTCTTGCAATTTTGACCTTATTTGGCCAATGAATGGAATGCACTGGCCCCCATATAAGGCTGAAGCGCTGCAATTGTTAAGAAATTGAAGGCAGCAGCAGCAGCAGCAGCAAATTGACTTCAGGGCAATCAAAATGCCACCAAAATGACATTAGCCGAAAGCCGCAATTAAAAGCAACTAAATGGTAAAAGCTAAGCGCAATTAAAGCTCTCGCTTAAGTGTTAATAAGAACTATTTTAAACCACGCCAAAGCTGGTCTTTATTTTTATGACTTTATTTCAATTAAAGTCACCAAAAACTCTAATCAAACTGAGTAAATTTCTGCCAACGATTTTATTTCTGCTGCTTTAAGCATTAGTGTCACAGACTAATGCGACAAATTGGCGTTAAAAGTCCTTCAAAAAAAGAGAAGCAAATAAACATTATAAACGCGTAAAGTTTCTGCATTTTATGCGATCAACTCCATATTCGCATTTGTTTTTTGCTGACATTTCCTGTCAAATTAGTGACATTTAGTGTCATAAAAATGCGCAAATTGTTGGACAGATGTGTAGCAAAATAAAGAAGGGGAACTTGGCACAGCAAAAAGTATTATATCAGAGGGTCGCCTCCAGATGACAGATGGCGTGGCAAGAAAAAGCAACAGCGAAACATGTTCGATAACAGGGCAATCAACAAACTTTAGTTGGACGAATCATAAAAATAATTCAATAAAATTCTACAACAATTCTTTCGAGCAAAATTTAAGTAGCAGAGTTTTTTCAATAAACAAATCATTAAAAACGTTTGTAAAATTCAACTTACTAGCTTTAAACTCTTGCATTGGTTTATTTATTTTTTTAATATAACAAAAAACAGTAGCAGAGTTTTAAAATATTCGTACTGTTGAACTAACTGCACATGACAACTCATCCATCTTTATCTGTTGCTGACATGCTTTTAACTCACTCGCAACCGACTTTCAAAAATGTGGCCAGCATTTTTTGTGTGGCATTTTTCTAATCTTTAAAATATGCAAAAACAAAAGCCCAAATATATTTTTCAACTTTTGTTTTATTTTTGTTTTGTACTCGTATTTTGTTGAAGTTGCCTCTCAGTGACAGTTGCAAACATTTGGTTTTGGTTTGTTGCGACTGCCAGCCTGCCAGGGAGGGAAGGTTATTTGAATTATTTTTATTTTGATTGTCACAACGAGACAACAACAATAGCTCAACCGCTGCATTGCCGAACCAGAGCAGCTCTCATTTTGTTTGTTATTGTTATTGTTGCTGCTGCTGCCTGTTGTTGTCATGCTCATTGTTGTTGCGGTAGTCCTCTGTTAAACATGTTTGACACGGACTCTCATGGGGTTCCCCCAATCCCACTGTCCACTGCTCGCTATGCTCGACGATCCCGAAACCGAAACCCAAACTCTTGCTTTGCTTGTTTATAAATAAGTTTTGCCGCGTCGCAAACCCGCAGAAATTCTCATCCTCATCCACATCCGCATCCCTCGCCTCCCTTCAAACTGGATGACGAGACAAGCCACTGGGCTGCCTCGCTGGTCTGGTTGACTGGCAGTGACAAGCCGCATACCATGCTCTGCCAGCTTTGGCTCACAACACACTGCCAAAGCAAACAACAACAACAAAAACGTTGACAGCCCGACAAGAGATAGAGCGCATTGAAGAGAGAGGGAAGCAGAGGGAGAGGGAAGGGCGACCCTTGGCTCGTTTTAATAATTTAATTTGTATAAATTTACCCAATATGTCAGTCAGCAGCTCATCAATTTGTACAAATTTGGCAATGCTAATTAGCTCGCATTTCTCCATTCCATGCACTTTTCTTTCTCTCTCTCTTTTTTAATGATGTCAACCTCTTTGCCACCCAGTTGCGGAAGCAAGCGAAGCCACCGCAGTGACAACCGCATTCCGAGCTGTGCATTTAAACATTAATATTTATACTGATTTCTGCGCTTAGTTTAACGTGTCCATAATTCGCCTGCTCGCATTAAGCGCTAAATGGGCTACAAAGTGGCTGCTGCACAACTCTGGCATGGGGATATTGCAATCCGAGTCGCAGTCGCAGTCGAAGTATATTTAGTATGCAGCTTTAAGTGTTATTGGGGCCACCATTTCGCTGCGTTGGGTTAAGTGCTGCCTCCCTCTTCCCCTGTCGGCTCTCTCTGAATGGCTTGTTTTACATTTCGCCATCGTAAACTGCGTTAACATGTTAATTGAACTCTGATTTTATGGGGCGTGGCAGCAGCCAGACCAAGTAGGAAGCGTCTCAAGCGCAACTTGCTTCCCTAATGGAGAAAACAGTAACAGTCAAGGAAGCATTTTAGAGAAATTATGGGGGAACAGTTTAGAAAATTACTGCAGAACCTAAAAATGAAAACGACTATAGAATTTTATACTTTAAATTAAAATTAGACTAAAATATTTTGATAAAAAAGTTATGTTCATTTAATTGATATTAAATTGAACACAAAATAAATTGAAGTAATCAACAAATATTGAATCAACTTGCTAGTAATAAAAAAATACTTCATAAATGACAATCGAATTAAAAGTGATTATTAAATGAATTACAATTAAATGGGAATTAAAACACATTTTAGTTAATACATAAATTGCAATTAAATTGAAAAGTAATTAAAAAATATTTCATTTTATTTTTATTTAATTTAATTAAATTGAGTAGTAATTAATAAATGAATTCTAACTGGATTGCACAGCAATTGCAAAATAAATTCCAATTTTAGAACTCAAAACATATTTAATTAAATAAATAAACTCCACTTAAACTGTGTACTAATTAATAAGCATTTGATAAGCTAATCGAATTAAATAAATATGTTAAATTTGAAGATGAATCCTCTGCACAACTTCGACTTTTAATAAAAGCATTTTCCTATCGATGCATCGCTTTCAGTTCAATGTTTGCCACTCATTTCCAATCAGTTCAGCTACTCGTTACTCAGAATCTTAAAATCTCCACTTAACTTTCTACCCTGACTCATGACGGTCCCACTGTTAACTGTGATTCAGAGATCGAAGCGACGGACTTCTGTGAATGCGAATCTCAAGCAGCTTTGTCTGATGACAAAGTCTCACAACTTTCGTGGCAAATCGTTGCAACAAAATATTTGCGTAGCAAATTATTTTTACTGGTTCCACAATGCCAAAAACGTGGAATTAAAGTCGGGGCAGTATTTGTGCTGCCAATAAAAGCGGCAACTCGACAACAACAGCAACAACAACAACTTGTTGCCTCCTGTTTGTTATCTCAGCACATTGTTGTTGTCGATGATGATGATGTTGTTGCTGTTGCTGTGCGAGACACTTGAACAAATTCGTCGCCATTCGCCTGAAATACGTGAAATTTTCACTGCCACTTGAAAGATTTTACTGGCATTCTGTTGTCGAGTGTACACTGAGCTGCAAACAGCGGCAGCAACAGGAACAACAACGCGGTAGCTCTTTGCAACTGGAACCAACCTAAACGGCCACTTGACATTTTGGCAAATTAGTTGCGCCTCGATTTTCAATGTTTGTCGAGTGTGCAGTGCAGCTGTGAAGTGTTTTTGGAATGTTTTGTGCATTCATCGTGGGCAGCACAGTGCACACTGAAGGCAGGTAGCTGAGTGCGATGCTGGGCTGATGTATCAATTTTCCATTTTCCAGTTTGGAAAAGGGCAATGTCAAGCATGCGGATTGAATTGAACTACAACGAATCCATCCGGCTAGACAAGCAAAATAGTTGATGGCTCAAATGGTTGTAATAGTTAAGTAGAGATGAGTGTAGGTGTTGAGTGGGAATATTCGGAAATGAGAACTAAGAGTCTTATTGGGAATAACTAGATGCAGATTGATTGAAGTGTGTGTCGATTTCAGGAATAATAATATAATACAGCACAGCATGTAAGAGTGATAACTTGCTTTTAAAATGTAGCATTTTTTGTTTGAAATATTTGCAGTCAAAAACAACGGTTACAGACTTGCATTACTGAACATTAATTATAATAATTCATTGAAAAATATGTGTATATATTAGTTATGAGAATCAATCATTAAATTGCTCTGCCAATTATCAAATCAATTAAAACTCAACAACAAGTTTTGGAGTATTTCGTAGAATATTTAAAATACAATTAGTTTGAGAAATTCAATACTTGCAGTATAATTATTAATTAATTATTATAATTAACTTTAAATTAATTTATATCACTATGTAACTCTGAAATTCAAAATTTTAACTTTTAAATTAATGCAGCCCATAATTTCATTTGTTTTGCAATTGACAGTTAAGAACTTTATCCAAGAAAGAACTCGTTATTATATTTTTACCCATGACCCCAACTCTATTTTAGTCTGTTTATGGATGACATTCCGCTTGATATATACAAATGTATAATTTACCTTGTTAATGCTAACGCATATGTGCGACATATGTAAATCTAGTTTGCTCAACTACTTAACTTCGTGAGAACCATCTTCGAGGGTAGCCCGGGGCCAACAATGGAAGCTCACTCTGAGCTACCTTTTGATGGCAAGGTCTTTGACTTGGCAGCTGCGACAAGGATTTGTCTCTTCACACTGAATGCAAATGCAGCAACATGCAGCTGCAACAGCTACAACAGCAACAATAAACAAACAAAAGTGAAGTCGCAGCTCAGAACTTATGGCAATGATAATGATGAGCTTGAGATGAGTCGACGACTCGTCGTCGTCGCCGCCCTCGTCGTCGTCTTTGCCTCAGCTGATTTTCCATTATGCCACATCATAAATTAAAAAGTAGCGCAAATTAAAAGTAACTTTGCCCCTTTTTTCTGTTGGTTTGCCTGCGTCAGACAACATTCAAAACTCCCACAGGGAACGCCACGGTTTCGGCTTGTTTAACTCGCACACGTGCTGCTTGCCACGAATGGCTGCCGAAGGGAAGGAGCTGGAGAATATGCTATGTGAAGGCATGCCAAAGTCGAGGGATATGTATTTTTTCGGTCGATGCTGAGGGCTCTGGGGCGTCGGCTCCAATGCAACCAAGTAAACATTTTTAATTGCATTTAAATACGACATTTATTTGCATGTAAAATTAACGTGCATGCAAATTACTTTGGGCCCACAGCAGGCAGCATAAATATCACCAGGGAGCTGCTTCTCATTGCAGGGGCAGGAGTTGCAGGCAGCGAGACAGACTCACGCTTCTAGAAGTGCTGCAAGGCGGCAAGGAGGCAGGGAGAGGCGACGTGTTGTTGCCTCGACTTGATGTTTTCATTGCGGTTGCGTGGGCAACACCGCACAAATGTCAGCAAGTTCATTTTGGGCAATGGTTGATGGATCAACTACCAAATACCCTACTCCAATACGTATAAATTATTTCATATAATAAAATAATTACTACCAAAAAAAGTTTTCTGAAATATGGTAAAACTTACTAACATCATAAACTTTTTAAAATACAAAAACATATTGCAAGAGTTAAATTTACTATAAAAAATCAGACCTCAATCCAATTTTTGAATTTACAATTTTAACAGCCCTCCATTATACAAATAATTCTTAATGTAAATAATTTATTTGTTAAGTTTATATATTTTCCATATAAGAAACCGCAGTTTGTAGTTTATGTTTTGCTATTTTTAGCGCCCGCAGGAAAATATGGTTGCTTCGTTGTTAGCTTGGCTTTTTTAGTTATAGCATTTTGTTGGTTCTTTAAAGTTTGGGACGTGACATTGAATTCGTTTCATTTTGGAAGGCAGCGTGGGAAAGTCAAGTCGACTAATTGAGCGCTGTGTTTTCAACGATGACGTCGATGTCGAAGATGAAGATTAAGATGAACTGATGCCGCAAAAAGCAGGCCAAAAGTGCTGGGTGACAAATGTGTGCAGATTGGTGAATGGCCAAGAAATGGCCTCGAGGCTTTAAACAAAAGCACAGCTCGTTTACATAAGCGAATGTCAGAGGCGTATGCAATTTAATAGCCATAAATTATCAACGAAGCGTTGAAATGAAGACATGACTACACTGAAACATATTTCTGGAATTATGTCAAGTTGAGTTCAGTTCTAAGCTGACACGACGGCACGCCAAGTGAACTGTTTAATTGGCATTGTGTCAGAAGTGGGCCAACAAAACGGGCGAATGCATCCACACATATTTTTGACGTGTTTGATATGTGGCTGCCAGGCAATAATTAATTGAAAATTGCAATGCATCAAAATGCCAGCAGACAGAGTTGCAAGGCAATTATATAATAATTATTACTTGATCTGACAATGACTGACAGCTGTCGGACATCCAAAATGTTTGGCTGCTTTCGCTGCTTTGCCTTGCAGCCAAATGTTGCACTCCCTGATTATGTTGAATATTTTAATTAAAAACTTTAGGCACGCAACGCAAAAGAAGAAATTTCAACAAAAGAAATTTAAATTGATAAAAGTTTGAGCAAAACTGAAGATGTTTTCCACGGCTTGTTATACCTCCTATGGTTCCGACTTAAGCTGCGCATAAACATGTTAACCCAGGCGCCTTTATCTGCTCTGTTGCAATCTTTCATGCCTCATTGTGGCATGTTGCATGTTGCATGTTGCACTCTTGTCTGCCTCCTCGCCTGCTGTGTGAAAGGTGACGCGCAGCAGAGGCACGTGACCCGATCGGACCTTATTTGGCTGCATTGTGATTTACTTTCAGCGTGCTCGGCGACGAGATTTATGGCCTGCAATTGGCAATGGCTCAAATAGAATGGGATTTGTGCATGGCTAAATCATTTTTGGACCTCTGCGATAGGGGGCAGATGTTGCAGTTGCAGTTGCGAAAGCAGCTGGCGGGATAATAAAATGTCAGAGGGAAATGGAATAATCTTCAAAATTCTTATTCATTTGTAATTATTGTTTATAGTTAATTATTTAAAAGTATGATCTACTTTTAGCTATGAATTTAAAAGGACAGAAAAGTTTCCAATTATTTAGTGCAAATATATTACTTACATTTTTTAAATTTTAAATTTAGTAAATGTGCTAAATAAAAATATGTAAGCCAATTATATATAATGGCCATCTTTTTGTCAATCATTTATTTTAAGTAGTCTTCATAACCAAGCATAAAATTTCATTAACAACTTTGGTGGTTTTTATGCTAATTGTGAATGATTAAGGAACTAAAGAGAGAAATATGTAAGCAATTATAAAAGAGCTGGAGTAGGCGCCCTTAAAACTAGTAAAAGACATTTTTATTCATACATTCCACTCATTTAAATTCAACTGAAACTTTGAACTACAAACTTGGCTTACTTCAACTCTTATCAACCCTCTTTGACTTCCGTTGGCTGTGACAACTTAACTAATTGTATTCCTGCTTAGGATATTATTCATAGCGCACTTGGCAATTTTTCACAATTAACTAAAAAGTAGAATTGAGACCGAAAGGGAAATTAGAAAAACCTCAAGTCGAAACGCATTCCAAACAAAAATTTGGTGCCCTGGCGTCGACGTCACATAAATTTCAACTAATTGAAAAATTTTCAGTAACATAAAATTTCCCGGTGCACGTCAGGCCTCATTAAGCATTTGATAACAACGACTGTTCAACTTATTTACCTAGGCCATAAAACTAAAGAATTGTTTTAGCTGCTGAGCATAAATGAAAATATATAATTTCATTCTTGCTCAGCAACCCTCCGGTAATCGAAGTGTTAATGAGACACGCATAGGAGCAGTCGAATTATGAGGAAACTAAAATCTTGGACTATGCCAACGATTGCGGCAGTGTGTGGGAAGGGAACAAGGAAACACGGGGTTACTTAGGGGCAACAACAGCATTGAAAAATGTGCGGCAGACGTTTTGTCATCAACAACCCTCGAAAAACACTCACAACACACGAGCGAGCGAGCGAGTGAATGAGAGAAAGACATCTGGGAATCGTCTACGTGTGCATTACAAAATGGGATAATGTGCAGCAGCCGTCGACGATGCTGTTGTCGATGCTGCGTTGACGCGTGTGCTGTGCAGGAGCTGCTTATCCTGATCCTGGACACGACAGATGTTTACCAAATTGATTAGAGAATTGAACGGCGTTTGAATCGAATGATGCATTGAGTGCCTCCCTTGCAAGACAGGGAATACTCCCAAGTAAGAGTGGGGAATATGAAGGCTAACCAAAAGTGCACTTTAGCCCAGGCTTTACTCTCCAGTTAACGATGGAAAAAGATTAAGCAGATTAGCAAAACAGTCTTCGATCATAATTTATACTTATTAAACATAATTTTTATGTTCAGCAGAAGCTGCAAGTGGTCAGTAACGGGGGTGACTGCAAAGGGGGAATTTAAGCCACGCTCTGGGTGTTCCCCATAAAACAGGCAATTGCGGTTAGTGTCTGCGGCAATAAATACCAGCTGACGGCAATAAGAGCGCAGCAAGTGCGAATAACAAGAGGAAATAAATGACTTGAGTGTGGCAAAGTTTTAATGCATTTGGAGATGGAATTCTAAGATGTATTATGTGTTAATAGAAAATTATCAGAACAATAAAAACTGACGGAAAATCATTATCGATTCAATGGAATTGTTTTCAGTATTATAGAAAATTGTTAGAATAATAAAAACTGACAGATATTCATAATCGTTTCAATCAGAATAGAAATATTATTTGCAGTATTATACATTTTGATAAACATATTGAAAATTGTCTGAATAATATCAACAGACAGAAAATGTATAGTATATTATTTTAACAATTAGAGTCAGGGAATATTATTTTTAGTCTTTTACTTTATATACATATATAGAAGAGTTAGACAACTTATGGAGACAGATAGCAATGATTATTAGAACCTTCATCCGCGAGCAAACTATCATGCCACATGCAAGAAGTGAAAAAGAAAATGCAATGGAAATGTAAATGGCAAGATGAAAAACTTTTAGAGAAAGAGTTGGCGTCGTTCTTCAGGTGGCAACGCCGCAACGGCGGCGAGCCAAATAAAATGACAAATGTGTCTAGCCGGTGGAAGGGCCAAAAGGAACTTGAGGCAAAGTCATAGTTGCTCACTGCCACACCGCATGTGGCGTCGCCGGAGATAACGGCATAAGGTTGCAGCTTTGCAGCTTTTGCGAGGCAACTGTACGAATGCGAAGCTGCGAGGATTTGGAGCAAGAGATTTTTCCGCAAAAGTTTTCCGCAACAGAGACACTGAAAATGCATATGAGCAGAGACAAACGAGACAGATTCTCCGCATTTTCCCCTATTGTTGTCAAGGAGTTCTTTGCCTCGACTTCAATTTCCTGTCGCTTTTTCTGTGTGATAAAGCGCACGTGTGTTTAAGTACCTTCTCATGCCCCTTCACCTCTCTATTATTCAATGTTGTGCGTTGCCTTCTCGGGATTTTCCATTTTCCCTCGCTGCGTTGTGTTTTGTTGTTATTAAAAACGAATTATGAATTATGTGTGTTCTTCATAATATTGTTTTTTTTTTCTCTATTCTTCGTCGTTTGTCTAGCTCGACGTGGAGATTATTTTCGCTGCCATATTCTCAAAAAGCTGTTTGAAAATCCAAAACACAAAGATAAGGCACATTTGTTGGGGATTAGGTGGGGAACAAAAGCGATTGAAAAAGGTACCAACAACAGGAATTAAATAATATTACGAGTGGCCGCAGACTGCGGATTGAAATGAGAGCTAGACTTGTGTTTTGCTAGAGAAAGGAAAATAGAAAGGGTTGCTAGACAGAAGGCACATAAGGAACTCCAAATGGGAGATCAAACAATATGCTGCTCAGAAAAGGATGTATGCTTATTAAGCTTATAATGTTGATTGTGCAGTGAAGGCATTTCAATGATAAGAATAAAGTTTAAAAAAACAAATCACCAATTTTCTTTTAGAAATTTAATTAATTAGTGAAGTTTTGAGATATTTGCTAACAAAACTTATATATAAATATTCATTGTACGCACAGCTATGTAGTTTTAAGCGATAATAATCATAAATAATTTAGGCATATAATCTGAAACTTACCAATTTTTAATTTCACTTCTCTCAACTGTTTGCTAAGTTTCACACACAATATTCTTATATCGACTTGAGTTTTGATTGCTGATCAAACCGTTCTATATGTACTATATATGCTGTGTATCTATGGCAAACAATCTCTCAATCTCTTAGAACAAAACTGCGTCGCTTTGGCACAACAAAGGCCATTAAAGTGATTTAACAGCCGATAAACTTAACACACTGAGAACAATATGTGCTGACCTCAAAAACTACGCACAACAATAGAACTCAAACACATACACACACACATAGAGAGAAGAACCACACACAATTACCAATGCATTGTTCGCATTGTCCGTTTCGCACTCATTACGCGTGAGGAAGAAGGGGCAACAAAAAATGCCAAATGACACTCGAGTCTTTTTTTCTTCTGCTACCTCAAAAGGGGGTAACGAGTAGAAGAGAGGGAGGGGTGGAGAGAGGTGTGCGGTTAGTGCAATTAGGCAGCGGTGACAGTGACACAAAAGCGCGACAAGGCGACAAAATTGTTGGGTTCTCTACACGTAGTTGCCAAACGGTGAACAGGAAGCGTGAAAGCTTTTAACAAGCGTCCTTTGTTAGAGCTCAAGGGGAACTTCCTGCCATCTCTCCGTTCTTCCCTAAACTGACTACAAATCTATCTGGCAAAGGTCGACGACTAACTAAATAAACTCTGTGTGTCTGGAAATCGTATTGAAAACCGAACGGAAAATGTTTACAATATTTGCATATTTGGCCAGACGATGTTCGAAACAAAACAAAAGAGGGAGGCGAACAAAAAAATACAAAAAAACACAACAAACATTGAGGCTGGCTTACAGCTTTGATTGATGAACATGTGCAGCACATTTTGCCGCCTCTTTTTCAGGCCGCATGAATTTTTAGTTGCCTGTGCAGTCGAAACACGAAAAAAAAACGGCACAAAATTCGATTCAGTTGACATTTTTTTACGGCCAACCGAAAAGGGTTAAAACGAGCCACGGACCAGAATTTTGATTACTCTCAACTACGGTCCAAACTCGCCATTTTCGCTCTCTCTCTACTCGCTGTTGGCCATTCGAAATAGTTGCAAACGTTTAGTTGATTAATAGCCAAAGACCCCCCAAACACTCTGAGCTGTGCCAGCTTTTAGTTTAAGCCAACTGCGAAGGCTTTTAGCAATTTAACGCACAGCTTAACAGCTGCTGGCTGAGGGATTGTCAGAGGATGGTTGCGACTCGACTCCACTCGACTCACTTGTTTGTTTACAGCTGTGTGTGAGTGTATAAATATTGGCATTGCAGGTGATTCGGTTCACGTGTGTGTGTGTGTGTGTGTGTGCAGGTCAAAGTGTCTGGCACTTACACGATACACATCAAGAGGGGTAACCAACCAGACCAGACCAGGCCAGGCCAAAGCAGACCTCAACAAACCAGACGGATGTCAGGCGTGATCTGACTGCTAGAAAGGTTAAAGTGACCCTTTCGCTGTCGCATAACATACCTGCAAAAGAAGAGGAAAAAAGAGGGTAAATTTGAATGTAAATATATATTGGGCCAAAAGGTTAGCTAAGTGACAGATAATTAAGCAGAAGGATTAAGAGGGGGGGCTGAAATGCCAGCTAGATGACAGGATGTAATATTCGAAATTCAAAAATACCTTTTAGAAAGTAAAAGACTTTTCCTAAAAGTTGAGACAATTTCTTTATAAATAATAAGAAAACTCTTCAAATCTAATTAGTTTTCGTTTTAAAAGGAAAAGTTTACTTCCTGTATTAGAAGTTCTGTTAAATGTAAAAAAGGGTCCCAAATAATTTGCTTAAGATCTATTTTTAAATAATTAAATTTATGCAAAGAATCGCACTATCTTTTATTTGTAAATGTGCTAGATTTATATCTCCATGTCATTTATCTTAGTTGCATATCCAATTAATCACAAATTCTTTTTAATTATATTCAATTCCAGGGCTGTTTGTCTTGGATTTTATTACATTTACAGCCGACGCTCTAATCTAATCACAGCTTCTGATTAGAGCATAAATTGTGGTGTCCCTCTCAATTACAGCGCAGCCATCATTTCAATTAACTTTCTGCTGTGACTGTGACGCAGTCGTCGTATCTCTTAGTTTGACTATTATTAAAAGCCTGTTGCCCACCCACATTGCCAACTTCCAAGTTGCTGACAGCAGCGAAAAGTTCATTAAACTGTGAGGCGCAGAAGCTCAGCCATTCTGTAACCCGCATTCAGACGCACCCAGAAGCAGAATCCCGATGAGGCAGTCGCCTTGTTAATCGCTAAACTATGCCAGAAATCACGTAACCTTCCATTAATCAACGCAGCTCATAAAAAGAAAAATGAAATGAGAAGCACGGCAAACTAAATAGTCATCGTCGTGTCGTGGTTGTCGTTTATTATTAACTGGCATTTCCGCACTTGGCTGCACTCGGCGAGGCGTGTTGGCTGCCCCTCAGTTGTAAATGCAACATTAGTCAAATCTGTGGAAGCTGGCTGGCTGTGATAAGCTTGCGGCATGCAGCATTTTGTCTTGAGGCCATTTCGTTTAATTATTTTGACAGACACTTGAAGATTGTGCGTGGCGCAGGCGAGGGAGAAATTCAAATGATTTCTCATATTTGGCGGCAGCTAAAAAGATTTCAAGTGGCAGCCAAAGTGTGCAACAAGGGGCGTGGCGCGTGTCTCATGACACCACGGAACCGCCGAAGTGACGAGTGAACGAGGCGACGACATTGCGACCAGAGATGGGCGCGTGACACGCACGAAGAGCAATCAAATAAGTACGATAAAGTTGTCCAAAGAACTCCCTAGATATTTATCTATATTAATCGATTTATTGCTGCACCTCTTTGCTCATCTCTAGTTTGCCGGCGTCTGCAGTTGAAAATTTGAAGTGCCAAAGCCAATTTGGTCCCGCATCTGCGCTGACTAGCCTCAGACTGTCTTCCCAGTTCCCAGTTCCATGCTCGTTCTCGTTCTCATTCGCCTCCCTCGCGTAATCAAGAGAAATTAGTTTTGGACGTGCTCGATTGGGTCGCAGAGCATCTTGTCTGGCAGCTAAGCTTCGGCCTGGTCTGGCCAGGCCAATGCCTTGGCTAATTTTTTGAAAAATCGTTTCACAAAGTGCCAGCTCCTCTTTAAAGCTCTTGTCCAAAGTGTTTTTTATTCCCCGCTGCTTTTCCGCCTGGTCAATTGTGTGTTGTGCCGTCTGATTAATGCGTCCAACTTTTTTTTGGCTGTTGATTTTCCGAGTGCATTCTGACATTTGATGAATTGCATTAGCAGGCCCCCAACTATTCTCTATTTGCCTCTCTAGCAGTTGGCTCCATCTGTTTCACATTTGCTTTGCGCATTTCGTCTGTGCCATTATAATGAGGTTTCAATAACTTCATTTGTCTCTGTCGCTGCCACATTTGATGCTCTCTTTGCCTGCCCCACAAAACGTTATGAATTGTACACCTCCAGCACCAGTGGCACAGCAACAGGGGGGGAGGGGGAAAGAAGTTTTTCTAGTTTTTGCATAACGCGAAACAAATTGCAAAAGTTGCCAAATGCAGGCAGCGAACTGCCAAAGGACAAATGGCAGCAATTAAATTGAAATTGTAGCAATGAAATGCAAACTACACAAATTATAAATGAAAATTGAACTATACTAATTGTTTTGTCGTTTTAAAATTACACGCTTTTATTACTTATAAAAAAATGGGATTTATGAAAATTTATAAGCAATGAAAAAAGGCTATAAATCAAATTATAGTTTTTTTGCAGCCTTTTTTTTCAAGATTGTCGTATAATATTTTATTGTTAATTATTTGTTTATATTTCAATTAGTTACGACCATAAAGATTTTAAATTCATATTTCTAGTATTTAATAAAAATTCAACTAGTTTGCCAATACTAGATTTTCTTTTAATTTGTTTTTGCGAACAGTGTTGGATGAGAAACGGGCGGGCAAACAAATTGTTGTGCTTGTTATGCACCCACATCCAAATATCTGCCACACACTCGACACACACACACACATTCGTACGCAGACATGTACATAAGTTTGCCCCTGCGCCAAGCACTTGACATTATAAATGGCAACACATTTTGTCTACAACGGAAACGGATATTAGTTGCAGTGCAGCCAGCAACAACTACAACAACACTAACAACAACAATACAAAGCGACATTTCGATGTGTGAGCAGTGGACATTCTGAGGTCGTTGTTGTTGCTGTTGCTGGTGCTGTTATTGCTGCTGGCAGGACAACAAAACGTTTGTCATTCGACGGATATGCAGGCAACACCATTCGCCATTCGCCATTTGCCGTTCGCCATTTGCTATTCGCCATATTGCAATTTGGCAAACGCCATGGCCGACAGAGGGCGCCACATGGCAGCGCACTTTAATGGCGCATTGATAAACGAGCCCCACAACCGAATTTTCCAATAATAAACGAAGCAAGCGAACAAAATAAAAACAAATTTATAAGACAATGCATAGAGGCAGAGACTGATAAATGAAGCTCGAAAAGTAGTTGCATCCAGAAAAGAGTAGACGGCTCAGCTGTTGACAAGCGTCCAGTTCAGTGTCTGTTCAGCAGCTGCAGTTATTTTATGTGGCTGGAAGAGAGCCAGCAGCAACTACAACATATCAAATTTGCGACGCTTTTTGGCCAGCCTCCCGAAAATGGCAACATCATTAAGGAAATTATTTTATTGCGCGTAATGTCTTTATGACCTTTCGCTCTCCCTCTCTCTCTCTCGATTCACAAAATGGCCAACAATGAGGCCCAAAATGGCCACGCCGTTAAAGCCATTCGGGCGCAAAATGTTTATGCGCATTATTGTTGATATATTTAAATAGTGAATTGAATAAAATAAACCGCAAAAAAACAGCATTTGCATAAAATCCATTTGGAAAAAAAGAAACTGTCGAAAAATGCAAATGGCAATCGTTTGTGCCCCACAAAACCTGGCTGCCTCTCCTGCCCCTTCCGCCTCCCGCCTTCTGGCCCCCTGCCCGACTAATTGACATTTTGACTGGTGGGAAACTAGTCATGGCAGCGCAGAACGATTGTGTTGTGGCCAAAATCAATTGATTGCCACGGGCTGCTGCACGCAGCAGCTTCTCTAATTTGTGTTTAGTAGCATGTGGCATGTTTGTCAATTACTTGCCCCAACATGCTGCCCCGCCCCGCCTCGCCCTGCCTTATAGTCCTGGCTGGCATGCCAAATGTTTGCCTATAATTTTCGATACGGCTCACAGTGCGTATGTGTATTATTTCCTGTTGCTCTGCAACTGCTACGTGCCTCCGAAGTTGCCCAATTTTTCGTTACTCTATCTCTCTCATTCTCTCTACGCCACTACGTGTGCGACATTTTCGAATAGCCATTGTAATTATATTGATTACGAGTCTGCCAGCAACTTTGCTCTATCTAAAGAAGAAATTAATTCTTTTTATTTCTTCCTTTTTTCTCTATTGAGGGGTTGCAAACTCCAGTTGCAGTGGCAGGCCAGTTTTGTGTCTGGCATTTTAAGTGAGCCAATTCGACCCTCTGAATTTTTTTTTGTGTCTTTGTTTTAACGGCAGTCGGCAAATTAACTGAGCAATAAAAGACGTTGCGGAAGTTGACTCAAAGCGTTAAAAGCTAAAGCTGCCAAGAAGTTGCAATTAAATGCAATGGCATTGACTGAAATAGGAGATTAGTATCGAAGAGCTTTAAGATCGATTATTTGAAGGAAAGTGGATATTGAAAGCTGAATTATTGATTGGAATAGAGTGTACAAAACAATAAATTGTATCATTAGCTCCACACAAGAGATTAATATTATTTAAGGCAAAAATGTATACTAGATAGTTTCTAAATAGTAGATCATAATAAATGTTAGATATAATGAAATCTAAAAGCAAGCACTTTATTTTAAGTTTATCCATCGTTAATCTATTATGCTGATTACACTGTTTACCTCACTCTAAATTGTACAAAAGCGTTTTCCAAAAATAGTAAGCTCTTCAAAGAACTTTCCACTCTACTGTAATTTAAATCCCAATTATATGCATTCATCAATTGCCAACAGCTATAGACCCAAGATGAGGCAATCACACTTGAAATTCATTGAGCCTTGCAGTTTTCGTTTTCGTTTTCGCTTTCAATGCGATTCCACTCTCACCTGACAGCTCCTTAGTTTGCCAGACAACATCTAACCCATGCCCAGGCGGCAGTAAATTCTTAACAAAATCACATTTACTCGCAACCAGAGAGCGACGACAAAGGCATTCAATGGCTCGTCAATAGGCCGGCTGCCCTTGCCCGTCTTGCCTTTTAAGCTCTTGGCTAATAAATTTTCCAGAACATTATTTACAAACTTAAGCGACGTGATGCGATTTTTTAATATCAATATTTGATGTGGGCCTAAAGGGAGGTGGAATTTGAAGAGTAGAGGGAAGGGGAAAAACTCGATAGAAAGTAGGCAAAAAGTAGCAAACGTATCAAATAAGCACAAAATAAATGTCGAACAATTTTCAGTTAAGAACTCAAGATCCCTAAGCCAATTTGGCCACTGACAGAAGTCTTTCCATGTGTGTGTGTGTGTGTAAGCTGTGGGCTTAGTAGGGGCGTGGCACGGAGCTGCGACAACGACAACGCTGCCGGCATTTCAAATGAAGAATGACTCGCATCGACTGGAGTCGAGTTGACTTTGACTTTGACTGTGAATGCGACTGTGACTGTGACTGTGACGCCAAATCAAAGTCGAAGGCGCCTAAATGTATCCACAACAACAACAACAACGTCGACGACGACAGTCTGCAACAAAAGTCTACGCACATGTGGCGCTTTGCCTTTGGCCTGTGCCGCAGTTTTCCATCGTCGCCGTCTGTTTGTTGTCAAAAGTGTCGCGAGTTGTTCGCGTTGTGTTTTTCAGCTTTGCGTTTGCCCAGCACGTTTCCATTTCCATTGATTCGTTCGTTCATTCATTCATTCACTCACTCACTCACTCACTCACTTACACTCTTACTCACTCACTCATTCATTCTTTTAGTTTCCTTTTGCGTTTCCTTATTCCTTCTGCCGCACTCAGTTCCGCTTTTGGTTTTTTTTTTGGGCTCTATTGCTCGATTTTTATTTCATTTCCCAGACATTCAGCGACCGTCGTCGATGTCGATGTCGACTTCGTCTCAACTGAACTTTGGGTCATTTATCAAATTTTCAAAGTCACATTTGGCGTTGTCACGCTTGTGTATTGTTCCTCTTTTCAGCAAACGCAATCGAAAAAGGCTTTTTAAGGCTGTCACAGTCGGGTAAGGCATTGCGTGTAGATTTCAATAAAAAAAAGGAAACAAAAATTGAGACGTAATGCATATAAAAAGCGAAGGAAACAACGAACTGGGCGGATCGCATAATGAGTTGTAATTTTTGGCGAAAGGTTAAGAGAAAAGGTTCTCAATAGCATGGAACCTCTAAATAAAAAATATAGAGTCCGGATATGCTGATGGCTAAACAATAGATTAGAAATAAATATACTTTTCTTATGTGAAGGGTAAGTTAAAGTACTGTTGATAAAGCAAATGTTGAAAACGAAGCATTAATTCAAATTAAGTGAAAATAAAGACTAGAAAACCCAAAGAAAATTTATTTGAAAGGGATATAGACATTGAAAAAATAAAAGGGTATTTTCTCACTATTCAATTGGACACAAACAATAGATTATACATTTATTTTTCGTATGTTGAGAAGTTGCAGTAGAGCTTAAAAAAAATGTTTACAATATTAATAATAAAGTGAAAATAGGTAATGTTAAATCCAAAAACAATGAAATACTCAGAGTAAAAAAATAATTGTAACTATGAAATCTGACGAATGCTTTATGAAATAAAATATATTTAATAAATCCTTTGAAGAGAAATAATTTTTTTTGAAACGGGTTTTGTTGGGAAACAAATATTCAAAAAGTATAGGCAATAAACTGCGAATTCATCAAAATCCTTACAATATTTTCCCACTCTTCAATTGGACATTTAATACGCAGTATTATTATGAATTTAAATTCCAAAACGGCTTCTTAGCGCTCCGAAATGATCTCTAGGGACTCTGTTGTAATCTAGCAACAAATAGGCTATCATTTTCGCCTGCTTCCTCACTGCACATGCCGGTGCATAAATTGTAATAACCACCCAGAAGCACAGCATCCTTGATGGCGCTACAATGAATAATGGAGCTCGGCAATGCTCAACTTTATCACCTGTGCGCAACATTTACATAAAAGGAGCAGAACCAAAACCATCAACAAAAAGTGGCATGAAAATAATAAGGAATATGTATAAAATTAAGCTACACTGAACGAAAGCAGGCGGCACCATTAACAAAAAAAACAAAACAGAAACAAAGTATGGCAATAATTTTTAATTTATTGCAGAAATTTCATAAAAATGACAACAGCAGGGTAAAGAGGAAGAGAGACACCTTAAACAAATTATGTTCGCGTGTCGCCTGCGTGGCATTTTTATGAGCTGCTCTTCCTCGCTGTCACGCATAAATGACACGCGTTAATTACCAAGCCAGCCAGGTAGTTGAGGCAATGAATGTGTATGACAGAGGGGTGCTCATAACGGCTGGAGATTGGCAACAGGAGACAGGAGACAAAGCGACATAGCGACGGGATGTCCGACGATGGACATAATATTGTAATTAGTTGACAAGTCACGTAATTGTTTTGCGCTAATTTTAACAGCGTTTCTTTTCTCCCTTTTTTTATTGTAGGCCGACTTATGATTTATTTGCGCTGATGGGGCACGCAGGTGATTTAGGCTTAACGGGAGCGTAGCAGCTGCGATAACACTGCGGTGGCAAGTAATCAATTAGGTAAACAAGACAAAAGATTGATAACAGTTTAATTGAATGCCAGCAAGCATGGGTTCTATTTTGTTCTTTAATAAATGAATTACATTTATTTTTAATATCAACAAAAAGTAGCAAGAATCAAAAAAAAAAGTGAACGTAAATAAATAATGTCAATATAATTTTTATTTGATATAAACTCTTAGAGAGCGAAGAATTAATGTAATTTTTGTCCACAATTATTTATATTAAAAGCGCACGCTTTCTGTAAAATATTTGTAGCAACTAATAATTATTTTAAATTAAATTTGGCAAGTTACAATTATTCTCGAAACAAGTTGAATTAATTTAATGCGAAATTCGCATTTAACCCGAACTCATGATGTGCTACATCATCAATCAACAGCAGCTACAAAAATAGATATTCAAGTACTCAAATAACCCATTAAAATCGCTGCAATTCTGTCGGTTGAACAAAATGGCAAATATATTTGTGGCACACATCATAACCATGGGATAGTCTAATAAAAAACCAGAGCAAATGAATAAAAAGCTGCTGCTCGTGCTGCACTCAGGCACTCGAAATTGCTGAATGAGTGTTTGCCTTTCGTTTGGCTTGGCCATGGGAAACAATCCCTCGAAATTCATGCTGTCCGAGCTATCAGTCTGTCAGTCAGTCAGTCAGTCATTCAGTCAGTCAGTCAGCCAAAGCAACCGCTGCCCGCTGGAGTCTTGTGTCAATATTGACGCACAAAATCCTTTTAATTTTCGAAAATATTCACATTTTTGGCAGAGCTTTTGCTACGCGCTTTTTCATCTAATGAAAAGCTGCGCAAATAGCTGAAGGGGGAGACGGTCAAAGTTAGCTGGAGGGAGAAACACCAGCGGGTATTGGAGTGAGAGAAAGAGCAAGAGAGAGAGAGAGGGAGGGGGAATTGTCTATAGCTCTAGCCAAGTCTAAGCCTCTAAACTGATTAAGTTTTGATTGCAATTTGCAATTCGATTTTCGTAACAGAAAACTTTGCAGCCAACGATTTGATTTCGTCTCGCCTGCGTCCTGTCCTCAGTCTGTGCTCTGGCAATTTTTAATAATGTTGGATCATTAATATTTCAATAATACCGTCTGGCTTTGGCAGCAGTCTATTTAAAGCATAACTGCCGTCTCCATTTTCAGTTTGCTTGTTGCATAATTGACTTTGTCGCTTGCTTTTTCGCTTTGACTACGGCTTTGGCTATTTGCTATTATTTCTCATTTCTTTTTCTACTTGGATATATATATATATACACTTGTATACTATGTGTATGTATATATATTACTAGGTTTTTATGAACATGCGAATGCCCTTTATGTCCTGGCCACTGCAGACGGGACCGAGCCAAGCCAAAGCCAGTCAGCCATGATTTATTATGCGGCTTTTGCCGCTGCCTTTTCTTTTTCTATTAGCCAACGTTTTATGCGGCTGCTGCAGAGCCTTTTTTCTGCTCGTCTCGTCTTCGTTCTTTCACTTCTTTTCATTTTTTGTATTTTATACTTGAGGTCCTAAACGCTTAACTTGTCCTTTTCAATTTCGCAACGACTGCTGCTGCGTTTTTCCTCATTTTCCGTCACAGCTACGTGCTAAAATCCAACTATGTTCATTGTACTTTTCCGCCCCCTTTTCATATTTCACTTTGCCGCGTCATAAATATTTGTTGTTATCCCTGTTGTGATTTGATGTTTGTGCGCTTTTATTTATTGTAAATATTATTATTTCTTTTTATGAAGATGCTGCCGTTGTCTTCCGGCTTCTGACTGGCATTGGCTTTGTTCTTCTCGCCTGCTTTTTTACTTTATGCATTTTATGGTAAATATTGACAATCATAAATAATTCAATATATCCTTGCTGGCAATGGCAAAGCCTTTCTGCGTACAATAGGATTTATGCATAAATCTAATTGTTTGTACAATTTCACCCAATGAAAGCTGATTCCCAATAATTGAATATTTTGCTATTTCCTTTCAAATTCCTACAATGAATTTAATTGTTCTTTTAATGTAAAAAAAATGTTTGACTTGGAATGTTTAACTGCATAAACCACAGAAAGACAACCGCAAATTCGACCACAATACAAACAATGCTACAACAACTGACAACAGTTGCAGCAACAAAAACCTCATCTGTTTAAATAATTAAATGTTCATTTTCGCACCTCAATGCAAACATTGTTGAGCTGATGAGGAATGAATGTACTTGTCCGTATTCGGCCATAAATCAGGCGTGCAAAAGAGCACATAATGAATAAATGATAAGCATGAAAAATGGCAAAGAAAAGAAAATGCAATACAATATAAAAAACTTTATCAAAACTAAAAACTGGCAAACTGAAACAAAATGAGAAAAGCGCTTAAAAAACACTCTCGCAAAAGGCAGAGGAAAAACCGGTAGAAATGAACTGAAATTGAATATACAATTGAACGAAAGTTGTGTTTTCTTTTTTATATATGTTGCTGCTGTTGTTGTTGTTCGACTGCAAACGCATTTGGCCCCATTAATTAAATGGCAAACTGGGCGTATGAGTGACTTCGAATTGCAGCCAGAGTTGACACAATACCAAAGCAAAAGCGAGTGAGAGAGAGAGACAGAGACTGAGAGCAGTTTGGGCGTGTGAAAAAGACAAACAATCGCGAGCGTTTTTTCGCGCTTCAATTAAATTTAATTGCATTTTGAAGGGTCATAAATCTCAAACAGCCGAGCGCATCCAAAACCCGAAAAACAACAAAAACTACGCACAACGCAGCAACTGATTGTTGTTGTTGTTGTCGCTGCTGGTGATATCGCTCTCAAGCGCAACGAATTGCAATATGCAAAGCGAGACAAAACGGGGCAACCCATTGATTAATGGGGTTAAACGAACAACACCAGAAAATCCACCACACAAGAAAAATCGAACAGTACGAAGAAAAATCAATCATGTAACAAATTACAACCAAAAAAGCAAATATGAAATAAAAGGGTATTTATTCATTCAGTGGCTACAAATTTCGAACACTCGATACAAATTATAGATCATAAAAAGCTTATTAATGCCCCGCCTTATGGTGGCCATTTGGAAAAGCCAAGTGGAAAACCGATTAGCTGTCAAACGAAATTTTTCATTCATCTTATGTCCGTGCATCCTCATCAGCAGCATCATCATCAGCTTTTGGTGTTAATTTATTTATTGCTTTGACTGCGAGGCCATCAAAATATTGTGCTAGAAATGCTCATCCATTTTGCACACACATTCAACACACACGCACACACATGTGGCTAGACGACTTTAAAAAGCAATAATGGGAAATGCTATCGAACTTTTGGGGGAGAAGTGCGAGAAGAAAAACTTTGGGCAATTCATTTTAATTATTCACGCGACGGCGTTGTTAGATTTTACACTCACATACCCATATCAACAGCAACAACAACAAATACTGCAAGGGATCTACAGACAAGCGAGATGGGGAGAGAGAGAGAGTGAGAGTGAGAGAGAGCGAGAGCGACGCATTAAGAGCAGGGGAGAAAGCGCTTTCCACTTGATTTATGGGCTCGCCTTGGCTATGGGCTTCGTATTATGTGATAAGAACATCGAATTGTTATTTATTGCCTTTGTTGCTTCCATTGCGTAATTTTTAGATTAAAATTAATTTAAAGTGCCGCACACAAAAGTTCTTAGGAAAACTTAAGAGAAAACTTTCCAAAGGTGCTGTAAGAAATCGAAGTAATGAAGAGTTTGCAACGGTGCAACTTCTTGTGGTAACTAATTGAAGCAACATTTATTGAAACAGCAAGTCATTAAATTAACTTAAGTTTGCTTAAATTATATTAAGGAAATCACTCATTAATTGATTCAATACATTTTTAATGAAGTTTGTCTTTTAAAAATAGTTTTGCATTCAGCATTAAGCGAGCAAATAAATACATTTATTTATATCCAGAGTTTGTGCATTAACCAATAAGTTTCACAATCGATATATGAAATGCTACTCTTAAGTTATCAATTATGAAACTTATCTATGATATTTAATCACATTTCTTTCTTTAAAAGCACATAGTTAACTTTTTATTCTTAACAAGTCGTGCGTTTATTTATTTTAGACTTTCTTTGCTTTAATAAATTGCTAATAATTCTATCAATTTCGTCGTTTATTATCTTTAAATCAAATTTGCTTTTAAACCATCTGTCAACAGAGTTGTCTTGCCTCGTTTTTATGCAGTGCAATATGTGTAATGTCATAGCACATTTCTTATGCTGGCCACATTTGCATTCAGCTCATTTCTTTGTCGCTCTTTCGCATTTGATTGGATAATAGAACCGAAGAGCCGAACAATAAGTGAACATATTGCAATTGCTACTGTCAATAATATGTGCATATCGATATATCAATAGAGTTCTCATTTCCACACATTAAAATTGCTGCAGCTTTTGGTCATAAATTTCCCACAGCAGATGAGGAGGGGAAAGGGACGAAGCTGGGCGAACAAATGGCAAAATGTTTTTGGCAAACTGCAATTTACTGCTGCTGCTTTGGCTGCACATCGATGTGCAATTCTCATGCTCGTCTGTCTGTCGACTCGTTGATATTTGCATATTTTTCCACTCAAAAGGCAATTGAAATGGAAATGGCCGAAACTAAAGCAAGGGAGGGGAAAATAAAGAAAAAACTATTGACAAACTGCAATACACATTTGGGTTATTTATTTACTGATTTCGAAAATAAACCCATGCCAGCAAAAGACAATGGAAAACTGGACTTCAAATGATTGTGCAGTTTTGGCAAAGATTGCGCAATCATGCAACTGACCCAATAAAAGGCCTCAGCATCAACTGGAACTAAACTAAAGCATTATGCTGTGCTTATCGTGTGCTCAAGGAACTCGCGAGACAATCGAGCTCAAGGCGAATTTATGGGCTGCAATTGTTTGTGCAAAGTGTGGCACAAACTGGAACCGAAACTGTAGCTGGACATGTGGCAGCAAGCGCAGTTTGAGGTGTGCCTGCCACTTATGAGGCGCACGCATGACTGGCAACTTGCCTGGCTGCCACAGCCAGACGCAGTGTGCCTGCTTGCAGCACGTTGCATGTTGCACAGTTGGCAGCTATTGTGTCGATACTCTTGTCGGGAAATGTCATTAAAATTGCTCTTCATAAATCACACAGGAGGCCAAAAGAAACATGTTCCTCTTGCCAAGAGCCAAGAGGCAAGTCTTTGGGGCATGAGGCAGTAACCAGCAGTCAGCAGTCAGCAGCCCGAGCATAACCTCATTTTATGCTCCATGAACTACGACGCTGCCAGGCACAAACAACAACATCCAGCGTTGAGGAAAACAGGGGCCAAGTTTTGTGTCGATTCTGCGTCTATTGCGTTTGCGTTCACTGCTCGGCGATTTCGATGTTTTGTTCCCAGCCAACAACCCTCCCACTTTCCACTTGCCCCTCTCGCCTCCTCTTCCTATGTCGTCGTGTGCAGTTGAAGTGAAGTTTGATTGGGAAACTGAACTCTGAGTGCGTTATGATTTCCGAACCGTCTGCAGCTTATGTGCGCTGCAGTGAAAGAGACAAATGCGAATAGAATCGATGTGCGTCTTGCATAGAGCTCATTTCAAGCATAATGTGTTTGATTCGTGAACAAACTATGCTGCCCCACCCACCCTTGAGAAGACAAGCCAGGAAATTGCCATTAGCAGAGCTGTTAAGCTAGATGGCGAACGGATTATTAAAGATCAAAACGCTGCAGGAAAATACTAACTAAGCTGATTAGAACAAGAGCAAGAAGTGTGATTCAGAAATTGATTTCAATTCCTTATCATTTCAAGTCATGTTGGTTTTCATTGTTGCCGTTAACTGCAAGCTAAAGTACCATATTATATCAAAAGAAATAAAAAACAATTGCTGCTAATAATAATACACAATATATATTTAATATATAATTTTAATTCGTTAAACAACAATATATTTTTGTAGTATATTTTGTTGTATAAAATATTCAAATTATTTTCATTACAATTTATTGGGTAAAAGTAAAACAAATAAAAGACTGCTATTCTCCATTTTCATCAACTTTACTTTAAGAGTGAGACATAAATACGCTTAAATCATGAGTTTCGTTGTTATAGATATTTTCCTAAAAGTGAAACGAAATCGCAACAGAAACTTTGCGAATTATTATACCAAATATTTTGATAAAGTTTGCTTGGCGCAAAGACATCAAGGCATCATGATATGACAACATTGCTTAAACTGAAATAAAACCCCAAGAGACGGAAATAAAAAAAAAAAAACGAAACTAATGCAAGACAGGTAAAACATTGCCAAGACGAGATGAAAACTGAAAATGGTTCAGCAAACTTCTGAAGCACACATTTCGGTTCCACTTCCCGTTCCCCTCACTCGCTTCTCTTGCCACATTCTGCCCCGCACTGTGTCATCAAAAATGCATCACATGCAGCAGAGTATTTGCAACACCTTTTCGTTTGCCCCATTTCTGTTGCACACAGCACACAGTTTTTGTTCTCTTTTTTTAGTTTTATTGCCATATGACTTGAAGCGAATTGCGTTCGAGAATTTGCCGAGGAACGTGCTCAAATGTATGTGTTTGGCTTAAAGTTAAGCAAATGAAAATGCTGGCCAAATGTTTGGGCAAAAACTTGCTGTTTATGCTCGCACTTGAAAGAACTTTAAACGGTCGACGGATGTTTAGTCGAGAGCAGCAATCTGTGAAGCATTGTGCGAATTAACTTGGCCAGCAACAACAAACAATTCCAAGGGACACATGCTGAGGCGACGCCTTCGATTTCGATTGCGAATCGTTTCGATTCGATGTGCAAATTGTCTAATGGGGCAGCAGTCGATCTCCTTCCTGTCTGCTTCCCTCTGCTCGCCATGTCGACTATCTTATTCATGAAGTGCAAATTGGCAAACAGAAAAAAGCGCAAGCAAAGAAAATGTGGCAAAAGGAATGGCTGCAAGGCAGCGGCGAGAAGATTTGTGTGGCAAGTCTGGCAGTAACTACAGCTGCAGCAGAGGTGCGAGCTGCGGAGACATGCGGAAATAACATGCATTTAAGTGAATTTAGTGAAAGAACACATCAGCAACAAATCAGCAGGCGACAAACTGGAGGGAAGACTTGATAACCAACGAGGCCAAAAATAAAACTCTGTCGGACAGACCTTCACTTGGTTTGGGGTTAATGTTTGCACATCGATGTTGCCCTCCTCCTTCTCCTCCTGCTGTTGTTGTTGTCATTTTACACTATTCCACTGTGGCTTACATGTGCCACAAGAGACTAGACGACTTTGTGTGTGTGCTTGTGGCAGGAAATGGCAAATATAAATCGTTGAGAGCTGCGACGGATTTGCGGGCAGCTGGCATCCACAACAGCAAAATCTCTTTGACATTGGACATTGCCTTTTTGCAGCATTGAACTTTGCTATTCAAAACTTGTGGCAGCTCTGACAGAGACAAATCGCCAGCCGATTGAAGCCAATGGCTTGGAAGCGATGCCACTTGAAATTATGACATGCAATTAGCAAAGATTTGCTCATCGCTTAAATAAACAAGCTACAAATGCTAAACAAACTTTAAAACAGCTGAGAGAGGTCATAAGATTAAACAGCTATAAGTACTATATTAATTTTGCATAAATCCGAAACATATTTGATTCCCTTTTTAAATCAATACAAATAAAATATTTTAATGCATTAACATTTTTATGAAACTTCTCAATTCAGAACTTGATAAGCCTTCAAGACAGCCAAATCAATACAAACTCATTTGGAATGTGCCTAAACTTTTGGCATTTCAAACTTACACATTTCGCTGTAAATCAGCGAAACTGTTGGCTTGAAATTGTGGCAGAAAAGTATTTAAAACTTGCCATCGAAATTGCGCTAAATACGGATATTTGCCGTCTGCCAACAGTTTGTTGCTGGCTGATGTTGTTCACTCTGCTGCATACTGCGGTTGCATGCCACACGCTGACTGCTGATGCACTTGGCCCGCGAGTTTATTAACTGCTCGCACAAAAGCAACGCGATTAAAATGCAATCGGGCGTCCGACGATGCACAACACAACAACAGTTCAGCAATCGCAAATCTCCATCGGCATTGCAATCGCAGCTGGTTCCCAAAAATATGCGAACAGCGAGCATAATAGGGATTTTGGAGTCCAGACCAGACACAGCAGGAATGCGGCCAATCAAAGAGAGAGAAAGCCAGAGAGGGAAAGAGAGAGAGAGAGAGGGCCAGAGTCATGTTGCAGACAAACGGTGGCAATTGCAGCAATTGCCCAGCGGGATTCAAACTCTCTCTCCGTCTCTGATCATTTGATTTGCCAAATAATTTCCCTTTCCTGGCGTCGCCATTGTTTGTGCATCCCTTGTCTTTGATTTCATTTGGGCCATAAACGCATAATTATGCGCAATAATTGCATTAGCAAATATGTTGCAGTTAGCCAAAGGCCAGACCCATAATTATGCACATAATTTTGCTGTAATTGTTGCTGCAAATATGCAATCGCATAGACAGCCTTCAACTTATGCTTGCGGCCGTTTCATTAAAGGCGTTAACTCGGCTAATGAATGAGGCCGAACGTATGGATGTTTAAGCACTTTGCTTAAATAGCTCAATGAACACAATTCACCAATGGATAAGTGTGAGTGCTCCTCAGCACTCAGTGTTATTCATTCGTGCAATGGAGGCACGTTTTAGCCCCAGTGGCTGCTCCTTCAGCTGCATTTTGCAGGATAAGTGAATAACATTAAATAAACAAACAAGCAAAACGAACAGAAGCAAACAACTCACATGCCAGCAACACTACAACATGACTGTAAACTGCAAACTGATGCAGTGCGCTGGAATCAACAATAAAAAATAAAGATAAAATTCAAGCCAAGAGGAAGAAACGACATCAGCATTACGAAGATTGAATACGCTGCACATTTTTAAACCAATTTGAATGCCTCACAATTTTCCGATTGTTTTGAAGAAGCATGGTCATAATATACATATGTCTATTTCGTCCTGCTATTATATACATTAAGTTCAAAGGAAATTCGACATTTTAAAATATGAATTGGAATAATATCAAATAATCCGCTTTAATTTGCCTGGATATATGGCAACAAAAACATTATACATTCGGTTGAAGATACCCCACGTTAAGAGTATTTTCCAAAGAAATCAACAATCAAAAGCTGAGGGAATGTAGAATTGTGCTTTGTTGCTTTGTGTGGTTTACTTCTCATCCTGTTTAGTATTTCTTTTATATGTTTGTGTGCCTTTTTCCATGTACTATTTGTTGTGTTGTGCTGCGCATGAAGTCTGATGCATTTGATAAGCGGCACGTACCACACGCCAAAAAGTGTGCTACACAATTTTCATTCGCTTTGTTAAGCCAAGCAGAGAATCGCTTGCCGCTCTCTCTATTTCACTCTGGCAACTGATTTCGACTACTTTATTATCTAATACATACACGAGAAGTAAATGTAGAATATAATGCATTTGTTTGCCACTTACACACACACACTCGCACACTCACACACAGAGAGGGATGTAGACAGGTGTGTGAACAATGAGCATCATAGCAAAAGGCGGTTGTTACATACCTGCAATGAGGAAGAGCAAGAAAAATAGTGGAACATTAGTATAAAATCTTTACAACTAACCCAGACAGGCAGTTTCAGCTTTGCCTTTGGCTGCTGCTTCTGTGTTGCCAATTGCATTAGAATTTAAGATAAGTTCGGGCAACGGAGTATAGAGAATGCCAAATGGAGAATGGGAATTTGCGAGTATTGCGTTTCCATTTTCTACACAATGTTTATTGTGTGTGCATCCAACTTGTTTACCAAACTTTATTACAACTTGGCAAACAGTCGTCGTCGTCTTCGTCGTCGTCGCCTTTGTAGCTGCCTCACTTCCAAACTGATTGCAGTAACAATCAGTTTGCCAGGTGTGCAGTTAGTACAAGTAGTATCTATGTATCTACATTTACGCACACTCACACAAATACACACACACACATGGCATTGTTCATGTCCACATTGTGTTGTGCAACTTGCAGCTTACAACTGGCAACATTGCAAAACATTTGCTGGCATCCACTTTCAACAAAGTTAAGTGAATTCGAAGGGCGTATAATTCAACTCGAACTTGTTACACTAAAAGCCATACTAAGTAGGCTTTGACTAAACTGAAGTTAAGTAGCCATACTCGAAGTTTAAGCTGCCCAATTTAGCTTTAAAAAAATCAGTTGTTTTTATTTATTTTTAATTAAAAACCCAACGTGATATTCACGAAATCTTTATATTATTTAAATTACTCCATAAAATCATTTACTTTTACAGCAACAAGATTGTTTAAATTAGGAAATTGTTGTGCTGCTAAATTTCTTTCATATTTTACTTATTTTTTATTTCTATCAAATTAACACTCCAACTAGATTTTAAATACATATGAGACAGCTAGTCTCATAAAATCAGTTACTTTATAGAGTAACTTTATTGTGTGAAATGGGAAATTGTTATGCTGCTATTTTGATATTTTATAACTTTAAAGTGGGCTCGCCATTCGCCTCGTCATAAAATCTTTTGCTTTATAGAACAACCCCTTTTTTAGTTGAGTCTTTGAGCTGTGGCCATTTTGTCAAATCATTATCTAACCCGAAGCCGAAAAAAAGTGTGCTGAACCATAAAAAATCAATAGATCGAAAATGTCATAAGTGATTTCCGCTACCGGTTGCTCGATTCATTTCATTCAAGCGTAAAATAATTTTGTAAAAATATTTACACAGTTCGTGACGGGTAAAAAGTAGAAGAAAAGTATAGCAAAGAACTGAAATTCGTTGAAGAGCTAATGGGCTAGCCATGTTTCTCGGTTCCTCCCCTCCCTCTCTCTCTCTCTATCCATCTCTTCTTGCGCTTGAATGCCTCGCAGCAATGCTCGTACATTCGAGACGCCCACACGGCAAATGGCGTACATCAGTGTCAGCTTAGGACTCGCAGGCGCAGGCCTTAGCCAGGGTTGCCACCAAATCACGCAGAGATCACACGCACACACGCACACACACACGGGCATACTTCTAAGATGGCGAATAAATTCCAGACGCTGGCGCTTTTGGTGATTTGTGTTGCATACTCTTAGACCACATCAAACATGGAAACTGTAGTTGAAGGAGGCGGACGACGGAAGTCGGAAGACGGCGGCATTAAGCATACTTGAAGTATGTGTGAAGGTTAAGAAAAAGGATTTGCCAACGCACAGCACACTCTGTCGCATTTGGGAAACTTTCACGCCCTGGACGAGATGCTGTCTGAGCAAAATATGAAAAGTCGCCTGCCAAGTCATTTTCACATTTGAGTCGGGTTGCTAGGTAAAGTCTCAACCTCAGCCTCAACCTCAGCTTTGAGGTCCTTGCGGTTTATCCGAGTATGGCAGCAGCTGCTTCCTGTTTTATTTTCCTCTTTTTTCTACGTGTGGTTTTTCACTTGTGACAGCCACGTGTAATGCAATTATATTGAGGTAGGTTTTTATATATACACATTCACGGATGTCGCAACTTCTTTTTCACTTATATCTCCACACATATCTCGCACTTTATGAAATTGATGTCGTGTCTGCTGATGGCCATGTGCTATTTTCGACTTGACTATCGATTATGCCAACGTTTGGCATATCAAAGAGTAAAACATATTCAATCAGCAGATGAAACTTTAGCTCTGTTTCACTTATCAATTACGATAATTGAGTCTAGGACATATTTTATTTATAAAATGCAGGAGCAAATAAAACTAGAAATTTAATAAGACAAATAGCAGGAAATTTTAGCGGGCAATATTATTAAGCAACATTTAATAATATTGCTGCAAATGTCCATTGCAGACTTGCAATAAGAAATACAAAATTTCCGAAAGTATTTATCTGTATATTGCTATGAATTATAATATTAACAAAAATTTAATATTTTATTTTCAGCGTGAAATCAACAAAACCTCAAGTAAAGAAAATAGAATCAAAGTTTTCAAATACCTAAACGACTTCTACATCAACAAGTTGCCAAGTAGTGCAAATTTTTAATATTTTCAATTAACATATTTACTCGAAATATATTTAATGCATTATGTTGAAGTATTTACATTAAATAAAATAAATGATTTATTTTGAGCTATTTTTATTAAATTGAAATGTTAATTTGAGAAACCATTGTTTGAATGGTTAACTCTTATATCACTAACACAACCCATAAATATAAATACAAAAAAATGCATAAACTGCACTTCAATTTCCCATCTGAAAATATAACTCTAAAATTCCATTTAATGCAATTCGCAGTTGTCTCTAGACACACGACATAAATGTCACACACACACCTACAGAGTCAGTTGGAAATCCCCGGCATTACAGCAACAGGCAGCCAAGATAATTGCCAAACTTTATTAACGAATACAAAAATCGGGAAGTGGGAACAGTCAACGTTCAAAGGCAGCAACACAATAAAAGGAGTTTGCGAATTGCGCGCCCATGAATATGAAATGAAGTCGACTGCCGGACAACTAAGTTTAGGGGGAGGATGGAAGGGAGTCGTCTGGTCTAGGCTGAGCTGTGAGCTGGAACCCCGACGAAGCAGCAGCAGCGACCCCAAAGTGTCCTGGGGGCTGTGGAGTGTCATAAACAACAATTTATGTGCTTTAATGAAAATTGGTTGAGAGGCTCGTTTGGCGTTTTTAGACAGCGCAAATAAATTAAGTCGCCTTTTGGTGTGTTGGGCAGGAGGACAGAGATTCTGCTTAGGCTTGGCTAAAATGCAAATGGTGGCTTTGGACATGTTAACACCTGCCTGCTTGCCTGTTAGCTGGACAAACCCCTCCGAAAAAAAACAAGAAACTGGAAATACAAATTTTATGCGACTCGGGGGATTCGACATAAGAAAAAAAAAAGTGAAAATAATTTCAAGAGTTCATAAATTTGCCAGCGACACGTGAAATTTGTCAGTGAGGCGGCATTTTTATGCAAATCGTTTGGCGTTTGGCGAAATGTGAGCGAAAGCGAAATGAGAATCGGGCTGCCATAACAAAAACGCATATGGAAATTTTATGCAAATTTCCCATTGTAACTGCAATTTGTAACAAATTTTAACGTGAAATTGTTTGAAAACCTCACACACTCAGCAGTGTGTGTGTGTTTGGAGCTGCGGGCAAAAAAACATAGCATACTTTTTGGGTAGTAGCAAACTGAGCAAATTAAATTTGCAGTGCGGCAGAAAATCAAATTGCATAAATGTCAATTTCATTCGTTTGCAGAGAGAAGAGAAGAGAGAATAAAAGTGGGGTAGATGAGAAAGAAAGAGAGAAAGAGAGAGAGAGAGGGAGAATGTCATATGGAGTGCGCTCCAAAGTGGGGACTCCTTTATTTGAATTGCCTGCCAGCGGCAAAACACACAGTTTAAAAGTGTTTGTCGCATTTAAAGAGCTCAACTTTCAACTCAATTTGCTGCGCCAATTTGGCCAACAGCACTTTAAAAAAATGAAATGCGGCGAGCTGAACGGAGAAACTGCAACAGAAGCTGACAAAATATTTTGATTACTTTTGCACATTGGCAACACTTCAAAGTGTGCCGCCCACCGCAGCGCAGAGCCCGAGCATATTTTCAAAATAAATATTATTGTAGTAAAGTTGTCGGCGAATTTGTCGCAAATGATAAGGACACTTGAGCGAGCGGTGCCAAGGAAGCGAAAGACATTTCGAGGATGTCACGGCACACACACACACAAGGACACACTGTCATCGCCACTGTCCTTGTTCGCTTCCTTGTTCGTCCTTGTGCGATGTCAGCCAGGAAGTGCGGAAGTGCAATGCCGTCTGTCGTCTGCCGGCTGTCGACTGCTGCTGCCTGTTGATGACACTCTGATGTTTGGCCAGAAAACTTGCCAAAAATCCTTTTCTACTCCGATCTGCCGCTGCTTTATGCTTGGCTTTAATTAATGTGGCTGAGTGCAGTGCGTGCGCTGGGTATACGCCTAAAAGCAGGCTATAAAGAGCAGATGCCGAGCAGCAGCAGAGCACGCAGAGCAGCTCTTAAGAGCAAAACGCACATCATAATCAACAGTCCAAGGAGAACAACATTTGCTACCATAAAACTTGGCCAAAATGTTGCCAACTCCCCGTCGCCCTCCCCTCGCTCTGGCTAAACTGGCGAACTGTCTGCACTTAATGGAAAATGTCAGTTTGCCTGCAGCGTCAAACGTTTTATTGAAGTTTCCACTGAAGCAGCCAAGCAACCAAGTTGTGCGCCTTCAACTACCTTTTCTCTCTCTCTCTCTCTCAGTCTGTCTATCTGTCTTGTTGTCTCTCTTGTGGCCAGCAGCCAGAGCAGCTTCGCCTGTTAAACTTAACGAACCGGAAGCGCTAAAAGTGAAGCCGCCTCTCAAATGGCCGAGACAGACATCCTTTGGCAGCGTGTAAGGAACTGTCTTGCAAAGTGCGGAAATCTGATGATCTGACGAGCAAACTGCTATTTGAAATATAAGATGGCCTTTTTTTATATCTGCAATATATTTAAATTGCTTGCTCGTTTCCCACACAAGTGTGCGATTTGATTGTGTGTCTTACATTGTGCAATGACACCAGCTGAAAGCTGCATTTCAATTTGCCAAAGAGTAATGCAGACAACAGTTGTTGTTTCTCACAAGAAAATAATTATGCTGAGTGCGCTATAAATTCTCATTCGACAATTTATTGGTCTCATTTCAAATGCAATAAATTAGCCAAGTTTATTTTTTCATTAGCAACAACTGCTGTTTTTCGCAGATAAATATTTCTTTTTTGACTAAGAAAGCGACTGCTTTAACGAATATTTTCTTTATTAATCTATAATTAACTCTTCACTAATTTAAGACATCGAATTTCTACAAATGTGTTAAAAGCTGTTACAAGCCTGCCTAGAGAATTACATCGACACTTTTGTTCTGCTCTCGCTCATTCATTTTCACAACATTCGACTACAACTTCGTAACAAATTTAAAAAATCGTGAACAATTCTATGACTAAATAAAAATACGCATCAATTTTTGTATACAATTTCTTCAAACATGAATAGCAAAATTAAAGCAATGAATAAGGCTAGTCGAAATGGAACGCCCATTGCCAGGTTGACGACAGATATTCCTGGCAATAAAATCAGTCACAGCGAGAAGATCTACAGCTCGATGTTCGAGATCTACGGTCGTGTCCAGGGCAAGTTTAAAACAAAATAAATTCAGGTTGCAGTAGTTAAGATATTTATTTATTTATTTTAAACCAGGCGTCTACTTCCGCAAGCACACCTTGAACAAGGCCAAGGAACTTGGCCTCAATGGCTGGTGCATGAACACACAAGCTGGCACCGTCAAGGGCATCCTCGAGGGACCGCAGGATCTCATCTCTGAAATGTGAGTTGCGTTCCGTCTTAAGAATTCTAGCTATTAATTATTATATTTTAGGAAGCTGTGGCTGCAGCACAAGGGCAGTCCACGTTCGATCATTGAGAAGGCGATATTCACGCCAAACGAACCGATTTCCACCTACAATTTCCACTCGTTCACTGTTCGACGTTAAGTTGTCCCGATTCTCGATTTCTCGCTGTGCAATTAATTATAAATATACACAAATATACATGTGAATGTTACAAGACCAAATCATGTGCGTTACACATGGCGTATGCGCAATCTACGTGTTGCCACGTCCAACTTTTTTTTATTATTGTCATAATACTTTTGGCCAGGCCACAAATGGCCAAAGTTGGGCGAAAAAACTTTTGCTGTACTGCCCGCAGGCAGCTTCTGGGAATTGGCCTGACAATTGCTTTGGGCACGCGTTCAACTCCCATTTGTAGTCCAATTAGTTGCCAACTATCGGAATATATGGAGAGCAACAAAAAGAAAAAAAAAGGCAATTGGGGTGACAAAAATGCCATCTAATATTTGTGCGACATTTGACAAAATACGCATTGACAACAATTGTCAAAACAATTTCAATTTATTTGCGCAGCGATCAAAATAAATATTTCTCCAGGTCTCCCAAAAAGTTTGCAGCGAAAAATATTGTTGCGAGCTAAAAAACAACAAATTTGCAAACAAACAAATAAAAGTTTAGCGAGTTTGCGATGTAACAGTTGGCGCTTGACGGCAATTAAAAAAGGCCGCGCACCATTTGTTTTGGCTTTGGCTACGGAATATCTCTCTCTCTACTCCCGACTTCTAGTTGTTTTTTTACTGTCTGGCACTTTATTATAAACTGTTAAAACCGCAGAAATTGCAAAAACAAACGGCCAGTTATTAAAGGTTTGCAGAAAATTGAAATTTAACAGACATTTATTAAAAAAGAAGATTATAACCAAATGTTGTTTTGTCGTAAATAAACTACCAAGTGTTTGTTGCATTCCAAATACAAGTAAAATATTTTACACTATCACAATAATTGCTATTGTTCTTATTCTTGTTGTTGTTGTTGTTGTTGTTGTATTTCCCGGTATCGGACTGTGGCATTTTTTCGAGGTCCAACACGATCCTTGTTCAACTCCAGTTGCAGCAGCTGCTTAAATAGCAACATTTTACGCTTTGTCTCTACTGTGCCAGCTGCTGAACTGAACTGTATGCCAGGATTTGGGCGAGATCTAAGGAGCATAATATCAACTTGCATTTAATTTTATTTTCTTATATTTTTAATAAATACATATGCATGTATTATATATTCATTTCTCCACTTACCCACTTTTGTTAGCCATTTTCAGACCTCGAATCTTGTCTTAAACCTTTTTCACTCGGTAGTGTTTACGTACGGAGAATTTTGATAAAACTAACAAATTACAAATTAAAGGTAGCTGATTTTGAAGTTTTTGAGTCTGGCCTACTTTGCATACGTTTAACAGTCAAAATACGCCTTGCAGCCAATTTCATAACCTTTTAGCCAACAAAAAATATTGTCATTAAATTTCATAATTTATATTTGGAATTCAAAACAGGCAAAGCGGCACGCAAACAGATAAAAGCAGCCGACAAACAAGGGAAGCAGTCTTTGCTAAGGGTTGGGGGCAGGAACCAGGGCAGGTTTCGACAGCGCCGATAATCAATTCCGTTTCCGGTTTGCGTGCGTGACCCCAAAATATGCATAACACATACATATATGTATATATTTGTGTTTATGTATGCACATATAGCGGGGAGCATGCACCAAATTATTGTAATCATATTGTGGCACGAGGCAAACAAACTAAAAGCCTTTGGATTAGCTGGGAGAGGACGGAGGGCGTGGCATGTTCGCGTGCTTGCAACATTGTGGCGCGTTCGCCAGTTGCATGCAGCAACTGTGCCATTAGCGTTGATAACGAGTTCATTGACGAGTTCATTGGCACATTGATTCCTATTGATTATCGACGACAGCCTGGCGTGAAGACTGTCGACCATATTGAGCGGTTAATGTGGCGCCTTCAATGCAAACATTGCAAACTTGGCTAATCACAGTCTGTTTGCCGGCTTGTTTGCTTAGCGTAAATTTGATGACATACTGCAGGGAAACGCCAGCTTGAGTTAGCGGAGACTATTGAGGGCTAACACAGCTCAGTCTCTGCGACCTTTAGGCCATGTTTGATCAGCGATAATAACAAAGTCGCAAAGTTTTCAACTATTTTTATCTGCGGGCAGGATACAAACTTTTGCAAGAAAGTATTTAAATTTCTAGACTATCATTTTGCTTAGTTTTAAAACATTTAATCCTGGCCAAAGAAAAGTATTTAGGATTAATAATAAGAACTCTTGGCAAATCTAAGCTAAGATAACAACAAAATATCAAAAATTCAGTTAGACACTTTTTGTATTAAAAGTTTCAGCTTAGTTTAAAAGCATTTTTTTTTTTTTGCTTATAACTTGTTCAATACAAAAAAGTGATTCTCCTTTTCCATTTATAAAAATTCTCCGTTCGGTAGTAAATAAAGAAAAGTAATTTAAATTATCTATTAAGACTGGTATTATGTTAATTCAAAAAATAAAAAAAAACTTTAATCCCGTTTTTAGGTACCTTAAAGTTAGATTATAGTTCAAGACAATATAAATATTCTCAATAGAAACTCAGAAAAATGCTCCAACCAGATTAATAAAAAATGTACGAGTTGTCGAGTGGATTTGTGGCTTTAACCCAGTCGTTTTTTCTGGTTAAAGCCAAAACCCCGAAAGGCTTTATGCCACATGCTGCATGCAGCAGCAGCAGCAGCGGCAGCTTATTACAAATGCAGACCGTGTTCGTCGCGCAATATTGAGACCGACAAAAGCTGTGGCCAAATCTCAATCCCAAAGACATGCACAGACGAGGATTTGGTCATATCCAGCAGCACTCAGAAAGAGGCAGAGAGTCAACTTGTCTAGACGCAAATCGCTGCCAAAAGCCTCTAAAAATAGACGATTGCATGTCGAAGTCAAGTGGGGGAACAAAACAAAACTTTAATATTAAAAATTTTGATAGTTGCCGCAACCGTCACTTGAAAATAGTGAAGCGCTAATTTGCCACGTGCAACATGCAACAAGCACCTCGTTTGGCTTTGTGCCACACGCCCACTAGCTCAGAAATCCACATGCATTTTGCAGTTTGCATGTTTGACCGCCGTGTTGCGTGCAAATTTGATAAATGTCGCATTTGATTAGCTTCATTTCCTCTCCCCCAACGGCGATTGTGAAGCATTCAAACAACAACAAAAATATGAAAAACTTTGCATAATAAATGAAACGCGATAAGAATACTTTAGCGGGCAAATCTTGTTTTGTTTTGCAGCATTTTATACAGCATACCTAAAGGCGTGCTCGCGGAATGCGAGCTTACAAAACTTTTGCTTGTTTGCGGCAAATACTTTTCGAATTTCAGTTGCCGGCTTTGATTTGTTGCTGCCACACACCGCGGTGGCAGGGGCAGCCAGTTAGCGAGAACGATCCCAAATGCCCGGGGCAAGTGTCAAAAGTTCGTGGCTTTGAAGCTGCTTTGGGTTTACACCAAATGCCACTTGCATGCCGCTTGCTCAAGTACCAAAAACTTTCGGCTTTCATTTATGGCCTGCGCTTTCAGCCTGGTTTGGGACAGCCCAAAAAGGCTTAGACGCCTTTGATATTCGGGCATGACAGTAACATCCTACACATCCTACACATCCTTTTAATGCCCACTCGAAAATACTTGGCAACACAAAACTTGCGCAAAAGATGTGAGGAAATTATGGACAATGGAATTCGAGGAAATAATCAAAGCACAAGCTTCATAATTATGCGCAAAATGCTTGAGACGCTAAATGAACCGGATTTGTATTTTGAAACTAATTACAATACAATAAAATATTTCTAACATATTGCAAGAAGTATTTGAGTCCTTAAAAATATTTATTTCATGTATGAAACTAGCTAAATGAAACCCACTTTTTTAAAGCTAAACTCGAACTGAAAACTTTAACAAGTAAAAAGGCTATTGTCTGCCATACGAAATAAACAGGGAAAAAATCTTTTTTTTGTACATTTTTAAAACTGAAACTGCAACTAAATTGAAAAGCCAACTTTTTCATTATATAATTCCCATAGTTTCACCCCATTATTTCCTAAAGACAATTCATTGCATTTTCATTTCATTGCTCTTCGACGTTTCCTTTTGCATACTTAACAATTTCCATTTACCACACAGCAACGAAAGCAGGCCAAGTTGAGGCCAAAGCTGGCAAAGAACGAAAACGAGGCAAATACAGGCCATACTCTTGTGGTGCTCTTGGGCCAGATCCAAAAGACAATAGTGGTAAAGTTGGCCAACCAACCAAATTGGCTTTGCAAAACTCAATTAGTTATGCGCATTTTTTAACAAAACTCTCGACACTCGTTACAAAGGCTACCTATAGTACTATATATTCAGTATACTGTTTGCAGAGCGAGAGCCTGCTGTCTCATTAATATTAACAGGATGCGCTGGACCAAGTGCAATCCACTTTTATTTCAATTTTAATGAAGGCCTCGCCGCCCAATGCTATGCAACAGTTTTTATTTTTATTGTTCGCCTTCCTTCTGCTTCTGCTTCTTCTTCGTCTTCTTCTTCTTGCCGCTAGACTATTGTCCATTGTTGTGTTTAAATTTGTGGCACTTCTGTTTCGCTTGTTGTGGCAGCGATAAAACAACGGTGCCAACAACAGTGCTCCGAAAATTGACCCAAATACAAATGTTCCACCTGCCTGTCCTTTCTCTATCTACATACAAATATGTATGTATGTATAAATGTCCATGGATATTGTGTACTATATTTATTGTGCATGTATTTCATTGTTTCGGCATTATAATTTATGGGCGAACGGCAAAACAGAACGAAATCCGGAAAACAAAGCGAAGGCAGTGAAGTGAGCAAAGCTCCACTTTATCAATAGCGCTTTTGTTGTCACTCCTTAAAGTTGCAACTCGAATAAGTTGCGATTGCCAAATTCGAACACAAATTTTAAATAACAATTTTAAAGTGGAAATTTGTTCGATTTAAACTGAGATTTTAATTGGTTTTTACTTATACTTTAAATTATTCTTAGCAATAGAATTGAAAATGATTTGAAATTGCTGCACATTTATAGAGATTCAAATAACAAAAGAAAACATTCTGCGGATACAAAAATCGTTCATGAAATATTAAAAAAACAATTTATAATAAATTGTACACTCATAATTTCTGTTCAATTTTTGGTTTTTTTTTTGGTGGTTGCCATGAAGTTGATCTATATTTTTTTGAAATTACTTCCCAACTTTCCTTCGCAACAATTTGAAAGTGAACTGGGAGGCAACTTCATCATCGTTATCATCATCAGGATTCGTGCTCCGCAGGCGTCTAATCCTGTTAAAGCTGCCAAAAATCCACGACAAGGCTCAACGCGTCGATATGATGCCAAAATCGAAGAGCCAGACAGACAAAGCTACAAGCCTAAGCTGCTGCTGCCGCTGCTGTCGCTGATGGCGTTGCATGCCCCGCCGCTTTCGGCCTGCCCCTGGGGCGCTTTACAACAAAGCAAAAAACGGTAAATAAAGGCGCATACGCTGACAGCGGGCGATGAATGAAAATCAAAGCAAATCAATGCGAACGAAGCTTTGTCCAATGTGCTTCCCTCACTTAAATGTGATGAAAATTGAAAATATACTTTGGCAATTTTCGTGGCCTTTTGCCGACAATGAAATATGTCAATTTCAATTATGCCAAAGCGACAGACCACGCCTATCAACGCACAATACGCCCCCAGCCGCAGGCAATTGAAATGTCAGCAACGCGAATTGTGAAATCTCCCCCCTCAATGAATCTCCCCTTTTTGTTGAAAAGAAAGCAAATAAAATAAAGGGAGCCAACAATTTTGTTGAATTCATGAATCTATTTCAGACATTTTGTAAGCGGCAAATCGACAAATCGACAAATGTGTCAATTTTATGTTAAAATCTGTATCGATTACCACACTGCAATCGGGATTTTATCTGAAACCTTATCGATAGGAAAAGAGAGAGAGAGAGGAAAAGACCGCGAGATTGCGTACTCACTGTCAAACGGGTAATTAGAGTTGTTTTGGGCGTGTCAAATGTAAATTGTCGACAGTTGTGTCGCCCAAGGCAACGAAGTGTCAAATTCGGCCAGAAGGTAAAAGCTAATAGATTGATAGAGTCAATAATTGAGAGGCGAAAGGACGTAAGTAAATAGAAATTTAAATTTACAATTCCCAAAACACAATGCGACAGGTCAAAAACACTTTAGAAATAGCTCATTAAAATTTAAAGTGATTTCCATATTAAAAGATTGGAATTTAATTGAAGTTAATTTGAAAATAAGTGATTTTAATATTGATATTTTTTATATATTATATTATATAAAATGAAGAGAGAATATGAAAGTAATAATAATATAAACAAATTACGTTCATACTAATAGTTATAATGCATTCAAATCAAAACAAATTAATTATAAGAACGTTCTCTAAGAAATCCGTCGAAAATGGAATTTAGAAAATTATCTACTTTTTCGCTAGAATAATTAACTATTTCTAGAGAGTACGGTAAAAGATGTCTTCGTTTGGCATAAACAAACCCGATCATGCACAGACAGAAAACCATTTAATCATATGCAAATAAACATAAAAAGATATTGAATTTGTTTGCAATTGCAGTGCGCCAACTTGAACCTGGCAAAGGGTGCGATTTCCTGGCAATCAAGAAATCGATTAAAGCAGACAACATCAGGCGGCAGACTGGCAGGAAATACAACGTCTGGGTCTCTCTGGCTTTAATGCCAAGTTGGTCATTTAGCCAGGCGAATATCTTTTAGTGGCCATCAGAAGTCGCAATGACAAAGTGACTAACTGACTGACGGTTTGATTGATACGCAACTGCAAACTGGCAAACTGGCAACGTGCAACGTTGGAATTGAACTTGAAAAGTGCACAGCACTCTCTCACGAGTGGCAACAAAAGGCGACTAGGAAAAATGTCATGTCGAAGACTCTTGGCACCGCCTGTCGTCGATATGATCTCGTCAGTGCCACAACGAGTGGCAACGAGTAAAAGATGGAATTGGAATTGGAATGGGGAGGGGGAGGGGGAGGGGGGAGGGGGAGGGGGAGGGGGAGGGGGAGGGGGAGGGGGAGGGGGAGTGGGAGACTTGTGTGTTGTCTGCAGTTCCGGCTGTGGGCGACACTTTGATGTGAAATTGATGATGATTGAAAGTTGCATGGGGCGAGCATGGAGTTACCCTGAAGGCATGCGGCATGCGGCATTATGCAATGTTGTGTTATGTCGCCGGGCATACAAATTAAACAATTAAATGGAGAACAAGGCAAGTGCCTTGTTGGTTTCTTTCCATCTCTCGCCATCTCGCTAGATATGTGTCAAAACTACTTTGGTGGCATCGTAAATTTAATTCTTAAGCTTTTGCGTCAGCAGCAGCACCAGCCACAGCAGCTGATGATTGTCATCATCAACATCACCATCATCATCGTGGTGAGGAGCGAGAATGCTCATTGCATTTTTATCACTTACGCGAAATTGGTTTTTATGTGGCAGCGCCTCATGTGCGCCTATTAAATTAAAACGCTCGTCGTCTCTTCCCTAGTCAACGCGACGACGACGACGACGACGACACTCGACATCAATTTCCACATCACAACTAGCACAAGCCCAATCCAGAGCACAATCACAAGTAAATGTCTCCAGAAGTCCCCAAGTGAAGCTGAGAGCACTTGCAGGCTGCTGTTCGGATCCCACTCCACGCCAAGGCGAAGGCAGTTAAATAAAATGCCCAGTCGCCGTTTAAGCGATGACAATCAGCCAAATAGTCCAGTGATATATATCGTAGTCACACTCAGACTTCTTATAATGAAATAGCAGCCACTTTAGGTGCCAGTCTGCCACATCCCTCCCTGCCTACATCTCTATCTACATATGTGTCTCCTGCTGTGCTGAGACACATCTTTTGTCGCCTGCATTGTTTATTGATTTATAGGCGCAGTCTCATAAACTCACTAAGCAACTTGGCAACGCGACAGCTGCCTGATTGCAATGAATGGCTCAGCTGTGCTCAATCAGTTGAATGTTTTAGCTGCTTTTTATTGCAGAACTTACGCATAGTTTGGGCTACTTATCGTTCAATTAAACAGCGATTATTTACCTGCAAGTAAAGAAAGTAAATCGGTTATTGGTTGTAGGCAATCAATTTTAAAATATAGATAATTTGTTAAACAGAGAACTACTTTGTAAGAGTAAAAGTTTTATTACTTTATTAGTTTATCGTTTATAAGTTGTGAGCCACAAATGCAGTAATCACAAACATAAAATCATGAAGTAAATTGAAAACTGAGTAGCGCAATTTTATTTGTTTTCTTTGTTGACATTTTAGTAACTAGAAATTATTTGACCAATTTAAAAACAATTTATAGCTGCACTTTTATCTCCTAAGCCACACAATATATTCCTGCCATATTTTCTAAGTGCCATATAGCTCAGGCCAAGTTCTCCACAGAGTTTTCGGTTCAATTGCAAAACAAATTTATACGGAAATGCAGCCAGCCACATTGACACCTGCTGTTTTAGTTGGCCTCGTGTGCCTTTCGGACTATAACCAAATGATATACTATTAATTCGAACTGCCTATCTATGGCAGGCTATAACTATGACTATGGCTCAGCTTGCGTCTCTGGTCAGTGGCAAGCCGGACAACAAACAAGCAAGTAAACCAAGCCACCGAGCAAGCCAAACCACCGGTCGAGCAAACCGCACTGCTCTCTGCCAATGAAAAATCTGTCAAGCTCAGCAAACTGACAACTTAATGCCACAGCAGCCAGAGCAAGGATCTAATACTCTGCCTGGGAGATTCAGTCAGATGACTTTGGCAAAAAGAAGAAACCGATTGAGTGAGGAAGGGGTCAGAGACCATGGCTGGTCAGAGTCGTGTTGGAGGCGAGAGCTCTCTGGCTGGTCTCTGTGGTAAAATTTAATTTAACATACAATTCAAAATGCTGTGCGACAAAATGGTTGGGGAGCGAGATTGCCAGTATCCAGGCGAAAACCAAACCCAGACCACAAAATACACAAAATGTTGCCAGGACACAAAGGAGATGCTGAGGCTCGCATGGACAACGCATAACTTGGGCTCAACACTCGAGCCCTTAATTATATTGAGTGTATGAAATCCTTTAGCCACACAATGCTCCCCCACACACACAACACACACTCAGACAAATCCAGGGCAACAGGAAGTGAAAGTGGCCCCAGACAACAGACAGCGACAGGAGCAGGCAATAGCATGTCCTTGAACAACGCATAATCCAAGCAATTTGCAATTTTTGGTAATTTAACTTGACAAAACTTTTTAATGGCCAATGCCAGGCGTGCAGCTCAGAGCTCACAGCACAGATCTGCAGCGGAGGGTTCAAAAAATTGACAATGAATCCGAAGCTTTCCCAATATATGCCATTTGTGGCGGCTTTCAATTGGATTTGCAACTGTTGCAACTTCTGTTGCGTTGTTAAACCAAATCCACATTCAACTCGAAACCCTTTTTGGCCTCGGCCATAAAACCATAATTTTTGATTGTTATGTACTTTAAGCGGATTTCAGCTAAGGGAATATTTTCTCCTCTCTTTTTTTGTTGCCTCCTTCTGTGAATGCAAATTCTCGCATCGAATGTTTTCAATTTCGTATTTTGATGTTGGTCTATTATGTTTTATGATTTATGGCTTGGGCCATTAACTGCGGCTTAAGGCGTTAATATCCTTTGCGTCCAGAAAGAGTTGCCAATTTATACGATGATTTGATTTTAATCTCTGTTTGCTTTGCGCGCTGCGAGTTTCCACTGTTGTTTTTTATGCCATTGTTATTATTAAACAGCGTGGGATCTGTTAATGTGCGCTGATTTGTGGTAGCAAAAATATTTGTGGATTTAACTGAGGCTTAACTGGGCTCAAGTGTGGCAGGGATGAGGTAAAATTAGATGAAAATTTGTGTGAATATAATCAGATAAATAACAATTTAATTTGGGCAGCAAACTTTGGGAAATAATACCAACCAATTTTCACATAAATGTGATACTATTTGCAGCTTTTATTTTATTGTAATTTATACCAGCATTAAATATATAATTTTCATAAACATAAATTATTATTTTAATCTCATTAAAATAATGTGCAATAATTAGTTTCACAAATAAGTTATGTATTAAAATTTACTATATATTTTTGGCAAATAATTGGGAATTATTTAAAGCTTATATTGCTGTAGCCGTGCATGAAATGCGTTCGTGCTGGTCACATAAAAGTTATTAAACTTCGCCGACTTGACTATAAATCATTTGAAAACTGATCTATCTATCAACTTCATAAGTTGCTGCTCAAAATTTGTCAGCTCCGCTTACGCAGCTGATGAAATTGCCAACACTTTTGAAACTTGCAAAGAATATTTATAACTCTAATTACGAATAACAACAGTTCGCGTTGACAACAACAACAGAAGTCACTCCGCACTGGGAATATGAACTGAGCAGCAACAACACATAATATTTCGACCATAAGCCACGATTCTCAAGTCAAGGTCCTGTGGCATAAAAACAGTTTAACTGTCAGTGAAAATGACAAATCGCTCGCGAAGGATTTCATTTTAAATGCAATGCGTTGCAGTGGAAATTAAGTAAAAGTGCGCAAAACTTTGCAGGGAAAAACCCCCTAACTACCGTTAGGTGGAAAAACCAACCCCCAACCTCCCCTCCTCGCACAGGCATTGCGTCATGGCAACGGCAACAGCAACAGCAGCGGCAGCAACCACCGAAAATCTTGCCAAAAGAAGCGCAACGGAAACGGAATTAAAAACAGCGACGCATTAGAGGAGGGACACCTTGTTCCACAGAGGGGGGTAAAAAGAGAGAGAGAGAGAGAAAGTGAGAGAGAGAGAGAGGGAGAGGGGTGTGCAACAGCATACAACAAGGGGTGCGGCCGCCTTTTATGTTTGTATGGGAAATTAGGAATGGACAAAAAAGCCAAAAGGATTTTTCAGTCCATGGGTTAGTTGAGAGGCATTACCAGACCTGGCTCTATCGACGAGACCGAGTTTACCGAGTATTATTAGTGTGAGCTTGGGAGTAGAAATTAATCGTGTACTCGCTCAATGCTCAATGCCCAGTCAGACGTTTTATTGCAATTTCAAAAATGCCTATCAATGTTGCCGGGGACGACGCACGTGCAACATGCGGCGTGGCAGAGAGAAAAGGTAGAGCTATCCGCTTATTAAAAATATTTGTTTGTTTATTTTTGCTGTCTGTCTGCAGTGCACAACTGGGCATTGTCTTTGCATCTAATGTTGCTGGATTTATTTACGACTCGCTGGGGCATATAATTAAATTTTCAAACTTCACCTTTATCAACCTCAACGGACATTACACACACACACACACAAGCTGTCAACAGTTACGAGTGTGGAATTCGAGTGCATTTCCATGCTCATTTTCTCTCGTATGTTGTGCATTCCATTTGCTGTCCTCTGGTTACTATTTATTTTGTTGTGCTTTGTGTGCTTTAATATTTAAACAAATTTCAATCTGTGTTTATAGAGCTCATATTAGAAACTGCAATCATTTCGCTGTTTATTGACAAACAAATGAGTCAATTACAATTTATAAAGTCGCCCATTTGAACACAGCAAAGTATAATAAAATATATTATAAACAGAATTATTTAAATTAAAACGTAGAAAACATTTTTATTTTCAATGTTGAAAATTATAACAAATATCAAAATGTGATACAATTTTATATTTTAAGAGATATTGGAAAACCACAAAACAATTTTAATTTGCAATTTAAAAATTGGAAAACAGACAAAGATAAAAAAAGGGAAACATTTTTAAATTTAAATTCAAATTCTGTCTTGAACTTTTTATTTTAATCTTTTGAATTTATTCAACGCTTCGTCAAGTCGCGAAGTTTGAATGCAATTATTTTAGAAATTTATTTTAGCACGGTTTGGCTTACATATTTCAAGGAAAGCTGTAATGCATTTTCTCGCCCCTGGCTTGTTAGCCAACTATTCAAGCATTTGCCGCCTTTCAATGCGATTCCGTTGCGGCTTAATGCCGCCTTTCCAGCCAGTCAGCCAGCTGTTGGCTGTCTCTGTGCGTCTTCTGTCGTTTTGTGTCTTTTGTGTGGCATGTAATTGCAAATCCAATTAATTAACGAACTAGTCACTGCAAATGTGCTACTAACTGAGACATAAATAGCACACGACTAGACACATCACTTCGCATCAGATACAGATACAGATACAGATAGAAATACAACGACAAGTACACTCAGCCTTATGTATGCCATGCCGTATATGGTGTGAAGCTCTGTGTGTGTTCTAGAATTTTAAAGTAGTTTATGGTGGGGGGCAAAAGACACACAGCCATTCAGCCAGTCAGTTATCCAGTGGGAGAGTGTTCAAGTAGCATCTGGCATCGTTTTTGGGGACGCCTCGAGTGCGTCTCAGGTTGACAAATGTACAACAATTAAGTGAAAAGTTCTGGGTATCTGACGCCGATGCTGATGCTGATGATGATGATGATGCCTTGAGGTTGTCGGGGAAATTGAAAAGTGAAACCTGGCGCGCTCATCACAGATACCAAACGAAACTTCCACGGATTTATGTCGCATATTCTGCGGGCATATACAAGTTTTACTTGGAAACTAAAGCCCGCAAACACAAACACAACCACAACCACTGCCGCTAAACCGACATCAACATCAATTTCACTTTAATGTTTCCGTCCTTCACATGCTAAAAACGTGAAGAAGAGAAATTATGCTAATAAATCGCAGCGACACGTGTCGTTGTACTCTCCTCAAAACCTAATGGACATGCGCCACGAAATATGCATTGAATACACTACACTACACTTTGTATTTCTTGTTTTCCATTTCTTTTTTTTTTTTTAAGTGTTGCCCTCAACAGTGTTGCATTCTGTGGGGACGGGATTATGAACACGGCAGCCAGCAGGTCCTGCAGCACGCGGTGTTTACACATCATTTACATAAAACGAGCAACCGTTTCTTTTTTGTACTTTATTTTTTGCAATTTCTTGAGCCGCGTTGGCAGATGGGAGAAGTCTGCCCAACAAAGCTGTTAATTATACTTGACTGGACGACAGAAGCTCAACCTCCCCGAAAAACAAAAATGCTAAGGAATTAAAGCCAAGTTCGCGCGACCCGCAACGCTTTGCCCAGTCAAGCGCTGATAATAAAGCGACCTTTCAGCCTGGAATGGAGAATGGGGAGCGAGGAGGAGTTACGGTGTTCAGGAACTGGGCCCGTTTATGACGTGCCCGGAAAAAAAAGAAACCATTAATCAGCGCCTCGGTTAGTCGCTTTTGCCTCGTTCTATGCTCAGCTCGCTTTCTGCCACTTCTCATTCTGCTCATTTGTTGCAGGTCGCGTGCGTCACATTAAGAGCGACCAGCCAACGATTTGGCTGATAAAAACCAAACGATCAGCAAAACAACCAGAGAAATAAATGAAAATAAAACCTGTATACATATTACCTAATTGCAGTAATTAATGAGCTTAGTTTACATTTGTGATGAACCTTAATTGAAACAGGACGCAATCAACCGAACTGGAATTATGAGCTGTCTAATATTTAGTTTGCGTCAGTGACAGTGGTCATTTGATAATAGTTAATGAAAGTAGAAATCAATTATGAAAATAACATAAATTCCATAATTTCCAAAAATAAACATCTTTTTATTTTTGTTACTATTTTTAATAATAAAATAATGTGGAAATTTATGTTTGCTGCTAGTTATTCAAGCAACAAAATGATATATCACCGTAAATAACACATACATATGTACATTTAAGCCATCTCAAACTTGTCAAATTAATTTAAGTCTTAAATCAAAAATCAACTAATTACAAGTGCTTTGCCCAAATCAAATGTAAACTAAATCGCACTTAAAAGCAATCAAACGACAAGAAAATCTCACTACTTGAGCAATTAAATAAACTATTTATACGATTTGGACTTGAGCAAATGCAATATCATTAATTGTTGACATGACATTGGATGTTCTCAGCAAATTGCTACGTGTAAATAATTATGCTTGAAATGGAAAACATATATTTTGTGCATATATTTCAGCAAATAGCAATTCAATAGCAATATGACTGAAGTAATTGTAGAGGTCGCAAAGCGACCATTAAACTAATTGCATACATTTCGAAATTTTATTGCGGACATTCCCAAAATGCCAAATGTTTAATATGCAGAAGAATAAATGTTGCTCCTTCTATCAAAAGAGCAGAAGTCATACGCACACATCGATTGGCATTTAACCCAGGCCAACATATGGAAAATCAAAAGCGGCTAAAAGCGAAAGCAAATTGCTCGAAGGGTCGCCGTCGCTGTCAAACCACCTGTGCAGCAAGCACCACCCACAGCCACCCACAGCCACCCAAAACCACCCACAGCTGCCGCTCCACTCGCAATTTGTGAATGGGTTGTGCTATACAAAGAGCAATCAAACTCCAACTCCAACTCTGCCTTCAACTCTGCCCCAAGCAAATTTCATACGAAATTAAATTAGAATTTTCGGTAGTCGTTGTCTGTACTGTTCTGTCCTGTCCGACTGTCTGTCTGTCTGTCCGTCTGTCTGTTCGCATTTGAATGGATGGCAAAAGGAAATTGCAGCACGCACGCACTCAAAGTGCCCCCAACAATAAACAAGCGTAAACTGTTTAAGAGAGAGACAGATGCCCTGTAAAAACGAAAACATAAATGTATAGATGATTCGATTTACAAGTAAAGTCTTGTAAATAAACTATACAAGAGTTGCTAGCTTCAACGTGGTGATAATCAAATGAGTTCTAAAAATAATATCGAAACATGCTGGAAGTAGCTAGAAATCTAGATAATTTATTTGGTTATTGATTAGGTCATCCTAGTGGGTGTTTGGGCTCAGCAGACTTTATCTAATCTGACTGTTGAGCGGATGCGTAAGCAACGACTTTCAACACTAGATTCTATACCTAAAACACATCTAGATAGCACACAATAACTTTCAGTCCTAATTAGCAAATTAAATACAATAATTTAATTAATTCGGAATAACTTTTTATTCTTGGGATAAGAATAATATATTAATATTTCAAATCAGAATAACGCATTCTGTTATACATTTGCAACTACCTCTATCATTAAATTAAAATTTTCCTGTGCATAATTATGGTAAATATGATACTGAAAAATGTGTATACGCCTTTTTTGCAGTGAATGTTCGTCGAGCAAGAGAGATGGAATTGAAGAGGGGTCTGTGTGTGTGTTTGTGTGCAGCAGACAGGCCGAAAGGAATGAATAAATGACCGCAGGCGAAATGCTCAATGCGTGTGTGAGTGTCCTGGTGAGTGTTTGTGAGTGCTTCTTGTGCTCAGTCGAGCCAAATGCTCAAATGCTTGAAATGCCTACACAAATGTGTGCACATTTCAATTACAATTTTGCTGTTTTAATCACCTTTACAGGTGACTCTGCTGCGACTAGTTGGAAGTGAAGAACACACTCTGGACTACTCGAACTTTCAAGCGATGCGATTTAATTTTAATGATAATGCCATGATCTGTTGACTGTTGTTAGTTGCTCAAAATGAAATTGCAACCGTCGGCAATGATGGTCATTTCGCTATCCGTGCTTTCGGCTGTGAAATCACCATTGCACCACACATATTCCATTTCCACGGGTATGCGAAATGACAGTATCGACGAAACATTGCCGCAACTTGCATTGGGACACAGCGTCTCCGATTCAAATGCCTCAGCACCATCATCATCATCCTCATCATCCGATTCGCTGGGTCCGCTTGGAGGCGTATAGCGCACTAGCTCCAGACTTGGCTCATATGGCACCAGAGCCTGATCGTTATCACTGCCACTCGCCGGCTGATCGGTGCTCTCGCTTGCCATAATGCCAACACTCCTTGTGCTGCCCAGCACAGAGGATTTCGAATTCTGCGTTGCCTTGTTCACTGTCCTGGGCGGGAATCGGAATTTTCGCACCGACACTCGGGGCATCGCTGCTGGAACAACTCTGGGCAACTCTGTGGCACGTTGCACGTTCCAATCGGTGTTGCCACCGGCTTTCACACGTGACGGATGACATGTGTTGTTCACGTCCATGTTGAAGTCCATGGGATGCGAACGCAGCATTCGTTGCAACAAAGCGAAACTATCGCGCATCTCCATCAGCTGATCATGGCTAAAGACCCCGCGTAACGGCGAGCTGGAACGCGACAAGGCGTTGATCATAAAGTCTAGGTCCTGATCCATACTCAAATTTGGTAGTTTTGTTGTGCCGGGAACAAGATTACAGAATTTGGTCTCAAATTTCTCAAGTAGAACTATTGACGGACATCGCACAGTTTCAAAACAACAACTGACTATGTCTAGGGTTAAATAACAACTATGAAAAGATTTTTGAAATTTTCAGCAATTGACATGAATTTTAAGACAAATTGAAATGATTTTCAAATTATTTCAAATCGAAAAGATAACAATGGGTTTGTTGTTTTAGTGTGACTAATAATGAGTAAAAATTTTAAAATATTGTTTAAGCAAATTATCACTGTATGAATTTTGATACAAAATGAAATGCTTTCCAGTTAAATGAAATTTCGTATCAAAGTCATTTCAAATCGTATCGATGCTTTAATAAAATGTCTTTCAATGTGATTAAAATGTTGTACGAATTATCTGAGGTTGAATTTAAATTCATATCGAAATGATTTCCAATCGAATCGATTTATCAATAAAAGTAGTTGTAAATCGAATCGATTTTTATATAAAAGTAATGCTATTTGAGACAGTTGTTTAACTAGTTCCTCCATCTTTAGAATGCGAACTCTTTAAGACAACTATCCACTTTAGTTCTTAGTTTGCTCTTGCTCCCCCCAAAATTCGAGCAACAAATTGAACATTTGTATCTTTCAAATAGTTGCGTTTAACTCGTCGGACAAAATGTTTTACATAAAGTGCTTTGGCCAGGTCTCCAGTGAACAACTGACGATAAACAACAACAATAACAATAACAGAAAACTAAACATTGAGCAGTTTATTCTCGAACGAGTCTCTAAAATAATACAATTTTCCTCTAAATTTAGTCGCAGATGCTGCAGGACTCTCCACGTCCTCTGCATACACACAAATGTAAATGTCCTGCACATGAACGCATGACCATCCTGCTCCTTGCCTCACATCTTTGACATCCCCTTAGTTGTTACTTAAAGCGAGCCCCAAGTTGAAGTGTGTCTGCCTGTCTCTAGGAGGCATTCGTTGCCTTGTACTCAACTAACAAGCAGACACAAACACGCACACACACACACACACACAGCAAGCTATCCTGCTAGTCAAGGATATGTTGGCAGATCTTTCACTCACACTGTTGTCTGTTGTTTATTTGTTTACTTTTTGCCATTTGGCTGTGCGCAAGTTTTCTTCTGGCTTTCTTACACACAAGTACAAAATTACGAACTTGTTTGTCCTGTTTTCCTTTTACTTTTTTTTTCGTTTCGTTTTTTCTTCTTGTCATGAATATTTTCATATTTCCATCTGCCTGCATGCCGGCTGCTCTCTTTCTCTCTTCATCCTGCCAATTGTGCGATAGAAAAGTTTTTGACTGCCTTTTGCCGCCGCCGAGGACGCATGTGTAAGGCCATGTTATTTAATAGGCTTTTGTGACTTGCGACGAGGTCCTCAAAATGGCTGGCAATGTTTGGTCCTCAAGCGGCACACACACGTTGCTCTTCTGCTCACATCCTTTGTTTGCCCTTGTCTGCGATGACTCAAAGCCAAAGGCCTCCCCAAAAAAAAAAAACACTCTCTCTCACACTCTCCCTGTCTTCTAGTCTCATGTCCTTTGTGTGTGCACAGTGGCTGCTGCTGTTTTTGTTGGTAATGCGTTTAGTTTATTAAACATATTTTGGGCAAAAGCACACAACACAACACAACTGCGAACTTGACGACGAAAGAGTTTCGGTGTTGGGTTTATGTTTCTATTTGGTTTTTGCGTCTTTAAGCAATTAAGCGCCAGTCGAAGCATCATAAAAGTAACTTGTGTTCCCCTAAAGTGTTCAATAAAAACCAACAGGAATGGCCAGTAAGTAGGTCAAGCCATTAAAATTGCCACTGCAAGACACTCCCACCTCACACCCGCTCCACACACATCCAAACGGCCAAACACACTCTAGATTTATGTGCTGTCGGCTTGTCGTTAGTGCACTGCGAAAATCAAACGATATCTGCAGCGCAAAATTATTGAATATCTAGAAAAAATATTGAGTCACTCTTAACACACATATAATTTCAAAACAATGCATCAGGTAATGCTCAACACTTCCAACTATCCAATCAATGCAGAAATGCAAATTCTGCACATATTTAAAATAAGTAAATATAATGATTCCGAGTTCTATAAATTTGTTTTATATAGAATTCAGTATATAATAATTTTATTTATTTTTTCAATGATATACATACATAAAACTGATTTTATTTAAATGTTAAAAAAAAACAATTACAAATATCAAATTAAATATTTTTTCTAAACATAATATATTGTGCTACTTTAATGTTCATTAAATCTTAGAAGAAAACCTCAACAAAAAACAGTTAGATAAATAAATACTTTTTTATTGTACGTTTTTTTGACATTTGTCAAATTTAAATAAAATAGTTTTTTTTTAATATAGTTGAATTTTCTAATTCAATATTTCTTTATTTGTACTTATATTTATCTCAGCTGTCAACTTTGTTAATTGTAATTCGCTTCAACTGCAACAACTTTTTCTTTGAGTGTAATTGTCCTGTCGTTGTTTAATCGTTAAAGGGAATGCAATCGACTTCGTCAGTTGCCTTTTCCTTTGCCAAGCTAAAGTTTGAGCCGTGCGTTGACATCACAATCGGGGAGGGACGTTCTTGGATACGCTACATGTGAAGTCGTAACAACAGAGGGCGCCACCTGCCAGTATGTCGCAGTTGCTTTACGTCTTCACACACACACACACACACTAACACAGCCTCGCCCCGTTGACCCCCCGCGTTTAAGATTGTCGAACAAGGTAAAAGTTGCCTGCTAAATGCTTTCTGATTGTTATTTTTCGTGTTTTTCGTACACTCGCAACACTCCTTGGCATATTCTCAATGTTGCCACATCCAAATTACAATTATTACATGCCACTGCCTCAGTTGCCCCACAGCCACTTTTGCAGTTTACTTCTGCCTCGCTGCCAGCCAGCTTTCAACCCAAAAAGTAACTTTACTCTCTGCTCAACTTTCACTCGGAATGAGAAGAAGTTGCAGAGTTTTTGCTTTTCGCTTTTTGGGTTTTGCGTTCTGCTTGTGGAAATGCAAAATCTGGTAATGTAGGCGTGTTTAACATAAACTTAAGCTGTTTGTAATGACTTTGTAGCGCTTTTCGGTTAGCTCCTTCGCATGTCCTTAAAGTCGCAAATGTAATGAAAAAAGTTTAGATCCAGCACGACAACAAAGAGTCAAATTCAAAAGATGCCCAAAAGCCATATAAATAGTTGTGGCAAAAATGTCTAATAATGGCCCACACAAAATGTGGAGTGAGCAACGCTAATGAAAAGGAAGAGTTTAAGAAGTTCAGGGAAATCAAAGACAAAAGCGACTCGTAATTCTCGAAACAAAATTAATTGCAAAATTTTCCGCCAAAGATGGCAAACAGATTTCATCTAAAATTAATATTAAATTTTTGTCATTCATTCCATGCAAATAATAAACTAAAGCAGTACTTTATTTGTTACAATTTATGAAAAACTTTTTATTAGTTGATTCATTATTTCGAATACCGTCAAATTTATGCTTATCCCGGCTTTTTCGCCTATTTTGATACACCTCTCGACACCTTCGGAGAAAGGCTAAGAAGGATCTGCAAGCTGACCTGGCTGCTCGTTAATGATAACGGCCAACTGGGAAGAAAGTCAAATTCATATCATTAACTGAGCGAAGGCCGAGCATAAAGAATACCTTTTGCCGGATAAGCAGCTCATTACTCAAATGCAGGCCCAACGAAAAAATAAAGGCTTTCTTTCGCACCAAGAGGCGTAAAGAAAAAGGGCAAATCGGCAGGTCAAAAATGGTTGGGCCTCTTTTGAGGGTCCTTTGGAGGGGAGTCTGTGATTTACAGCCCTTGGGGTGATTGGAGTAAATGCGTAGAAAGAAATTGCTGGGCTCAGCGAATGTCCGTCTTGCAAATAAAACATAATAATAATTTGTTATAAAAAGCAAAAGCACAAAGAGATAAACAAAATAAATGACAAAAGCATGTCAGCACAAAAGCCAAAAGGAGTTGCGGCAATTGCGACTGCAGAAACAACAACGACAACCAAAAAACTAAAAGACAATTTTTTTTTGGTTTCCCCTCATTCTCAGTCCTTGTCTCCTTCTGCTCTGCTTGGGCAGCTGTGCAACCCTCAGCAGTTTTTTTTTTTTATTTAGCTGGGGTGCCTTTCTTAGCGCTGCTCCTACTAGAGACATTTGCATAAATTATCATTTGTTTAACAAGCCCAAAAAAAGAAAGAGAAGCTGGAGCAAAGGGAACCGCATTGAGATACCTTGAAATGGTAATGTAAATGGAATCAACGCTGCGAAGTAGATGGCAGAGAGATGCTGTCTGCTGTTTGCTGTCTAAAGGCAAATTGGTAATAAAAGCCAAATGCATAAAATAACATAAAACAAGAATTTATGTGCAGAAGCAAAAAAAAAAAAGAAAACAAGCAACGACTAAAGAAACGACGAATATCAAACAAATTGCAATAAAATGCAAATTTAAATGCTAAAAATGGTAAAGGAAATGCGCCTTAAAGTCGACTATACGTTTACATTTGTTTTTTGCTAAAGTTTTTAATATTTTATGCTTAATTTTGTTGAACAATTTCAGGCAAATAAAACAACAAGAATGTAAAGAGACGAAATAAAGGAGCGAGGCACGCCACAGGCTGTTTATTTTGACAGAGCGAAGAAGGGCTGCAATTTGACGGGGCAAAGGGAGGGGAGACTGTATATGTGTGTGTGAATGTGGTGTGTGTGTGAGTGTGGTGTGTGTGTGTGGTTGTGCGCCTACTCCTCATAAAAATGTCTGCCTCTTTATGTTGCGGTTGTTGTTCTTGTTCGCAGCCGTTTCCAAGCAGCTGAGCACAGCTGTAGAGCTGCAGAGCTATAGAGCGCACAAACATTTCCTTACATTTTAATACACTTTTCGCCCCTTGCCACGCCCCCTCCAATACACCTTGCGCCGGGTTGTAAGCAACAGCAAAAAGCAACAGCCGCCGGCAGGTGAAGTTTTTCTCGTTCGTTCGTCCGTTCGTTCGTTCGCTTTTCCGCCCCTTTCCGCCGCAACAAACTTTTTCTGCACAATGAATTTTTGCGCATTTTCCACCTGTATGAGCCGTATAAAGCCCTCAGCTCCCCGACACCGCCCCCTTCCCTGCAGGAAATCGATTCGTTGTGGCTGTCGCTCGGTGTAATGATAGAACGGCTAGCGAAAATTTTCCATTTTCCATTTAATTTTCCCTTCTACGCTTTTTCAACATTCTTTGTTTCACCTGTTTTTTTTTTTTTTGATAGTTGCGCCAAAAGTCACAGAGAGAGAACAAGAGCTACTTGCTCTTTGCGGGTAACTATGCAAATACTAGGTAAATACCAGGGCTTAGTCTTTGGCAAATTACAAAAAGTGTGCGACGGAGCGAGGGAGGGAGGGAGGGAGGGGAGGGAGAACTGCCCGGGGACACTGTCAAAGTTCAGCTGTGCCTTTGAAGCACAGTCTCTATTAGCAGCACAAATTATACATAAATGTGTATGGAAAAAAGTGCAGAAATCTCAACTAATTAAAGTCAACAGCAAAATCATTTGAAATGCAAATGTCAAATGGCATAATAAGCCGATGTTTGTGTGTGTGTGTGTGTGAGTGATGTGTTTATTTAGCTTCGTTAAACAAACAGCAGCACAAAAGCAGAGGCTTCAATAGAGGTGCAAAAGAAGGAGAACTATGCAAGAGTTGGCAGCTTAAACAAATATTGAATATTTATGGCAACTTTAATAAGCATAATTCAATGTTTATCGGGGCTCAATTTTGAGAATAATATTAAGAAATTTAATAATTGCGATATACCTTTTCAGATCGAATAACACTGTGCGAAGCAAAAAGTTAGAAATAATATTTGCATTTTTATGCAGCTTCTTTATTCTACGTCAGGAAATAATTGTTTTTTTTTTTAAGAACAAAATATGTACTTCTCATAAAATAATGCAAACATTTTAACTATTTATTTGGAAGGATTTTCAACTCTACTACTATTTTTAAAGAGGATGTAATTTTAGCTCGCTGAAGTGGCCCGCAGCCAAGTCGTTTAATGAAAATTCAAAATGTTTTAAAGGCGAACCTCATGAATTTGATGTGGGTAATTATTGGCAGACTTCTTGTGCGACAAAAAGGGTTGAGTGTGGCTCAGATTTATGCACGATATGAGCTGCCTGTGCTCCCTGTACTGCTCTCAGCCCTCTCCAGCCACAGAGCATAGAATTTCAATTAAAAATTAGCACTTGGTCGTTAATATAAAATATTGCTAATTAGATTGCTGGGCGAACCGAGAGAGAAGGCGAGAAAACAGTAGCGTTAACTGCCGCCTTTAGAGTGTATCTCGCATTGATTTTAACATGGTCATGAATATTAAATTACCAGCACACACACATATACTTGGAGAAAGAGAGCGAGAGAGTGAGAGAGTGAGATGGCATCTGAAGTGTGGCGTCTTTTTTGCTCTACGTGTTATTTGCTTTGGTCGAGGCGAAAGTTTGTCTGTCATAAATTAAAATCCTAACGCCCCGGCGACACGCCCACATACACCACACACCTCCCATTTCCCATCTCATTCACACTTCCCCTCCCTCTCTCTCGCACTCTCTAGGCGCCTGCCACTCAGAACGTTGACGGTAATTAACTTTTAGGCATTTCCTATGCATATTTATAGGGGGGAAGCTCAAATTGTGGGTGACTGTGGGGCGTTTGTTGCTTGCATAATATTAACATTTATATATAGAGCAGCTAGAGGGGGAAAGGGGGTGGGAGGAGGAGGGGGAGCTGTGCTGCAGCATGCCAGCACTCTGACAGATGATGCGTACAAGGCCGAGGCCAAGCACCAACAAAAACAACATTTATATTCCTATTTTTCACGCAACTTTTCCGTTTTGCCCACGTTCTCGTTGAGGGCGTGGTGTGTGGGCGTGGCATGCACAGCTTTCACTGCAGATTGGAAACTCATTTTCTTATTATTTTTTCATTTTTTTTTTTTGTATATATTTTGCGCTACTGCTTTTGCCATCTGCTTTTGTCATAAATAAATAATGAATTAATCATCAGTTTAGCTACGCATTATTTTTGAAGAGTTTCCCACAAGAGATTTTCAATTGTGCATTCAACTGAAAAATGCTTGCCATATTTTCAGCATTTTCATTTTCTTACTAGCATCGTACTCCACACCAAAAAAAATCTACAAAATTCATTCACTCATAAATTATTAATGATATATTAAAAGCGCGCTTCTTTTTTCCGGTCATATAATATATTATTTTCAAATGAATTTCCTTTTCAGTCGACGCGACTGTCAGTAACAGTTGAAAACGATTTGACGTCTTTGCAATTAGATGTAGGTGTTCGTTCTTGAGCGCTTCAAAAAGGTAGAAAAAACACCACTTGACATTTGAGCTGAGGTCGTGAGGTTTATAGAGTGTGGCAAAAATATACATTTATGCGATGATTGGGGAGTGAATTTTTTCAATTTAATTCTAATTCAATTCACGCAGGATTTCCTACGTCATTTATTTGTATTTTCTTAGTATACATAGAATTTATGAAATTACATTATTAAGCATTATTATTGGCAGTTTGAAGCGACATTTTAATTTAAATTTCAATTGAATTCCCTCAAGATTTATAAAATTTTTTAAAATTGTTATTTTGCCACTGTTCCTTAATAAACGAAAATGTAAGCAAACGTAATTTTAACTATAGTTAAAAATATTCATTAATTTAATTTACTACTCTTTGCCAAGAAAACTTCCAAGTGTTTTAAGTCAATTATTGTTATCAGTTCCAGTGGAGTATGGAAACTCAATTTGTGCCCATGGCAAAAGTAACTCATCTGGCAATTGCAATAGATACGAGCAAGGGCTACGCTTCACTTCGACTTTGAATTTTAATTGAAACATGATGGTTCTAGAGAGGTAAAGGCAAAAAGCAGGAGGCTGGCAACAATATTGGCATAAAACTACACTTAAAACTCAATCAACTGCGCCTAACCATATTAAAAGCCCAGTCACAAGGTTGAAGGGGTAAATATAACGCATACGCCGTGTGCGCCATGTGGTGCAGCAGCGGCTACGTTGAAATAAAGAATGCAATCAATTTGTCAACGTCTCTTTGTTGTTGTCGTTGTAGCTGCTGCTGTTGCTGCTGTTGTGTTTACTGCCGCTTGGCTGTCTGTCTGTCCGTCCGTCTGTCCGTCTGTCTGGCAGTCTAGCCTCTCGACCGCCTTGTCATCACACACGTATGCCGGCAATTTATGTTGTCGTCTCGTCGCTCGCTCTCTCTCTCGTTCTCTCTTGGTTTTTTCGTTGAAGTAAATAAATTTAAAAGCGCCAGGGTGCTTGTGGTGGGCGTGTCACCGCCTCAAGCAATTTGCCGTGTCGAGGTGACTGTGCAACATTTTCACAGCCACTGTCTACGTTGTTGTCCTTCTCGTTGTGGTTGTCGTTGTCGTTGCCGTTGATGATGACATTCAAATTTACTGTGACACTAGTAAATTCAATTAAAATGCTATGCACTGCTTGAAGACATATCCACTCACACACCAGTCGATGGAGTTCCGGGCATTACTTTTTGGCCCAGAAACCAGTTGGCTTTGCAGCTTAAATCAATTCAGTCGACACTTAAGTGCAATGCGGCAGGCCGGGCCTAATGACTCTCTGCCACACACAACAAAGCAGCGCCTGTTTGTTTTCGGCCGCAAAAATTAAATCCTTAATCACATAAAGCAGACGCTCAAGTGCCGAGCACAGCAAAGGATGTTGTTGTTGTTGTTGCTGTCGTGCCCCAAAGGCATGCAGGCAAAGAAAAAAAACATTCTGCAGACAGGGCGAGTGCACGTGTCATTGTTGTTGCTGGGTTTATGATATTATTGCACTTGTCAGGCAAAGCGAGAGAGAGAGAGAGATAGAGAGACACCATAAAGTATGCAAAGTTTTATGAAAACAGCAAACAGCAAGGCAAAGCCTGGGCTTCTGCCTTAAAGGTAGGCAGCAGAGACATGCCAATGCAGACACTCTTCAGCTTCACTCTCAGTGTGTGTGCGAAAATATGTCAGCTGCGGCTCACTCGGCGTATGCGTAATATTTCTGCATTCAAACTCAAATCAAATTTGCACATTGTGCAAGGGCACAAATGCATTGAAATGTTAGACGACCAAAGAGCTACGACATGCAGCCCATCACACACTGAGCCCTGAGCAGATAAGCAACCCTTAACGATGAATGAGAGTGTCGTTGTCGTTGTCGTCGTCGTCTGGAGTTGTTGCTGTGGCTGTCATCGTTATTGCTTTTGGGAATACGAGTATGAAACGAAGGCAGGCATGCCATCGCAGTCCGCATTTCGTTTCCATTTGCATGCCACAGCTTAACCGTCGAGCATTTGCCAGCTCTGTTTTATACATTTTAATTTGAAAGCGCTTCAGCTGCCTCCATAGACCACAAACTGACTGACTGACTGCCTGCCTGACTGCCTGCCTGACTGCCTGACGTTCGTTTTCATGTGGCGCACATCTATTTTTTATAAGCAGACGCAATTGTTTCGAAAATGAAAGGTTAAATGTTAAATGTGACTTTGAAAACAATGGAATTGCCTGCCTCCCCTTGTCGGCTGTCGGTCGTAGCATCAACAAACCAGGAAATGTTGTCATTGTGCGACCAAAGCAAACCATTCGAGATATCAGGCACTGAAGTAACATGCCAACATTGTCAATGAACTTTTGCTGGGGGAATTTGCTGAAAATACTTTTGGGCATAGACAGAGCACATCGAGAACGCCGAGGACCGACAAATATTAACATGTGGCTGAAGCTAAGCGCACCGACATGACAAAAACCAAAGTGAAGTTTTAATAAAGTACAAGTAAAATTTTGCAAGAACAGTTGCTGAACAGATTCCTCGAGCTGCCGCTGACTAATTAATATTTTAATAAATTGGCGTGTAGTTTAAAATAACGAAATATTCATTTTTAAACAATTTACAACACAATTAAATGTGTGATTAAATTGTATACTAAACTTAAAACTATTTTTGAGTTGCTGTTAAATTCTTAGAATACTTTGAATAAATACTTAAACATTTGTTATCAAGTTTATAAGCATCACAACAAATAATTAAATAAATCAATGGGGATAAATATATAAATATAACTGAACTCAAGAAAAGACTTTTAATATAATGCATTAACATTTTTTCAACAATTTCAGAAACATTTTCTGTTATAATCAAGAAATATTATTTAAAGTTATACCCCACGTTTAGAGCTTTTTAATCCAAGTCGGTTTTCTGCTTGAAGCAAGTTTAGCTTCCATCGTAAAATTTTACCACATATGTTACTTTAACCAGTTTGCTTAGCCATCTCTGCTGTGCATTGTGCATTTTCATCTGGTCAAACAATTTGGTGCTCTAACGCACCGGAGACATAAATTTCAATTGGCTTTTAGCTTGTGCACAAAAATGCATATTAAAATAGTTGCACAGCAAAGGAGCTGCTGCTTCTGCTGCTGCTCTGACATTTACCTGCATTATTTTAATGGCATTCTCATAGTTTTTGCCTATTTGGCCATATCAATTTTGATTGTTGGCCATTACAAACGCAGACGCAGACGCAGGAAGCAGGCCACAAAAGCATGCCACAGAAAGCAATGTCAACTTATGAGCACATTTTTGTGTGTGCCACACAGCACACAGCAAGAGATGTGGCAGGGAGCAGGATAAAAATCTCTCGAAGGACATTAGGGGTGTGTGGCAAATAGGCAGACAAAAATGAAATTAGGTCAAGTAAACAATAAAAATCATCAAGACAATGTCGAGAGTTGATGAGCACCAGAATGTGAACAACACAGCAAATGCCAGAGCTATCTATCGACATAGATTCGGAGGCGAAGGGTAGGGAGCGGCAAGGGGTAGCAGCAACCCCTAATGGCATAATCTTCACTAATTTAGCGCTCATTAATTTCTAGCGCGTCCTTTTTGCTGGCCCTGGCAAAAGTATGCCGTCCACTTGCCATGTTGCCTGATAACACAAAACGTAATTGAATTAAAAGTGGCCAAGGAACACAGACATAAACCGGTCTCAACTCTAGTCAAAGGACAACGGCAAATCTTTAGCTAGTGAGAGAGCCCATCATAAACATCAACATTGGACGCTCAGCGTGTGTTGACGATTCTTTTTTATTATCCCTAACATTCGCTTTTTCTCTTGCTTTTTTCCTCCTTCTGGGGAAATTCCTTTGTTTGTTGTCTTTAATTAAAATTGCATAATCAAGCCAAGGACTTGACAGCATCTGAGATATTTGCTCGTCCTAATCAGCATGTCATTTGTGTAATTTGTTGTTGTGCTCCAAAACTTAGTCACGGAAATCGCTCTCTCTCTCTCTCTCTCTCTCTCACTGTCTGTCTGTCGCCTCTGTAGTTTTATTGTAATTAGTTGGAAATTTTCTTGCCACACACAGACTCAAGTGCTTCGCCATCTAATGGCTGCCACATCAGCATCACTTTGCTCACTCTATCCTTTTGTTTGGCTAACAGCGGTGTCAGCACTTTTTAATTGAATTGAATGGCACGCGATGCCAGGGTGTTAGCCAAGTTAAGAGCAACTTAGCCGATGATCATGTTAGTTACACCACAATCATTTGCATTTAACTCACTCGCAACTTGCCGCCACAATTGTTCAACTGCAAATTTGCTTGTCGCTGCAAAATTACAACTCAGCGAAATAGTCAATGATGGAGATGTTAAACTCCTTATGAGGGGTAAGTGTTTCCTCTAGACCACAATATATGAGGAGGTTGGCGGAAATTGGCTGGGCTATCTTAAGTGCCAGCAAACTTGTGCACCAACTTATGAAAAGTACAATAAAAAACTTGACCTCAAGTATTTTATATGTGTCTTTAAATAATGACAGAAGTTGAAGAGGAAAATTGTGTACATTTATGAAACGAAAAATTGGTACAGTGAATACAAAATAAAATGATTTAAAAGCAATAATTTTAAAATCAAGCAAAAAACGGTTTTCTCTAAAATTTAAAGAATATGACGCAAAATGTATATAATATTCTTTAACATGTTTAAAGCTTTTTTGTATTTATCAAATATTCACTGTGTTTTTCTTAGCCAAAACTTTTGGCAATTTCAACGGTCAATTGATGTGCCAGAGATAAGCAATAAGTAGCCAGCCGATAAACAGTTCGAAGCAGACGCCGAGCACAGTAAAGAAAAGGAAAAATACTGAAAAAGCAGAAATAATTTAATAAAGAAAATGTTCCCCTGAAAGTCAGCGACCCAGTGACCTTTTTTTTGTTGTAAGTATTTGTGTTGGGTAGCTGTTGAAAATGGTCGGCATAAATAAAAAAATTTTACTACATTTTAGCACATTACACAAAATAAACGATGAAAGCGAACACGAAGGCACAAGCGAACAAGAAGAACAAGCTGAAAAGAACAACAGCAGAGAAGCCAGCGAGGGGTTGACAGGACGCGATTGCGATGGTGTAAGCCTGGTCAACTTGTGATAAAAAAGAATGAGCAAAAAAAAAACTGTGAAAAACTGCGAAAAACTGTTAAAACGTTTGGGCAATTTTCGAACATGGAGTGAGACAGAAAGAAAAAGAGAGAGAGAACGGAGAATGAGGAAATGTCACACGATGTGGGACTGGTAATCAATTCTGGCTGAAAACGTTTATGGCCAAGCATTTTTCAAGTCAAAACTGGCCTCTGCAGCTGGACAGGACTCGAGCTCGGACTCGCTTAATTAGTTTGCTGTGGGGCCAAGAGCGAGGAGTTGTCAACATAACTCAAAAGGGTAGCCGATTAATCTAAATTATTTCGTTAGCCAAGCAAACAAATTAAAATAAATGTTGAACCGAGAACGCGGCTTAAAAAGTCTACAACGAAAAAAATTTTGAAAATGCTGTTTGACTTGGCCCGAAAGGTCGTTGCGAGGGCTGCGAAGGTTCGACAGGTGTCGTCGTGGGTTCAAACCCAAATCAATGGCTTCATTAAGTGCACAAGCGTGTTGCCTGTAGCTTTGCTGACAATTTCCTCCAACAAAAAAATGGGAACCTGAAATGTTATATATTCATATCTCAACGCGAATACGGAGAGCACGTCACAATATTTATCAACAATGCCCTGCGGACATTTATTGATTAAAAAACATTTCACAAGTCGTTGTCTGGGGTAGAGATATTAACAGGGAGAGGTGGGAACGAGGACTTACACTTGTTGACAGCCTCTGTGCCCAGGGGCCCTCAATTTCACTTAAGAGGTCGCCATTTTGTGGTCGACAAAAACGGAAAAACTCTGTGAAAATCGGATTTTAAGCTGCTTTTGCCTCTGCACCAGAATTTAATTAATAAAAATTAATTTGTTTTTTTCGTTATTCCATTTTTTGTTGCGCACTTGCGTCTGCTGTTGTGCTGCTGACACGTGGCTGACAATCTGATTATATGATATTTTCAACGGTTTTGATTCGCATTTCCATAAACAAAAACACACACAAAATGCCAAAGGCAAAAAGGACTTACGCTCACAATCAAAGGAAAAGGAAGTGCAGGACATTGCTGATTTACATACCTGAAAAAGATGAGAGAGCAAAAAAGTAAAGTTGAGTAATTAATTAAATAAGCAAGCTTTATTCCGAATATTTTCTGCATGCAAAAACGGCAATTATCTCGGCTTCAAAAATGTTTTTCATTTCAAAGTAATATTTAGTTTGGAGTTTTAAAAATTCAGTTTTATACAATTTTAGCCTGTAGCCCTACAACAAATATACATAGATAAACAAAAAAATAAATAATTATTAAATTATTACAAAATATTTGACCCATCCGTTAGACAGTTTTGCAATGATATTAAAATCTTTATGTGGTCTAACAAATTTCCCTCCAGATGCCATCATTATTTCAACACGAAATATTTATGTATGGAAAGCATTCAATACCTGGTCTTATGGTATCTTTCTGGCAAATGGGAGACCCTTCAACTGCTTTGAAATTCACGGAGATATCAAAGTGCAATTACATGCAGCACGTAGACCATAAAAAAAAAGTGAAGCTCAGCTCGAACTCGAGCTCGCACTCGTATTTTTGTCTTTCAATCAATACGTTTCGTTACACTGATTGACGGACGGACAAACCCAACGACTGACAAACAGACAAACTGACAGAATGACAGATGTTTATCAGCAACATGCATTTTATGGCATTTCAACAGAAATCACACTATAAAATTGATAAAGCGTCGTTGGCAAGGAACGCAACTTGTTACAGTTCAGTTGCTTTGGGTGACGACAGGGCAACCTTCCCCTTTCCCTTCCCCTTCCCGTTCCCCTTCTCCTTCGATATTGCCCTAGTCAATTATCTGGGTATAAGTATAACGAATAAAAAGTCAAGTTTTGATAGGGAATCACGTAGAGCAGAGCAGGCATTAAATTTTTAACGATCTCAAAACTGAAATTTGAAATTTTTACGCGCGCTTCCAAATTAGCTCATATCGCGCCAGGAGATCTCTCTTTCTCTCCCTCTCTCCCCCGTTAATAATCGATTCAAGGCACGTCTGCTGCCGTTGGTGGAATGCGGAGAGGCCTGAGAACCTTAATCCGACTCGCATGGCTGTCCATCAAAGTGTCAATCGATAGGACACCGCATATCAGCGACTTGCCACATGCCACGCCCCTCTCACCAGACAATTGCCTGTCTAAAGGCAGCAAGAACTTGTAGTGTTATTTGTCGCTCAGCAGCGACAACAACATTGTTAGCCACTACAACTAAGTGACAACTTCATGAACTATTCAAAGTCTCCACCACCCCATTCTCTTGCCACACAGGTGCACAGAGCTTGGTCCTTCGTCCTACGTCCTGTTCCTGCTCGTGCTCGTGCTCCTGGTCGTGGCATGTGCTGTGGTCAGCGCTTCAAGTGCTTTGGCTTTGGCTTCAGCTTCAGCTTCAGCTTTGACTATGGTCGGCACTGTTGTTGTCCCTCAGGCGTCGCTGCGTTGCGGCTTGTCATCTGTCCGCGTTTTGTTGACAGTGCCCCGGACATGGGGTTGACCAGCAACTGGAGTGTCGGACTTATGGTTATGCCAGAGAGCAGAGTAGCTTCTGGTCGCCGGCCACTCTGAAAGCGAGCCCGACGTTAATAATTCAACATTCAACATTCAGCATTCAGCATGCAATAACAATTTGATTTATTTAGTGATAATTCTGGGCAGCAACACGAACGCACTTTGCTGTCTGATTCAAATCACAGACTGGCTGTCAAATACCTATTTATGTAGTATATTTAATTGCCTGCTATTCATAACTGAAACCGAACGAAACAAGTCCAATTATGGCCAGCAAATGCATATTTAATGTTGTAAATGGAATCGATTGTGATTATGCAATCGAACAATAATTAAAAAGATAGAATAAACTGCTATTACCTCTACTACTTATAGCGAGCATTTTTCGAGCTATTATCAGACTGTATTCATTGCTAAAAACAAAATTATTTCAAAAAATTCCTTTAGAAGTTGTTCATATTTTTGGTACAATATGAAATCAATGGTTTTGTCAAAAGAATGCAGCAGAGAGACAGACTGTATTCGCTTGTTGATTCACTGATTCGTTTATAACTGCATTCAGTTGGTCGGTGCGAATGCATTCACGTATTTGGAATTCAATTAGGGGCTTAAACGCGAATTGCCGCATTATAAACTCATTCAGACAAAATGTCTGGCTGTCGGCTTTGAAAAATCAACATAAAAAACATTAACAAATTTACAACTGATTTAACAATAAATTTCGTGCAACTCGCTGCAGTTTTTCCTTCGCTTTTTTTCCCCCCGTGTTTTATGCACTGCAAATTAATGGAAATAATTTTCAAACAAATTGTTTTTAATTACGCGTATAAATAAAATGCAGAGAAAATCAATGTTGCAAACAGTAACAGTTTTTCGGGAGAGACTGGGATCGGAAGTTTTTAATTTACATGAATATGCAAATTTTGCTCAACTAAATGAACTGGATGGTCAAATGCCCGCACACATGGTAAATAATTAAGTAAACTTTCATGAAAATTCAATGGAAAAATGGTAGGAGGACTGAGAACTGTTAATGAAATTTACGCGCACTTATCGACGCCTTCTTTAAATGCCTTTAATGACTTTTGGCATTTAATTCGAGGGCAAGACTGCGTGATGCGGGAGGGGAATGGCAGATTTTTATGACTCTTAAACGTTTGAAGCGCAGGCTTTCATGTGTTGTGCGTGTCGTGACAGCAAAAAGTATTTTCCTCTCGACTCGTTTTCTTTTTTTTTTGGTTCATTTTTTAATTAGCCACCACATAAAAAGTGAAGTCAACGCTGGGTTAACCAGCAGCGGCAGCGGCAGCCAGCATGTCACATGTGGCGACAACAGCGGCAACGTGTGGCACGAGGCAGCGACAACATTGCAGCTGCCAACATTGCCACAGCAGTTGTAAGGTGTCGTTACAGTTACATCGCTCTTTTTTATACGCTATATGTGCTATTCCCCTATCAACCGAGGGGAGCGGCATTCCGCTCTTTGTTTTCATTTTTATTCCCACTTTTTTAATGTCCTGCACACACACAGCGCCAACTGTCAACGCTTTAAAATTCGCTGCTGGCCACGTGAGACATCCAGCTGGCCAAGATAACCATCTATGTAGGTACAGTATAATACGTTTAGCTGGTCAAGTGTTAATGGTTAATAGCAAAGGGCACGGATTTTGAAAAGCTCATTTAAAGCAATTACAATTGGGGTAATTGCATTTTAAGACTGGCAGGGCAAATGTAATAATGTCTATCAATTCCAATCGAATCAATCAACAAATGCAGTCAGCTGAGGCAAACAGTCAACATAAATAGAGCTGACAATCAGAAACAGACCTAGAAGAATATTATACACAAATACACGAAGTGCGTAGCGAACAACATAAACAGCAGACAGAAGACAATGAGCAGCCCTTGAGCTTATCAGCAAAGCTCTCGATTGATAAGAAAATTTGTGTATTGTGAGGGAGATGCCTAATTGCAGACTGATAATAATTGACTTGCGAAAACGAGGCGGCAAATTATCAAAGGGCGAAGCGACCTTAGCAGTCGAAACAATATATTAGTGAAACAATATACCCTGTAAATAATTTGGGAGCAGCAACAAGAATGGCAATGATATTTCTGCATTAATTTCCGTAATTTATTTAATGTCTCTAGCAACTGTGTCTCCATATCACGCTAATAAACAACAAATGAAATGTCCAACATATTGACTTGCTCCATAAATTAAAGAAACGCTAACAAAACATAGAAATAAAATGCAATTGCAAATAATTTATGCAAATGCCACGCGAGCTCAGCTAAATGCTTTTAAATGAATGCAGAAATAATAACAAAGATAAAATAAAACAAATACTGTTGAATAAATAAATTCTGCTTAGCAATTTGCAAAACATTTAACACGCCTGACTGCATGCGTAATACCCTGTAAAATCATCTACATAAATGTTGTGCACTTGTGAAACAGCATCAATCGCAACTGAGTATCTTTTAGCTTTACAATTTAGTTTTTCGCTGATTTTATTGCTAATTTAAATGGCGAATAAATAAATAATGGCGCAATGTGTTGGCACTGCGGTCTTTAGTTTATGCATTTTTGTTTCGTTGACATTTCTATGGACACCTGACACGATATTTTATTGATTGCCACGTGTTAAATAAATTATTTTTCGCGGCCATTCTATAGCAGCTCATTCATTATTGTAAATTAGAAAAAGACCAACGACAACAACGCAAATATTTGCATAAATTCCAACAATAGCATGTACAAAAAAAGTTCCATCACACGAGAGATTAATGGAAATTAATAAACAATGTAATTTGCCAAGCTAAAACATGGTTCACATTTTGATTAAAGTAATGTGAATATGCTGCGAATATAATTTATTTAATTATGCAATTTGAAACGCGCAGTCGAGTGTATTAAAATGATTAACTGAGGTAAGCAAACCAAAAAAAATTAATGAATGAATTAAATCTAATAAACCTTAAAATAAATACATTAAAAACAGTAGCATACTAAAAAAGTAAATCAAATGAACATATAGCGATATTTGGAGCAAAAGTGAAGTAAATTCCAGAACAGTAAATCTCAATAGCTGTCAATAAAACTGACGGCAGCTCTAAGTAAACCAAACAAAATATTGTACAGAGATTTACTCGGGCTTTTGGTCTTAAAAACAATACATGATAAATGCATTTGTCCATTTTCCCCATTCTCCCGACTCGCAGCCATAAAAACCAATTTTAAAAATGTTCACACAAAAACTACAAGTAGCAATAATAAAATTTTAATAACTTTTTTCGGGGTTCACTGGGCGAGGTCAGCAGCGAAGCCCTCATACCAGAAATGTCGTTAAATTTTCAACACAAATCAAAACAAAAATTATAAACCAAAATGCAGACGAAAATGGGCAATCAATGAAAATGGTCAGCGGGCTAGAGGGCAAAGAGACTGGACAGTTGTCAACCGAAAACTAATTAAATTAAATCAATAATAGGCGGGCAGACAACCAACTACCAGATGGCTAGGGGCAGTTATCGGGTCCACAGGGATTATACAAACCGTGCCCACACAATTAAAACTTGTGCCGCATTCAAAAACCCCCGAAAAACAGTTGACAAACAAAAGCGGAAAAAAAGAAAAAAGAAAAACAACAACGAAAAACTTTGAAATGAGCAGCAATCGAAATTGTTGGCGCAATTTTCATTGCCTACACGCTTGGGGGTCAGTGAAGAGGCGAAGGACACGAAGTGGTAGTGAGGTAGGCTCCAGCAGAAGTAATTATATCACAAAACATTTATAATTTCTCCACTGTTGGCGCAAAAAACCTTGACAATTGCCTTGAAACATGCAAAACGCGCATAAATTACCGCGAAAAGTAAAGTGAGTGAGCGAAGAAAAAAGGAAAATCGCTGGCAGAAAAGCAGAAAAACATTTTCCAACTGCCTGTCCAACAAAATGTAATTTTGCATTTAGCTTTTCAAAAGGCTCCACACAACAACAACAACAACAACAACAACAAATAAAAACGTAATTCGCAGATAAGCATGCGAAAAGTTAACAAACAACAACGCGCCACGCCCACCCCCCACAACCACCCGCAGTGTATTTGACATTTATGGTGGAAATAATTAGAAGCTTACTTATTGGCCAGAACAGCATGAAGCGTGAAAGTGAAGTGGAAATTATAATAATAAAGCAGAGCGAGAGCATGATGAGATGGAATATGGAATGAACTCACGATAGTGTCGAGCACCGAGTTCCGAGTTCACAGTTCATTCACTGTGCGGAGCTTGCCGCTTTGTGTGGCATTCAGTTAATGGCAGACATAATTATTTATTTCATAAATGAAGCGAGGCTTTGAATAAAACATTTAATGTATTAAAAGTTAAGCCGCATTTACGGCTGCTGATTACAACTATGAGGAAATGAAAAATATTCAAATTATGCCTGCCCTTTTTTTGTGGAGGTTTGCCTTGGTTATAGGAAATTAAATTGGAAGATAAGAAAAATATTTCACAACGGTTCAGAAAAGGGAAGTGGAAAGTTATTAAATAATTTTAATAGGAGCGGCAAAAAATAAGTACAAAAACATTAGATTAGAAAACAAGTAATAAAATATTTTTACAATCAAAAACAGGAACACAATATTATTGTATTATTCATATAAAAGAGCCAAATATTTATTTACAAATTAAATATTTTTAAACATTTCAAACTCAATTTATTGAATTTAACCAAATTCAAAAATAGTTTATGAAATAAGCCAAATTTATATTTAAGAAAATTACCAAACTCGTTTTCTCAGTATTCTATTAGCTTTTCCTCCCCCACAAAGTCTATTTCATAATTAAGGTATATCATTAAATATTTATATAGTAAGTGCCTATCCTTAAAGTCGTATTTCCCGTTGCTATTTTCGTATTTTATGAAGATTTGTCCGCTTGAATTGAGCTGTCCACATCACTTACAATTTAGTGAGAGCCAAGAGACCCTTACTCTAATGTATTTGCGCATTAAGTTGTTGATAACTCGCCACCTGCCTGAAGAATAAGAAGTTGCTGACCTTTTTTCGGTGGGTTGGGAAGGGAAGGAGATGGGAAGTGGGTAGCTTGGTGGTTGGAGACTTGGCTGTATTTGAGGCCAACACTTGGCTAATTACGGCCCAATTACAGTGTGTATTCACTTTTATGTGGCAGCAGGTCCCAATATAATTACGCAGAAAAATGAATTACATAATTAATAAACAAATTCAGCGCAGTGCTAATTAACTGCCTAGAAGCAGAAACAGCGACCCAGACAGTTGTCGAGACTGTGCCAGAGTGAGAGAGGGAGATGCAAGAGGCTAAGACTGGAGCTGGAGCTGGAGCAGCGAGTGTGTCAGGAGTGGGAATTAAAGCAGCAAAAGCCCAAAGTCAATGCCCAAAATGAAAGGCTCTTCAAAACACACCCACAAAACACACACACCCAACAACACACACTTCTACACATGTATTCAGTTGCTAACACACACATAGAGGAGAGGATAACGCATGTAAGCAAATGGTAAATGGTAGAAGGCAGAAAGCATATCGACTTAATTGCTGACAGCAGAGCATTAGACGCGACTGCGATGGCCAAAAAGTGAGGGGAAAATGAACAAAAAGTGGCATGTGTGAAAGAGAGAGTAAAAATGGTGGGCAAATTAAGTGAGCGAAAGAAAGATAGAAATAGAGTCATAAGTGCTTGAGGATGTGTGGAGCGTGTGGTGGGCCAATGAGTACTGGTGGATCAGCAAAAACACGAAAGAATTAGCAAAGAGATACAAGTGACGGACTAATAGATGCCCTAATTATTAGTAAAGGGATAAAGATAAACAAATAAAATATAATAAATATGTTAAAGGTATGAGAAAGTCGGAAAAGTACTTAAAAAATAGTTATTTGTAGCTAAATACTAAATACGAAATTTAGTATTTAAAATAACTATTTGATATTTAAAGTTTATCCAAATTAATTAATATATTTTAAAAGAAATACTTTTATTAAATTAAAAGACTTAAGAATAACTATTTCAAAGTTATTCTATACATTATCATTATTTTCCTTCGAGAGAACAACTCAATTGCAATACATTTATTTTGTTGCCATTTTGTAACACAAGCTCTTCTCGACAGTAAATTATGTAAATTAAGACGCGATCTCACAGCATACCCTTCTTACAGATCCAACAGGGTATCTCAACTGCGCAGCGCAATAAAAACGAAAATTAAACAAAAAGCAGGCAACAAAAGTTGCGTCACAATGAAAATCCCTTTTCAAACGCTGCCACACAAAAAGAGTAAAACAAAAATACAAACAACATTTGCCATTTGCCAGCCAGGTAAGAATAAAGTCCTCGATGAGGGGGCGAAAATGCCTGTGCGTGAGCTTGTGTGTGTGCGAGTGTATGTGTGTGTTTGCTCTGCTTAATTCAAATAAAATTGCTCGGCATTTGCCTTTTGGTTTTGTGCTGAAATTATTTTGTCACAAATAATAATAAACTAAACTGGGGGCCCAGCCCCAAAACAAGTCAGGCCGAAAGTGTACAACAAACATGCGCTATAATTTAGCTGGCTTTCATTGTTCTAGCGATTTTCCCAGGTGCATAATTTGCAGTCATTTTTCACGGCAAACAAAACTTGTTGTGTTTGCTTTACAGTGAAATGCTGTCCCCAAGCCGCATGATTTACTTACACAACAACACAAAAAAGCGAAAGTACTTGCCACAAAAGGAGGCAACTAAGTGGCAGTTTATGCTGCCCAAGAATATTCAGACATATGCATTACCTACTCGACTCTCGTCTCGTCGGCCAACTGCCCAGTGGCATGCCCCTTTGGAGCATTTTCACTGCCACAGGGACAACTATTTGAGTCCCCGGGGGCTCGTGTTGTTGCCCCGGCAGTTCAGCTAGTTTGCCTCTGACAGTGATGCATGCTCGTAAACATTTTAATTGGCACGCATTGCGACTCGCCGAGATGTGCCCAGATAAGGTAATGGTAATTGATAAAGCCATGACATAATGCCAGCGCCGAGCATATGCTGGCAGGGTTTTTGCTCACCTTAACAGAGTTGTAACAGCAGCCATAACAATAACAGTAAAGCTAACATGGCCAGTTGGAGCTAAATTGAGCAAAAGAGCCTCATTAAACATAAAAGTATTTTAACAATAATAAATTGCAGTTGCAACAACAGCAATGGCATTTAAAGATCCGTTTGTTAATAATAATCATATGAAAAGTAATCAATATTAATACAAAAATTAATAGTAAAATATTCATAAATATATTCAAGCACTTTAAGAAAACAAAAAATACATTTAATTGGTATAAAGTGTAACCCAGGTATTAAAAGCTGAGATGGATATCTTAATTGCTCACATTAAATTTAATGGCTTTAAAAGATGTAGTTCAATTAAGTTTGATAAAAAGAAAGTCAATCAAAAGAATGTAGTTAATGGTAACCGTTGGAAGATTTGTTTGAATACCAACCACAGATAACATTATGCTTTACAACTATAAAATATCTGAACGCCTGGATTTAAAGACAAACAAAATGATTTGGTCGAATTTAAAATACATGAATCAATAGCAGCAAACGAGCTAAATGTATGGAATACATATAAAAATGCTGGCTTCGTATCAAAACTATTTTGTTGTTAGAAATGCCAACATGAACATTGCCCCAGGGTTGCAGCAGGATAAATGGATGGAAAAGAAAAAGGAGTCAACAAGAGAAAATGCGACCATGTTAAATGGAACAAATTCAGTGCAATCATGCGGCAGCTCAGGGGACACAAGGGGTGGCAATGTTGGGACAGATGCGGGGCACAGTTGCGGTGGTGGTGGCGGTGGTGACGACGACTGAAACACACTGAGAGGGAAAACATGTTGCAAAATGTTCGAGAATGCAGTTTGAGGGCGTCATAAATCCAGCACAGCAATGAGAACAGCAATATGTTTATGGACGGACGGAGGCGAGGTGAACAGAAACGGGAACGGGAACAGGAGCCGAGTGTCCTTAGGATGCCAGGATGCGAGTTCAGCGCATAATAAACTGAAAATTAATGATTAGTTCGCTGGAAGTGTGAGCGACAAGTGGGAAAGTACGCGATGACAGGGCCAAGACAACGATATAGCATTCCTGGACTCTGTATTTACCTGTGGCCAAAACAGGTAGCAGACACAGATCCATCCCTTCCTCCCTCTCTCTCTCTCTCTCTCGCAGGTGCGAAAAATGTCACAATGTGTGCAAAAACAAACGATGACTGGCATAGAGAGAGAGAAAACAGTTTAATGAGTCTTGGCGTGGCTCTGATTCAGCTCGTGCCTTCCTCTTCCCCTCTGTCGTTGGCTTATCTTATCAACACTTTCGTTGACACTTTTCGACTGTCTCTCTTTCAGTGTGTGCGGGCCTGGCCTAAAAGTTGATTGAGGAATGCGCTGTTCCATTGCGTGTGTCATCATTCAACTGAACCTGGAGTTCTACCCACTTTTTTTTTGGTTTTTGCCAGCTGCCTTTTGCCGCCTTTTTGAGTCAGCTGCCCCCGTCAACTGATGTTTCGTTGCGATTGCGATTGGCCATTGTTCAACAGCCTGAAATCTGACTTTGTGTCTGACACCAACATAAAAATCCTGCAGCTCTCAGCTGCTCTTCGTCACAAAACATTAACAACCGGAAGTGCCTTACCTCGATTTAATAATCTTCAGCTCATCTGCTGCTCATCATGAACTACATGTAATCACCCCCAAAGCACTTCTGTGCTATAGTATCGTTGATATATGATACGCGTGCCTTATCAACTTGATGGGCAATCATTGAGCAGCACAATTGGTTTTTATTTTTGCACTATGACAGAGTCGAGTGATTTACTAATGAACTGAACGACTTGTAAAATTAATTGAATTTGGTGTGCACGAAAGATTAATTTGATTTAATTTTATTTTAAAAGTATCGCTGATAATTATTTAATGTGTGTACATCATTTCGTTGTGTCTTTATTTTACAAGTATATTCTTATCAACAATTTCTTTGCTATTCGTTATCTTCCTCCATTTGTGTTCATTTTATTGAGAAAATTGTTGCTTTACTTGTTTTCTAATATAATATTATTGTACAAATATATAGATAATTTCGTTTTTAAACTACGCTAGCTATAAAACAAATTTAATTAAATAAATTGCAAAACAATTGTCAAGAATTCGAATTTATTTGAATTTAAAATCAAAAGGACTTTATACACAATATTTTTATAGCCATATTTATAATTTCAAAATGTAATAAAAATTTAAGAAAATATTCAACAAAATCATACTAAAAATTAAACCAATCTTTTGAGTTTATTCAATAATTTTTCAAAAACATAATTTCAATTACTTCCCAAATCCTTTACCAGCATTAACAATAATAGTGCTATGTATAGTGATTTTTGGTTGTTGTGAAAAGAATCTATAAATATGTTTCTGCTCTAAATCCTTTATAAAGAAATGCGAAACTTTAAAGAACTCTTGATTCGCTCTACTTTTCCATTATTTAAAATGGCACTCTGCCTTTTGCTCAACTCCAGTTTGTTTTTTGTTCCGTGGAAAAGTGAAAGAATGCAATTTGTTTACAGTGACAACTGTGCAGTTTTTTGTAGGCAACCTTTACTGTAGTCAAGAAGCTGTGAATTATTTTTCGCTTTTCATTTCTATAGCGGTATTTTCTATTCATAGTCACCGCTCTCACTTTGTCTCTACAGTCGTTGTCTACCTGTCCCCTCTTGACCTGTCTCGACGCGTCTCGTCGTTATTTGAGTCCTTCGCATCTCTTTTGTTTTCGAGGCGCGCTGCAATTTGTCACTTTTCGCACTTGGCATGTCCTTTTGCCGTCTTGTGCTGTCCTGTTTCGACTGTTTCGGAATAGAGGGCGACACTTGAGTCCTTGCGCCATATTAAAATCTTGTTTGGCGTTGACATTTCACAGATTCGAGCTCTGTGAAATGGAATTTTGTAATTGCGCACCTATTGCAGCAGCAGCAGCAGCAGGTGCTTAAGCAGCCCAAAATTAAATTCCAACTAACTTTAAGATCGGGTTCGCACCCACGCCAAAAGATGAAGTCGAAGCCCAAACCCAACTCAAGAAACTTATCGCTAAATTAGCGTGCCAAAGTTGTTAGATTGCGACACTTGGCAACCCAGCAAACAAACAAGCTAAAGAACAGACAGTTTAGAGTCGACAGAGTCTGAGGAAAACGCGGCTGGGGCGGGGTTGAAAAATGCTTAAGGAAAAACAATTTTGCATGAAAAATGTGCGCGACGCGCAGACGGACAAACGAAGGGCCATACATTTCCGTGGCAGACAGGCAAAAAGGAAAACAACAGCAACGAGAACGAGAACGCGACAGCAATAGGAACTGGAACTGGGAAGAGATGAAGGATGTTAGCCAGGATGTGGTCAGGATGCGGTTGCCTGCCTGGTATGCTTGTATTTGTTTGCCCAACAGATAGCTTGCACTCCACAAGATATAAGCTCTTTGGCTGTCTTAGGGGTATCTTTAATAAGTATCTTTGGGCATTCTAATAGGGTTTATCGGCTATGACATATGAAGGTGTTTTCTGCTTGGTCTTTTCTCATCGCAACATTTTACGACTGCTTTCCAGTCAATTTAATTTAAACAATATATTTATGAAAATTAATCTACATTTGATATTCCTATAATTTAATTCTATTTAAATCTACTTTTAATTAAAATTGAGTTCTTTAGTTCTGCCCGAAACGACAAAAAACTCATTAGTTCTCGATAAATAGTTTTCTTCTGGTACTTCCTTCAAATTCAGTTTTACTCAATGCTAAAAACAAATTGCATATTTATAATATTTTAATAATCTAGATGGATCCTTTTTAATTTCTTAATACTCAAGTACAATATTTTAAATAAAATATTTATTAAAATTTTGTAATTTCGCTCAATGGCTAAAATCAAAGCCTCTCCACTATGAGATAATTTCCTATAATTCAGTAAAATTTCTAGTTATAAAATTTTTAGAAATTCTTAATTCAAATAGCATGTAAATATTTATGAAATTGAAACTTCGAGTAACTCTAGACAAGTGATAACTGCAAAATGATACCAAAGAAATTCCCATCCGTTCTAAATTCGAGAATAAATTATTGAATTAATAGCAAAACGTATCAAACTAAAATTCAGAATTCTTATCAATACTAAAGTTCTAGATAAATAATTTCTGAATTCAAATAAACATTGTCAATTGAAGAATGTATTTATAATTCGAAGTCTTCATTTTAGACGTGTGTTAACTGCAAAAGGATGCCAAAGAAAATCCCCAATTTAAATTCGAGAATGAAAATAAAATAAAATCGAGGATACAAATTCTTAAATCACAAGTTCCAATAAATACATTTTAAAATTCCAGAATAAAATCTTGTTTAATACCAAAACGTATCAAAAGAAAATTCAGAATTCTAATATAAGTTCTATATAAATAATTCCTGAATTCAAAAAAACATTGTCAATTGAAGAACTTATTCACAATTCGAAGTCTTCATTTTAGACATGTGATAACTGCCAAAGATAATCCCCATTCCAAATTCGAGAATAAAATCTCTAATTAAAATAAAACCGTATCCAAAGAAAATCGAGAATAAATACATTTTAAAATTCCAGAATAAAATCTTGAATTAATACAAAAACGTATCAAAAGAAATTCGAGTTCCAGGTAAATAATTCCTGAATCTATGCAAATAAACAATCTCATATTTATAATTCGAAGTCTTAAGTTTACACATTGGATGACTGCAAAATTGAAAGAAATTCCGATGTGGTGTGGAGGGGAAGGTCACTCACCTTTTGTGCCTTGCAAGTGACGTTGATGGACTGCACCTCGTGCGTCTGGTGGCGCTGCTCCCCGATGCACTGGCCACAGGCGGGCATCTTGCAGTTGAGACAGTACTGGGACAAGGTCTCCTCGTGCTCCCCGCAGACCGATTCGCGGGCCTGGGCGGCGCCACGTGGCTTGACCAGCGTGTGCTTGGCCAGCGGGCCGCGGGCGGGATGGCAGAGCTCGCGGCACTGATCGCAGTAGCGGATCTCGCACTGCTCGCAGATGAGGGAGGCGACCTTGGGATCCGTTTCGCACATTTGGCAGCGCAACGCCTCGCGGGCGCAGAAGCGATCCACAATGGCCTCCATGGCGCGATATGTGGGCAAGTTGCGGACGCCGCCGTCGTCGAAGAAGACGAGCTTGCGGCACAGCGGACACGTCAAGCAGTAGGCGGCGCCCGGCGGCGCCACCACCGATCCCTGCAGCAATCCCTGCAGCTGCCCGGTGCCGGCATACGAGACGGGCCGCGACGTGTTCGAGCAGCAGACGACCCCGGAATCGGCCTCACTGAAGATGCTCACCTTGTCGGACTGATCCTGGTCCGAGGTGACGCTCTCGCTGCCCGTCGCCGAGCTCGCCGTGCTCGCCGCCGAGCTGTGTGAACTGTGTCGTGTGCCGGCTGCAGCGACGCCACCTCCAGCGACGCCGCCTCCCGATCCGGCCTGGCCATTGACATTGGAGGCGCCTCCTCCGCCTCCGCCGACGCCATTGGCGGCGACCGCAGCCGCTCCTGTGTAGGGCGTCTGGATGTCGAGGGCGCAGCCCAGGCAGAGGGCGTGGAAGCAGGGCAAGAGCACGGGATTCGCGTAGAGCTGCTTGCAGGTGGGACAACGCAGTTCGTCCTCCATGTTGTTGCTGTTGCTGCTGTGTGATTGTGCCGTTGTAACGGTTCTCGCTAATCGTTTTTGCCAATTGGGCACACTTTTTTCTTTTGCTTTGCTGCTTTCTGCACTAACTGTCAACTGTTATTTCCCGCTAGATATGCAATTCAGCGTTGATTACGCATTTTGAACAGTTGCTTTCGATTCTCTTTTCACTTTTTGCACTCTCAAATTGTTTGCACTCGAATTCTTGCGAACAAAACTCGCGTTCTCACTTTTCCTGCGAATTTCGTCGTCCGCTCTTCACTCACAACACGTCCGCTCGCTGTAAAAGTTCGTCGTAGACTAAACTGTTAAGCGGCTGTTAAGCGGCTGCATGCCGCCACGCTCAACCACGGCTGTTAGCGTAACAGTCGCTTGCATGTTCGCTTGCAACCGCAACAGTGGACGAAACTTGACGAAGCAACAACAGCACACAATTCGTTGAATTCAAATTTTCTTATCACTGTTAATGGTTATGCGTGTGCTGCAACTGTTATTGATAAGCAAACAGTTAATTAATCAAAAGCCAATTGATGTTGAATGGAACTGCAGCAACAAACAACAGCGTTGTAGTCTCTATATGTCAATTATGAAATGTTTGATAAATGGTTCATCCATTGATAACATATGTTTACAAACACATTTGCGTAATTGGAATAATTTCAAATATTTATTCAATTTTTTGTTATAATTTTTGTCATTATATTATCAACAAATGTTGGTCTCTCTAGTTTTTATAGTACTTAAGATTGATTTGAAAATAATTATAAGATTTAAATAGATTCTATTTTAAAAGAATAGAATAATATAATAAAATTAACCAAGCACCAACGAACCAAAAATGTAACAGTTTGGTTTCCAAATGAAAAACGTGACTACAACGCACGCTGTTAAATGTAGCATGACTTGTGCGAGCCGGCATTCAAACATGTTCGAGTTCGATTGCGCTCTGTGCACTGCAACAGAATTTATTGCGCGCGCCAAGAATCTTAGCATAGAATTGTTGTTGCTTGCAGTCATTGTTGTTGTTTTTGTCTACCGAAAATTCGTTGAAATTTGAAATTCGATCGTGAATCGTGGTCGATGACAAGAAATGTTAACGTGGGCATTTTGTAGGCCACAAAAACAGACACTTGTTTTTTTTTCGGGACAATTACCTGTGCTAGATAAAGGGCAGTGAGCGAGAGCGAGAGAGGGAGAAGGAACGAACTGATAACAAACGTGGAACGAAGTCAATCGTCAGACCGCTATCGATAGCAACAGAAACACAAACAAATTGATGCATGCGTGAGTTGGACTGCAGCTAAGTTAATCATAGCCACAGGTAACAACAACAGGTAACTGATAAGGCGACAAGAATCTCTCCATATGGCCGAGAGGTGTCAGACAAGCCGCGGATCAACAGCAATAACACAACAAATATGTATGTATGTATGATTATTTGTTTTGTTTGGTTGCTTGTTGTTGTTGTTTGTCATCGTCTGCAGGTTTATTTAGACATCGAATCAGGCATTGAACGAAAGCCAGAGGCAAACAGAAAAGCGAACGAAAAGGAATCGATAGACTTAACAACAACGACAAGCAGCACAATCATGATAGCAACAACAAGAGTTCGAAACACAACAACTACAACTACAACAACAGCAGTACTATCGACAACAACAAAAACGTGCGTAATCCGTTTGACTTAATAAGCCACGCTCTCAATTTGTGTTTGCTGTCCACGGACGTCAGCGTGCGTGTGAGCGAGACACACTGTGTGCAGCACATGTGAGTGCGAGCGAGGCGAGCAGTGGGAGTTGGGCCAAACGGTACCTGATTTCAGTTTCTTTTTCGTTCCCCTCCTCCCCCTGAGCAATCGACACGTTGCCTATGCAAATATTGACATGCAGTGTTGATGTTCATATGCGTAATTTGCCTCAATCTATTATTGAATTGATGTTTGCTCTAACTGTCGCTGTCGTCTGTCTACCAGAATGTTCCACCCCGCCCCATCCTCCCTATTAGTTACTTGCATAAAAATAGCTGCTCGGAATTACAGCAAAGGCGCCTAATTGCTTGTATTTGTATTGTTATTGATTTGAGTGGATTTGTAAAAGGTGCGAGCGATTTCAAATTAGTGCGGTCGACGAAATGATACCCTGGAATTAATAAAATAGACTGTTCATTTTTTGTTTGTATATGTATGTACTTACATGTGTATAAGAATTCTACGAAATCTGGCCGTTAAATTTAAATACCGCAAATAAAATGTTAGGAATTATGTTAATTAACATTAATAAATCGAACGATTAAAATCGATAAATTTGTTGAACTCTGCCAACCCTAAATATTCAAAAAAGTCATTGACTAATAACGAATTAACCCTTTTTTATGCTGCTTAGTATATAATTTATGTAATTTTATTTTTATTTATAAGTATAGAGTTTTATATTTAATAATGTATTATTATCAGGGGAGTACTTCTGCTCACAATCAATTTAGTTCCTTTATCAAATAATAAAATTAATAATTGTATTATAGTTTACAAATAATTATGTTTAAGAAAACTTAATATTATGGGAAAAAATATATCGAAAAAACTACATAAATATGAACTTTTAAACTAAGAATTAAATTCTAAACGAATTGCTTATTATACACTATATATATAAAATATAAACGAAGTTGATTCTAAATTTATTTGAAGTTTCAAATTTAAATTTATGTTTAGCAAATGGGCTACATATTTAATTCTAATATTTTTGATATATTTGATAAACACATATTTTTATCAATTTGAATAATAATATTTAGTTTTAATGAATACTATAATCCATGCCATCTCTATATTTCTTAATTCTCTAGTCTAGACTCTCAGCACTTATCCGTTTTCTAATTATTTCATTTTAATTGCCATCAACTGCATCCCGAATCGCATTCATATATTTGAAGTGTAAATAATCAGAGTTTATTAACAGTGCCGCTTGGAAGTACTTTGCCCCCTCGTGGAACTATTTCTCAACTGTTAAATAGACTTCCTTCCGGTTCGTATGCATGCTGAATAAAGGCTCAACCGCCGCCCATAATTCACAGTGAATAGTTGCAAAATATTTAAAAACTTTTAACACATTTTCGTCGTCGTAAGACCGCCAAAATCCCAGTTACACTTTCGCACCCTTAACCAGAGCGGGCTTTTGGCCCGCTTTAAGATCATATATCATGTCGTGTTACCAGTCGCCATCATGGCCAAGGACATTCACAATATGCGCGCATGCATAAAAACGCAATAATAACAGCCGAAAATTCACTCGCACACACACACACACACACACACTCACACTCACACTTGGACACCCTTTCTGCGCGTTGGTGAAAGGGAGTATTACTTTTGGTCACCGCGGGTGTTAAACTTTTTTCCCCGTCGTTCTCTTTTTTTTTGTGGCTCTTGCCTTCACTTTTTTCAGAGAGTTTTACAAAAAAAGGAGTGCTCACTTTTTTGGGCACTCGCTTTGTGGAAACGCGTTTATATGTGCGCGTGTGTGTGTGTGTAAGTGTGTGTGTGTGTGTGTGACATGGAGCCATGCTTTTACTTGGCAACAGCTAAAGGCTCTTTTATGCGTTCTGTCGTGTTCCAGAAGCACAACCAAAAGCAGACGCGTCGCACCGTCCACAAAATCCGTTTCCCCGTTGCCCGTTGCCTGACCAACAACAACAACAACAACAACATCAGCAGCAGCAGCAACAACAACATTATTAACAGCAACAAGAGCAACAACAACAGCAAGAACAATAAAACAACAACATACGAACTCAACTATAATAACTAGCTAGAGTATTGAGACTATTTGGAGTTGCTTTCATGATATCCTGGAAATTTGCAGTGCATAACTGCATACAAATTTATAAATTATAACAATAGTAAAAAATAAGTAAAAAATAAATGTTGTATTAATTTATAGTATTTGCAAAATAAAACATTGTACTTAACTTAATAAACTTTACCATTTCTTTTAACTACTCTAACTTTAGAAAATGCAATAAGATATTCTTCACCGGTCCAAATTCGAATTATTAAATATGCCAGAAATTAATTTATTAGAAATATTGCAAAAACAAATGGATTTGTTGCAATTTTGTTCATTTTTTAAAATTCAATAAAATGTTTTTAAAAAGTGCAATTTCAAATCATTAGTTAGAATGTTAGAATGTTAGAATATGCAAGCATTTTCATTATTAAACATATTGAAAAGTTGGAAACCAAAAAAAAACAATAAAATGTTTATAAAAGTGCAAATTCAATTCATAAATAGTAGTTTACATTTTACAGAATTTAAATTATTATAAATATTGCAAATTTTTTAATATTTCCTTCTTAGTTGTGCATAATTTTAAATATTCTGGAATTGACTATGCCAGAAATGTCTATACAATTAAAATCCTTGAATATCAATTACTTTAAATTAGTATTATTAAAATAAAATATTAAAAAAATATTGGAGGTAATATTGATATTTTCTTTTAAGTAAAGATATTTTCTTTAAAATACTTAAATATCACTTACTTTGAATTAGTTTTAGTAAATATTACAAAAATGACCGTGTCAATTTTGACATTTTTTTAAATTTATAATTTCTTACTTCGTAATATTCGTTGTAATTGTAATATGTTTATGAACATTAAAATTAATCATTTTTGTTGAAGAAATTCGTATTTCTTTATACGTACATACATACCCTTATTTTATTTTTCAGATATTTCTGCTATTTATCAAAATAATTATATTTTGCAGCTATTTCTGCAATTTATCATGCCGAACCAAACTAAAATAGTCCAGGGTGTGGCGAACAACAATATGCAAAAAGTTTAAACAAAAAATGTAAAATGGAGTTGCCTTGTTTTCCCACATACACGTTACAATGTGCACAAAGTGGGAGGAGTGTGGGCGGAGGGAGGGCGAGGCATGCCACAGGGATGCAAGCATATAATAAAAACTCTTTTTTTGCGGCCCCAGGCGAACAGTTGTTGCTCCACTGATGCTGCCCCTGCCCCAGTCTCTGCTGCTGTTGCTGCTTCATGGTTGCTGATGTTGTTGTCTGCTTGGCGGGCAGGATAACATCGCCAAATGAGATTAGGAAGGACATTCGCGTATTTAACACACAGACAGGCCAACGCAGAGTGTGGGAGTGTGGGAGAGAGAGAGAGAGCCTGAATGGAGCGGCGTGCAGCTGCTGGGGCAGCAACCAGTAGGATATCCTGGCTGCCTGTTATGTCGAGTACAACCACAGGCGGTCCAATTGGGAAGCTGGACGGACAACTGGACGCCGAGGCGAGTTCGAGCTTGAGTTGCGCTTCACTGGGCCGCTGTGCGGCTTGTGGCAAGGCATCCATGGAGACTGGGCGAGCGACGTCTGCTAATATTGGGGCCCAAGTTTAGCGCCTCTGTTGTCATTGCAGGAAGTTGCAACAGTTTGAGGCAGTGTAATTGCTTTTTTGTTTGTCGCTGCGAGCGAGCTGTGGCATCGCCAGATATCACAACACTTTCGGGGTTGACTGCAGAAATTTTTAATTAGATTTTTTGATTCTTTTTTTTTCGTGTGCTTTTTTTTGCTCGTAATTTTCGTAAACTTCTTCTTTTTTCGCCCGAGGTTCATTTTCGTATTTTAGCAAATGACACTCGCGTTAAATGGGGGATTTTTTTGCGGGGTTTTGGAGGATATTCGAGGGGCTTTCCCAACGAGTTAAAACACTGCTAACGTGCAAGTTATGAGCCATGACAAATTGCTTGCCGTCTATTTGGTTGAGTTTCTTCTAACCAAGTTCTAAAGTTAATTCCACTTTTGGTTAGCGATAAGCCCGGCTGGTCAAATGCATAAATTTGGCCAAGTAAATGCAGAGAACGTCGCGGGATTACAAGTGCTTGTTTTTGCTGTAAAGCGCGAAATAATTATTATTTAATAGCATCAAAAATCTTGACTTGCTAGAAAAGTGGTTTTGTAATTCATAAATAGTCGATGGGAAAAGCGTAAAGTGAAATTTTATTGAACGCTGCAAAGTAAACTAAATTTCTGTAAAATTCAGAAATTATTTTTAAATTTACAAGCTACAAATAAAACCAGTTACAATTATTATTATTTATTATTGAGTAGGAAATTTAGTTGAATTTTAGAAACTATTTATAAACTCTCAAGCTTCAAATAAAACCAATTAAAATTAATTATTGATTATTGTGAAAGAAATTTCTTTGAAGCTTAAAAATTATTTATAAATTCTCCAGCGCTTCAAATAAAAGCTGTTACAATTATTTGTATTCATAATTATGTTAGAAATTTCTTAGAAATGTGGAAGCTATTTATAAATTCTCAAGTTTCAAATAAAACCAATTATTATTGTTATTTTTGTAGTTCAATGGAACATTTGCACTTTATTAATATTTTTATAATTTCTCATTAATAATAGATAATGTTCTTGTATTGAGAACAGTTACTAATGGATGCTACTGAAGAGACGAAGGCATCATTAAAACGCAACTATCCAGCTCTTGATGTGCACTATAAATTCTCAGATGTCCAAAAGGTAATTGAAAATTTACAGCATTTTCTTAACAGAGAAGGAGCAGCAGTATTTGTTGTAGTGGCAAGCAACTACGGTGCATCAATTATAAATGCACTCGATAAATTATTGCCAAGTATTAACTCGGCTTTCAGGCACATCAACAGCAGCCACAAGTGCAACCAGTCAACACACACACGCACACACACATACCACACCTGGTTAAGTATTTGCTGTGTGTATTTATACAAAAAATTATTTTCGTTTATTTAGCCAAGAGAGTTGGCCAAACAAACTACAGCAAAGTTTCTTGCCAAGTTCTTGCATACACTAACTGAGGGTATTATGAAGTTACGAGTGAATAATAATAATAAATAAGTATTATCATTAACTGCAATCATTATTTATACAGTATCTTGGTGTCAACTTAATTCTATTCAAAGATATCAAATGCAGACAAAACCATTGGAAAACTCTTTTTGATTTTTTGTTATCTTTTTATTTGTAAAATTATTTAATCAAAACGGTTCTTAATATTTTTTTATTATATGTTATTTATAATAATAACTGAGGTAACTGTTATGACCGAAATATTTAGGTGCTGAGCGAGAAATGATTAATTTATAATTATTATCATTATTTAGGTATTATTTTATTGTCAGCTAAAGTATATTAAATTCTAAATACCGACTTTTCATTTTTAACACAATTTAATCGATCTAGTTTTTAATTACGCAGTTTTAATAATTGTAATCATTAACTATAATTATAATTTAGGTATTTTCTTGCCCGCTTCATTCTTTTTAAAGATATCGAATTTTAAATTCAGTGATTTTATTGAACTTTTTATAAATATTTAAAATAAAATAATCAGTTCAGTTTTTGTTTTTAACTCTTTGTAACATTAATAATTATAATCATTAAATAAAGTAATTATTTTTATTTTATTTTATGTCAGTGTTATTCTATTCAAAAATATCGATTTCTAAATTAAAAAAAAAATTTTAAATAAATGATTTGTAAAATAATTTAATCAAAAAATCAATTTTTTTATTATATATAAATTTACATAACCAATAGTTGTAAGTGTATTTTAGCTTCGTCTTCCTTGGAAACTTCTACTTTTCTTTTCCTTGTACTTTTTTTTGTTGGCATGCTTTTGTTTTATTTTACAGTTTTTATGCTTGCACATACATGTTTGTGTGTGTGCGTATTTGGTTCGTGTCTGTGTGATTGAGTGTTTGCGTGTGTTTGAGTGCTGGTGTTGGTGTTGGTGTTGGTGTTGGTGTTGGTGTTAAGCACTTCCGCTTGGCTGCTCGTCTGACATGCGTTCCACGTTGCCAGCTGTCGTGCCACAACATGAGGCAAGGCTCGCCCTGCCCCAACAACAGCAGCTTCCCAGCACCTTTTGGCTTCTGACAGCTTGTTCAAGCTCTCCCCGCAACAAGCATCCCTCCGCCTCCTCCGCCCCCTCCCCCCTTGCCGCATCACACACCGAAACTGAAACTTGGTTTGATTTTTCATTAAGTTTTTCAGGTGAAGCGCATTTGCTCCACTTGTTTTTCTTTTCGCTTTGCCCTTTTTCTCTTTTTGTATCGTTAGTTAAAATTATTTTCAATTAGCAACCAACATGACGTCCTTGCTCAGGACCCAAGTCAGCTCTGCATTGGTATTGGTGTGTGTGTGTGTGTGTGTGTGTGTGTGTGTGTGTGTGCTCTGAGCAAATTGAGAGCAAGTTCTATTGAACTGCGAGCATTCAGCGTTTTGCTCATTTCCTGTTTGGCTTTTCTTGTGGTCTGTTCGCCTTTTCTGCAAAAATGCAAAATAAATTATTCATTGGCTGTGCATTATGCAATTCTTGAGCAGCAACTTGCACTGCATTTTATTATAACAAATTGAATATTTTCTGGTTCAAGAATCATGACATAAATACCAGCTAAAAGCATCTGGTGGCTACAACTCTTTTTACTTACATTACATTTTTGGGACAAATTTTATCAACATAATTTAAAGAATTGCATTTACATTTTAATTCATAAAATTTAATCAAACCCGAATTAATTATATTAATTTACAGAAATTAAAAACAAAACTTGAAATAAATATGTAAAGTAATAAAAGCTGTAATCAATAAAAAATTATATTAATTAAATATTTAACATATTTTGTTTACCAGCAGTTCACATATTCATTCTTATTTGTACTCTCCATTCTAGTCTTATTGTTATTATTATTATTATAAATTACATTTTAGAATAACATTTTAACAAAACTATTTTCTTTCAAATTTGATTTCATGGAATTTAATTAATTTAAAACCAAACTTGAATACAAATAATAATAGTAAGCGCTGCAATCAATAAATAAATAATAAAAATTATTTATTAAATATTTAAAGTAAAATCTTACAAGACAATTTAACGATTTTCATTCAGTTTTGAATACATAAAATTTTAATAAAAAGTATTATTATGTCTAAAATTCATATAATAATTTTCTCTTATTCATTATTCTCTCTTGAAGTAAAATTTTACCAAAAGAATGTAAAGATTTTCAATTAAATTTTAATTCACGAAATGTTATCTTTAATTCATAAAATTAAATACAATACTAAAGGCCCCAGCAGCCAATTATTAAGAATGTATTAGCTTATAGTTTTAATTATATGTTACCAAATTCTAAATAAATGAATAAATAAATAAATTATGCAAAAGTTTAATTTAAATAATGAATATAGGCGCTGTAATCAATAAAACATGTTTTAATATAAATTGTTCTTTTAAAGTATTTTTATTTCATTCTTCTCTTCTTCATTATTCTCCAAGTTGCTGAAAAAAATACATCATAATTTCAGAGCCACCGCAAACAATGAGCGTAACCAAAGACCAGCAGTCAGAATAGTTGTGAGCTCGACTGCATGGGGTTGAAAAAGTGTAGCGTAATTAAATGTTTTTGAGGTCTGGCCATATGAGATGTTGAATATTTGGTTGCATCCCATTGCAGGATGATCCAGCGGGGCCAAACAGCGATGGCAAACAAAGCAAAGCATACGCACTTTGGGGAAACCAGTTGCAATTATGAAATTTTAGACATTTTTATGTAGTAAATGTCTGTGAGAATGCTTCATCCACCCCACAGGAGAGCCACAGCTGTAATTTCCTCTTGGAGCAAGAGACAAGAGCGCAGTTTGGTTATGGGATATGGCTTAAATGGTCTTGGTCTGCAGTTGAGAGGGTGTCTTGTCTATAGGGTGTTCAGCAGTCTAGCTTTAATTAAATTGTTTGCAAGTCAAATTATGAAATCGGATATTTTATACGAGTAACTTTTTTTGGAACTGGGCAATGCTGCCCAGAATAGATTTAAAGTTGCAGAAAGTATAGGAAAATTAATAACTATTCAAATGTAATCTATATTACGAAAAATGTAATTGTATTTTTTGCACTTTTTAATTTTTGTTATCTTGTGGAAAGTTTAATTTATTTGAAGAGTTGTTTGCTCGCAAGTTTGCTTGAGCAATTTTTCAGTTAATTAACTATTTCTTTGAGAACGAGCCCCAAAAGTATGCAATTTAAATGAAATATTTCGAAAACAATGAACATTCGAAAATCCTCCCATTGTTGCCTGTAGTTCGTTATCGTTCTTGTTGTGGTTATCGTTATTCCTGTTGTTGTTGTTGCACAAACAACTGCGAGAACAATGTGAGAAGCCGGAGAGCCTTAACCCCATACGTACCAGCTTACCAGCACTTGAGCCAAACCTCAAAAGCAAAGCAAAAAGAACTAAACAAGTTTGCTGCCATTTTGCCCCCTGCCAACGTTTTGTCCATTGCCCGTTTCTCATTCAGATGCAAATCCGAAGGCAAATCTTCAAATGACTTCGATTGGTTTTGGTGTTGGAAAGCGGCTTTTGTTTTGGAACATCAAATGCTGGTTAGGCTTCTGTCTGCTTCTGTCTGCTAGCCAGGGTGTCGCTGTTATCACTTGCCCTGCAGCTCACAGCTTCATCCAGCTTCCATGTCTTTGCTCCAAGCCCGAGAACAGCACAACAGCAGACCATGTAGAACATGTAAATGGCCGCCATCCCCCAAAAACACAATGGCGACCAAAAAGCATTTTAACGAATTTATTTCACAACAGAATTGAGGCATGTTTAAGTTGCACTTCAGCTTTTCCTTGTGCGTGTGTGTGTGTGTGTGTGAACTTATGAGAAGCATTGGGCCAAAGCCAAAGGCTGTGTTGCCAACAACACCCAATTTCCGCTTGGTCAAGTGACATGATTGATGCGTCGATGATGCTGCAGGCCTGATACTGATGTGACTCCGACCGCAAAACAACAACATTATAAACAGCAGAGTGGGGCATGACACTGACATCAAGTAGCCGACACGTTGCAGCCTAGGTATGACAAAGAAGCTGAAATCTTTTCTAGAAATATTTAAAAATTTATAAATATTTGGGAACTTAGAAGTTCAATATGCGAAGCCGACGTCGGCTATAGGATTATTTAAAAAGTTGTATATATTTGGCACAAGATATGACAAAGAAAGTAAAAGTTATATAGAAGAAGCCGAAATCTGCTATAGAAATATTTAAAAAGTAATAAATATTTGACACAGCAGCCAAGGTATGACAAAGAATTTAAAAGTTCTATATAAGGAGCCGAAATCTGATCTAGAAATATTTAAAAATTGATTAATATTTTGCATAGCAGTCAATATATGACAGAGAAATTAAAAGTTTAATATAAGGAAATCTGCTTTAAAAATATTTACAAATTGATATATATTTGGGACAGCAGCCAAGATATGACAAAGAATTTAGAAGTTCTATATACGAAGCTCTCGAAATATTTAAAAATTGATTAATATTTAACATAAGATAAGACAAAAAAATTAAAGGTCCTAAATAAGAAGTCAAAGTCGGCTCTACAAATATTTAAAAATAAATGAATGTTAACTTTTGTGATCTGATTTAAAAATACATTTATTCAGTTTAATATAAGTTACCGATTTCAAATCTTTAATTTTTCGATGCGTTGTTACTTGGAAAAACAATTAGAGCTGAGACAGGAGCGAATTCGAGTGACATTGTTTGCAGCTTTTCTGCACAAATTGTGTTCTGCAAATGATTAAGTTTTCATTTACAAAATGACACTTTTATTTTCTTCACACACACACATACACACACACACATTCACTTGTCAGTTGTGTGTACAATATTTTTTGGCAGCTTTTTCGCACAACTTTTTCCCCCTACTTCTATCCAGAGTCCGGCATCTGGCATTGTCAGCAAGGAGAGCATTTAAATAAAATGTACTTGCAATAAATTTTGCACAGAGAGAGGGAGAGGGAGAGAGAAAGCGGCTTGTACTTTGGGCTAGCCACAGGCTCTTGTCTGATTTAAATATTTAATCTGATTTTCCATTTCAATGCCTCTGCCTGCCATGGAAAATTACAATAATTCTGCATATGGTCCAGACACTTGGATATGTATTTTGTTTTTCTATGCCATGTTTGCTTTTAAGTGGCTCGCCAAACACTTGACCAATCTATTTTCTCTGTTTGGCCACTTGGCGACTTGCAACATTTTGGCCACAAATACGATTTACTTTAGCATTATTGTTGAATAGTGGCAAATGCAGCTTTAAAAGCCTTTCAACTGTTGCACAAAATATGCATTTGGTATTTGGCGAAATAAGCACTTCAGCGGATTGAATTTGCTTCAATAAATCCACAGAAATTAAATCAGTGAGAAAAATTAAATATTTGCAAGTTATTTAACATGTGTTTTTGGTAAATCTTTACAATGAACTTAAGACCTGTATTGTTATTTAGTCTAACAGTATTTAAAAACAAAACTTGTATCACTATTGTTTTCAAATGATTTTTTTAAGCCGTTTAAAATCTTCAAATGTTTTCTTAACCTGCGTTTAAATTACTGATAATTTAAACAATGCGGAAAACAATCTACGAATATGCACTTTTTTGCAAAAGATGCACAGAAATGTAAAGTATTAAATCAATTGGAAAAATTAAATATTTGCAAATTATTTAATATGTATTTTTAGTAAATCTTAAGAATAAACCAGCTGTTTAAATTTACTTGGTTAAATGTATACACATTATTTGTTCACTTCATTTAACATTTCATTCAAATTATATACAATTCACTTACGTATTATCAACTATAACAGGGGAATGCAAACTTTAACCTCAATTAAATTGGCAGTTAAACTGACACTTAACTTTAATTATAAATTACCTAAACAGTTATAAAAAAAAGACTTAAATGCAGCTAATTATTGATGATGTCCCGGACATGTACTTCTTGCCTGTTATTATTCGAATCCATGCAAGCTTAAAAATGATTCTCTAAATACTGTTCTTTACTCCTCAACTAAAGTTCTCCCTTGTCAACCATTTCCATCACCCGAAACATGCTGTCGTAGAGTAACTTTTTTACATCGATGGCAATTATAAAATCCAAATGACTAAATTGTGAATAGGCCAACAATTCATCGTGCACAACATTTGGCAGCTTCTTGCGCAAGTTTTGCACATCCTTGTACGAAGTTAATCTATCGTTTTTACTATAATACAAGGCAACTTTGCAGTTGATGTTTTCCACCTTATACTCGGGAGGAATTCGACTGCCATATTTTCTAAGGTTCACGATTGGATTAAAATAATCAAACTTGGAGAAGCCGCCGGTCGTCAGCAGCTGTTGATAGTGTTCAAGCGCTTTAACCGAGGATCCTGCCAAGTAATGGCTGAACATCAATGGGGTGAGTGTCTCATTGAACTGTGGACTATCCATGCCCATCACCAGCATGATCACATACTTGCAGGTGTTGCGAAACGCAAAGCTGCAGAGCTGATAGTACAAACGACTCCAAACTTCGCGCTCTGGTGGAAATTCGTAGATGCCGAAGAGTCGCAGAAGGTTCTGCAAAGAGTTTGAGAGATCAATAAATTAGTTTTTCAATATATTCGAACTGTCAAGTAATCAGCCTCGCCAAGAAAAAGTAATTTTTTGGACATGAAAATATATTAGTGTTCAAAATAAAATCTCTTTAGAGCAGATCGATTAGAATTCTACGATCCTGCCATTTAAATACGACCGTCAAATATTAAGCTTTAAGAAGATTATTTTCTTAGGAACATTTTACCTCTTTATTTAATTATGGATCAACAGTAAGAAATATTTTGCACGGGGAGTTAAATTAAACCTGTAAGGTTGTTGTGGATACAAATCATATTTCATTTAGCCCAATTTCAGCCTCCATTAAAAGATCCCACAATCGTAATTATTTCACATCCAAATAATAGTTCAAACAATATTTGACTCTTTCATGTGAGATGCCCACAGCCTCTACTATTTCGAGCACTTTAACTATCGGTTCATCAGCTATAATCATCGACCTTTGAATTTGGTTGATAAATATTTTGTAGTTGAATCCGACAGTGCGCAGACCCATTAGGATTGCCTTATTCAATTTTAATCTCTCATATTATTATTATTTTTAAAAAATCGTGATCTAATAATCGGTGAAAATTTCAAATTAGCGATTATTCGACTAAAAAAAATACAATATGAAAACAGTTTGACCAAAATCTACCAAACTGTTCCATGTATTTTCTGATGTATTGAAGTGCCCAAAAAACTATAATTTCCTTAAAGAAGGATGAAGGCCGTTCACTTGGACTTACGATAAGAGTCAGCGCATAAGGCTTGATGAAGTCCGTGACAGGAGTGCGAAGATTTCGGAAATATGCCACTGGAGCGAGAGCCTGAAGCAGCTTGATCTTCTTCATGTAATCGGGTCTCTCGGTGGCCATGACGAAGGCGGCGGAAGTGCCCTGCGAGTGTCCCACATAGTGCACCTGTTTGTTGTCCCCGCTGCGAGCCAGAATGTAATCAATCGTTGCTGGAATGTCGTAGATGCCGTTCTCGTGGAATGAGAAATCCCAAAACTGTCGCATCAACGGCACAAATTTGCGATGCTTGCGGGAATAACGATTGCCGCGTATATTGATCATCCAAACATCGTAGCCTCGATCGCTCAGCAGATAGGCCAAAGCACAGCAGGGACCATTCAGCACCCAGGTGGCGGAGCTATCGCCCAATCCATGCACCAGAAGCACGGGCTGAGCTCCCGGCCTGGGTATGCGATGCACGCCTAGCACATAGCCGTCCTTGGTCTCGACCTTGTGGACTTCCGCCTTGTAGCCGTACTTTCTGATGAGGCCAACCTTTTATAAATATACAAGCGCAAATTTAATTTATCGGTAAATGTTACTTTCTAAGTATACAAATAAAGATTGATATGATATGTATAATTCAAAATATATTTATTTCTGAATTTAAGCCTTTTTAATTAGATTAGTCTATTCAAAAATTATATTCTATTTTAAATATATCGCTAATCCTTGCTTTCCTAAGTAGGCAAATCTTATAAAAACATATTTTTAAAATAAAAAAATGATCTTATTATAACTTTTAAAATAGATAACAAAAATGTAAATAAAAATACGATAAGTAGTCAAAACTTAAAAATATATAAAATTTAATTTTAAAATATATTTAAATATTAATTTTGTCCTATATATTTGTTTTGGTCTTTTAAAAAAAAAATATTTATATTTAATAACATAATTAAATATACATTTTACCGTTTGAATTATATATTTTAATAATAGAGAATAATATTTTAAATGTAATTAATCGCTAATTAGTGCTTCTCTAATTAAATCGGTGATTTAAAAATATATGTTAAACATTAAAAATATATTCAATTTTACGTTTTTGGAATAAAGAATCTTACTTTAAATGTTATTTATGGCAAATTATTGCCCTTCTTATATATGTTCATATTAAGAACTTAATTTATTTAAAATTTTAGTTTTGTTATTATATCAATCTTACAAAAATCATATATATCCACGTTTAAAATACAGTTTGTAATGCATTTTAATTTATCTAACAATCTTATGAAGAATTCATCATTAATATTATTAATTCTATTTAACTAACTGAAAAAATCGCTTTTTTATTTATTTTTATTTCACGTAATTTTCAACCTCACCGTTGTCAGATGCGCATCTTCAAGGACGCTCGAATTGTATTTTATTACATCCGAGAATACGAAATTCACCTGCAGCGACAGCCAAATGAGTAGAACATATTTTCCACACATATTATTAGCACACTTTTATCTGAATTAAAATATACAATCGAGTCGAGATTTAATTGGCTAATTGCAAGTTGATCAAGTTCAGTGTCAATTTCAATACGCAACGGAATTAGTTGTATTTGAAACTAGTTTTAGAATTCTCGTTTATCTTGATTAAAAGTGAGAATCAGATGTGTACTTTAGACGAATATTAGATGCACTACAAACAAGTTAAACACCTTTTAAATTTATTCCTTATTACGTGGATATTGTTATTTAAATTTCTTTCTCATATATTTCGAAATGCAAATCGGTTCAATCAAAAAAACAGGATAATAAATATTTGCAGTTGACTATACACGGATATATATTTATTTAGCATTTGTTATACTCGATAATAGAAGTATTGATTTATCATGATTTAAAATTTGGATCAAACATGTAATAAATTTATGTATATTTAAATCGAATACAATTTTAAGTTTGAAAGAAAATTGTTCAATTATTGTTACCTACTAAGGTAGGAAAATTATTATATGAATTTCTTTATACACACACATCGAATTTGATTTATTTATTTCACTCGTAGACATCTAAACACGTACTTATTTTTTAAACATTTTTAATTTCAAAAGAAAATTGTTCAATTATTGCAACCTACATTTGCGAATTTTGTTGTATCAAGATCACACCTCAAAGTCACACTAAAACAAGTATACGCCCCGTTGCACGCAATATATTCGATAAACAATATGTTAGCACAGGAAACATTTAAGCAGTAATGTAAGTAATCACACTATTTTGATACTTTTGTTATAATTATGACACTAATTCATTCAATACTGATCCTTAGAAAATTGCATTTGATGCGCCTTCCAGTCAAGTTCTATAGTATTAACAGATTTCTGAATTGCATTCCTGAATGGAAGTATAGCTAGTTATTTTTACTAGTTTTCCGATTTGAACTGCGACCGTCGCCCGATGAGTTGCAACTGAACTGTTAACTGAATCAAGTGGTTGAGTTGACATAAGTAGCCGATACCGAGCTGGGATCTCACACAATGCTTATTAGCCGCTAGTTGGAGACCAATGTCAGTTATGAAGCACACGCGAATGCAATTTAAATTTTAATATAATGCATAATCTATAAGCAGAACAACAACAATCGCAACAGCATCAGAACTGTTAGTATTAATCACCATCCAGATGTCAATGCAATGCCAAGCAACATTGTGAGCATTTTTATCACAAGTCGAAAGCTAATTTAAAATGCAGTAACTCTGAAGATAAAGCAAATATTGCAGCCAATTACCCTTAGGTTGCATTGACTTTTTCCTGGCTTACAAATGAGAAATGCAATGTTTACTTTTAATTAAAAATGTAAGAATTTATGAACGCATAGTTCACTATTTAAATTGTTGTCAGCACGAGATAGAAATATTTAGTGAAATTCAGAAAATTATTTAAACTTTTAACATCTTAAGTTAAGTATTTAAAAATGAAAAGTTTATCATTTGCGATACAACTTATTATTTCAATTTTATTTTATTCATTATAGTTTCAGCTTTTTACATATATTACATTTATTGAAGTTGAAAGCTTTGTGCCTTGTTTTTCTAAATTACAGTGCTACCACCACCAACAAGTTAACTTTTAAATATAATATCGCAATAGATTTATTTTTTTGAATAATCGTTCATATATTTATATATGGTTTTCTATCCTGATGCAACCTTGTTAGACTCGTATTTCTTTACGAGATTACGTCTCTATTGTAGTGTTGCATTAGACCCAACATGCGGTTCCAGAGCAATTCCTTAGCGTCGATGGCCCAAATGAAGTCAATGTGATTCCACTTGGGATAATCGATGAGATTATCGTCGACTACATTGGGCAAATTGTCGCGCAAGATGCGAACATCCTTCACGGCCGCCATCAAATCGTTGCGGCCATAGTGCAAGGCGACTCTGGCTGTGACATTATTCAAGTTATATTTGGGCGGCGACACCGTTTGGTAGTATTTCAGATTATCCAATAAGCCATAGTCGAACTGATGCAATCCCCCCAACGAACGGATCTGGCCAAAGTGAACGATTTGCTTGGTGGACGCCCCGGCTGGTGCATGCCCCATGATCACTGGCAACATGGTCTCATTCATCTGCTTCTCATCGAAGCCCAGCATAATGAACAGCCAATTGGAGCAGACCGATCTGGTGACTGGGGCTCCACAAAGTTCCGCGTTAAACATGCTCACGAATCGCAGGTTGGGCAAAAACTCCGATGAACCCAACATATCGTACAGCATCTGTGAAATAATAAATTGAGATTTGAATTTGTTAAGAATATCCCCATTCACTTACGATCGTTGACAAACGTGTTGAGCCCAAGAATAATATAACTGGACTCCAGGAATTTTGGAAAAAGGCTATCGGAGCCATGGCCTGCATAAGGATGATCTTCTTCATGTACTCGGGTCTCTCGCTGCCCATGATCCAGAAGGACAGTGTGCCCTGGGAATGGCCAATGTAATGCAGCTGGGAGAAGCCCGTGTTATTGAGTGCATAATCAATGGTCGCTGGCAGATCATAAATGCCCATTTCATGGAAACTAAAATCCCAGAATTTCTCCTGGAACCGACTGTAGATCTTATGCTCCTTGGCATACGTATTTCCTCTGCAGTTGGCCATCCACACATCATAGCCGGCATCATACAGCATATAACCTAGGGAAGCGATAGAAATGCTACTTCCAACTATTTGATATTTGTCTGAACCTTACCCAATCCCTTGTCGGGACCCATTATCAACCAGGTGGCCGAGGTGTCGAATAATCCATGGACCAGGAGAACTGGGATGGCTCCACGTCGGGGAATGCGATGTACGGTCAGAACATAGTTATCTTTCGTCGTCACCTTATGCACCTCTTCAGGATAACCGTATTTCAGCAGTAGTTGAGGCTGTGCAAGTTTTAGAAATACATTCCATAGTAGAATAAACAATTTTCATTTAATTGCATTTACCGGATTAAGAATTATATCTTCCTCAACATCCGGTGCAAGTCCGATAGCTCCATTTAGACCTAACAAGATCAAACAACAAAACAGCACTGACATCTCTACTTCAAGCCGTATTCGATTTAAGGAGGAAAACGTATTTAAGCATTTTTTCGCTAACTCAAATCGTATTGACGATCATGATTCTGCACTAAAAAGTCCGTGACGACAAATATAATACTTGATAATTGCACTTCAATAGTGTAATAATATTTAGCTCGTTTAACAGATAGTGCAAGTCACAATATTATAATGTTATATATAAATCAATTTAATTCAATGCAATGATACTGATTTAACAAACTAATGATTTCTATTAGAATATTGTAAGTAGCGCTATTTTTGTCACAAAATAAAAATAAAATAATTACATTAACATTTTTACTTTTATTGTATAAAGGGACAACTAAAATATACATATACACAAAATGAGCTTTAAACATATTTTATCCAAAAACAGCAATAATTTCGTTATTATTACCATCACCAAACAGAATTTCTTCTTATTCTCTAATATTTTTGTACCCTATAATTGTTTTAGAAACCCTTTCTTTCATACCACCTTGATTTTAAAACAACTGGCTTTGTTGTCAAGATTCGTGTCAAAATATAAATGAATCCTAAATATTAAAATCAACAGCAAACAAAAAAATGTTTGAATAGCCTATAAATGCAAACACTTTATATTTGTTTTAGAAAGTACATATATACTAAAAGTTTGCCAAGACTAAGTAATGCTCTTGAAGCAATCATGATAATGATGATAACTCATTTTTTATAATCATTCCCATACTTATTCGATTTTGATAATTATATTATTATTTTAAATGATTTTTTATAACTGCTTGTAATTTTATGCCATCGAAAAATGTATAAATTTACAATCATATAAAAAAAAAATAAATTAATATTTGTTTGTTTGTCTTCAATAAGCTTTTATTAATGTCTGAAAATCCGCCCGATGCATTCTCCAGCTCCTTGCATTTAAATGTAAACATTTTCGCAAGCCTATGCCAAAACACATATCGTTTCATTTACATTTAAATAATTACAAAAATTACATAAAGAATAAAATTACCTTTGCCTGTAAAACAAAACCCCCGATCGATCCATACAAATTATAATGAGACAGCTTAGGTCCCGAAGATGTGTGTTTATTGCAAAACTATAATCAAACGAATTTGTTTAGAAAACAAACGCATTTTATTTCAATTTTAATGCGCAATTTAAGATAGTTGGAGTTGGAATATGGAAAAATCCAACGTTATGGCTCGATAAAATGTCATAAACTTCCAAACTCGTACAGCTTAAGAGTTAATAGTTCAGTCAAAAGATCAAGCAAACTATACGAACATATATACAATTTGTTTGTTTATAAAAATTGTATTTTTATTACCGCTCAACACCAATACGGTCGCAATTGTTGTGTACGAGTATTTTAACTATCACATGCACTTTATTTACACTTAATATTCTAGGCGCTCCACAATCAATAAATAATTATACCTTATCTGCTAATCTGCTCATACTGTAAGTGTAGGAATCTTAGCTTAATTGGTTACAGATTAGTTATGCATCTTAGGCTGTTAGATTATCCCCTAGCTGTTCCCTGTCAATGGCCTGCATGTTCTTTAGCATGCGATCCCAAAGCAATTCGCGAGCGTCGACGCCCCAGATGAAGTCGAGATGATTGAACTTGGGGTAATTGACCAGATACTGAGCCACCACATTGGGCAGATGAAGACTCAAGGCCTCCACATCGTTGGGCTGTGCCAACCAATCGTTTTCGCCATAATACAAAGCAACCTTGGCCTGGACATTCTCCAGCTTGTACTCGGGTGGAGTGAGGCTATTGTAGCGCCAATGATTCCTCAGCCAGCCGTAGTCGAATTGCCTGAAGGTGCCAGACCGACGCAGCTGGCCAAAGTGCTGCATCTGCTTGGTGGAGGCGCCGGCTGGGGCATGCCCCACAACAACTGGCAGCATGGTTTCATTCAGCTGCGACTTGTCGAAGCCTGTCGTCAGGAAGATCACATTCGAGCAGATCTCCTTGGTGATGGTGGTCTCGTCGCAAATCAGCTGATTGAACATCACAATGAACTCGTTCTGGGGCAGAAACTCGTGAACGCCAATCAGCTTCAGTATGAACTAAAGAACGAAACGAAATTCGCGGTTAGTAAATAGTTTGGCGAATAGGAATTTCAGGAAATTTTAGGGTGGGGCAACTTACGCTCACCGAAGAGTGAAATTCGGCCAGGAAATTGACGACAGGACTCCTGCAATGCTTCAGATAGGCAACGGGAGCCAGCGCCTGCATGTAGATGATCTTCTTCATGTACTCGGGTCGCTCGCTGCCCATAATCCAGAAGACAACGGTTCCCTGCGAGTGCCCGATATAGTGAAGCTGTGGAAAGCCCGTCTTGTTGAGCACATAATCAATGGAACTGGGAATATCGTAGACGCCCATCTCGTGGAATGTAAAGTCCCAGTACTTGGCGTGATTGTGCGTATACTTAATATGCCCCCTCGAATACGTATTTCCCCGCACATTTGCCATCCACACGTCGTAGCCCTGCTCGTACAGCAGATAGCCTACAAATAGTCGGGGAATTAATATAATTCTTTTATAGTTTAATATGTTCAAATTTGCTTACCCAATCCCTTGGCGGGTCCCATCATCACCCAAGTGGCCGAGCTGTCCAGCAGACCGTGCACGAGGAGCACAGGCGTTGCTCCAGGCCTGGCGATGCGATGCAGGGTTAGTTTATAGCCATCGTCTGTGACCACAGTGTGGTTCTCTGCTGGATAGCCGTACTTCTTGATGAGGCCGTACTGTAAGAAAATTAAGAAAAATTAATGTAAGTGACTTATGACAGCAGATAGTCAATTTAAGTCTGTTACACTCACGATAAATAAAATAGACACATACATCTATTTATCGAAATGTTCATACTAGAAGTAGTAGTATAATTAATAATGAGACCATACTTTAAGAAAATTAAATGGAATTAATTTAATTAGGTTATGAAAGCAAATGTAATGTAATAGTTGAATTATCAAATGATTAATTTTAATTTTAGACTTAAAAGTATTCAAAGATGTGATTCTGACGTTAAATAAACAACTTAAACAATTATTAATATTTGTTATTGCTTAACAAATATTCATTGATTTTTTATCTTATTATAACTCTTAAAAAATTTATAGTAAATTTTAAAATCATTTATAAGCACTTACTAAAATATTAATATTAAAGCTCACACTAGCGCGAAATGGTTTTAGTAATTACTATATTACAGAAATAAATTATCACTGCGATGATTTCACATTACTTAATTAATGAACTACACGCGACAACGATAGGTTTCAATTCACATTTTTTGCTGTGTGTATGATGTATGTATATATACTATATCTTGGTTAATATAAAGATTAAAGCTTGCTTGCAATATTTAATCACTTTTATTTCCGGTAAATGAATCACAGGAAATACAAAACAAATGTTGAATCGATTAAAAAATGTCTGTAGGCAGTACATTTTATATTAGTGTAATAAAATTGTGATAATAAAAAATTTGTTAAATATTACATTTCTTAAATACAAAATTATTGTTTTTGTTGATAGGCGAATACGAATAAAGTTTCAGGTAATAATTAGTGATTTCGTTTAATTTAATTTCATCACTTTGACTTTGACTTGTGAATCAAGTAGCCGTATTTAAATATTATTATTGTTTAATTTGAAATAAATAAACTTACAGTATTCAAGTGCGAGTCCTCCAGTATGTTGGGATCCACATCGTTATCAATGCGAACATTGCTGGTCACGGGTAACGATCGACCCAACCACGCCGGTGATTTAAAGTTCACGTTGAATAGAGTCATATTCCCGAAGATGAGTGATAAATCCGCATTGCTCTCGAATGGCACCAGAGTGAGACACAAAGAAAAGAGCAACAGTTGCTCAAAGCGCAATATTAATGGCATTTTTCCAATTTATATTGTACGTATATATAAAGTGTGTATATAATTAATTGATGTTATAGAGCGTAGGGTTTCGTTGAGCTGTGATCGCCGTCAGGCACAACTGTTGACTGTTGATCCGTTGATTTGACTGCGAGAACGAAACTTTGTCATGTTATATGAAACCGTGGCACATATGTTATTATGCTGATTATAGCTTGTTTGCTTTTGTACAGTGAGTATTCGATTAACAGAACACTTTTCAAAGATAAACAGACGCATAGTGGAAAATTTGTTAAAGAAAGATTATTGAAGTATCACGTAAGATAAAGATATAGGATAAAGATAAAAGAAATTAATGATAAATTATTTTCAATGAAAATCAATTTTCAATGATAGCAGACACTTTACTACTACTTATGTTTCTGTTTTGAAAAATTAATATAGTTAAATGAAATCAATAGACTTCGTGTATATTGCAAATTAGTTTAGAATTTAATCATAAATTGTTGTTGCAAGAATTGTTGATAAAAGAATTTAAAGAAATGTTTTTATGATTAATTGTTAATAATAATCGATTTTTAAATATCATTTCAATAGTAACATTTTTCAAAATATTTATTTTCTATTTTAATTTAAATTTAATTCGTTTGCAATAGCATAAAAACTACGTATTATTTGTATATTTGAAATATTATTTATATATCAAATGTTATTATTGTCAAATGATCAATAGATTTGAAGTATATTTTAAAGCAGCTTAAATATTTTTTCCTTTACTTTCAATAATCGATTTTTAAATATTAATTTAATTATTACTTTCCAAAATTAAATTTTTATTTGTTTTTAGATGTTTATATTTGAAATAATATTGTCACATGCCACAATTTTTAATTTCAAATAAATGAAATGGAATCAATTGATACCGAGAAGCTAACATTTAAATCATACTTGTATATGCTTTACAATTGTTAATTAATTCTTGTGACATAAGTAACACAGAATAGTTTCATTAGTATTTTAATATTCATCAAATTTGTGTACTTTTATACTTCAAATTGAAAAGCGTCGCAGTAGTTTGTTCAAACGAGTAAACACTGTATTGGTGCTGTCAGTGTATAATACTTTCAACTCAATTGAATCACCGAAAACACATCACAACACAACAGCGAAGCACCAGCAACAAAAAGTAGCAAAAACAAATATGGAAATAAATATTGGTCAAGTGCGTTGATAACCCTCAATCTGAATCTCTCGGTCTCAGTGCCGATCTCGGTGCGGCAATGCCTTCGTCACAAGCAGTGATAAGCTGCGAGTCCGGCTTAAGATTAGATGATGCTCGAGTTCCAATTATAGTCTTGACTTTGACTCGGTTTACGCACGAGACTTTGACAGGCAGACTTATCTGTACCGTGAACTCTGAAGCCCTGGAGCTCTGTAGGCCATCAAATGTAAATCGCGACTGCGTCATTGAAATGGGGAGCTTCATAATACCATGTACATAAGCATTCGTGATTTCCCCTAGCAACTCTTTTGCAGAGCAACGCAGAGCAAACAAATCAACGTTTGTCAAGTTGCCAGGCGCAGAGTGTATAAATAACTCCAACAGATTTTTACCTATTACACTTCTCTACACTTTTACTATTATTATGTGAAAATAACAACAACTACAATTTGCTGCTTTCCCGTCGAAATTTTGAATGCGTTTCGTTCCGGCAACGATTTCTGACTGAAGTCGCAGCTGAGTTTAAGTTTATCGACTTGCTGTGAATTGAACATTTTTTTTTCTTCTTTTTTGTGGGCACTAAATATTAATTACAAGTTTCCGATGTTTTCACACAAACATACAAAATTACTACGTATATAAATATATACATGTAGCTGCCTAACCTGTCCCAATGTGAAATACTCAAACTCGTCTCTAAATCATTTGCTTTTTCGCTGATTAGTGTAGTGCATATGAATACCTTACGAATGTATCCAAAGATCACACAAAGGCTATGTCATAGTTATGACGTAGTTGCACGCTGTGCTCTTCAGACTGGTTTTATTGTGTCGAGACCTGACCTAATAATCGCAGTATATGTTTTGGCCCCCTCGTTTGTAGGTTTTATTTGCTATGCCGATAAGAGAGGCATCGCTTTTATACAAAAATTGTATTGTGAACTCAAAGTCCAAATTCGAAATATGTATATACAAAATTAATAAATGCTGCAAATGATTGCAAAAACAAAGGAAATTCAATTAGGCAAGACAGCTACCCTTTAACTAGATAGATTAGCAAATGAAATTGAAGGGGAAAAACAACGATTATTGGTTTTATTATTTGCAGATCAAAGTGCAATTAAATTACACCGCAATGTTGATGCGATTATTGTTTTTCAATTTATCGCAAATTGTGGTTAAAGCATGCTAATAGCCGGACATCGGATTGAGGGCTACTCAAAAACCACACAAAGCATTAAAATTAGAAATTGTCCAAACAAGAGTGAAATGGAAATTCTAATAATATGCATTGAATGCATATTTCAATATTTGACTAGCTTTGGCATAGAGCGAGGGAAGTATTGGCTGCTTATCAGACACACAAACACCCAATGACTGTTGTGAGTGTGATTCAATTATAAAACGAGTGCATAGCTCAATTGATAGTCTATCAGTTTGTTTTGCTCACGAGCAAAATGCAAAATACAATTCGTGTTTCGCTTTGTGGCAAGACAATGTGCAGTTCATTAACTCATAACTAACAATGTTATGATTATCGCTGGTTAAGCTCGCATTCTGATAGCCAGACACAACGTGCAATGTCAGCCCAATGTCTGTCTCATTATAAATGCATAAAACTTGTTTGATCGGCAATACCTTTTAACTACCTCAAACATTCATTGTTGCTTTGCTGTCAGCATGTTGCTACAAAATGTTGCTGAGACATGTTGCTAAGCAGCCTGAGAGAAATGTTTCTACGCTACTTTTTTGTTGATACTGTTGATGCGAGCAAAGATTATAGTTATTTGTAATTGTATTGATAGCAACCGTTGAATTAAGAAACTTTAATGTTTTATTAAATTAATCCATATTTCAAACTAATCAATTATTTTGTATTTAACGTACGTTTTGTAGCTGCTTAAATTCTTTCGTTAATAAATTCTACACTCGTAACATAATAATGCAAAAAATAATTATTTTCGAACAACATCAAATATAAATTAATATTTAATTTAAAAAGTTTGAATTTAATTCGTTGCCAAATCGCAGTGCAGTATTTCAAATCAAACTCTACTCAGTTCCATCAATAAACGCTGTTAGAAATTTCCGAAAGCATTTCTAACAATTTTCCCTGGTGGACATTCTGTAATTTTCGCGTTATTTACAATGCGGTTAAGCACTCTGAAAATTTTGAGCTAACCCAATGGGGTAACTGGCAACCAAAAAGCCACTTGATGTCCGGGACATTTCGCATTTTTAATTTGACTCATGGGATTGACGGCAGCCGGCACCGCAAGCCACAAACAATTGTTGTCAAATAGTCATGAGAGAACAATTCCACCTCAAACTGTCCAACCAGCAAACAAATGAAACTTGCAGTACTTATGAGAAATTGGCGCAGTTGCAAAGTTGTTCACAGCGAAAGCGAGGACGAGGGGAGAAAGTGCTGATGAACTGCACTGATATTTGCATTAGAAAAAGTAGCCAAAAGAACTCGAGGCATTTTATTTGTCAACGAAACTTTTCAGCTAAGTTGTGCAGCTCTTGAAATTCTACTTAGGTTGGCTGGTTGACCCAGATAAACACAAGTTTAAGGCTCCAAACTTTTACTTTTCTTAGCCAACAGCAAAAACAGGCAACGAAAGTAAACTACTCGATTTAAGCTTAAGCAAGACTTACGACAATTTTTCATTCCCTCTCGAAAAGTCAAAGAACAAGTTGGTTGACGAAAAATTGCCAAATATTTCTTATTAATATGATAAGTAGATATCCATTACAACAAGCCCCTTGAGTTGCATGCAACAATGGATAACACGCCGCAGCTGTCAGATAATCGTTTTAACCCTTCAACGGCAACTGTGCAACATCTGCGCCTATTTATACAAATAATTAAGTGTCAACGGCAGAAGCCAAATAAAACGCATGGAATTCGCCACCTTGACTCCTCAAAGCGATCACAACAACATCAACAATTGCAACAACAACAACAACAACGCACACACACAGTTGTAATAGGCAATTTTTGCAGAAATGTGAAAAATGAGAAATGAAAAATATAAATAAAATGTTGCTGAAGGGCGCTGTGTAAAAATGTAAGAGAAAAATGATTTTTGCACGCCTCGACGACGTTGACAGGACTCCTGAGTGTGCGAGAGAGAGGGATGCAGAGTGCGACAGGGATGACGACTGCTCCAGCTGCCAGTGTCATTAACTCGACAAACCGCTCAACGGCGTCGCAATGCGAGCTATGCGTATAAGTGGAGCGGAAGTGCACACATTAGGGGCGTGGCGGGGAGAGGCGACAGGAGCACAGCAGCAACGACAACAACAACAACAAAAATAATGTTAAGGCATTCGTTATGTCAACAAGCAACAATAACAAAGCAAAGAGAGAGACAGAGAGAGAGAGAGAGAGAGAGAGAGGATGGCGAGTTACGCGCATTACATCACTCATTTTTGCGAGAGTTCCCTTTGCATTTGTGTGCTGTAATTGCAGAAGTCATGAGTCGCCTAACGACAAAGCTCTGCCGCTAAGCTAGCCCTTAATACCCTGTAAAAATAAGAATTTATAGAGTGTGCACTGCGCGGTAATGTAATAAAGAAGCGTGCTCAGTTTGATGGATAGTCAAACCTGAGCCAATTTAACTAAGGAATTGATAGCTTCATTATGCTTAGAGGATAATCTATCTTAATAGATGTAATTTAATGAACGCATTATACTTATTAAAAATTTGCATTATTTTATTTTGGTATTTACTGATACAATTCTTCATCTATTTGGTTCACTAGTTTTGCACTTGTATATTTTATATTTTTTACAATACTCTTTTAATTTTATTTACCATTATATTTCTTTCACTACTCTAATTTATATTTTATTTTTAACTTTACAATGCTTGTGAAAGCTTGCATTATTTTATTTTTATATTTATTCATATAATTTATTGATATAATTATTAATTTGTTGCTTCACTTGTATATTTTATATTTTTTACTATACCATTTTAATTATTATTAATTTAAAACTGTCGGAATTTATACATATTTTATTTATTGCTTAAACAATTTGTATTTGATTTATAAGTATTCTAACAATGTCTCTATTTTTTCATTGTTTACAGGTCATGCCTCATTCGATCTCTGCCCGTCATCATGCTGGCTTGTTTTAATGAAGTGCAGCTCCCCATAGCGACTGTGGCTGCCTGGCTTCAAACTCCAAGCTGCAGCGAAGCGACAAATGTTTCGTTTTCTTTCGTGGCAAAGTCAACGCATAGAGCCGAGTACCTTGTGTTCTCTATGCTGTGAGGTGAGGGGAGTGAGGCCACAAAGTGAGGCAGGGGACTGTAAGGTAGTCTGGCTCTGTAACCTTTTATGCTTTGTGGCACGTTTTGCCTTTGGCTCTCTCTCACTGTCTCCCTCACTCACTTCAGCTCTCTTTCGCTCCTGGCTTTTGGGGTATACAAATTTTGTGCTTGGCTGAATTTGAAGTGGCAAATGCGTTAATTGGGCATCAAATGTAACAACGATATTTTTGCAGTATTTTATGACCCTGTCGTTAATGTGTGATGACTTTTTTAGTGCAACCTGAGCACGTTTTGCGGCAGTCGAGTGTGATAGACCTTAAGGTACTTGGTATTTTATATTCAGATATATTTTCGAAGGACTTGTGACTAGTAGGAGATTAACAAATCAGAACTAATTGCTTTAGGCATTTGCTATTAATCAATTTTTATTTCAATAATTTATTTTAATAATTAATTTTAATTTTAGATTTAGATTTAGTTAGTATTTAATTAGATGCAGGAGAAACCTAAGAAATAATTGTATTCTTTAATAATGATTTTAGTCTTAGACTTCAAAAAACCACAATACATATATTTTGAAATATTCAATTAGCTGCAAGAAAATTCTATTAAATAGCTAATAGTAATTAATTGAAATCTTAGACTTTAAAAACCACAACCACAATTTTTTTTAATATTAAACTGTATAAAAGGCCGCACAAGTAACTTATGTACTTTTACCAGCCGAAAATGTTAACCGCTAACCTTAAATTTAAAATAAAAATAAACACAATTTTGCATAAATTCCTTTTCATTTTCATTGAATTCTCCTTGTTATTCACGAGAGGGTAGCTTTAAGTCGAGTACACTTGACTGTCGCTCTCTGACGCATTTTACATGTATTTAGCCGTCATTATTTCGCTCTAGAAGGCAAAAATACCTCGAGCGAATGTCAGGTGTAATCAACTGTGATCAGCTTGACAAGTGAATTCCACGCTTAGCTCTAAGCAACGCGTAGGCAACAAGTAACAAGTCTGGCCATTAGCCACTCCACAGCAGCTGCTAAAACCGAAACCGCCAGAATTCGCAGCGAATCAATGTGCAAATCCTGACAGCAAAAGGCAGCTCAAGGGGGTGAAGAGAGCAGGCGGGGAGTAATGTGCAGATTCCCACGGGTGAGTGCAAAAAATGTTGCAAAATATGCGAGAAGCGAGAGCATGAGCATCCTTTGCCTGAGTGTGTCAATGTGGCAATGCTTTAGCTTAACAAATCCTCCCACACACACACACACACTGGTACAAGTATCAATTTCGAGAGATTTATGCGCTCAGCATAAAGGCCATAAAATATTTATTGTTTTATGTTGCATGGCCAATGATAAGGCAGCCGATAAGGCCAAAGCTAAGATGGGACACAAGCCGAGGCAACAGCTGAGCGTGGCCAGGATATAAGCGCCAGGATATGCGTCCTCCTCCGCACAACAGAAAAAACACAACCACCCGCCCCACCTGAAATACGATATGCGCAGGGAATACGGCAAGGAAAACAGGATAACAACAGCAGCATGAAATATTACCTTTAAATAAGAATTTATTTTCATGGCACATTCGAAATTTAAATAAAAAGAAATACGCACAAGAAGTATGAGTACAATATATAGTATTAGAATAAATTCTATTTTGACCATGACTGCAAATCAGGAATTCAATTCGAAATTCAAATTACAAAGCAGTCTGCAATTTCCTCTACATTGTTCATATTCTATTTTCCTCCATTTTAAAAGGTAATCTTGGTCAAAGGACATAGTTTGACAACTGACAAAGTCCTTGATTCCCTTGCTACATTTTGATTTATTTATTCTAACTAAAAACTTGTCACATTTAGCTTAAGCTTAACTAACTGGTTTGGATGTTTTCTTGATATTACAATTTCTTTGTCTTTGTTTGCCATGTTGACATTGATAATTTTAATGTTCCCACAATTAAGTACTGAAACAGACACTTTTGTATTTAAATTTGAAAGTTGCTTTCAAGTGCATTAAAATAAACTTGTTTACTTATCGGCAAGCTCTAAATCATTTATTTTTACACTCGCTGATTTATCTCAATGTTGAGCTATTTTTAAAAATTAATAAACATTTGTATCAATATGTTATTATTTTTTGTTGGTATCAAATTAAATATAATTGATACAACTATTGAATCAGTCCCAATTATAAATAAATCCGTAGTCATAATAATAATTAATATTTTATTCAATTTTAAAGTTGCTTTCAAGAGCATTAAAATAATCTTGTTTACTTATCGACAAGCTCTAAATCATTTATTTTTACATTCGCCAATTTATCCCAATGTTGAGCTGTTTTTATATATTAATAAACATTTGATTAAGCATTTAGCAATATGTCATTATTTTTTGTTGGCATAATAATAATTAATATTTAATTGATTCAACTATGGGAGCAGTCTTAATTATTATTTTACTATTTAAACAATTTATTGTGACAACGAAATTAGTGTTAAATGCTAAAAGCTCAAATTAATGTAATCACTGCCTGTAATATATAATATGTATAAACATAAATTAAAAGTAATTTGTACTGATTCGATGCTATTAGCTGTCTTTAAAATAATTTGCGCTAATATTCCAATGTTTATTGTACATTAATAAACCGAAATGAATTAAATAGTTTTCTGTTTACTTTTAAATACAAATATTCGAACTGAAACTTTGGTTCTTCAATCTCAACTGTAAATAAATTCCTAGTGCTTAACAACGGTTATCTGTTCTATTCATGCTGCTTGTATTCAAAGGCACTTTACAGTTGCTGAGATGCAAACTGTAAGATTACCAGAGCATTGCGTCAGCTCACCTGGTGGCACCTGGCGATGCTTTGAAGACACCTTCGTCTTCGTGTGCGTTTCCATTCAATCAGCTAATAAACTGCCTGATGACGCAGAGCGAGAGCGAGAGAGAGAGAGAGACTCGAAAGTGATTATTGATTTAATTACACATCAAAGTAACTGCAATGAAAACAAAGACAGCACTGTGAAGACAGGTAAGAAGCAGCTGAAGATGGCGTCTCCAACGGTGGCTGTTGCGTCACAACGTCAAAGCAATAAAATGCTAATGAATTAATTTGCGCAAGAACTTTGCAATATAGTGAACACAGTTTGTGCTGTGCAGAGTTCCAGGACCCCAGGACAGCATAACCCTGCTAATGGATGGCTCTCCTCTTGGGCAACAGGCAGCTGCATTAAATGTAATGAAATGTTATTAAATTTCAGCATGCAAATGAATTAGACATAATATTATTACTAAATTCAGGCTCTCTGCCGATGCAGCAAAGGGAAACTCAATCAGTGCGATAGACAAGAAACATTTACGCTCAAAGTTTATTTAAAATCGATTGGAAAATGCTACAACCAGACAGTAAAACAAACATTTAAAATTAGCCAATTTACGAATATCTAATCATACTTATTTTGTGGAAGAGCAACAAAAAAATGTAATCTGTCTAATAAACGAAAATCTTGTGATTTCCCATTCTACAAAATAGTTACAACAAGTGAATAAATATGAGAGAGCTATTCTGGCGTCTCTCCCACTGAGCCAATCAATTTCCTGGCTGCGAGATACTTGTGTATCTCAAAGATACATCCAGGCGGCTAATGCTAATGAAATGCAGCACAGTCGAGGGTTAAGCAAACAAAACATGCCCAACATGCGGCCAGCGTCTCAACAATGACACAGCGCTCGTAAAATCATAAAAAAAACAACAAACAAAAAAAGTAATTCGGAAGAGCGATAAAAATCAAAGAGACCCCCAGCAAATTCGCTTTTCCACTGACCGCAAAACAAACTTTTTTCGCCAGATTTATGCGGCAATATTTGGCTTTGAAATCGACTGTCGACTGCCGACTGCCGATTGTCGATTGCCTTTAGCACCCCGCCACGCCCCCCGATCCAAGAGCAACATCATAAAGGCTCATACAAAACACGAAATGCCAACCTGTAGCATTTCCATTGCGTTGGGTAAACTTTCCATTCTATTTACATTTTTCGCTCGAACGCACTTTTTATCTTGCAAGCGCATGGGCGTGGCAAGGGGTGGAAGAAGGCGGGTGCTGGGGGGAAGCATCTAAATTTTAAATTGAAAATTGATTTTTGCCAATGTATTCCGCATTTTTGTTTTGCTCTGTTTGATTTGCTTCTCCCGCTGCTGCTGCTGCGCTGTTGGTCTTAGTCAATTTTTTGCGATTGAGTTCGGTTTTTGCCTGAGGTCAGAGATTGAGCAACGATTTGAGTGCCCAATGAATCAACGGATGGGGTGGATGGGGCTGCGGATGGAACACAGGGAGATTGGCATTTGCTCATCATAAGTGCGCCTCACTGATTTTCCATTTGCTGTTTGAACTAACAACACAGGAAGAGGCGTGCTCTTATAGCTTTATGTGGCATACTTTCGAGCGCATTTGCAACCCACATTACGCAATAAGAACATTTAGAAATGAAGGCAGTAAAAAACCCAGGCATTTACGGTGAATTACTTACTTTATAATTGCCAAACAGACCTACAAATATATTGGTATATATCTTAAAAACAAACCAAGCTCAGTTTTTAATTCAATTTGCCTAATACATTTTCTATGTAATTTGAAATAAAATTAAACAAAAAATATATTTTTAAAAAGTATACTTTAAAGAAAAATATTCAAAATATATATAAGTTGGAATTTATATTTATGCCTCTGAATAAATGATCAATATTTATGTTAAAAACTTTTCAAAAGTTAGTTAGAGCATCAACAAGTTGTCCAAACTATCCAAATTTATTTTTCTTACTTTTTTAAAATAGTTGGTAAATAATTTAAAAAAAACGTAGACAAATTTTATTGAATATAAAAACAAGTAGTATTTTGTATTAACATTTCTTGATGAATTAAACAAAAGTTTAGCTCTCACTTTCCATCCTGCTCTACTTTACTGTCATTTTATTTTAATTTTCCTCTTTTTAAAGATTGTTTTCTTTATAAATCATTTAAATACTTTCTAAAATGTCGAAATTCGCCTTTATTCCTATATTGACATAATTGTCTTAACATTTTAAAAATACTTCCAACTTCCAACTGCCTCAAAATCTACGTGCCACATTCTATTCAAAATTGCTTTTCTCAACAATTTCGTAAAGAATTCATTGCCCTCCCATTTAAAGGTGTTTTTTGTTGTACCTTGCGCTAAGCCTTTAAATACATGAATGTGTATTAAAGCGAGCGACTTTATCGATTTTTAGCGCCTGCTTATCACAATTTGCTGTAACAGTTAGCAAGTAAATTTGAAATAATATCAAGACAAATATATCTGAGCTGAGGGGAGAGAGAGAGTTACACAGTTGTTGTTGGAAGTTCCCCCCCTGGAGATTGCAACTGGTGTGGCAACATGAAGAAACCCGGTCATAAGCCTATCAAAACGCTTTTATTGGATTCGCGCACGCGGCGCAACCAAGCCCCCAAAAAAAAAAAGAGGAGAGGAGAGGGAATCGTAGTTGGAGATGGGTTTGGTATACCAGCAACAAAAACACACATAGACTTATAGAAGCGATAGCCGAGGCCAAAGTCGACGACAGTTTCGCGTGTGTTTGCACTTTTCCGGTCGTTTTTCTGGCTTTCTTTTGGGCCAGGTTCGAACTGGGGGTTGGTTTTTCGGCTAAAATGCCTAGAAATTGATAGCGACGACAAATCATAGCTGGCTGTAAGCAGCCTACCTTGGCTGACTGCATTTTCCAGCTCCCGTTTTGGGGGTGGCTCATAACTTGTCGTCTTGCAACAATTTGCTGGCCTGCTAATAAAATTTGATAAGCCAAAGTGGAGCGCCAGACGGCCTCCTCCTCCGTCCAGTTGTCGTGGCATAAAATGTTGGCTTGCTGCACGCAAATTGGGGATAAATTTAATGCCACAGCGAAAAGAGGCTTTGGTAATGCGTGGGGAGTGACAATGCCACCCTCACCCTCACCCTCACCCTCCTCCCCCATCAATTGGAAAGTTAATTTGTGCTCTGGGCATGCATAAAAATGCGGCCAACTGCTGCCAGCCAGGGGAATCCCCGCTTGGTGTCTCCTGTGTCTCCTTTTCATGGCTGCTGCGTTGATTAGCCATAAAAATGTTTGCCCGTCGTTACCCAATGCTGTTGTTTTTTTGCACTCTCTTCGTTTGCTCTGCGCTCTTTGATTTATTCGATGTGTTTTGATTTGCGCCATTTCATTCTATTCTATTTGATGGTCTCCCATGCCAACGCCGGACCATTTGCTGCATGCGAAATGCATTTTTGATGACAGTTAATGGAGTTTTTACTGCCTTTGAAGCGCGCTTTATGGTATGGTCCAAAGCAGATCCCGAATAGGAAATTCCTCCCCTCCCCCACCTTCGTGCAACATCACCCCTCCATTAGACGTGGCTGACTTGGCATCTTTTTGTTTTACGTGTTCAGGGGGGGGCAAAAGCATCGCAGCAAGTTTGTGTTTCACTCGCTGGTTTGTTGTCGGTTGTGCAAATTATTGGGGGTTATTTCATTAAAGACTGTCAGACAATGGGGAAAACTGCGAGTCTATAAAAGAATTCTCTGGCCATTTTCTTTTTACTTTTATGTCCATTAATAAATGGGGTTTATGCAAAAGTAAAATTGTTTCATCGAGTAACACAACATTAATTTAACAGAAACATTTCACGGGAACAAAATTATACATTTTCATTATTATTATAATAATTTTAATTATAGGAATCTTGGTAATTATTTAAAATTACATTTTGAGTCTTGAAGAACGTGAAGCTGATAAAATATCAGGCGAACAAAATAGAGTAGAAAGTGGATCAGCACATGCAAAGTAAGTGAGATTGTTCGTTGAGCAGAAACTGTCCTGACAGCGAACAATCACAGGAGCCTTGAATTCTTGCAGAGTTCCATTACTGTACAGCGAACAAACATACGCAATCCTAAGCTAGAATGACGAACAAGTTAACAGTGGACAACCACACAGACTTTAATCCTTTCACTCTATGCTCTCTTAAGCTATTTAGAGCTCCGACGAATTTGACAGCGAACAGTCACACACAGTTTGAAGTCTTTTTTGCATTTTGCGCCAGGTATTTCTCATACTGATCCACATGGCTTTTCCAAGGAAAACTCTCCGAGATATCTCGTCTATGCAGCCCAATCTGTGCTAATCTGTGTCGATGTTGAGTGTTTGATATACATTTGTATATAATTGTGCTTAATTTAATTTAAATTTAATCCTGATGAGTTAGTATTTACATATAAATGCTAATATATAAGCTATCAATAAACATAAAAATCTGAATAAATTGGAGCAAAATTGAAACAAGAGTTAACTCGTCGTAACATTGTCTGACTAAAAGATGTTTAAAAGTCGTTCGAATTTCATAGCAATGCCTAGATATTTTGCAAATTATGCTATCAGCAGTAGAACAATCAGCAATAAGTTTATATAATTACAAAGATGAAATTATCCCTTTTATTGGAATATCACATGTAAAAAAGAGTTGCAGCCTTTTAGACGCCCACTGAAAAAACCAGCTGCAAATCGGAAAGGCAAATGAGAAAATCAAGTCAAATATTTGAGAACACGAGCGCACACACAGACAACTGACAACTGACAACTGGCAGAAGGAAGACTGTGAACTGGCAATGTCACGAGCAGAACAAGGCCTAGGCAAACACACAAGCGAAAACTCCTCAACAGCCCAACTTTGCTTGGCGTGAAGTGGGAAGAGAAAAGGAAGAAAAAGAGGTTGAGATGCTGGCACAGGAAGTGGCGTAGACGCAATCGGGACACTTAAATGCTGCTCAAAATTGGATTTGTGCTGCTTAGGCACAGCAGCAGCAGCACTTCCTTCCCCTGTCTCCCTTCAGTCCGCCCCCAACACGCGTTGCCCTTTCGCTCACATGCCGATAAACATTTTTATAGTTAGGCCAGCTTCGAGTTGGCCACAAGTCATGGCTCATCCTCGGCTCGCTTTTGCTTATTTTTCTTCCTTCTCGACCGTATTCCCCAGCTGCACATTAAGTTTTTGCCAAGTGGTTCAACGAACATAGCGACGAGGGGGAGCGAGATAGAGACAGAGAGATACAGAGAGAGAGAGAGAGAGAGCTGCCTGGAGACTGTCACTGTTTATGCTTATTTAAAAAAGTGGCAGCGCTTCGGAGTTTTGATTTGATAAAGCTGAAAGGAAAATGCTTGGAAAACGATAGCACCAAGGACTTTTATGCAGCCTGCGTGTGTGTGCGTGTGTGTGCGTGTGTGTGCGTGCGTGTGGCAGGGGGCAGGAAACCAGGACTGTTTAGGTGTCAGTTGAGCACTGATAAAAACTCATGCTCATGCTAGGCATTTATGCAAGTCACATACGCAGCACGAAGCTTTTAATAATAAAAACAACGAGCGAATGTTATATGAAAACAAAGTAAGCGATGCGCCTTCAGTCTTCAAGGGGTGTGAGAGACCGGGTAACAGCTCGTGGTTGTGCGTGTAAATGTCTTTATGCGTCGAGCCGGGCGAAAGCGAAAGCCCCAAGTGAGAGCAGCCTATTCAATGCAGCCGCAAAGTATGCTACAAAATTTGATTACACTCGGCCCAAGAGTTTGTCTTATCAGAAAAACCGCTACACAAAATGAAAAGTAATCATTGCACAGGAGAGTTTTGCTTATTAACAAAAAGAACACAAAAACAACAGCCCTTTCCACAACATGACAACAAGACAAAGCACTCAACGTTCAACATTAAATTTGGGCGCTCTTTAATGGATTTCTGAACTCAAATTCAACTAAGCTATTATCATTATTAAATTCGTTTTTATTATATTTTGCGTTAACAATGTTATTGGGTAGTGTAATTATCAGTCGTTTAAATTCTAAATATATAACTGGAATGAAATTTATGAACGAACATTATTCAAAATCAACATAATTTAATGAATACATTTAATGCCAAACCGAATGAAATTTAAATATTCAAATGAAACCCTCAAGAAATTCGAATTGTAAACAGCGCCTTGAGCAGCTGATAGGCACAGCAGTTGGGACCACAGATGATCACATCCGAGTAGATCTGATGCTCGCGACTGTAGGTCAGATTCTTAATGTGCGTAAACTTTGGTTGCGTCACACGCTTTAACAGATCCTGCGCCTCTAAGGCGTAGCACAGTTTGCCGCACAGACACTTGGGTGCCTCGGCGATGAGTTCGATGAGTATGGCGGGCAATGTGCTCGACGTGTAGGGCAGCTTGTGATTGGCGACAACGCGTGCCGCTTGCAACCACAGCGGCGTCGGTGTCTGTGTGGCAGCTGAGCGTTGCAGCTGCGTTTGAGCGGCCTCCACATTGAAGCCCTTGAAGCAGTTGCCCCAAACGTCCAGCAAATCGATGTGCAAATCTTCAATGGCAGCGGGCAGTGATTCCAATTTGTTGCTGGACACGTGCAGCGAACGCAGCTGTTGCAGGCGACGTATGGCAAACGGCAGGTGATGTAGATTATTGTGATTGAGATTCAGCGTAACCAGACGCTCGTATCTAACCAAGGCAGGCGGAAAGTAGTCGAGTCCATTCGCAGACAAGTCCAGTTCGCAGAGCGACTGCGTCAGCTTACTGCCACGCAGCCAGCACCAGTCGTTGAGCTCGCCCAGCGAGTTGCCGCTCAAGTGCAGCGAGGTCAGCGCCAATCTGCCCAGCTCAGCAGGAATCTGCAAGGATTCGAGAAGAGTATTTACAATAATATTCAAATATGTTTGTAAGCTATATTGGCTCGTGTCTGCGATAGCACTGTTTGAAGAACATGCTATGGTTTGTGTCTTATTTTAATTTAACTAATTTATACATAGATACATCGTTTTCTGAATTGACTAGTTACAGTACCAATTACCTTTGTCAGCTTGTTGCCGCTGACATCCAGCTGGGTGAGATTGCGCAGCGTGCAGATCTCGAAGCTTAGCTTCATAAGTTGTATGTTGTTGATCGTCAGTGATTTGAGCGTGCGTGGAAATCCTTTGATGGGATACTCGCTGCGTTTGCTGATGTTCATGCGCTGCTGTGGCTGCGACTTTTGAGGTATGGCCGTAGCCGATGCTATGTTCAGTCTCAGATTGATGGCATCCTTGCCCTCCATGCCCAGCTTGAGCGTCTGCAGGAAACCCTTCAGCTGGATGGGATCACATTTGATGAGCAGATTCTCGGCCGGCTGCTTGAAGCCTATGGTCGCCTTGCCGTCCAGCACAAACTTGGTGTGCACGCTGTGTATGTTGTCGCGAACCTTGTAGCGCGTGCCCGCCTTCACCTGGGGTGTAAACAGAACCATTTCCAGCTCCTTTTTGGTATTGCCATTGGAATCCCGCGCGCTTTGTTTGTAGCCTATGGCCAGCGTGGATTTAACGGCTCTGGGCGTGCGATTTGCCTGCGTAGTGCGGTTAACCACTTGCACCTCGCATAGTATTTTCATTGTGCAGCTGCTTTGAGTTCCAATTCAGAAAACACTATGATAAAATATTAAATTCGTTTGGCGTTGAATTGTTGATGCCGCTTTAGTCTCCGACGGCGTTGCCACTACGTTGTAAAAAACAGCTGACGCGCCCAGATGATAGCGGCATTCGATGTTTTTATATATCGATAACATGTAATCATTTTTGAAGAGGTAAATTTTTAATCTAAAAATATCGATAGATTTAACGATGGTTTTCTTTATCTATTGTGGAAGGAGCAGGAAGGACTAGTTATAAAACAAAACAAAACAAACGCTGCTGTTACTAGTAAATATTGTTGTTAATAATACTCAAAAACGCCACGGGCTTACCAACACATCGCTTAAGGCAAAAGAAAATGCTATTTCGAAAGGTTCGCCGACAATTTCTGCCGTTTTATGTGTTCAATGGATTCTTGTGACAACGCAACGAGCCGCGTTATCAACGCTTGCGTTATAACAATTTCAGCAGCAGTCAACAAAAGCAACTAGCTGTAAGTACATTTATTTGCGTACAATTGCAAAAAGTCAATAATTTGCAAAACCAAAACAAACGGTAAAGCTTTCAAAGCTGCCATATGTCGAAGCTTTTTTGGCGCGCAATTTATTTGATTAATCAACTATTCATTAAATATTTGCAGCACAACAGCTTACTGGATAACAATGTAAACAACAACGTGATCATCAACATTGATAACTGCGCTCTCTACAGCACAAACGTAAGTAGAAAATAAAACAATATTCTACTATTTGTAATTGGAAATATTTTGTAAATATGCAAACGATCTGGCAACGCGGTTGTGGAGCAGCTGCGCAGTGGTGCGGCCGACTCAGCTGATCTTCACCAACGACGACGGCAATCGTTATCGCTGAGCTATCGATCATTGCAGCAACGCAAGCGGCAACGGCGCAACCGATTTTTAGTCATATTTCGCTATTTTTGCGCGACGGTCGCATTCGCTTTGGCTGTCGCCTGCGTCATCTACACGCTTCGCACAATGGGTTGGTTTATTGCGGCACTCGCTGCGCTCACCGCTTTGCTGCTGACAAGGTCTTGGCGCTGGTTCTACATCGCGGGAGCAACATGCAAACGAGATTTAACGTGAGTTTCGTTTCGATTCTATCTCTGCAGCTGGCGTCGATTAGTTTACAATACCGCAAGTGGTGTGCATTTCAATACAATTAACATTTTCTTTTGTGCGTCCAATTTGACGACGAACCCCACGACAAACCGCAAAGAAAAATAGCAATGTCTGCTACGTTGCCCATTGTACCCAAGCGAACGAAAGTCATAGAAAAAAAACTCGTTTTCGCTCTTTTTTTAGGTCGAACATCTGCAGCAACAGCTCAAATTTGAGAAAATTGCTGCGCGCTAAGTTTTCTCTTTTACCGCGAGCTTTTCTTTTTCCACTATCATCACATGTAAACAAAACAAAGCATATGGAGCAAAAATGTGTCATACGCAATTGTCTAATACTTCTTTATTTAATTATTTTTATTGCCAGTCATTGACTTGGTTGGCTCAGGTTCAAGGTCGTCTCTCTGTGCGTCAAAGAAACCAAAACAAACTTTAAGAAATCAAATTCACTTTTATTCAGTTCAATGCGTGCACAAATAAAAACCCTGCATCGCATACTAATTATTTATTTTTTAGTTTCATTTTGCATCTCGCTCGCACTACCGCGCTTGCTTTGCCAACGGACAGACGAAGAAGAAGCAGCGCGTTTGTTGTTGCTGTAGTTGTAGGGGGCAACTCTGGCACAGTTGCTGTCGGAATACGCGTTGTTCAAGCGCACGAATTGTTCTTGAAAACGTCGTCGTCATATCGTCGCTGTTAGCGTTTCATTATTATTATTTTTTCGTATTTGAATTCAATTAAAATTGCGGAAGTAGCACTTTTGTGTGTGTGCTTAGCCTAGGGTTGCCACAGCGATCAACGGCAACCCACATAACACACTAATTCAATGAAAACCAACAGCAATTATAAAAGCCACTCTCCACATTTGTGGAGGGCGCTGATCTATGGAAATTTCCGTTTGACACATATTCTGAAATTGATGAAACGCAAGAAACAAATTCCAGACAGAATTGACATTTGTAAAATAGACTTTGCTTCTCGATCGCCACTCAAATCTACTTTGAACTTGCCGTATGCAAAAGGTGTAAAAACCAGCCGCGAAAAAACTAAACTCGTACTGCTTAAAATTAGTATAAAGATCAGGGACCGCAAATGATGATTATCTCGTTATATGTAAACATAATTTTTTTTTATAAAACTTATAATGATTACAGACCCTGATAAAGACTGTAATTCATCAAATCCAATAATTTGCATATTGCATTTTGTTTTCTTCAGCTCTTCTTTATTCTCTTCACATAAATTCATTCCATTTGCATTTAATTTGTTTCAAATTCAATTGTTTTAATTTAATTTCACTACATTGATATCTATACTATCTGGATGTCATTGATCTCATTACGTTTTTCATTCCTAACATATAATTGTTGCGTTAATTCCGAGTGCTTCAATTTGATATATAAACGCAGTTGAACTGTATTACACACATCATCCACGGTATCAGCGTTTAATTTTATTAAAAGCAATTATCGTGTTATGCATATATTCAGTCTCTCTCAATTCAACAGCCCTATCCATATTAATAATGCTTATACATTTTAAGGGCAAAAACTCATATAGATTAATCATATGGCTTTGAGCCGTTATAGCATTGAGTCTGAATTAAAATTTGAGTGCTCGCAAATTGCATGAAGTCGGCAAAAATTCATGTTTATGGCTCCATATGATGTTGTATCGAGTTCCAAGCACAAGGCCAGCTCGTTTTTTTTTTTTTTCATTTTGAGTTTTAGGCATTAACAAGATTCTTAAGATCGACAATTTGTTATGCGTTGTTTCTTGTTGACCTTGTAGACTAAACTCTGTAGTTTCTCAGTTCTCTCTGTAGCTTTTTGTATCGCTAAACTAACAACTACAAGGCGCAAAGTGCAAAAGTTTAAACGCCGATCAGGTATACAAATGAATGCGTTTAAACAAACACATATGTATAGACAGTACAAATAATACGAGTTGTTTCCCTGAATTAACATACCCGATATACTTTCGCATAATTCCAGTTCATTAATTTCGCTTTCTAGAATACAATTACAAGTTTTTTGCTAATCCCCCCAACTGCTTAAATTACTAATCTTATCAACTTCAAGCTCTACACTCCTCATAGTGCAAAGTACTTTTGAGTGCAAAACAAATCGATTGAAGAGGTGCAAAAAATTCTTCAGATTAATAACTATATACATAGATAACTGTTGCGTTTACTGCAGCACTCGAAACCTTTTCAATACTTGGCAACAAATGGAGTCCAATCATAAATTATGAGTCTTTAGTTAATTAACTTTCGATATGCTCTGTATAAGCTTAGTTTAAGCTTTCTAATCTGCTTTCCATTTGATTTTCATTTAAAAGATACGCTGTGAAAATCTAGCTGAAGTAGCTTTATAAATTTAAAATTTTAGTTAGCAGAATTACTGATATATACAATTGAGTTGAGCTGAACAAGTTAATAATTATTTTGTATTCATAGGACTTAATCACAATTTAATCACATCAATATTCAAGCACTAAAAGCGCAATTAAAATAAATCAATTAGATTGAGATAGTGATTTGTTAATTGACTCTGTTTAATTCTAAGTAATTTTAATAAAATATGAAAGTCTGCCGGCTGCGGGAGGGCTTATTATTTAAAACTCGCAATTAATATTAGACAGCTGAGCAAAATTAAATTATAATTATGTTCAGCTGAAAGAGAAAACGCATTTGAATTACAAAATAGATAAAACACTTTTACTTCAAATTACACTCTTAAAAACTTTATTCGCTGTCCGATGCAATTCGCTTTTCCCAGACGTATTTTATTGCAGTTTGCCCCCCACTACAGTTTTATTTTAAGCCTTATCTGGGACACGGACGGTGTTCCATTTATTTGCGGCTATTTTAGTTTGTTTTGCGCAATCACTTGGCCATAAAGCCCGCAACTCGCGCAGATCGGTTGATAATATGTTATATACGTATATGTTGTGTGTTTGAGCTTATCACTAATCTGCCTTGTTACTCTGCGATTAACCTCTTACCTACTGCTCTTCTCTCCCCGCAGCGCTCTCTGGGCTTATGCCAAATTGTTGCGCTACACGAAGCGCCACGAACGCCTCAACTACACGGTGGCCGATGTCTTTGAGCGCAGTGTTCGCGCCAATCCCGACAAGGTGGCCATTGTCAGTGAGACGCAGCAATGGACATTCAGACAGGTCAACGAACATGCGAATCGAGTGGCAAATGTGCTGCAGGCTCAGGGCTATAAGAAGGGCGACGTTGTCGGTCTGCTGCTGGAGAATCGGGCCGAGTATGTGGCCACCTGGTTGGGTCTGTCGAAGATTGGCGTCATCACACCGCTGATCAACACCAATCTGCGCGGCCCGTCGCTGCTGCACAGCATCACTGTGGCCCACTGCAACGCTCTGATCTATGGCGAGGATTTCATTGAGGCTGTTGCCGAAGTGACCAAAGACCTCCCCGCCAATATGACGCTGTTCCAGTACAACAACGAGAACAACAACACGCAGTCGGATGCCGTCAAGCAGGCCAAGAATCTAAACACTCTCCTGTCGGCGGCCAGCGCTGAGAAGCCGGGCAAGACGCAAGTGGCGCATCACGACAAGCTCGTCTACATCTACACGTCGGGCACAACGGGTCTGCCCAAGGCGGCGGTTATCTCCCATTCACGGTAAGTCGATGACCTCTGACCCCCATGGCTCACATACTCAAATTTGTTATAGCTCTTTGAAATGTGTGTACAAGTATAGCTCATTATTTTTGATGGCGCTGCAAATGCTCGTTTGTGTTCCTGCAAATAACAGTAGGAATTGCATTAATGAGCTCTTTAAAAAATTATGAATGAGATAAGAAAGAACTCGGAAATGCAGAAAGACTTAATAGATAAAAAAACATCTTTCAAAAATTAAAGTTATTAAAGTATCTCTGAAATTCCAAGTTAACCAAAATAAAAGACAAGATTCAAAAGCATATTATAAAAACATGTTGACACGCAGCTTCATAGTTAATTTCGAAATTAGTGTCTAAAGTACAACTAAGCGCCACAACCTAAGTTCACTGCTAACAAAAGGCTTTTACTACTACTCATTTTAAAGTTTAATTCAAAATAGTTGAGAGGGGGATTAAAAAAAAAACCCATTTGTTTCCCAATATCTCTATAAACGTACTTAATACAAATTCAATTTTTTGCTGTTGAGGTAGCTTGTTTTCCGACAATAATCGAAAGCATGTAGATAACACATAGAAAGTCTTGAAAATCAACGCCGAGACATTTCCTCTAAATATCAAATCATTTTTGTATATTTAGCGAACAATAACTAGTATTTAACTGTGTGTGGAAAACTAAAAAACTTTTTATATTTTAAAATAATTACCTATTTAATTTAATTTAATATAACTCTTCTAATCATTATTTCCTAGTCGTCTTTAAATAGATTGACAGATAGAAGTCATTAATGCATACAAGATCAATAAGTTATTAACTAGAAGGCAATTGTTTGTTTAAAAAATGTATGCTCAAAATATACGCAGGTGTGTTATAATATAATAAGCTTTTAAAAAGATAATTAGATGTTGGATGTAAAAAAACCTATTATGAGTGATAAAAACTGTGTGAATTGTGCAATTATGATAGCTATAAACAGCCAACTACACAATTAACCACAAGTTAGGAGAAAGTACAAAATTATGTTAATATAGTACCAAAATACTAATCTTCTCTTGTCTTGACAGGTACTTATTCATTGCTGCCGGCATTCACTACACGATGGGCTTCAAGGACGACGACGTGTTCTACACGCCATTGCCGCTGTATCACACAGCTGGCGGCATCATGTGCATGGGACAGTCCGTGCTCTTTGGCTCCACGGTGTCCATTCGCAAGAAGTTCTCGGCCTCTAATTATTTCGTGGACTGTGCCAAGTTTAATGCCACAGTAAGTTATTATTCAAAAACTTGCAACAAAGTGATTTATAACTATTCTTTCCACTTCTCAGGTTGGTCAATATATTGGAGAAATGGCACGATATATTCTGGCCACCAAAGAGTCGTCCAATGATCGTGCGCATCGCGTGCGTTTGGTCTTCGGCAACGGTTTGCGACCACAGATTTGGCCGCAGTTCGTGCAACGTTTCAATATTGCAAAGGTGGGTGAATTCTACGGCGCCACCGAGGGCAATGCCAACATTATGAACCACGACAACACTGTGGGCGCCATTGGCTTTGTGTCCCGCATTCTGCCCAAGGTCTACCCGATTTCGATAATACGCGCTGATCCCGACACCGGCGAACCGATACGCAACAAGAACGGACTCTGCGAACTGTGCGAACCCAATGAGCCGGGCGTCTTTATTGGCAAGATCGTCAAGGGAAATCCGTCACGTGAATTCCTGGGCTATGTCGATGCCAAGGCGTCGGCCAAGAAGATTGTCAAGGATGTGTTCAAGCACGGCGACATGGCATTCCTGTCCGGCGATCTGCTGGTGGCCGACGAGAAGGGTTATTTGTACTTCAAGGATCGCACAGGCGACACATACCGCTGGAAGGGTGAAAATGTCTCCACCAGCGAGGTGGAAGCCCAGGTCAGCAATGTGGCTGGCTACAAGGACACTGTGGTGTACGGTGTGACCATACCGCATACCGAAGGACGCGCCGGCATGGCTGCCATCTATGATCCGCACGGTGAACTGGATCTGAATGTGTTTGCCGTGAATCTTGCCAAAGTGCTGCCTGCCTATGCACGTCCACAAATACTGCGACTGCTCACCAAGGTGGACTTGACCGGCACATTTAAGCTGCGCAAGGTGGATCTGCAGAAGGAGGGCTACGATCCCAGTGTGGTGAAGGATGCGCTCTACTATCAGACAGCCAAGGGACGCTACGAGCTGCTCACGCCCACCGCTTACGAGCAGCTGCAACGCAACGAGATTCGATTTTAAGTTGAGGTCAAACGGATCTCGCTTATTTTTTTGCCCATTTATGCTGTTAATTAATTTGTAAGCCAGATTTTGACATAGCCTTAAGATTGGATTGCACACACAAGAGAGATAGAGAGGAGTTTTGAGTATTGCACTTTTTATTTGATATACTTAGCATATAGTTAAATTTGTGCATTTTTGTTTTTAGTAACGCATTTTGTATAGTTTTGTAACAGCTCCTCGCCCAAAACTTTGTAGTTAAGTGCAAATTTGAGACGTGTGTGTCGTAATTGTTAGTCAATTTTAGTAGCATCTACAATTTTGATATCGTTTTATATATTCGCTTTCGATTCTTTATTTTAGCCTGTACATATGAGCAGCCAATCTGGTTTCTGTGCCTGTCCTCTTAATCAAGCTATCAAAATAAAGTTCTTTATTAATTATACAATATTTGACTCGATTGCATTTCGTTGTTGCCTCACCTGCATACAAATTACGTCAATAACCCCCCCGGATTTTGATAGTCCAATACACTTGACTAAGATCACGTAATCGTCGAACGTGCGCGCTTGGAACTCGCATATTGAAAAATATATTTGTTCTCGGTTTGCGTTTTTCTAAGTAACCATATGAAAACAAAAACGAAACTGCAGTGAACTTGAACCCTAATAACAATGCAATAGGCCTTCTATGCGCTCCAATGGAATGTGGGAAAGAGAAGCACAGATCTATCAGATATACATAGATATATTGGCAATTATTCCATTGGAGTTCCCGTCTCATTGCTACAGTGGGGCCTCGAATTGTTATCAGCAAACATTTGCCTGTTGGCATGCGAAAGATGATAAGATATGCAGTTTTGATTTATAAATAGCACAATCACTTATTGTGTATGTAGATTAGGTATTTAGTTATATAGTGTACAACAAACATACTTGCAAATCAGGTAGACAGTGCAAATCGTTTCATATTGCACGATTCACATTAAACGAATATTTTTATTGGGGGCAATTGAACTTGGTTGTCAAGTTAGGTTTATTCTACAAATAGAACACTATTCAAATTCAAATTTGCATATTCTTTTAAATGTATTGATTGAGTTGGGCCTAGTGACTAAGAAAACTGAATATGTTGGGATACTTAAGATTATTGCATAATTATAGGTATTTTTCTTTAAAAGTTCACTATTTAAAATAATATTCCATAATCGGAATTAAAGGAACTATTAAATGGTTTTTAGAAATGTTTAAAGGTATATAAAATAGTTGTGCTATGTTTTTTTAATTGAAAAAGTAGTTGTAACTCGGCTCATTTAAAAACTACCAGGAAATTCTTTGGCACGAAAATATTCCTAATCGTAATGTGAATTTAAAATGTCGAAAGTCCTTTAACAATCACATACAAAAAGTGTTTTTTGTATATAGAAGGTATGCTATAACTCGGTTATATTCTTGAAATTCCTGTGTCAAACTACTTGTCTTATATTGAGTTGATTTTTTCAAGAGAAAAATTAGATGACCTCTATTTCTCAATGAAAAATAGTATATCTCTTCTTATACTTAAATCTCTGTAATCACTGATACAAACAGAATTATTATTTGTACTACAATACAAATAAATCTGCAAGTTTGAATAAAATGAGTAAAACTCTTTGTAAATAACAAACAAGGTTTATTTTTATATTGTTTCATGAGTGAAATGAACATATGTAAGCGCAATTGCTATTAAAAAACAGTATTGCAATGTTTTGTTTATCGACGCCGAAAAATAAACAATAATCCAAAATCGAAAAAACGTCTAAAATAATTAAATTCAGTGCGATGTAAGCTTAAGTATGACGGGCCATTAGACTAAACACACACAAAAACATACAGATATCAGTAAATTTATATATCTATATATATAGTAGTCTATATAATGTAACTAGATAGATACAGAGAGAGAGTTGAAAGAGATATTTTGTGCGTGCGAAAACAAATAAGTTTGTTTGTGCCTAACACGTTCGTACAAAACTAAACGATAATTATACAATTAAGTCTTTTATAAAAATCACAAAAATCAACAGCGGAGCAGCGGAGTAAATGATCCCATGGGGATCAAAGTTTGCACAAACAGAACAGCAGCGGAATAAACGCTCCAATTGCGATAAATACGGGCATCAAGATGGATGAATCATCCATCGAATAGGGATTTGGCTGACGTGGTCCACTGCGCACTGGACGCTTCGAGCTCTGCGTCGATTGCTGTTGTTGCTGCTGCTGCTGTTGTTGTTGATGGTGTTGTTGCTGTTGCTGTTCCGGCAGCTGCTGTTCCTGTGTTTCGCCCTCCTCCATTTCGTAGTCATCCTCGTCCTCGTCCTCATCGTCGTCGTAGCCTCGTTGCGCCTGTCGCTGCTCGTTGTAGCGCACAATGCGCTCCTGATGCTGCTGATTGTCACGTGGTCGCTGCTCACGTGGCTTGTCCTCCTCCTCGACGTCGGCGCGTCGCTCGCTCGCCTCGGTGTTGTGCAGTCGCGGCAGCTGCGACACATCGCCCTTCAGCAGCGCAAATGCATTAATCTTTGGGTTATCCAACGCCCCCTTGATAAAGTCCAAACGCAGCTGACCGTTGCGCACATCGGATGTCTCGATTTCTCCCTCGTATTCGTAGTGCAGGCGTCCGTTGACAATCTTAAAGTAGACAATCTCATCGTGTGCCGAGCCACGTCCCACCTGATTGTATATATCCAGTTGCTTGATCACCGTGTGCTTCCTGTTCAGCAGCACATCGAACACCTTGCGATTGGGGGCATCGAAATAAACCTCACAGAACTTCATGATCAATGCATAATCCCCATCGCCATCGGCCGGGAAGTCATAGCCAAAAGTGGTGGTGTGGTACCGCTCTGTCCGATAGAGCACCTCATCCTGTTCCTGGACGCGTCCAATCATCAGCAGATGCTTGCCATAGTCCGAGGATATGCCCACCTTAATGGGATCCGCCTCATAGTGAATGCCATTCTGATCCGTATGCTTGTCGCCACCGGCATTCACGGCGTACACCACCTTGAGGGGTTCGGCGAGACTTGCAGCTGGCAGAAGCAGGAGCAGCAAAACAATCGAAAGCATTGTGAATTTCACTGAACGCGTTATTCGTTGCAAGTTGTTTACATTGTGTTTGCCTGCACCGATGTTGTTCTTGTGGTTGAAATTGTTCATGGTTGTTGTTGTTGTTGGCGTCGTTAGTCAGGTTTCGGGCGGAGACTCGTTGAACACGTGGCAGCCAGTTGCAGTTGTGCGCTGCCTAGTTGAAGCTGACCATTAGTTTATCCATTAATTGAACAATATTTTATTCTCAAGCAGTGTGCTGACACTGCGATTGCTGGAAAATACCTCAAGACACGAAGCTAACAGACATCGATAGCAGATATCGTTGAAAGTATCGCCGTTCATCGATATTAACTAATCGCCTTTTGAGTTGACAATCTTTGCATCCTACTATATTTAAATAATTGCTGTTTTATTTGTTCTGTTTGAAACTAAATGAAAACTTTAAATCGATAATTATTGGCACATACAAATGTGTAAACATCGTTTAAAGCATTGCGACTAGTTCGTTATCGATTACCATTTGCATTATAAGTTTGGGTAATTTATGCGCCAACTTTAATTATTATTAATAAGGTATTTTTTTAATTCAATTGGTGTCTGTTAATTATTGCTTTCTATTGCATTTCATTTATTTCGATAAGAAGTGCTGCATAAATATTTGATACGCGCGCAGCAACGGCAATCGAAATGTGTAAAGTGTGTTTTGTAACACTGTTCGCGGGCAGGCGAGCGAGACTAACAACACTACAAGAAACAGCTACACGTGCGGCTTGTGTGCTTCTTTCTCGCTGTCTTCAAAATACTTGCACATAAATACGCAATTATTTCGCTAAATATTCATCGTTTCAAAGTGTGCTGGCAGCTAAACTGCAACTAGGGGCTGCTGCTAAGGGACAGCCATGAATTTCGACGACGAAGATCGACTGGAGCTGCAGCATTTGGCGGGCGGCAGCATCGTTGAACATGCGCCCGTTTTCTCCGAGGCGGGCAGGTTAGTTAAAAAACCGAAGGTCTTTTGGAGTTGATATTAATGAAAAATTTTCTATTAGATTTATATTTGTGCGAAACAGTCTGAAAGTGCAGGTGTTTGTGACCAGCACCGGCGAATTGACGCGTGAATTAAACGATGCAACGTCGCCGCTGATCAGCCTCGAACTCGACGTCAAGCAGCCGGATTTGTTGCTGGGCTGCACGAGCAGCGGCCAACTGTTGCGCTGGCATTGGCGCACTGGCGTCCTGCAGAAGCAGATCGATCTGCAGCTGGGCGTCGATGGCGAGGTGGTCACCTGCAACCTGCTGAATCTGTACAAAGGCGGCGACACCGCCTGCGCCTTTGTCACAGTCAAGAGCAAAAGTGAGGAGTCTTTAAAATGGTTTGTGTTCAACACCAGCACCGGGCAACCCATCGACATCAACTGCCCATTGAAACTCAAGTGAGTAAATGTCCCATACATAAATGAAACTGATTAACTGCATCAATACTTTTGCTCTACAGAATTGGCACACCTATTGTGGATGTGAGCAAAGGCGCCTTCAAGTACATTGCTGTGGCACAAAACTTATATATGAATTTTGTTAACTACGAGACCTGGGAATGCTTTCGCTACAAGCACCCAGTGCCGATCACCTGTGTGCGTCTCAGTCCCTTCGAGCAGATGGCAGCCACAGGCACCCTCTACGGGCGCATTATCATCTGGCGTCAGTTCGATGACCCCATCTTGATGCAGCAGACAGTGTATCATTGGCACAGCACGCCGGTCTCTTGTCTGGCATTCACGCCCACGGGCATGAGCTTCTACAGCGGTGGGCTGGAGAATGTGCTCGTCAAATGGTCGCTGACAAGTGCTCAGGAGAAAGGCTTTTTGCCACGTATGTCCAGCACCATCAAGCACATTGTGATAAGCGATGGCAACGAGCATGTTTTGGTCTGCACCGCAGACAATGCGATGCAATTTATTCATCCCATTGACATGAAACTGCAGTCATCGCTGCAGCATTTCACTTATGCTCTGTCCGACAACACCGACAATGGTATGTTCCCTATTGGTCTGTCCTTGAATCCACGCACAAATTCGCTGGTTCTCAACGGACGCGTTGGGCAGCTGCAGTTCTATTCGGCCTACACCAAGAGTTTGCTTTATAATGTAAGTTGTACAACTATGACTTATGTTGTTACTTTTATTTAATAATCTTGCTCTTTAGCTGCGTGTTGTGGAAGGCAATGTGCAGTCGGTGGACCCGAGGACCATCGTTTACAACACGTGTGTGACGCGTGCTGCGTTCAACATCAACTGGATGGCCACCGGCGAGGTCTACAACGATCAGAACAATTTTCCCGAGCTCCAACTGAAGTTCTGGCATTACAACGAAAGGCTGCAAACGTGAGTCAACTTTTCACTTCAGTATCGCATCAAATGCATTAAATTTTGATGTTTATAAAATATATTTGAAATGCAGTGACAATTTTGAAAATGATCAGAATTTTTTAAAGTACAAATATAAGTTTAAGCAAAAATATATCGTAAATTGTTGCATAAAGATTAATAATGATTTAATTCGTTTATTTAGTATCATTATCATTATTTTTATATTGTGTATAAACTGTCAATACAAATTTACAATCACTTGAAACGATCGATAATTTATTGATTTTGATTTATATTTTAAATTTAAGCAATATTTGAATTCAAGCGATTATCAGATGTATTTTAAGCGTATATTTTATTAAAATTACACTTATTTTAAACTTATTTATTCCCTGTATCTGATTCACAACTAAATCAACATACGTTCTCCTCCCTTTATGTTTTGCAGTTACAAGCTGAACACAAACATTGAGCTGCCGCATCAGGATGGCTTCGTGGCCATTGTGTTCTCAAATCAGTTTCAAGTGGACAATTTGCGCTGCGCCAGCGCCGGCAAGGACAATGTCATAAAACTGTGGACCATTTGCGATTCAGATAACATTTACAAACGCAACGTGATGTGGTGTTGTGAGGCGCAAGCGAGCTACAAACAGCAGAGGCTGGAGTCCATCTGCTTCTCCCAGGATGGCTCATTGCTGGCTGCAGGATATGGCCACACGCTGGTGCTCTTTGATGCACGTTCTCTGCGTTTGCTGCACGCGCTGAGCACCTCAGCTGGTTTCGATGGCGTTGTGTCCAAGGCACAGGTGCGTTTCACGCACGCTGCCATCAATGGCACTCGCTCGGAGCTGGTCCAGCAGCGACAAGAGCTCTGGGGCCTGCTGCAGATGCTGCTGAACAGCAACGACAAGAAACTGGTGCAGCAGGCACAACAATTAATGGCGGCTGCGTCGTCCAGCAGCCAGATTGAACTGGGTCCTGAGCATTTGCGCAAGGTGCCAGCCCCGCAGGCGATCTACAAGCACATCATGCAAATGGCCGAGTTGGGGCTGCATCAAAAGCTGCAGCTGCTGCGTCGCTTTGGCATCGAGTGCAGCGTGCGCGCCGGCTATCAAAAGCGTCTCAAGGCGCATCTGCAGAGCTGTGTGGTGGAGCCACAGGCAGCTCATTCGCGTGCTCAAAGGATCAAGTCGCGCTTGCGTCGACTGCAGCTACGGGAACGCTTCAAGGCGAAAGTGCGGCTGCTGCAAATGAACAAACGGCAGCAAAACTTTGAGATCGTCAAACACGAACTGTTGCCGCTGTTCAGTGTGCTGCAGCTGGACGAGACGACAAAGCCGCCAGCAGCAAAGCGCCAACGTTTAGACAGTAAGTCAGAGAAGTCCACAGACAAGACAGCTAAGGGATTCAAGTCATCAGCCAAGCTGGACAAGTCAGGCAAGAAGGACAAGTCTGGCAAGCTGAACAAGTCTGGCAAGCTCAACAAGTCGGCCAAGCTGAACAAGTCGGCCAAGCTGGACAAGCCCGCAACGTTGGAGACGCCTGCTCCTTTCCAAATCGCGGCGCAGATTTCACATGTGCAATTTGGTGCTGGCGCGCAGGCGCATCTAGTTGCCGTTTGCACAGAGACGCGTGTGCTCATCTGGAATCTGATGACGCTGCGTCTGCAGGCCGGTCTCAGGCTCTCGGTGCGACAACTGGCCTTTGATCCGCTCACCAACCTGATAGCTGCCGTCACGCGTAACAATGAACGTGAGTAGCTGCATTAAATAGTATAAAACGTTGCTAATCCTTTCTCGACTCTTTGCAGTGCACGTCTTCCAGCCAAATGTGCCGCTGCCCATCTATCAGCGCAGCAATCTGCCCCAGCTGCACGGTCTGGTTTGGCTGGCACGTCGCCAGCCCAAGCAGAGCTCCATCAATGTGGATTGGCAGGCGCAATCTACGCTTCACATGCTCACACACGACAAGGAAATTGTCTATCTGGCATTGCCGGGCCAGGCTATAACGGATGATGCGCCAGCGCCCATTTCGTTTGCCCAGCCAGCCAACGAGCAGCTGCTGCAATATGCCACCTTTGGCACCTTTGTGGCCAGGCAGAAGAATGCCGAAGACACCGAGATTGCGCAGCGAAAAGGTCCACTTATTGTGGGTCGTGGAGTCCACAGTTCAGTCAATGCGGTAAGTTGGCAATCAAACATATTTGTAGAACTCACACAATTATATTTATTCCCAATTTTAATATGCATTTTATTGAATTATTTCGAGTCAAATATTGTTCACAAAAATTCGTCTAATTTGTATATAATTTTAACCATACCTAAGATGGGAAGACATAATAATTTCTATACCGTTCAGTTACCACTTATTCAGTTTCATTTGAAATTTCTCCAATTGATTATATATTTTATATATTACAACTAAATTTATTTTTGAAATGCACACTTAAATACATACAAAAACTATACATATTCCTTACAATTTTCACACATTCAATTTATTTTGTATTGTGTTGAAATGATTGTAGATTTTCTACATAAAAACAAATAATAATTTCAGTTCAATTCATTTAACATGCATAGAAAAAAAAATGTTTCAATCCAATTTCTTTTAATTTCCACTCATTTCATTTATTTAAAAATAACTTGAATTGATTTTAGATTTATTTATGTAATATGAACTCTCAGTATCTTCCGTCAGATTTACTATTCAAATTCATAACTAAAATGTACAAAAATTATAATTTCAAACAAGTTCCCTTTGAGATTCGTGATCTTCAATTGAAGAAAACAACTCCGTAATGTATGCTACAAAAAAAAACGTATTTTATTTGCTATTAATTTGAACGGAATTCGTAGTAGAGTTAAGTCTTTGATTTATTTGCTTCATTTAATTCTATAATTGGATACATTCCTCGTTTAGTTGTTGTTGTTTATTGAAACCTTACGTGCTATGAAGTACAAGTGGTTAGTCTTAAGATTAGGTTCGATTAAATACAATCAAATATTTTATAAATATTTTCTTTTGGTTTAGCTTTGGTCTTGTTATAAATCCTCTTCTAATTTGATTTGTAATTGCAATTGTAATTCGTATTGTTGCTCAGTCGTGTGCACTTGATGTTGTTGTTGTTGTTGTTCACTTTGGTGTTGTTGTTGTTGTTGTTGCTGTCTCCAGGTCTATTTCTTTCTTTTGCGTATGAGCACATCCCCAAGACGTGGCGCCGTTGGAACACGCAAGTGTCGACAACGTCGCATCATCAGCACATCGTGCTTAAAGTAACGCAAACAATGCCATTGGGGCACCTTGGGCATCAGTTGATGGTGCTGATGTTATAGAAAGAATACAAAATGTGAACACATGATTATTTATTATTATGAACATGAATAATGACATTAATTCGCTCTTTATCTATAACCAGACCATTTTAATCTCTTCTCGCGACACCCTGTTTAACAAGATCTCGTGCTCGAGATCGTTTTATTTTACTTCTGCTGCATTGTGTAAAATCTGAACTCGCCACTATTTTCAACACAATATGAATTTGAATAATTTCAATTGATTTTAATAACGCTATTCTCTTAAAGCCCGCAAGCTCATTGTGTTTGCCTATTTCTGGATGCCTTTCGTTTATGTCGCAACCTAGCAACAGTTAAATAGATCAAATGTTGTCATAGATCGCTAATGAGTCCTAGCAAAAGGATATATAGCTAAAAATCGAGCTTTAGCCTTGCCCAGCGATTTTTATAATCTATAATTACGTATAGTACGCATTAATCACTTTGTTATTTTTGAACAAAATTCGTGTATATTTCGAGGAGGAGAAATTGATAACGCCGAGATGTCACACCCGCCGCACATTATATAAGCAAGTGGAATTATTTATTGTGATCAGAGACCCGTGAATACTCGAATCAGTTAAGGGGCGACTCTATAAATAGTTGTGCTGTGCTGTGCTGATTAACAGCCGCCCAAGTCGTGCTTGTCAATTAGAAAGTAATCTTTTAATTAGCATTGCACACTGCACAATGCAATGCTCTCGACCCGGAATACCCGGCCTCTCGCTATACGGAAGTGTCATTGTGCCCAATAAATTGCTTGAACTCGTCAGCTCTTTTCCTGCTCCATCCTTCCTGCCTTCCTATCTCAACACTCACCTCCTCGTTCACAATTTGCACTTCCTTTCCTCCTTTTGCCCCTTCTCAACACTCACCTCATTCACAATTGGCACGGGTCCAGCTTGGGCCCAGGCGAATAACGCGAGGCACAGCAGCGAAATGACTGCGACACAGTTGGGCCACATTTTGCGAATATTTCTTGCACTTTTATTGCACTTTTTCGTCGGCTCCTCAATTATTCAATAATAATTTGCGAGAATTTATATGTGTGTTTGTTTCCAATTTTGGGTTTCGTGGGCCCTGAACTTATTTCTTGTTCTTCTTGTTATTTTATTTTATTTCCGTAAACTTTTGCGGCACGCGCTTCCGTTTGTTCGCTGTTCAGTCACGCTCTCTCCGGCTCGGTTTTGCTGCTTCTGCTGCTGCTTGTTGTTTGTGCAAAATACAAAGGCGAAGTGTTGAACGGCTGTTGCCGCTCAATGCAATTTATACGCCGAAGCGCGGCTACTGCGACGCCAGCAGCGACAGCGGCGGCTGCTTCGTGCGTGACGCTCTCTCATAATTCTAATACACGAGGCTTCGCTCGTAAAGTTCGGTTTGTTATTGTTGCGACCGCTCTCTCGTTTGCGCTCTCTCTCTCTCCCACACACCAACACAGTTATGCTGTCGCTGCATTCACTGCAGTCGCCCACTCCAATGGAGCTTGCTCTCACCCGCTCTCTCTCTCTCTCTCTCTCGCGCTTTGTTATTCAATTTGTTTTGTTTATGCGTAGCTATAACACTATTTCGTTTTTTTTTTTTTTTTTTTTTGATAGTTGTGCTCTTTTGCTCTTTTAAGCTTATTATGCGGTTCAATAGTTCGCATCGTTTGCATTTGTTGTGGCTACTTTATGAGAGCGCGCCAATGGAGTGTAATTTCCCATGGGAGAGAGCGCAGCGTGGGTTGCGGCTGTGTGGCTGTGTAATAATAATTATTATGCGAGCACTTGTCGCTTATTGGCTTAATTACATTACACACTTACACTCGCACTTTCGCACTTAGTATATAGCCTATATATTTTTGGCTGATTTACTGGCGCATCTGGTTTCAGTTGGTTTCTTCAAGCTGCGCTTCTGATTCACTTTGGATGCTGTTGCTGACACTTTGTCTGTCTGTCTGCTTCCTGCTGAACAATGTCTTAATTAGGGAATTCATCAGAAATACGCTGCGGATGAGTGACAAATTTGCAATTGTTTATGCGATGATTTCACAACAACTGAAATGTCACCTGCCAGAGACGCATGCGCGAAGGTTAATAGACTTCGACTTGGCCACTTCAATCTGGGTTGAGTTTAGTGGGTTTCACGGCACATGGCAATGACAAAAAAAAATAAAACTCATAAAAAACAAGCACCAGCAACAACAACAATCTGTCCAAAATAAGTGTGATTACTACAAGCATATGAACTTGAACCACAATCTGTGCGAGCGCCCAAAAAAATCAAGTAAGAAAGCTACAGTCGAGAGTACTCGGCTGTGAGATACCCGATACACCTTTTTAGAGACTTCAAAACTCTTATGTATGCGTGTATTACGTGGAAAATAAACCAATATATAACATTCATATTCAGTTGCATTTGATTTTTGCCCATTAAAATTATTTCTTCAATAACTTCTATGTTTTGCGATCGATTAAATCCAAATTTTCAGAACTTTTGACTATCATCATAGATATTATTCGCTCGTTAATATTTTTTTTTTTCGATTTGAGCGTGTGGAAAGAGGCGTCGCAAAAATCTAAAAGAAATTTGATATACGTTGGGTATACACAAGTACGCATACAGACAGACAGACAGACAGTCGGACGTGGCTATATCGTCCTGGCTTTTGGCACTGATCAAGAATATATGTTATATATTTTATGGGGTTGAACTTCCTCCTTTGCCTTTTACACTAAGCTATGTGTAGCGGGTATAAAACTCAAGTGCGTTCTTCACATGTGCGACGTCTTGACTTTGGGTTACCCTTTAATCAACTCGAAGCTCAGCCAACAGACTCAATTCCATGTACTAGACTAAAGAGTTTGCTCCACTTTGATATACCCACTAAAAGTATGTCCAGGGTATGTGGCGAGACAGCAGCAACACCTACATAGATTAGCAGGAAAAGTAACACATTTTTTTGAACTTGTCAAGGTTAATATCATTAATGCGCCCTCAAATTCGCTTCTCGATTACAGCTTGTCAATCTGTCCGCCCACACGATGCCCGCCATGAGCCTGATCTGCGGCGAATTCATCAAGTCGCTCTTGACGCCCGGCGAGCGCGATGAAGAGTCAACTGAACAGCCGCTTAGCAACGGCAAATTGAATGGCAATGGTCACACTGCCAGCCATGGCGAAGATGAGGATGATGAGGGAGAGCAGGAGGAGGAAGAGGAGCAGGAAGACTATAAAGAACCCAAGACAGAGCTTAGAAAAATGTTGCTGGAACAGAATGCGGCACTGGAGAAGATCAATAACAAGGAGGTGGAACAACTGACGCTGGATGCGAGATTGCAGCGTGTGGCAAAGCACGACGTATTCCTGGAGTTTTAACTGTAGCATTATGTAGATCACACACACATACAATAGTTCGGACAGCGTTAATTAATTTAGTTGTTGTAACAAATATTATTGAGTTTTTTTTATAAAATGAACTACGACCAACTATGAGAATCATTGCTATTATATTGTATACATTAATAAAATGCAGTTATTTTTGCAATTAACGTAATATTTTGTATGGCAATATTATTAGCACGCTCAAACGAATTCTGATTGTCCAATTTTTAGGTGATTATTGAATGGTAAGTAGGGTTAGTAATGATATATGTAATAATACATCAAATAAATTAACGAATTTCTAGCAAAACTTGTAAAATTTCGATCCTAGAGCCAAAGGAAAATACTTAAAATCACAAAAAAAAACGTGATCCAAAGGAACCTTTCAAATTTCCTTTGGTCAAATAATGTTCAGCCCTTATAAAGAATACAAATGGCTGAGTTACAACAACTTTGAATTTTAGATATATTTGTCCTTGCCGTTTTTTAAATTTCCAAAAAAGTATTCAATCTAAAAATATTTAAATATTGTTCTATAGTCCCATTTTTTTGATTAATGAATGGCGTGTTCTTTTAGGATGGCCGATTAAGAGGTTCAATTATATGAAGCATTTTAATAAATGTTGTACATTACGCTTAATTTCTTTTTTGTTGTCCATTTAAATTTTCCTGTATTTTAGTCGTTCAATTTGAATATTTTCGAAAAAGAACGTTGCTTGTTTTAGCTTAAATTAATGACTATACTTTTATTTTGATTGTTTTTTGAGATATATTATATACAGCATGTAACAGAATGCAATTAATTGAGATATTTTTAAAAGTAATGACGACGTGGCAACAGACCAGCATGAGAGAGCACATTATAGATTTCCATGCGTGGAATTTTCTCCGCCTGACGTTCGTGCACCTGTAGAAGTTAAGAATCCAAGAATCAGTCTAAAATATCATCCAATATTATTTGTGAATATTTTACCACTTCTTCGCCGGGTCCAAACCAGCTGGATTTGGCCAACGCTTGACGGACTCGTGGCGTCTTGTAGAAGGGATTCTGAAAGTGTGGCGGCAACGATTGTTCCCAGGCAGCATTCTCCAAGACCGCAATGTGTTGCAAGTTGTGCTGCGGACGTGCCTCAGCGTTGAGGATCAAGGTGACCAAGAGCAGCGCCAGCGAGCCGCAAACATATCGATGGGGCGGGCACCTGCAGAAGAGAGAGAGAGAGAGAGGATGAGTAAGATAACAAGATCCACTTGTGTTGGAATTTATATCATCATTATTATGATTAGTGGTGTGGTATTGCGATCATTGCGTAAGTGTAGCGTGCATATGATATTACAAGTTTCCGCCTGTCACGCATGTACGCATATGTGGCACCTCCCCCCGCCCCCGTCTGCCCCGCCCCCCCTTCCCCTACTGCCAGCAAACACTGCCTGGAACACGCCTAAAAACCTAAATGACCGCTTTTCACTCCAGACACTGGACAACTAGTTAGCGTTTAAGTCAGCTGACTTGGTCAACGGACAAACTGTTGCTTTTGGTCTTATGTATAAAATCGATACAAGTGCGTGTGCGTGTGTGTGTGTGTGTGTGCGTGTGTGGCAAGTTGGCTAAAAGTCGTCGTCTTGCGACTAGGCGAGCGACTCTCTGTCATTTCCTAGATGTCGCGTGCTGCGTCGCCTCGACGTCGCTTTGGTGCGTACAACAAAACTATGTTCGAGCGAAAAAAAAAAAAGAAATGTGTAAAAGAGAAATACATTATTGCATATCGACGTCGTTGCTGAGATGTTAACGGCCCACATTTTGCAGTTGGCTGTTGCTGTGGCTGCTGAAAACTATCCCTGATCTTAGCTTTTAATTGGATAACCGGCAGTCTTCGCGATGCGCCACAATCATGACGACGATGATGTAAGTTTTGGACTTGATATTGCCACTTGTGGCAGCTGCATTTGCCGCATACTTTACGTGCCCTTCTTTTGCCAATTCATCATCAGCTTCAACTTGACTACTTACATCACAGCAGGCAGATATTTTGTTGCAACCTTATTTGGCTTTTACATTGAACAATCTATCAAGCTGTTTGTTAGAAAAGTTGTTGAGCTTAATTGAAAGGCTTTCAATTGACACAAACATTTATGCGATCAAATTGTATAGAATGCAATACGGAAGTCAATATGCATAAAGGAAGTCAATTGATTCCTGCAATTTATTGAAAATTAATTACAAGAGATGGAATTCACGAATTGGGAATCACAGGATTAAGTATACGCAAAGTATGCTTAACATTATTCTAACAACAACAGTGTTAATCATTTAAGCAGATTGCATTTTTAAACTTAGATTAGATAAACATTTATCCACATTACGCATTTATTTGAATAATCAACTATATTAAACGTTGAATGTTCAAAATACATAAGTAAGTATTTTTAAATCACTGGATATTGTAGAAAATAAATAAAATAATTGATTCAATTAGAGAATTAAATTAAAATAATTGTGAGACTGTTTTAAAGTTAAAATGATAAATAAGCTTAAAAGACAAAGTCAATACAAATCGATTGTCAAAAAATTATTGCTTCAATTAGAGATTTAAAATACACTTATATTTAGATAGTTTTAAAATAAAAGAGATAAAAGTATTTCAAAGAATGCAAAGTCTAGAGAAATAGTTTTTATTTTCTTAAAACTTGGTAGGCTCAAACGAAAACTTGCCACATTTTGTAGATGTTTACCAACACAATTGTTAATTAAAGCCTAATTTGCTTTAATACTATTAATTAAATTAAGCCACGCAAACATCCCGAATGGAGCAACCTTGGAGCTGTTAAGCGGACAAGTTAATGTGAAGACTTTACGAGCACTTGCCAAAACTGAAGACAACAAAAGATGTAACGAGTTGGGCTCAAGCCATGTGCGATATCAAGGCCTTCTTGTGTCGACCTTTCACTCTCCGTTCCGCTACAAATTGCAGTTTCGGTTGCAGCTTCGGCGTGGCGAGTTCCAGTTATTTTCCAGATGTAAAGAAAGATGCGTGTAACTATTTCCTCATTGTATGCAAATGTAATTGTGTGTGTGAGTGTGTGTGTAAAGTGTAAACAAATTTGTAGACGACTTTGTAGAACAACAATACGTCAATCTTTGCCAATTAACCGGATGACCCAAATTTGGCTACGCAAAGCAGCGAATAACTGCAACGACGAAACAAACGGCAATTGGATTCCATTGACCCAATCAAAGCCAACAACACGCCTTGTTGTCATCTGTAAGATACAGACAGACAGACAGTCAGACAGACGGACAGACGGGCAGAAAGACAGGCAGCGATTTCGAGTCCACACATCGGTGGCAGAGTCACAGTCACAGTCACAGTCTGTGGCACCACATGACACACAAAAGACGCCTCGAAAACCTGAAAGAAGATAAACAGCAACAAAAACATTCCAACTCGAGTTGCATAATCTGCAGCAAATATGCAACAGCGGAGGGGCAAGGAATGCCACCGTTGATAGTAATGATAATAATGTTTTGTGCAAATAAACCTGCCATCTCTAAAGCGATTCACAAGTTGTGAATGCGGCAGACCAGGAATCATTTAAATTGAGCGAAAAGTGATAGTAAATTGGGACTCCAAATAGCGAATGCAAATTCTATCTTAACTTCAAAGCAGAGCCCGTATTATTTAGCTTACATTTTGTTCACTACAAAACTGGCTTTTCAGCTTTTCAAAATATTTAATTATATGCAAAATAATTGGAAATGTGCAATTATGCTACTGTTTACGTATTCTTTATTACTGAATTTAATAACTTTAGGTATGTTTATTAAATTATTTTATAGTCTGAACAGACATATACTATAATTGTATTTTTAATTTATTTACAATGAATTTATATTTTGATTTGAATTAAATACTTTGCGCATACAAATTGCAGTTTTTGAAAAAGTGCGAAGTAGTGAATTATAGATTTTTAAATGATTATCAAATCGATTATCTCATTTATTTTATTTCCAGTAAATTCATTTTGTTTCTTTGAAGAGCGTATAAAATTTGAGGTGTAGCTAAAATTGAATAAATTTTAAATTATAGGTTATTAAATGATTATCAAATCGAGTAGCGAAATTTCCCCTAAAACTCATTTGCAGTCGCACTTGAATTAATGTCGAAATGTTGCCCACAAATATTGCGATTGCTTCATGGTCAAATACCAACGACTATCGGCACATTGTTTTTTGGTCAATATTGATATTCAATTCTTGTAATTTCCCACTCGGCATGACGATCATTTAAAGTCGTAACCGGGCAACTGCTTAAAACGTTGCTCACTTTTTACAATTTGTTGTACGTCATTTGATCGCCGACGTGCGACAATCGCGATAAAGTCTAGCAATAAAAATAAAGCATAATAATGCTACCGTCTCGCCGCCAAAAAAACAGAGATTTATTAAAAAATATGCATTGTTTATTTTTATTAATTTATCGCAGTTTTCGTGTACTATTTTGTATATTTTTTTATTGCAGTCGGTTTTGGTTGGAAAAACGTGACAGTCGAATTGAATTATATACCAAGAGACACTGTCACATTTAATAGTTTGACTCGTTGTTTCCCTTAACGCTTGTCACTGTCTCTCTGCGCGCTTGTAGTTTTTATATTTATTTAGCTTTGTTTGTTTATGGCTTGTTGCAGTGCGCCTTCACCTGCTTCAGCAAATGCAAATATTTTGCATTTTGTTTGAATGTTGGCAAAACTTTTTGCACTCGCTTTGCGAATGACAAAACAAAAAAATGTTTTTGCGGAGTGACTTTATGGCAAAGGACTCATTTAGTTTACAACAAACTTCAGCAACAAAGAGTTCAACTATTTAATTTAAATATTTCACAAAAGTGTTGAGTAAAATATTTGTATTCATAAATTAATATACTTTTGGATCACATTTATAATTAAATACATTTTAGCTTTCTTTCACAAAATAAACTCACATATTTAAATAGGTTTTGCTTTTAGTAAATTCGTTATAATTTTGCGCTTCACTTTTATTCGAGCTGCGTAATCCTGACTCGAACAAAGACCGATAAAAGGCTTAAAGTCGGTTATCCAAAAAAGCGTCAACAAGTTGTTGATATGAACGCGGCCAGTTGGCAACTGAATTGCAATCTTGAAGCCAACGACGAGCAGAGCCGCAACGCCAAAAACTTCAGCTTGAAAGTTTTCGAATTCCAAAACCAAAAAGAGACAACGCAAACTTAACGAAGCGTTCAAAAGCTGTGACCAAAAGACAGCTGAATTTGTAGCTGAGGTGAAAAAGCTATTTATTATCTTATGACTTTAAAACATAATTATCGACAAAGTCCTCCAACATGTCTGTCATGCGATTTCTGTACAGTTCATCCGACTCGAAAGCTTTCATGCAGATTTCGATACGTTTGCGACTGAAGAAATCGTTGAATCCATCTGCCGAGCTGGTCAACTCTTGAGTGTAAGCTGGTGGCAGCATGGCCAAATGGCTAAACTGTAGGCTCTCAATAATGCCGACAATGCGATACTCTTTCATCGACGCATAGTACTCAGTCTCGGGCAGAATGTTGGCGATATCCAAGTCGGCTTGTCTCAGAAAATCGCCCATGAAGCGATAATATTCCGACAGCAATTCACTGAGATGAGCAGCTCGAAACTGACGCGTTGTTGGAATGGTCAGCATTGTGGCCAGATCCATGGCAGGTGGAGCATATCGCAGCAGCTGAAAGTCCACGAAGCGGCACTGCAAAGGCGTCTCATCGCATTTGTCATACTGGAAGAGAATATTATTCGCCCAGAGATCGCCATGCAGCGTGACATTGAGGCGAGTTTTGGAGGCTTGGCACAGCTCAAAGATGATGGACATGCGCTTGGTCACGTTGCTCAATATTAAGTCCAATTTGTCTTGGTATTTGGGCAGCGTTTTAATCAACTCCTTGAAGACTTCACACGTCTGATCGAAATAACGTATACGCATGTGTTCCTTGGCCACATTCGAGGGATATGCATTCTCCAGTAGCGGAATTCTCTTCTTACCCTCTAGATGCATTATAATGGAACCAGCATGCAGGGCAGCCAGTGTCTTCAGGGCACAATGAAGCTGCTCATAGTTGAGCACTCCATCTCGTCCAGCTCCCATGCGATACCCCCGATCGATGAGGTTCTCGAAGATCAGCAGATTCTTATCCGCATAGTAGCACTTGGGTGCGATTTCAGCACAGGCTGCTTGCAGATCCGGCAGCACATCCTTGTAGGCAGTAATCTCCTTTTGAAAGACTCCGAAATCCTCGATGTATTCCATACGCGATGCGTTGCTTTCTGGTGCAGCTTTGCAAAAGAAGCGTATTTGTTTTCGTTCTTCACTCTGCTGCAGCTTTAGCGTCACCTGCAGATGAAAATGACTTCCCAGATATCCTTGGGGTGCATCTGAAGTGGGCAGCAACTTATAGTCTACAATATCGTAGCTCGAATTGTCTTTATTTGCTTGCTGATATTTGAGACAGAGTTTGTGGATATCAGAGCTAGTTAGCTCCAATGCCGTTGCCATCTTGTCTGGAACTATCGTGCCGATTGAGAGCAGATCTCTCACTTTATATCGTATTTTTGAAGTCGCGTGATGGAACACGCAAGTGGCAACCTGTTGTCTTAACTGATAAGTCATCAGCCTCAGCCTTAGTAACGCGGGATTGCCGAGATTAAATAGGCAGGAAATCATCCCTAAGCATTAGCAAAAATGCCACCGAATGCTGAAGCTGAAATACGCTTTCTTTATAGCAAAAATCATTTGAATATACATTGTTGTACTTGGACATCTCGTTTAAATTTTGATAATCTCGATTTCAAATATTTTTTCGAATATTGCTAGTAATATTTTATTATTATCAAATGCTTACCACCATAAACTATTTATAATATGTGGTTTAAGCTTCTTCGAAAATTTCTGCTACATTTTGTTTTACCATAAAAGGAAAGGTTTATCTCGATGTGCATCTTTTTTGGACACACCCATTGTCTCTATCTGCAATCAGTGTGCTTAATCTCTCAGCTGTCGTGTGTTGTTAGTTAAGATAACGCAATCAACGAACATTTGGCATGAGAGTGACCCGTTGCCTTACTCAAGATATCATAAAACGTATTTCAGTCCATAAAGAGATAGGCTTTATAATTTGTATAATAATTTTTTATTCGCATTTGAAATCATGTAAATAAAATGAATAAACAAAATATTTCTATTATCAATTCTATCTGAAGAAAATATTAATAATTCTTGAAGCCTTCAAAAATTCGCACTCACTGGACATTGAAACAACTTAACAAACAAATAGTAATAGCAAAGGCTATAAAGCTAATCATTTGAAGTCTGCAAATATTATGCTAGGGATTTGCAAGACGCCTGTTGAGGCGTGTGTATTATTTCAAACAGAAAGCAGGCCCTCTGTAGACGCTAGGCAAATAAAACTACTGAGAATGTTTTGAGATTATTTATGGAAATGCGTTCCCAGGTAACAGCTGTTATTATTAATAGTTTTCAAGTTTTTTTTTTAATTAAAAGCAGAGAACTTAAGATCATTAGAATCAATTGAATTTATTTCAAACTGGTACAAAATATCTTCCTTATTATTTCTATCTAAATCTGAAAGTTACCAAATTTAACCATGATTCATGCATTAGAACCTTCAAAAATAGTCAGTTTTGGAAATATAATCAACTATCAAGTCAGATACTTTTATTTCATCTATCTTAAGTTAAGATTCTTAACATTATTATCAAGTTAAGACTGCAACACATAGTTGTCAATAAAGTCCTCCAGCATGTCGACAATGCGATTTCTATATAGTTCATCCGACTTGAAAGCCTTCATGCAGATGTCAATGCGTTTCTTGCTGAAGAAATCGTTGAATCCATCTGCCGAGCTGGTCAGCTCTTGGGTAAAAGCTGGTGGCAGCATGACCAAATGGCAGAACAGCAGACTCTCAATGAGGCCGACGATGCGATACTCTTCCACTGAATCATAGAACTCAGCCTCTGGCAGAATGCTGGCAATATCGAAGCCAGCTCGCTTCAGGAATTCGCCCATGAAGCAATAATATTCCGCCAGCAATTTATTGAGCTGAGCAGCTCTAAATTGACTGGTTGTTGGAATGGTGAGTATAGTTATCAGATCCATGGCTGGCGGAGCATAGCGAGCCAGCTGAAAGTCCACGAAGCGGCATTGCAGAGGCGTCTCGTCATATTTGCCATACTGGAAGAGAATATTGTTCGCCCAGAGGTCAGCATGCAGCGTGGCATTGAGACGCTTCTTCGAGGTCTTTGACAGCTCAAAGACGATGGACATGCGCTTGGTAAAGTTGTAAAAAATGTAATCCAATTTGTCTTGATATTTGGGCAGCGTTTTGACGAACTCCTTGTAGACCTCACAAGCCTGATTGAAATTCACCACACGCTTGTGATCCTTTGGCACATTCAAGGGATATGCATTCTCCTCGAGGTGAAGTCTTTCCTTGCCATTTTTGTCTTGTATAATGGAACCAGCATGCAGGGCAGCCAGTGTCTTCAGGGCACAATGAAGCTGCTCATAGTTGAGCACTCCATCTCGTCCAGCTCCCATGCGATATCCCTGATCGGTGAGGTTCTCGAAGATCAGCAGATTGTTGTCCGCATAGTAGCACTTGGGAGCGATCTCGGTGGTGGTTGCTTGAAGATCTGGGAGGACATGCTGATAGAAGGCAATCTCCTTCTGGAATACACCGAAATCCTCAATGTATTCCATGTGCGATGCGTTGCCTTTTGGCGAGGATTTGCAGAAGAATCGCAGCTGTTGTGGATCTTTATTGTCCTGCAGCTTTAGCGTCACCTGCAGATAGAAGTGACTGCCCAAATATCCTGCGGGTGCATCCGATGTTGGCTGCAGTTTATAGCTTATAATTTCGAAGCTTGAGCTCAGATCATTTTTTTGTAGATAGGTCTGACAGAGTCCCTGGATGTCAGAGCTGCTCAACTCCAAAGCCGTTGCCATTTTGTCTAGAACTGTCTTGCCAATTGCAAGTGAATCTCTCATTTTATACTCTGAAGCTGTCGCAAGTCGTTGTAAAATTCATCTCTGATAACCAAATCAGCTTCTGTATCATGAGATCGTCGACATTAAGAGGGCTGGAAATCATCTCTAAACTTTAGCTAGATTGCCAACAAAACGCGAAGCTGAAATACGCTTTACTAATATTGTAAATTATAAATACAGTATATAAATAATTAATTGTAATTAAAAATTTGTGAATGACAAAAATGTATTACAATATTTTAAAACCCTTTGAAAAATGTATTTAAATTACGGAAATATATGGCGAGACTTTTTTTTTTTTTATTTTATACATTTTATTTAATCTTTGAAAAGTTAAATTTTTCTAATAGGTATCTATTGTCCCGATTAGCTTTCAGGGTGCTTCAAATTTCATCAGTCGTGTGTATCTTTTGGCTAGACATTTAAGATAAGGTAATTAGTGAGCATTCCGCTTGAGAGTGACTCTTTAATTAATTTACTTAATGTATAAAGTATACGAATAGTAATCCATTGGGAAATGAATTAAGGAAAGCTATTGAAAGTGCAATAAATATTCGCAAGATTTAATTCATTTTATTAGTATCAATTTAAATAAATTATTCAAATAATAAAATTGGAAACGGCAGAAATATTGCCTAATTAACATTATGAATTCAAAGAAGTTTCAATAGCATTTGATCTTAATTTTAAGGTAATTTTATCTCATTTTCTTTATTATATACATTTGGCCAATGTCAGCACAAAATTTATTCACTGGAAAATTCAGCTACCTAATCAAGACAAACTGAAACTTATAAATCTTGTAGCTAAGCTTCTGCAAACTATTATTAAATCATTTAAGCTCTTAAATAAGGTGGAATTAGTGAGGCGCCTTTGCGTTTATTTATTCAGCACGCTCCACTATAGACTATGAGCAAACAAAACTGATGCATCAGATAATGGAGTCAAAGACCCACGTCAATTGCCCAATCTCGCCAGATAATTGTGGGAAATGCGTGTGACAGCAACAGCTGCCCTGGACTTATCGAGATGGACATAGAGAACATTGCTCAATTCATATTGCTATTAGGACTTTATAGACATTCGCTGTCAGTAGCTAAAGCGAAATACATCATGCGTATAAGGCAGAGCATTGAGGAATATCTAAAGAATTCAACATTGCATGGAGCCCGTTTTATAGTCGACAAAGATGCCAACTGGCTGGAGCGCATCTTTTGGGGCATCTGTTTGACTGCCTCGTGGTATGCTTCCTGGCTGCTCATCAAAGCATCGCTGGGTGAGTTTTAACTCCAACTGAATTTTATTTCTTATCTTAAATTGTTGGATATTTTTTAATAATTTTTATTTATTATATTTACTTTTTATTTGAAATATTCAATATTTCAGCTGCCTTTGAGAATAATGCCATTAGCTTTGTGGTGGAGAGCTCGTATCGCGACTGGGACACTAATTTTCCGGCCATCATTATGTGCGAGTCGAAGAACATGGATCGGATACAGGAAGTCGCGGAACAGTAATTGTTACCATCTCATTTTGTAGTATTATTTAATAGTATTCCATATTTTTCTCTGCAGACTTTGGGGCGCTGATCACGACTTCACCTTGGAAGAAGTGCTCAGTGAGATCGCCTTCTTTCGTGGCGAGTCTTATCACACGGTGCATGAATGTGGTGGCGAAGATTCAACTGCCACCTGCTTCTATTCGAATTTCTCGTACTACGCTCAGCTGGTGAGAAGCAGCTGTGTCGACTCCATTCGCAGCTGCGAGTGGAACAACAAACCCTTCGAGTGCTGCAAGTACTTCCAGCGCATGGAAACTGAGCTGGGCATTTGTTATGCCCTCAACTCTATGCAGGCAGGGTAAGTCCAAGTAAGGAAGACTAGAAAGCAAAGATATTTGCTTTTAAAACCAAGATTTACAAAATGATGTGTAAAGTATTCAAGTGAAAACAAGAGAGATTTGATTCAATATAATGATAATTATCCATAAGCTCAGAGAAAATAAACAAAATTTAATTTCAAAGAAGAGCAAAAAGATATTTCCCGTCTGTCTGTCAGTTTTTCCTTACTCTATTTTAAAATATGGTGTACTAATAATATTTGTAATGCGTAATATTTATTATACGATAGAGTTTAAATTTAAGATATTGATAATTCACTTCAATTTAATAATTATAAATTGCATTTATACATTTATAGATATTGTTTAAGATTTGGACCGTAAATAATGATTATTTTGTAATCAAAATAACTGAACTGTTTGTGGGTGCGATTTATATATACCATTGTAGTTTCTTAAGTTGAATTCCAGATTTATCACTTTTTATTATTTCCATTTTTCTGACCAACAAAATTGTATCATATTGTGATTTAAAATTTTAGTTTGGCCCAATATTCATTATTTTTAAGTACAAAATTAACTCGTAAAGAAGAATTTTCATTAATTATTCACCATGGTTTTTTAATCAAATTTATACAACTCATTAATTAATTTGTTTATATTTAAAAACTTAAATATAGACCCTGCTATTTACGACTTTATAAACAGTTATTATTTTGTTATTTTTGAAGTAAAAACAATGGCCCCAAGCTTAACATGTACTCCAATCGTTATACGGGACCAGGCTCTCTCAAAATGGAGCTGCTTACAGAGGCAACAGTGAGTTTTTACACCTAAAAAGAAAATTAATAATTTGAATTGAAATATCGTGCACTAAAAATTGGTTTGTTTTTATTTAAAAATCTATTTTTTTAATTTTATCATTTATTCATTTGTATGCTTATTTTCCTTGCAAACACAATTCCAATTAGGTCTTTATACTGGGAACCGAAGAAGTGCCCACATTGGTAACACCGAAAACCGATTTTCTGGTCGTGGGACCTTACATATCATTTATGTGAGTGAATTTAATATAATAAATATAGGATATTAAATTAAATAATTATTATAATAAACTGAATACTTTTCTGAATACAAACACTCGCTGTCAACGCAGTCGCTATGTGTCGAAGCGCGACATTGAGAACGATGAAGCGATTCGGGATACGAGCGTGCACCAGAGAAACTGTCGCTTCCCCGACGAGAACATCCTCGACGTGCATCGCTTCTACAGCTACAGTGCGTGCACGGTGCAATGCCGCAAGGATCGACAAATCGAGCTGTGCAATTGCTCCAGCCACTTGTCGCCCAATTCACCCGACTGGCAACTGTGCAACATGGATGGCCTGGAGTGCTTGAATCGCAACTATGAGGATCTGTCGGTGATTATTGCCAGATGGTCACGACGTCGGGGACGCAAAGGACTCGTCTGTGATTGTTTGCCGTCGTGCACCGAGGTGGACATAACGACAGTGCACGACAGCAAGGATAACATCTATGGGCATCAGAATCCCGTGTCGAAGATTGAAGTGGCGCTCATCGAGCTGCCCACAGAGCGCTACAAGCGCAATCTGGTGAGAGGCAGGTTGGATCTGGTCGGTAAGTTGCTGGTATGAACTATATATGTAGATAAGAGATTTCTGATTGATCGATTTGCAGTGTCCATTGGCGGCACGACGGGCCTGTTTGTGGGAGCCAGTTTGCTGAGCTTCGTGGAGATTATTTACTATGCCACAATACGGCCATATACCACATATATAAATGAGAAGCGACGCCAGCAACGACTCAATTTGCTGAGAACCGTGCGCTGAGAGGATTACGTAACGGCGTGTATCCAGAAATACTCAAAAAACAAAAACATATCTTATCGCAACGTACCCCCAATACATTACATATATATATATATATTTGAATGCATATATTCTGCACGATTTCACAAATGCCGAATGCCTCTCAGTGCGCCTCGGTAAATGAGTAAACAATAATACAAAAAAATGTTCACTTTTGAGTCAGTTTAATCGCGTTGCGCAGCGCTTGCAGTTCGAGGCAAAATTGCCGTGAGAAAAGTGAGAAAGGCGTAAGAAGTCGAACAGTGCGTATTACGTATACGAGACGTATGCTCAATATGCTCTTAAGTCTTGCTGAGTGCTGCAAGATCGTAAGGAACTTGAGCAAATCACCTAGCGATGTGTCCAGAGATGAACTGCGTATTGTTGTTCACGATCTGGAAAGGGATATGAGTGCGATCGGTTATCTGGGCGACTATTATGCACTGACCCTATGCTATAGCTTTGTAAGTTGAATCAAACACACTGTGTTCAAATGATTATTGTCGCAATGACATTCGCTTGAACTTGTCGCAAACAAATATTTTTAAACGTATTCGTAAATATAAGCAAAGGTTTGTATAGAAGTTCTCACCCTCTATGCAAAAAAAATTAGTTTATAGGCAATTTTCATTTCAGCTGCGTGTCAGTTTATACATCTTAATGTGAAGTACAAACATCTGTTCAAATAAAGTAATTTAAATTTTGAAGCGATTCTAAATATGAATAGTACTGCTATTAATAACTGACTTGCTATCTAAATAACTTTTTTAGGCAATGATTGGAGTCTCTGTTCAATAACAATAAATTACATCGCTTAATATGGCTTACTATAATTGAAATGCTAAAACAACTCGAAATTGTATGATCTGTTTCATATATTTCTAAACTGTTATTAATTTATAATAAATACATTTAACAATTTTAGAACATTCAGCTTCACAAATTGCACTAGCTGCAGCAAAATCTACCGGGACCATAAATAATTTAAGTTTATTATAAACACGTATGGTTTAAGAATAATATTTACTTAACAGTTTGCTCAAGAAATTTCAGTAACGTCACGCCAAAAGGCAAATAAAAAGAAACAAGAAAAATTGCTCCATTTCATAACTTTTAAAAGTACCCAAGCTTTATTCGATTAATAATAAATATAATTGTTTAAGAATGAATTAATATCCCGATTATAATGTTTTTAAATTTGTTGTTCTTAAGAACTAACTTAGTATTGATCGGTTTATTGTATTTCGTTTTATAAATTTAGTGCTACTCAAAAACAATGAGAATGTCGTACAATTATAAATGTTCATATAGACCGCGATAATTTGGAATACTGTTGCATATTTTCAGGCTGGCAATGAAATTCAAACAACGCAGCTGTTCGTTAAGGCCTTGCCCCAGCAAAGCGATGAGCTCGCGAAGGAGGCGATCTTTTGCAAAGAGGCGTGGCTCTATGAAAACCTACTGCCAAAAATGCAAGAATGTTGTGCGTGTCTCGTTCGTTCATCAATTTAATAAGTCTCATAGCAACGTCTTCTTCCAGCCAAGCTCAAGTGGAGCGCCAGTTGCTATTACTCACGCCCTGATCTCTGTGTATTCGAGAACCTCAAGCTCAGTGGATACTACAACTCGCCAAGCACTTTGTTGAAGGAGCAGCAGCTGCTTCAAGTGCTGCGCACATTGGCAGCTTTTCATGCCTCCAGTTTAATCTACGAACAGCAGCAGGGAGTCAATATTGGCGATGAGTTTGGTGACCGATTGCCGGAGATTACGGTGGCAGCTGATATAGCCTGGTTTACAACGGGTCTCTCGGCCATTATAGCTGTCATCAGAAGTCTGCCGCAGTACCAGACAAGTGAACACATTGATTTCATTGACACGCAATTGATACAGATTTTGCAGCGAGTTTATCGACAAGTTTCACCCTCAACAAAGTACAGAAATGTGCTGTGCCATCGTGATTTATGGGCTGCCAATATCTTCTTTCCCTCCAATCCCAAGGATGCTGTGGTCTTGGTGGATTTCCAAACCTGTCGCTATACACCGCCAGCTATTGATTTATGTTTCAGTCTCTATTTGAATCTAACTTATGCCCAGCGACTCTGCTTAGAAGGTAAATGCATAGATTTCTATTATGATTACTTGAAACAGGACCTTGAGGACTTTGGCTTGAAGTCAGCAGATTTCATATCCAAAGCGGAGCTGCTGCAGTCCTATGAGGAGTTTCGACTATTTGCCGCTGTCTACAACGCTGCGGCTGCAACAATAATAAAAGTGCCCAAAGACTTCGTCACAAACGATTTTAAGTACGTCGGTCGCAGTGAAATCATATTCAAACATATGCAAGAGAATGCCGAATTTAGAGAGGCAATGGAAACTTGCTGTGGACAAGTCATGGAAGTCGCTTTGCTTCATGTTTAGAGCGAGAGAGTCGCTTTCGCTGCCCTTCTCACTCTCTCCCAAGTGCCGTCTATTTATTGGTCATTTAACAATTTAGCGGGGCGAGCGATAAGCAATGCATAAAGATAATAAATTAATTTCAAGCTACAAAGCGCACATTGTATGCTCTTACAACAAATTGGATACTCTACAGAACCAGGCTCTCTCAAAATGGATCTGCAAATCTACTATATCGACAAATTTCGACTTTATTTATATTGTATTGCAATAAATACAAAATACAACTATGTTTTGTGGCCTTAAAAATATTTATATTGTCGCTATTTAACTAAAAATATTAAACTCAACTTACACTTATTGCTCAAATGTATTTTGTTAAATTAAATTATACTCAATAAAAATAAAAGCTTATTATTCATTATAGTTTAATAAAAGTGTATCTAATTTGAATACTTAAAAAAGCTGAAAAGAATTTACTTGTGTAAATAAGAATTTCATTTTTAAAAATATTTTTAAATATTTGAATTGGTGTTAAAAATAACAAGTTACCAACTATATTCTTGATAAAGAGAACCTCTAATTTGAATGTTTTATAATGAAAACATAATATTATTAAAAAATCAAATATAATATGTATATATTTTATTTAGATAAATGTTGTCGTTAATAATGTGCAACAGCCGGTAGCTAATCAAACTGCTTCTGTTAGGGTATAACCTGAAACTATTTGCGCAACGCGGAAAGTCGATAGTGTAAACAGTTTAAGACTGTCTCTCAAACAGCGCAGTGACATTTATTATTCGCTCGGTGAATTGCTCGAAGATTTATTAACATGGCAAAGGCGGACTATAATCCAGTATTGACGCGAGCGAATCGCCTGGAAATGTTCACACTCGACGAATGCGAAAATATCTTAAAAGCTGTGCTGCAGGACGAAAACCAAAAGGGACAACTGAAGGAATTTCAAATTGTGCCAGCCTTGGAGCACGTGGGCTTCCTAGGCGAATACTATCATTTAATTCTCAGCTATCAGCTGGATACGGAGACGGAAGAACGCACAAAACGACTGTTTGTTAAATCTGTGGTATATCAAAATGCAGACAAATCGTTTCACGACGAGAAGACATCGATCATGAAGAAGGAGGCGATGCTCTACGACACGCTGCTCAATGAATTAAAGTTATTCTGTAAGCAGTGAAGTCTCATTGATTTAAAGTGGAATTAATGTTGAATTTCCTCTTTGCAGCCAAGCATTTGTGGTGTGCCAAGTGTTATTTTGCACGAAGCGATCTGTTTGTCATGCAGAATATTGAGGATTTGGGCTATGAATCGTTGCCATCGAGCACGCGGTTCCTCAGCGAGCAGCAGCTGCGACCTCTGCTGAAGGCGCTGGCAACGTTGCATGCGAGCAGCGTGGCGTTTGAGCAACGTCATCGTTGCACCATTGGCGTGCGGTTCAGGGAATCGCTGCTGGAGAAGTCCATCGATGCGGATATTCCCTGGTGGACCACGGGCATCAAGGTGCCTTGAATTTGCAGCTCTTCCACTCAACTCTTTGACTGACTTTCTTGCTCTCCTTGCAGGCCATTCTGGCAGTGACTGCAACGCATCCTTTGGTGCGCGATGATGCTGCTGCTCAGGCTTTTATTGCCAATGTGCTGCCACGTTGCCTCGACCGAGTTTACTTTATGGTGAATCCCTCGGCTGTGCATCGCAATGTTTTTCTGCATCGCGATGCCTGGAGCGGCAATGTCTTCTATCACAAGCAGCAGCCCGAAGATGTTTGCTGTGCCCTCGTGGACTTTCAACTGTGTCGCTATGCGCCGCCAGCTATCGACTTTCTGATGGCCAGCTACTTGAATGTGGAGCCCAAGGATCGCAAGCAGATGCATCAGCGCAATCTCAGCTATTATCATGATCAACTGTTGTCCGAGTTGAGGGACATGGGCATCGATGCGGCCCAGGAGCAACTCACCATGACCGACTTTGAGCAATCCTTGAAGGATCTGGCGCTCTTTGGTGCCACCTACAATTGCATTACTGCCACCGTACTGCGTTTGCCCGAGAACTATCTGAAGAAACTGAAAGACGAGCATCCGGCGGATTTTCATCAGTTCTGTAACGTGGATCGCACAGAAAGTCTGTTGAGCTTGATGCATGATCACGAGGATTACAAGTCTTATTTATACGATTGTATTCAGGATTTATTAGAGTTGACATACTATAAACAATCCGAGTGATGTTGTCTTATCTTTAGTTTGGGCTTTGTTTACCCCCCTGATTCACCTAGTAACACATTTGCTTTATCAGCCCCGAAGCGAACAGTTTCCTCTAAAAGATTATCTTATCGCCGAAACCCTGAACGAGTATTAATTTGTAGCCGAGATTGCTAAATATGCTTGCTTGAAAATAAAAGTAATAAATAAACAATACTACACTCAAAAGAAATGCGATTAAAATTATGATATACTGATAATAGAGAAATAAATCAAATTTATTTACTTTATTTGTAATTAATTTAATAAAGTTCAATATAAAATTATTAATAGAATAAATTTATAGCTGGGATTTCACATGCCTTTTGTTACAAATTGTTTCGTTAGATACTCAATGTAAAAAATTAAATTTTTTCGATTTAATAAAATCATGTCATGTTTAGTTTTCCGCTCTGTCACTTTGCCATTAGTGAATTAATTCATTTTAGATTTATTATAATATGGGAAACAATTTAAGTGAGAATTCATTTTATAACAATACTTTTTTTTCATAGAGAATACAAGAATATAATATATTTGATGACAACGCCCAACATCATCTCTGGTGAATACAAGTAGTTCTTTTGTTTTAACATTCTACAAGTAGTTAAGTAAAAAATGTGATTCCGGATAGAAATTAAAATGTTACATATTTAACATGGTATAGAAATATTTTTTTCGTTAATAATAATAATAACGCCCAGCATCATCTCTACTGAATACAAGAATACAAGTATTTCTTTTGTTTTTACATTCTACATAGAGCTAAATATATATTTGAAATTACTTAGAAATAAAATTTTTAAGATTTGCAAATACACTTTTTTCAAGAAAATTGTAAAGTGGCTTTTTGTTAAACCCATTTTCAAAAAATTGTTATTTTAATTGATTTTTTTTTAAGTTTATTTCGAAAGTGTCCAGACTCGGTTGGAGAGCAAAACTTGTTGCTCAATTTTTCTCAGTGTAAAACAGCTTTCTCACTTATAAAATCGAGGTGTAATCAGTATTCGACTGATAATGCCCAGCATCATGCCAGCTGCTTGTCTCTCTGATTAGTCTACAACCGGCATTAGACGAAACCAGCAGCATCCATGGAACAATTACTCAGCGCAGACGAATGTCGACTAATCGCACTGAGGACACTGCAATTAAAAGAACACGATGAGAACTTGCAGCTATTGGATTGGCAACTTGATGCCGGGTCCAATGAGTTGATGGGCTACATGGGTGAATACTACAAACTGCGTTTGCAGGTGCGGCATCCACAGTTGAAGGACACGCAAGACTTGCAATATTTTGTCAAGAGCTTGCCCTACAAAAATCCCCCTCAACGAGCCGAATGCGAACGCAAAGGAGTTTTCCGGAAAGAGAAAACTATCTATCAGGAAATACTTCCCAATGTGCAGCGATATGGTGAGTTAAGCTTAACAAGTAAATGATTTACAATCACAATTATTGAATATATATCTGCCAGCTAGTCGCAAGCTGTTCCCGAAGTGTTATTATAGTCGAGATGACGTCATGGTGTTGGAGGATCTCACGCATCATTATAGACATCTCAAGCCCACAGAGAGCTATACCTTGGAGCATTATAAGCTGGTTTTAGAGCACTTGGCTTCAATGCACGCGGCCAGCATTGCCTGGGAACAGCAGGAACAGTTCAACATTGGGGAACGCTATCAAAGTGTGCTCATCGAAATGCTGTTGAGTACGGAAAACGAATGGTTCCGAACGGGCTTAAAGGTGCGCTTAAATATTCCTTATTATTATTCTTTAATTTAAGTAATTTTTTGATTATTTTTTTTTGTTTTTTCATTTAAACTAGTTATAATTATGAATATCACTATTTAATTTTATTATTATTATCTTTTATTATTACTACTATTTTTAGTATGCACATATTTATGTATATAAATTAATTTAAATATTTTCTTGTTATACATTTTTTGTCTTTGATAATTTTTTGTCTTTGATAATTTCCAAGTTTTATTTTATTATTTCTGATTGATTTTGTTATTTTTATTAAATTAATGCATGCATTTTCTTTTTTCTTCATTACAACTGTTTTTCATATTTATTATCATTGTTACGCATATTTATTGATATATTTTATTTTTATTGATATATTAATTAATTTATATATATATATTTTTTTTTTTTATTTATATTTATATAATTAACTCTTATTATATTTCTTTTTATTTAAAAGTATAATTTTTTAAATTAAATATTATTTTCGTATATAGATTGATTTATATAGTTTCTTATTATGTCATTTGTATATTTATAATTAATTAGGACTATATCAATGTTTTGTATTAATTTATTATTTTTTTTTACGTTGTTATTTTTATGTAATTATTTATGATTAATTTAGCACTTTCTTTATTACTATTGTTTTTGTATATTTATATTTTCATTAATTTTATATTGTCTATTATTTTATTAAAATATCTTCAACTAGGGCATCGTTTTTCTGGCTGCTCGTCATCCTAAGTATCAGACCCCAGTTGCCCAGAAGTTCATTAAGGAGAATCTCTACCAGCTGCTCTGCCAGACACAGGAGCTGGCGAAACCCTCGAGCAGCATAAGAAATGTGCTCTGCCATCGCGACACCTGGGATCGTAATATACTATTTGGCTTTGCTCACCCTACAGATAGTTTGCCGCAATCCTGTTGCATTGTGGACTTTCAGTTGACCAATTATTGTTCCCCACTGCTGGATGTGCTCTTCGTGCTCTACATTGTGCCCACTGCTAGTCAACGACTTGAGATCTATGAGACCTGTCTGGAGCATTATTACAACTGTCTGCAGTCGGAATTCCAGCGACTTGGACTCGCAGCTAATTTGATAAGCAGAGATAACTTTATGGCCGAGTCTCGACGTATCAAGCTGACGGCCTTGACCATGTGGGCAGTGACCGAACCTCAGACAAAAGTCTCTGCGGAAATCTCGAATCGTATGCGCTCAGAGGAGCCGGAGAAATTCGACTATTATCTCAATGGCGATCGCAGTGAGTTTTATTTGCGTGTGATGAAACTACAGCCCGGCTACGAAGAGAAAATAATGCTGCCCATTGAGGAACTAGTTGATTATCTGATGAAGCAAGCCTAGAAGTACATATACAATAAATTAAAGATAAAAATTATTATTATCTACTTTGTCCACTAACAATACAATGCATCTACATATGTGCTTAAATTATGTTATTCATCAATAGTTTTGTACAAAGTTACAAAATACTATTTACAAGGGAGGGCTGATAAATAATCGGCCTAAATTTTTAGGCCTATGCATATGCATGCTTTTCTAAATAAATTATAATTTTGTTGGACACTTAAATTCATCTGCGAATATACAATATAAACCAAATTCTGTTAATCAAACTCGTTTAAACTCGTCCCAAATGCAATAAAGATGTAAAATGTTAAAAATGTCGTAAAAGGTTATTATTTTAAAAACTAATACATTTTACAAAATAAATAATATTTTTTAAGTGAGGATGATTACTTATCAGCCTACCCTTGTACATAAACACTAACTCTGTGAAAAATACTTAGTGTATTATAAATTTATTAGTATTTATGACAGAAATTTATTTATGAGCACAAAAGGAAATATTGGCAATGTAACTATTACAACAAAGATGATCAATATTAACTAACAATAAATGGCCATTCTAACCTGCAATCGAAAAGAGGCAACGGATTCATTGTGGCATTAGTGAGTTGCAAGCATGTGTGGCACGAGAAATTAAAGTCATCTTTGATCTGGAGACTTTCGAGCAGAAATATACATCTTGCCCCGTGTTGATCGTTCCGCTTTCGATCTGGAACTGAACTGAGCTTGTGCTGTTTTCGAACTTCGTATTTCGAAATGCCGAACGCTCTTTCGGGTTCTCTGAAGTTTCAATTAAGCTTATAATGCTCACAAAAATTGTGACTTATCTATGTACTGTCTAGTTAGTGCTTTATCACTTTTATCACCAGTCGGGTTTATTAGTTTGTTGAAAACTACATTGTTGTAAAGCGCTACAGAACGATGGCTGCTGCTCAACTGATCAGCCACGAGGAGGCGTTGAGCATTCTGTGGAAGCAAACTGGCAAGAAGTTGTCCATAGCTCAGTTAGAATTGGAAAAACTTGAGCAGAATGTGGGTTTCTTAGGGGAGTATTATGTGCTGCGCATTGTGAGCTCTGCAGGATTGCATCAGTTTTTTGTCAAGACTCTGCCGCAAAACAATCTAGAATATCGCAAGGAATTGGAGCTTAATGGTGTGCTAAAGAGAGAGAGTGCAATCTACAGGAAAATACTGCCCAAGCTGCGTGAATACGGTAAGTTCAAAATTGATATGCTTTTAAATAGATAATTATAAGCAATATCGTTTTGTAGCTAAAAGCAAATTTACCTGTGATTGCTTTCTGGCGCGTGATGATCTGTTGGTGCTCGAGGATCTGACGCTCAATTCTAAGCAACTTCAAGAACTTATTACTCTTGAGCACTACCACACTATATTGCGGCAGCTGGCCACACTGCATGCGGCCAGCATTGCCTGGGAGCGGGCTGAGCAATGTTGCCTAGCTGAATGCTTCCCGGATGAACTCAACGAGTTTCTGCTGAACCACGAAAATAAATGGTACATGACTGGACTTAATGTGAGTATTTAATAATACAAATAATTTTTGAAAATTCTAAAAAAGCCTTTGAAAATTATACAACGATTCACTAGTTTTAAATTTTATTTATACCATTTCTGACACAAACATGAATAACATTTTTAAAATTATGTAACGATAGATTTATTAATTACATATTTTTTACATTGAATTTATATCATTTCAGTCACAAAAACGAGAAAAATTTTTACTAGCAATTTATTCATAATTCATAAAAACTATTTAAAACCATTTGAAAATTATAGAACTATCAATTTATAAATTCATTTTCTTAAAATGTACTTATGTATATCATTTCTGACACAAAAATTAGTAATAATTTTATTAGAATCATTGTAATCATACAAATTCTTACATTCATTATACTCAAATTATTCATTATGCTACATTTCTGCATTAAATTACATAGACTCTTTCCCATTATGTAAATTACATTTGCTGACTAGAAAATAAATTTTAACTCGTTATACTCCCTATATTCATAAGCTTTATGTTATTCAAGATATCATTAACGCTCACTCACAATAATTTCGCTCTTTTGGCTTATACGCTAAAATAATCGCTTGCCTAAAATTAAAGTGAAATTAATTAAATTAAATTTGTTCACTTTACTTTAGGCCATTGTTTACCTTGCTGCTCAGCATGCTGATTTCCAGGACATCGCTTCGCAGCGTTTTATCAAGAATAACATCTTCCAGCTGCTGTTGCAAGCTGATCAACTAACGAAACCTTCTAAGAAACTGCGCAACGTGTTTTCCCATCGCGATCTCTCGAGGAGCAACATATTTTTCAACACCCACCAAGGCTGCCTCTTCATAGACTTTGGTCTCTGCAGCTACAGCACACCGGCAATCGATATACACTTCATGCTCTACATTAACTCAACCATCGAGTCGCGTCGCTCAATGTACGCTGAAGTCATGGAGTTTTATTTTGATGAACTGCAAGCCAGGTTCAAGGAAATGGAAATTCCTGCGAACGAGGTGACCAAAGAGGACTTCCGGCTGGACTGCAAACGTGGCCATTTCGCAGGACTTATTATGAGTGCAGTTTGCCAGCCGCTGTTCAAAATGCCTGCAGGACTCTGTCAGCAATTGAGACTCGAGGACAGCAAGAAGTTCGACTATTGGATGACTGTGGATCGCAGTGAGCTCTTGGAGCTGGCCATGGCCCAGAATGGGGCCTACAAGGCGGAAGTAATGGCCATCATAGCTGAGCTGGTGGTGTATTTAATGCAGCATGAAGAGTTGATTAAAGATTTAATTGTATAATAATCAACACGCATTGCAAGTCGCATGATTTATTTAGAACAAATAGAATACAAACTAACTAGAAATGGAGGCATAGTAATACTAGCTTTAAGCTGAGAGGGTATTATAATTAGTATTATTTATTTCGAAAAGCCTAGCTAACATTTAAAAGGCGTCCTTCAATCAGTCCAGCAGTCCTCGTCGGCATCCTCCTCGTCGAAATCGCGCACATTGAAATCCTCATGAAACAGATCCTCGCCCTCCTCCTCGGAGGACTCTGAATGTCATCTGATGCCGCTCACCCGTTGCGGTAAACTAATTACACCCTTGGGCGGCCTTGGCATCCTTATGCTTGTGGACGAGGCCGCTGCTGAGACGCCTCCCGCTGAACCCGTTGTTTTGCCCGATACGCTGGGTATCAGCTGGGCATTGAGGATGGTTGTGTGCTCAAAGCAATTGCAGCAGAATCGATCGCAGCGCATCAGCAGCACAAGTCCAGCCAGCAGCCAGACGAGCACTCCCGGCCACGAATGGACGGCACAGGCCGAGAAGAAGATCACGCTGAGCAGCAGACTCATGCCGCAGAGCACTGGACTCACATTGATCACACTGCCCGTGTACTGCGGTATGATGCCCATCATCATGGCCACAATAAACACCCCGATGGCCCCCGTGAACGCAGCTGGCGCCCAGTGCAGCATCAGACCCGCCACACACAGTGCGATGCCCAGGCCAATGACGATGAGCGAGAAGATGGTCACGCGCCAGGAACTCACCGTCGGCACTCGCACACTGCGCTCCAGAGGTCCTGCGGTGGTGACCTGGCAGAGGATGGGAGAGATATTAAATCCAGTTGCAGCTGGAGGCAGTCTGCGGTTACCTTTATCTTCTGGCGATACTCGTCCACGATGGCATCGATGTCTGTGGAGGTGTCCGAGTCGCTCTTGTCGAACTTGTCCGGATACTCAAAGTCAGATGGCTGCGGATAGAAGACAGTATATTAAAGACTATTATATATTACAATTAAAATAATATTGGCAAGCACTCTCATGCACGTATGAAATGCTGATTTATAACCATTTAAATTTGTCAAGTATTATTATTTAAATTAAAATTGTATTCATTTATTTAGCATTGTACATATTTTACTACTTTCTGCAAGTAATACAATTTGCATTATAAATCCTAATTTACAAATTATTTGCATACTTAGAGCATTTCTAAATTTCTGAAGCCATTTGAATTTTCTGCGGCACATTCAATAAATTTTCTAAATATTCTACTAGTACTAGTACTTCTAAGATTTTGTAAACATCCATTGAAGAGTCCCATATTTAATCAAAAAATGTTTTGATTGAATTTTGAAATAAAAAATGTACAATACTTTTTGATTTACAAATTAACTCTTCTGCAAATTAATTTTAGAAATATGCTGGCAGATAATAAGGCATATTAAAGGACCTATGTAAGTTTCCATTAAGAGTTTTAAGCATAAACGATTTAATTTAAAACTTTATTCAATAATTGTTCTTCGTTTTTAGGAATTATAAATTAAGTAGAATGTTTAAAACATGTTAATGGGATATTCGCAATTGCCGGAAAGGCGTATTTAGATCGGATTTTAAATATAGTCTCTCGCTACTTACCGGTGGCTCGCCATCTGAGAGTACGGTGGACTCGACATCTCTGCCTTCGCGCTGCGGACACGGCGAAGTTGGTTCGCCCAGCAGCAACCATTCCTTCTCCAACTCCGGCTTGTTGCGCTGCTTGCTCTTGGGCTTCTTTGGGCCACTCTGCTTGGACAGGCCAATGTTCCAGAGGCTGCGCTTCAGGCGACTCGAGCTCGAGGTGGCGGCGCTGCTGCTGCTGCTGTTGCTCTTGGCAATGGGAGCTGTGGATAGGCGGCTGTAGGAGAGCGAGGACTCGCTGCTGTTGGGCTGCATGAACTTGGGTCGATACGGGGTGTACAGCAGGTAGAAGGCACGCAGAAAGATCGAGCAAATGTGGCTGGCAGCCAGCGTGTAGCTGAGATGCTGCAGGGGACAGGCGAAGGCCAGCATGGCGCACAGACTGCCGGCTATGAACACGGCCAGCACGGGATTGCCGCTGTCCGAGCTCTCGTAGCTGATCTGCTTGGAGAGAATGCGCCACTCGGAGGTCGCCAGACGCACCACAATGCCGTACAGCTCGGGGAAGATCTCTAGAAACGCTGCCGAGCTGGTCATCAAAATCATGCAGGCCGAAGCTGGCACCAGCTTGTGAAATCCGCTCTCATCTAGTATGTTAAACAGCGGCACGGCAATGTAATCCTCGCGAGATCTGTCCAAGAAATATATCGATTAATTATGTATTTATTTGGTTTGTTTGCTTACTCACTTGTAGTGCACCACTGTGGACAAACAAATGGCCGTTAGCAGCAGCGAGATGCTGACCAGGGCTAGAACCATCAAGGATGTGAGGCGACCACTGCGATTCTGTTGCGGCCAGACGCAGGGAAAGGCGTAAGTAAGCAGCGCGGTGGTTAGAAATAACTGCAAAGAATAAAGTTGTATTATTATTAATATATTTATTAAATTCAGAATTATGCCAACTAAGTTAAGAGTCAGTGGTTAAATTCATAAAGACTAATGAAAATAAATATATTTAAAATGCATATTATCTTTTTTATTTGTACTTTAAATTATACAATGGACGTAAATAAAACTACTATTAATCATCTAAGACTAAGTTACAAATTTTTAATTAAATATTGCAGATATGAATAAGTTATTAATTTAAAATTACATTTTTAATTTTAAAATTAAATTTAAAAAGCTGGACATAAAAATTTCAAATTAAAGAGTTTTAATTCTAAGGTATTAAAATAATAAATGTACATATCTCCCTAAAACTTAGTTCAATAATCGCTATCTAGAACCATTTGGAAGTTTTAGTGTTTTGAAGAATATTTGAAAACTTAAACTGCACACAGCAATTTTAAAAATAATCATAAAATCAATTATTACAAAATTAAAAGATTATTATAAAAACTTGTTGAAAAAAAGTAAAATGCTGCAAAAAATAGTTCAAATTATGAATTATAAACTAAATAAATGATGAATTAAAAACTATAAAAAAAGGAAACAAACTGTAAAAAAAAAAGAATTTATATTTTTCTGAAGAAAAATCTATGCATTCAATAAACTTCAAATGTGCTTTCTTTTTGTGAATTAGCGGACCAACGGGCAAATAAACTAAATATAAATATGCAATACCCTAATTTATACTCATGTTAAATAGTTTATATGTCTTTACTATGCTGCGCTAATAATAGAAAACCAAAAAAAAAAAAAAAACAGTTTCCCGCAAGTGTGCCATTCTAAGGAAACCCAAGCTGTTCAAGTCAATTCGCAGCCACATCTTGTCTAATGGCAGGATCTGAGCCGAAAAAAAGAAGTTTAGCTTTACGTGTCATAATCAAAAGCTCATATCCTGTGGCTCACAATTGTCGCCAGTCACGAAAGGCTTTAGGCCACAAAACCAACAAAAATCGATACTAACAACAAACAACAAACAAGAAAGCGGGGAGAAAGTAAAGAAATGGCGCGGAGTGCACTGACCTAATAACACGCCCATTTTGCAGACTATATCTGAGAATGAATTTAGCAAAAGCGAATGCACAATGGATTGAGGGGCACTTACACTGCTAATGCCATTCGGTTGAAAGTAGTTGTCCGACCAGGCCGCAAAGTCGCCACGCCACCAGCCAACGGCGCTGAGGATTGCATTCAAGCCAAACATGCCGAGTGTCATGATGAAACTGAAGGCCTTCGAGTGCTGCACATTGAAGGGGGAGAGAAGTGGTTAAAGTACATTAAGCACATAAGTGCTGCAGATAAATAAAGAGAGAGATAGCGAGAGATCTGACCTCGAGACCCAGCATAAACATGCCAGTGACCAGAAAGACAACGGCAACGCCAAGCACATCCGGCCAGGGTTCGTTTGCTGGCGAATTGCGGCCTAAAAGTAGGCAACATGAATTGTTAATGCTGGCAGTACAGTGGTGGCGAATCTATTAGTCACTCACCCAGTATGAGTATGCGAGCCAGGCCGCCCGTCATGGCATCCAGGCAAGCACTCAATGTGCGCGCCAAGGCGGCACAAGCACACATGGCGGCCAGAGCATCCATCCAGGTGGCCAAAAACAGGCAGCCAAAATCGAATTTGTTCGTGGCCCGCACATAGGGCATCTGCAGGCTGCGCAAACTCGACTTGCAGCGAGCTGTAAGCAACGATTAGTGTGAGTCTTTGGATTGGCGAGTGGCCGCATTCACTAACCTGCCATGGCGCCGTAGATGGTGGCCAGGAGTGTGGCAAAGATTAAGCCGGGAGCGGCGGCTTCATTATACACAATTAGGTAGGCAATTACAGTGGTGCCCAGGGCCAAGCGAGCGCCGCTGCCGCTGCACAGCGCGTCGAGCAGGCTGCAAAGAAAGAGTGTGCGGCAATTTAATGAAATTGTCGAAATACAATTAAGTTTTAATCAAACGCTGTTGACGCGTTGCTGAAATGCTTGTGGCTTTATCACCTACACGGCTGCGGTTGACAGACCGCAAAAAGGATAAAGGCAGACACGCTTTTTGGCGCCAAGCCGACGAGTCGCCCATTTGTGGGCGGAACTGAAACTGTGTCTTGTTTGCTCATGACTCATTTAACATTCGCTCGTTTCACATTTAATGGCTCTGCTGTTCGCATGCTGTGTCCAGTGTCCTTCGCAGTGTCCTGTTTCGTAATGGTAGCGATGGCATTTTAGGCCAATCTGCTGTTAATTCTTGCATATTTTAGACGCTCAATTATCCCTAATCACATGAATGGCCAAAGTAATTGCATCAAGTCAACTCGGCTACTTCTTGTTATCCTCTTCCCAACTAATCGACTCAAAATCTGCTGCTTGGTTTAATTGAGTTTCTCTGCTTTTGTTGCAACATCTCTCTCTGAGTTTTGTGCAATTTTATGATTAGCTGTTTTGCTTTTCATTTGAATTTGCCGCACTCTTTAGTTGGGACTTGACTATTTTTAGCTGCAGCTGGCGACAGCGGCAGAGAGTTGCGCACAAGTGAATAATGTGTAAATAAAACACACTCAAACATTCGCAGTGGCACTCTGAAATGTCAGTCATGGCTGTCTGACTGTTTAACGGATTGTCTGTGTGGGCTGTGGGCTTTGAGCTGTTAGTTGAGTTGTTTGGCTTGCCAAAGTGCGTGACCAGCAACGCAAACCCCAAAAACAATAATCGACCATCAACTGCAGACTAAACGAAGTTTAATCACTCACATATGGGAAGAAAACATATATGGATATAAATGAATTCAATTTAAATAAAAAATACTAATAATAACAAAGATAATTGTTAAAAGACGATAAATAAAATTGAGTTAAACTAAAATAGATCGAAACTGTGGCTTGTAAATTCCAAACTAAAACAAAGCAAAAGACTTCAGCAAATTGAAATACGAAATTCCTTTGCCATGTCTAACTCAAGAATCCACTATATAAACTCTGCAATTTTAGCACGTAAATATTTGTCAAAGCATTTAAGAACAAGCTGCCACATATTACGCATACGCACCGAAGTCAGCTGAAAGGGTAACGCAGCCGAAAAAGTCAAACAAACGAAATAAATAAACACAGCGCACAGACAGACGCAAAAAAACAGCGCCAGTCAGTGTGACGCCGACATAAAACAAGCAATATAGAATGGGGAAAAGCGAGAAAATGCAGAAGGGAAAACCAGCGCAGCAATCAAAAATCAATTTATTGATTAGACGACCAAATATCAGCATGTGGATAAATCATAATATGAGCACGTACTTTGAATAATCAACAGCATGTGATTGTCTAAAGTGGCTCAGCTTGGCCCTGAATACGTTGTAACTATGGATATTCATGTCTCCCGGGGGAGGGGGATTGGAAATGGTGGCCTACCTGGCGCTAGACATCGTTGGGCGGGTTTTAGCCTGCTTTATATTTCGTATTAGCTGCTTGGCTGTTGTTGGGTGTTACGTTTGCTGGCTTCCTGCCAAGTGTTGAATTCGTTGTGGATTTTGCATTTGTAAACTTTCGATATCGTTATGATATTTTATTTACTGCACTCGGTTACTTGTGTCACTTGTGGCGTGGCATTGCCTTTAATTAGCCATCGTCGACGTGGCAACGCACAATGGGCCAAAAACGCTTTTCAGCTGCCAACTGTTTCGATAATTGCCCCGCACTCAACACGTAATGCGAGCAACAATCGCACACTGAAATAAATATCAAATATCACACGATTCTATGTTGCGTTCACTCAAATTGGCTGCAATTGACTGAATGCTCACTTGAAGCTTTTCCCCATTTCGGCAGCCAAAGAAAAGCGAAAGCTTCCACTCAGAGAATTGGAGAGAGAGTCCTGCGCACTGTCAATTGTTTACGTTTACGTTTACAGTTGGTTACACCGCAATGTTTGCTCTTTGCTTTTGCTTTGACCATGAGCTGGGCGGTGGCAGAGACGCCGTGCCACATTGTGACTTTAATGCCACTCGAGTGTCCTTTATTTGTCGATCTCAAAAGAGCAACTTGTAAAGAACTTTTAAGCAAAATACAAATATTTACCTAGAATTAGAATCCATAAATTGAAATTGGAAATTTATATTAAGTTTATTCAATAATTTAAATTCACTACTTCAAATTAATGCTCAATCTTATTATTAATTCAAGCTGTTTCTGTCAATTAATTCATGGATCAGTAATACGATGCTGCCGTTTCATTTAGATCAAGTTCAGCTTAATTTCACAATGTTTGCAGATACGTAGATGCGTATCTGATTTCTAAAATTAAAATAAAATAGAAACACGTTTGTAGAGCTAGTATTTTTTGTGTTTTTTTGTGAATCGAATTAGTTTATAGAACCAGGCAGGTTCCGGCTTGGCTGAGGTTTGCCACAAAAAGTGCCGTTGAAACTGAAACTCAAACAAAAGAAAGCACAGATCGAATATCTTAATATAAAACGATTTTAAAGGTTGATAAACTGTAGTTTAAAAAAAAAATAATAATAATAAGTAGAATTGTTTTTTTAATCTTCAGTTCAGAGGATCCATAGTACATTAACTGAAAGTGTTTTGTGAGATCATTGGCTAAGAATAATTATTTAAACAAATGAGTCCACAATTGACACCTACGCGGTATGCTAAAATTCTAGATAAACAAACAGTTATTATTGTGCTAATAGAAGAATGCACGTCAAATAAATAAATTTAGAACTTTGCGAAGTTCCATTAAATAGTAAAACTCGAAAGGCCAGTTTTTAAGTCGAACAAGTTCCAGGCGCATTCCCAGACAACATAATCTCGATGTCTCGAATCTGACCATTAAATTGATTTCTGTCGCATCCATCTATATAACAGACTCAAAAATCGTCTCGCTAAAGTATCTGTTGGACTTGAGTTTTCAGCTTTGAGCTTTGATTTCGATTTAGAGGCTGCGTTCATTTAGCACTTATCAAATCAACGACTCTAACAATCGACCTTCCAACCCAAAAAACTTTAAAATCATTTTTATTTTTGGTACATTCGGTAGTTGCCTGTAAGATTTGTGAGTAATATATTGTTTATAGCACGCCGAACTCGTCAGTTTTTTTGTTGTTTGTTTTTATTTTTGTCTTAAGAGTGTTAATAGCCTACAGCCTCAGTTTGTCAGTTTGAGCGGCCTTTTTACTTATGATTTGCCTACTAATTTAATTAAAAGCACATTTAATGAGGTGGCTGTTTCGAGTGAGTTATTGTTAAGGTTATTAAAGCGCACTTAAAATAGGTTTTGATGCCGCTTACCTTATTTTATAAATAACTCGAGCTCTATGAGGCATTTCTTCAGCCGTTGGCAATGTCTCCATTAAAAAGCGCATACGAGATGTAAGCCCCCAGAAAAAAATGTCTTAATGTATGATTTAATTACTTGGGAATTTCACCATCAAAACTAAAACATAAAAAAATAAATTAAATATTAGAAGCCAGTTGCTTCCAAAGTTCATATTAATGTCATTCCCCTTTAAACAGCATTATTTTTCCATAACTTCTGACATTTGCATAAAAGTTTTACACGTGTCATTTGCTTACGCACCTCGATCGAATATATGAAATATGTTTTTCAACATTTGCATATTTGTCTGGCAATCTGTAGGGCGCCATTGAAAGACAGTCAGCTTTTGTTGAATTTTATTATTATTATTATCTTATTAACAGTTTAGACATCATTGTCTCTTAGCTTTGAATAATCTTTTAAAGTTTGTTTTACAAATCAATGGGCGTATGGCAGTAGTAATTGATGTGACCTTTGAGAAAAGCCCTAATTAAAATTCAAAGTCAGTTTGACTCACGTGCTTGGATATGGGTCAAGAGCATTGATTTTATAGTGTTTGAAACCGGATAGAATCGCCAACAGCTAATTAATTTAAAATATTCTCCCAAATTAATTTAAATGAAGCCCAGAAATCTTGTTACTTAGAGTAATTCAACGCTAACCAGTATTTGAAAACGAGTTCTGATTTTTACAAGTAATGGATCTTAATTGCTTATTAGTATAAAATATATGTCCAATATGTGAGATCTTAAAGAGTTTTCAATTAACACGTTTTGAGCATGCTTAAGTGTGGTTGACGTGGTTGAATTCCAAGCAAGATTTGAAACCAAAAACGACCTTGATCGGTTCAAGAATGAATGAAATGGTTTATGAGTTCGTCAGTAATTAGCAAGCTTATAATTATTGACATACATAATAATGAATAAATTATAATTAAAATGCCCATACTACGGCTCTTCTAATCAAATGGGCCATCTGATGCCAATCAACAAAATATAAAAATCAAAATATATTAATTTTAAACGCAACAAGCAAAAAATAAGTCTTCTATATATACACAATCCATGTGGAAGTCCAAGTCATCATCCAATTGGCAGTCGCGCACATGGCTTTAAACACGTTCTATGGATTGCGAGCCGGAAGTTTTTTCAAAAACACGAATTCTTGGAGTTTTAAAAATACAGACAGATCACCGTATGTATAGCTAGTGATTATTGTGGTGTCTGTTGCTGTGTGAGGAAGTAAAATAGGTTAAAGTTCGGCTCAAAGAGAGACGAATGTCGATGATTGGCGCCGCCGCTCGAATCTTTGACAAATAGCCACACTCGCCAAATTACGTTAATTTCGATATGAGGTTCTAACGGGTTTTTTTGTGCTAGCCAAGGTCAGACTAATGAGGCATTGAAGCATAATTTATGAATTTTATGTAGTATACCCTGTTAACATGGGTCGTAGGTGTTTCATAAATGTAAGATTTAGAAATCAATTAATTAAAATTATTACTGAACGGATAAGTCTGGTTATTAATAATACAAATTTAAATAAATGAATAAACATTTTTCATAAGAATAAGATTACATCAAACTAAAGTTATTTATTTTCATATTTTTACAAACAAAATTTCGAGGATCTTATTTTTCATTAGATTAAAATTATTATTATTAATAGTCAAGCATAAACAACAGAGATAATAAATGGTATAGTTACTATATTGAAATTTGTCAACTCAAGACAACAGCGTAGCTCCCAGTCGAGCACGCTCGTTTATTGTATAATTATTTAATAGTTTTATTTGTGGATTAACATATTTTTAGCACGCGGTCAACAGGGCACGAGGTTAAATTGTTTATGCAATATCTAGAAAAAGGAAATAAAAATTCGAGAATGTTGTTTTCTGCGCAAATTAGGCGGAAATTGCTAAAAAGAAGTAAACAACGGTGGCAATTAAATATCAAATTTTGCAAATGTCGCATTAGCAATAAATAGCCAATAAGCAACTAACTAACTAACTAGCTAACTTATTCAAAATTTGCATTAATGAATTGATAATATTTTACACATTATTTTAATTATGTTACATTAAACTGATTAATTTAAAATGAAAATTACATGAATTAACAAATTAATCAATATTAATTTATAAATTTAAAATAAAACATGATATTATAGTAAACTGATGAATTCAAAAATTCAACTATTTGAATTATTGTCAATTCAAAGTAGTTGGCAACACTGCGAACAGCTGATTGACGCGCCCTCCCTTTCAATCCTGCATGTGCCTTACGGCAGCAACGCAATGCTTGAACAGCTGTTTTTGACCGCTCTCATGCGTAAAGGCTGCGCTCTCACTTTGCACTCTCTCTCGCTCTCTCTCCCGTTTAATTTGGAGTGCGTTCTTGAGCATGCGTCACAAATGTCAGTCAAAGGGGACGCTGAAAAATACAAATATTTATAAAAAAGCAAATAAGTTGGTTGAAAATCATAGCTTAAATACTACAAAATAAAACAATACAAATTTGCATAAACTCTGCATTAATCGCATCGCTTTATTAACTATGATTATTGATTGCTACGACTGCAGAGTTAATCATTCTTTGTGATGTTGTATTGTGTCTGTGAACCGCAAATATTGTGAAATTGCGCAAATCAAATGCCGATATGCAAATTAAGTGAATTATAGTACGTACAACGAACGTTTAAAGTGCACTCTACCAAAACTCGGCTGTCTCAAGAGTCTATCGAATATCGGCGCTTGTCTCGTGTCTCTTTTTTATGCAATTCATTATGCGGGCCAAACGCTCCGCCTCCCCCTTCGTCTTCCTCTTCAACCTCCCCCCTTTATTCCCCCATTCCGATGGGTATGATGCATTTCTGCATCATCATCATCTATCATGCAGCTGACCAAAAATCGAGTGGCCTTTACATTTTTTTGTGGGTTTTTGACCCAACACGTCGCGACGCCGCTGCAAATTCTCGATTTGGGGCTGCGAACTAAAAGAGAAAGACGAAAAACGCACGTAAACAAACAAAATAAAATCAAATCAAATCAAATATGTGACGAAATCGCCAAGAATTGCCGAACAAAATTATGCAGCAAAAAATACTCCCAATTTACATAACTCGTTTGATCTTGATCACATTTGTGGATGACAAACAAGTGAATATAATTGAATATTGTCGGCGATTTAATACCCTAAATAATAATAATTTATAGGAAAAACTGATTGCGTTTAAAATATTATTTATATATAAATAATTTATGTAAAATATTTCTGTATTAACTTTTTGAATTTATTAATATTACATATCTTTTAAAAGAAATTTATTTTAAATATATTTATTATTTCGAAAATAATATAAAAAGAAAATACTTTTTCAGTAATAATATGTTGATCAAAAGTTTATGAAATTCGTGGAGTTCTTAGAGTTTCTAGAGAATGAGGAAGCAAATGTTAATAGAGATTTTGTTCACTATATAATTAATCTAACGACCCTATGATCATTTAATTTCTATAGAGTAGACAGTTCACATCTTGCAGTTCAGAACATGATGCCAAGCTGAATGAAGCGCAAATAAAACCCGATAATCAAAATAACAACAAATGTTATTAAAAAGTAAAGTACGTACTACGAACATTTACTTTCATTTAGTATCTCCGACTCCAAAAATATGTTATTTTAGCACATATGTACATAAATCAGCATCAGGACAAAGGAAAGTGAAGAGGCGTATGAATTGAAAAATAAAATACCATGTTGATAAGCCTAATAATCCATAAATAATGGGTTACCCAAGAGATGTCAAGATGTGTTAAGCCCAGTGGAAAGTTGAAAGATCTGTGTAGTTGCTAAATATAAACATGCTTAAGTAGCATTTATGCAATGGTGTTAAAGAAGATATGCAAAGATTGTTGGGGAAGTGCATAATGGATAATTATATTCATAAGTACATCATTATATTTAAGTTATACGCATTAATTTGGCTCTTTATGAAGTGAGTTTTTTTACACCGTGTATACATTTTAAATATGGGAAAGAAACAAGTGTTAGCAGACATTAGTTAGCAGACATTATTAAAAAGTATCCGGAAGGGAGTTTAGATGGTTATTTCTTGTATATCCTGTACACAAATAGATCATACATATTATTAATTATATTCAGTAATGCAGTTTATAAAAATTAAACAAATTAAATAGATATTTAATAAATAAAATTGATTCAATACTTTGATGCAGGGTATTTTCTAGCTCTTGACAAGAGATAAGTCCGAACGTTCTCATACTCATAGTAATGTGTTGATAATTAACTTAAGATCATACATAAAGCGATCTAATGAGCAATAAAAAAAGTTTTTGTTTTATTAAGTTGAATGCAATGCAACTAAAAATTAACTGCAATAATAATTTGTGTTATGCTAATCAGCGCCAGAGAGTAGTAATGGCTCTGACCCAGCCCAAGCTAATGAGCTTGCATAAATCAACAGCAAAAGCTAAAGCCTTTGGGCGTCCTTCTAATGCAGCTGGCTGTAAATTTATTAAAGCTTCCAGTCGGCATAAATTGCAGTTAATAAAAAGCAACAAAAGCAACAGACGTCGTCGGTTGGGCTGGAGCTTTTCATTAAATTACACAAAATAAAATGAAACAAGCAATTAGCGTTAAGCGCAAAGCAAAATGAAAAAGCAAAAAGCCGAAAGCGTAAAGCGACTAAAGAACGCGCGCTCGAAGCTCTGCGTAAAAGTTTTGCGAAGCCGCAGCTGTTGTTGCTGTTGCTGTTGCCGCTGCTGGCGCTGAAATCGAAATTGAGCTTCGTGACGTCACAAAGCTAAGCTTGAAGCCGAGCAACGAATGCGGCTGCGTCTGCGTCGACAGCGACGTCTGCAGCGATATCCAATAGCGCCCCAAAATAAGAAGTCGAAATTCATTCCTTTCGTTCAAATTCGTTTGCTACGCTCACGAGAGCGGACGTGTTGCGCGGAAAATCAGAGACAAAAGCCACAAACGCAAAAAACATATAAACACAAACAAAAACAAAACACGAAACACGAAAAAAAAAAACGATTTCGTTAACTCACAGCTGCTGTTGTTGCTGTTGTTGTTATTATTATTATTGTTAATGTAATTGCTGCTTGCCCGCATTTCGTTTACATAGAAATTACAGCAAAATAAGTTACGAAAATACTCGAAATAATTCAATGTGTCCAGATTACAACAATTAATAATAATAAATCAAAAAAAAATATAAGAAGTGCAAAATCCGTGTGATTCGTTCCAAAATGGTGAAGAACAATAATAACTTGGATCTGAATCCGCTAAGCAACGGCCACGCTCTGCAGCAGAATGGCAGCCCAGTGGGCGCAGCCACGCCCACATCGAAAGCATCGACTCTTGGCTGGCGCCAAACGCTTTGGAATAGCTGGGATGCCTTCGCGGACGTCGCATGGTTCATCATCTCCTGCATAGGCTACATACTCCAGGTGAGCAAAGACCTCTATATATGTACATATGAATGCAAATCGATCGATCGGCCAGATTCATTATTTGTTTTGGCCAATGTCAAATTTGTGGTATGTGATTGGAATTAAATCTTTGTTTGAGCCACAGCCAAAGCCCACGGGGCATTTGTGTGCCTTTGTTTACAACTGCCAATTAATAAATTTTGATTTGTGCATTGTTTCTGTGGATCATCGGTATTTGAACTTGACTGCTTCCGTGAGCGGATTTATGGGGCCTTGACTACCGTTAATCAGTCAATGAGCGACTTTGTTCGATTACAAGAATAACGTGCACATATAACATTGACAAAGCCTGATCAGAATTATCATATAAAGGTTAAAAATAATTTTATTTGAATAAAAAGTGTTCATATTTTAAATTAATATTTCGTTATTGGATTTTAAAAAAAATAAAGCAATTTTGCTCAAAAGTAAAATTGCAAAATAACAAGTAATTGAAATGTATTTCTAAATATTTATAAATACGTTTTGACTAATAAAAATGGTTATAAAGTTTTGTATCAAAATTTAATTTAAACACAACTGATAAGTAAAATTTATGGATGAAAACATATATATTGTTCGAAAAAAATTATTGAGCAACTCATATACACAAATTTAAAAAAACTTTCCGATGAAAATTGAATTTCGATAACTAAAACTGATTAGTAAAATTGGATGCCCTTCGTATATTGTTATTAATTGATTGCATAAACTTGACTGCAATTAAATAAATTCCTTAATTCAATAATCAAATTTTTCTCAACTTTTCATCTCTGAAACTGACATGATAAATTAATTAAATCGAAACGGGTTTTGGCTTATCGCTGTTCAGGCCCCTTTCCACCAGCTGCCCTTGCTCTTGGCCCTTGGCGCCCAGTTGTTGGCCGACTGACGACTGACGACGACTGTCATTACAACTGTTCGCGGTTTATCAATAAAGTCTGCAACTCCATCTACCTTTTATGGTTTTTATGCCATCGACACGCGCACAATCACTTCAGGTGCAATCATCTCGCTGGGATCTCGCATCTTTCTGCCTATAACTGGATATCAGTTTGCTGTCATCTGGTTATATAGTCTGTTAATAACTTAATTGTTTCTGTTTCTCACACGACGCACGTTTGTTCCGCTCTTTTAGAGGTCATTCTTGGGGATTAAATCGGTTCAATAAATTAAATAAAGAATTGCCGATTTGCTGGCTGAGATGTTTAAACTAAAAAAAATAGTAAATGTTTTGCATTTATACAAGTAGTTTTAAAAATTATGATGTGCTGTGTAAATGCTCAACTATATTTTTCTACATTTCAATTTGTTTATTTTCAATTCACGTATCACTTGCAACGAATCGACTAATTCGGAATAATAAGTCTGTTATAACCTTCTTAAGGTTCAGCTGCACTCGGCATATTCGAAAAGTCAATATTATGCAGCGCACATCGCATTTTCTGTTGATCCGCCTTAAATATCTAAGCAATTCTTAGCAATGCTAATTAAAATGTAAAAATAGCGTAGAACAAACTGAATAAAATCCCCACACTTAGTTCACAGCCCGCGAGGCTTGAGCAGTTGAGAGATTGCACACTTGAGATTGACAGACACTAAACGTTTCACAGATTTATCATGATTTGCAGTTACGAGATCCGACAGAAAGGGCCGCAAACAATTTGTTAATTGCCGTTAAAGTGCACAATTGAAATTTATGGCTGGTTAACAAAAAAGAATTTGGCCAGTGGGGCATTTGGAGGCTTAGGGGGATTTTGTTTGGTTTCCCTTTGTTTTGTGGTCGAAAAATTGACATGCCCGGCTTTATAAACAAATTTCGCTGCCATTACATAAGCAGCAAAAATTTGTGTAGCTTTTTTTTTTTTTTTGTTGTTGCTGTGCTACATAATTATATTATTTTCTCTTTGGCAAGCAAACATAAAAAAAAATAATAATAATGTAAAAATAACCTTTTATTTTGCGGCTGTGTGTTTGAGCGAGAGAGTGTTGAGATATGATCATTATATATAGCATGTATATCATGGATTCGCCAGTATCTTATTATGCATGAGTGCCATTAAATTACCGAGCTAACTCTCTTTGCCTGAATGCCTAACTAGCGACGTTGGTGCGGGGGCGGGCGGCAGAGGGCAATAGCCATTAAAAAATGTTGACATTTGCATGCTGAATGCAACATCAACGACTCATGAACAATCCATACGAATTTGCATTTACAATTAGATTTTGTTTTGTTTTTTTTGAGAGACGTTCAAGCGATGACTTGTGATTTCATGTTGCAGTTGCGCGCTGCAATTGCGTATTGATTGATTGAGTTAATAATGGGCGGCAATCACATCAATTCAGCATGATATTAGCCTGGTTTTGTGTCGCACTGAGAGAAACAAATGACTTAGGCAACAAACTCGAACACATGTGACTACTGGCTTCTGGAAGGAGTTCCAAAATAATACAGCACAAAAAGTATTCCCCAACCACAAGACTGAATGCTGTCGACGTTGGCGTCGTCGTCACGACGCTGCTGCTGCGTTTTGGCTTGTTGACCCAGTTCAACTTTTGCATTTTGCCGGCTTTGCCAGCCACGCTGCGAAGCCTGTTTTTATTAGCTTGGCTAGTTGTGGGTTCGGCTGCGACAGCGACTGCGACTGCGCTGTGGCAACATACGTAGCATTTTTTTCGCGGGCAACCTGCTGCCTCGTCTCTGTGGCTGTGGCTGTGGCGTGTGTGTAATGCCAGCGCCGAAGAAGCAGACAAAATATATAAAAGAAGTAAACGCAATTGAAATCGAAAGTGTTGGCACAACAACAACAACAGCAGCAACATATTGCATATGTGAGCATAAAGTTGGCTTTTGTTTGAAGTTGTCGTTGTCGTTGTCGTTGTATGGAGGTTACTCGACGCACAGGCTCGTAGCCCACAACGGCCTTGGCTCACTTGCTTGGATTATCTTTCATGCCAAGTGGGTTAAGGGAGTGTGTGTTCGCTGCTCTAGGGCCATAAATAGTGCGATGCTGTGGCAATATTTTTGAGATATTAAACGGAAGCATAACTCAAATACCGAGAAGAGCTAAAGTCAACAAGCATCATAAACAACTCAGCTTAAAAAGGGCAACAGATTTGTAGATAAAAATCGCAGACATTAAGCACTGCATATAACGAATGAATTATGTTATTTTACAAGTTAGTTGGAATTAATACAATATTTATGTAAACATATATTATACAGTCATCAAAAAAGAATTTGTTTCTAAATTTCTACTTATTTTAAGTATGTTTTAATATTTGTAATCAACTGAATTTTCATGGAATCTTCTCTTCCAATTTCTCTGCAAATTACCCAAAATTCTGGGCCAGTTGCCACACACAAAATTACCCACGAAATGCATAAAAACAATATATAATTATGTGCAGACTATGATTAACCTCCCAACAAACTTTACACATTCAATATTCGTTGGGTTCGCCACAATCTTTCAGCATAGATCAGCATCGCGAGGCGTGCATGAATTTTTGGCCAAGATTGCCGCAACTCTGAAAACAGCATAGAACTTGATTGGCTGATTTATGACTGAGTCTGATCACACACACTCAAACACATTTGGCACATTTATAGTCACTGTACACTGTAAAAAAAAGACCAGTTAGTTTTGGGCTGCTAATTTTGTCGTGGCAATAAATGGAAATGGCTTTTGAAGGCCGCACAGTCAATGCGGCCACCCGCGGCTAAAACAAACAAAAAGTAACAAAAAATCAAGTAAAAGTTTCAAGTGTATGACGAGTCAAATGACGCCTCAATTGCAACGGCCAATGCGCTGTGACGGCAGCTAAATTGAAATCGCGTCATGCCACTAATAGATGCATGGGGAGTTCGACTCGTAAACATGATTCATACAGCAATACCATCAATCTTGGCAAAGCTTGTCAACAGAAAAATCATTAGCTCGGTTGTTTTCAAACAATTCAATGCAATATTCTTAAAGTGAATTTTCCTAGAATATCATTGTTCTTTTCGAAACAAAGTGTTTTTTTTTTGTAGCTGTTAATTTTAATAGTTTATCATCATATCATTTTTGTTTCCGTATATCTGATAGTTAGCAACTAATTGATCTGAGCAGCAATAATTAAATTTTTCATTTAATATATACAATATATTTAAGCCGAAATCCAACATGCATAGTCAAAGAAATAATACAAAAGTGTGATGATATTTATGAATTTAAATCATAATATACTATATAAGTAAGAAACCAACTGCATAGTAAAATAAATAATATAAAATGAAATTATGAACATTTTTATATTATTTAATATTTAAACATTTTCTAAATGTAAAATATTTAAATAACTATTATTATTATTATTGTTACTAAATTATTAAAACGATGTTATTTTGTTTTTATTCTTTTTATTACCAATGCGATAACTTCGAATAATTTATATGCCACCCTCGCTCTTGACTTGTTTTATTAGCTGCATTCAACTTCAGGTTTGTGCCAACTGTGCAACAGTGGCAAGTGTCGGCATTTCGTTGCGGTATCTCTTTCGCTCTCGCTCTCTGCTTCTCTGCATCTCTTCAACTCTATATACACATCAGTTTTCGAGGCTCGTTTTTCATTTGTTTTTATATATAGTTATTTGTTTTATGTACAATGCGAGTGTAGATGGCAAAGAAGGTCACAATTGAGCCGTGAGTGTGAATGGCAGCCAAATGGAAATTGCAACAGTGCTGCACAATGCAAGTTCGTGTCTTAAGTCTTTCGTATTTAAGCAGCTCATTGAAAAGCGCTCAACAGTTATCGCTCAAAAACTAAGGCTTCTTAATGCCGGACCCAAAAGCCCGGCCAATTACGGCCAGCTGTCGAGTCGAGTTGACTAAAGTTGGATCGTGTGGAATCAAGTGGAGTTGAGTGCAGTCTATAGAGAGAGACTGCCACAACTATGTTGTTGTTGGGCAAGACACTTGACGCTGTCTGGCCGGCTTGCTAGTTTGCTGGCTGGCTGTCTGTGTGGCAGCAGTTTCACTTTCAGCTGGCTTAGAATCACCTGGCCGACGTGAGTCGCTTAGATTTTGCATTTTCGCAATTCTCCCCCGGACGAAGCAAACAAGTTTCCATGTAGCCATTAGCTTTGCTTAAGCACAACACAACACAACACAACACACAAACATTTGATCATTACTCGTTCCTGCGATGTTGGAAACGCCGCCTTTTTAGAAGTTATCATCAACTCGATAATACGTAGTTTGCTTTGTCTGCGCTTTAATGGCATTTGTGTTTTTTCTCTCCGTTTTTTCGTTTGAATTAGCATAATTACGCAAGATTTCCAACTCCCGCCATGCGGCATGGACATTCATAAATACGAGTACAGTTAGAAAGATTTCGCTAATTCTTAGAGTCGTGTTCAAATGTTTACTCAAGTTGTAGCCAAGCTAATGAGCTACTAATGATTATGAGAGAGTTTGCTGTTGAGATTCCTTAGCTGCGTTTTTAAATGCTAAACAAGAAGCTGCTGTTGGAGAATCAATAGAATGAGGGAGTTGCTTGACAGACAATTTGTAAGTTAAGTTGTAGTTATTATGTAAACTGAGGTAATGAATCTACTCTATGTATATATATTTCTATGTGTTCAAAATGATTAATTAAATGAATAAGTTCAGCTAAGTTTCAATTATTAGTAAAGTGATCACAAAAAAACTATATATATTATGAAAAAAATACATTTATTTTTATTTAAAAGAATCATTTTGTTTTGTTTTTCAAGATACTTACGATAGAAGAGCTAAATATAAATGCACATGCCTTTTATCATTTTTAAAAAATGTTTTGAAAATTATTATATAAAAGAAAGTTTATCAATAATATTAATTAAGTAAAATGAATATATTACGTGAACATTTTTATGAAATGACTTTCAAAGAAAGAAAGCTATTTTTTTTTAATCTAAAACAACATTATGATTTGCTTTTCAAGATTCTTACGATAGCAGAGCTAAATATAAGTACACAAGCCTTTTAAATAAAAAAAAATATATATTTAAAATATGATATAATTAGTGAAATGAAGTGCAAAATATCTTCATTAAATTTCAATTTGAAAACATCAAACAGGTTTATCTGTCAAACTTGAACTAATTATCAGATTTCAATATCGTTTGCATTACCGACTCCAATCTATTTATTGTCAAAAAAATTCCACGCTTTATGACCAGTTCTCATTTCTTGCATTTCAAACAAACATGCAGCAGACTTCAGACACATTTGAAGCTTTGGTACTTTTCCGTTTCTTTGTTACAAAGGTCACAATATTCACCTTGGCCATCAGACACAATCCAACAAAAAAATAAAACGATAAACAGTCCAATAAACCCTTCAAGTTCGATGCTGACTCGGCAGGTTTTTCGTCTTACAAAGTGAAAAATTATTATTTCTACTTTTATTTTTGTTTGTCAAATGACAAAGCACAAATGACGCTGCTCTAAGTCTGTCCTCGTTGGGGGTTTTTGTTCTTCTTTTTGCCAGCATTTACATACGGCAAGTCACGATTGGAGTTTATTAGCCATAGAACTGGCCAGAACAATAAACGTTATAGAATGTTGTCTATATCATGGACTTCCGTGCCAAGATTTATGCAGAAATCGATTTGTTGTCTACGAAACGCGAATGAAACTTGGCAATGAAATTGTAAAATGCAAATGCGAATTTGACTGTTTGAGTGGATTGAATTTTTTTGCGTTTCCTTGGCAACATTTCGGTGATGTAAATTAAAACAAAAAAAAATTATCTCATGACATAAATCGGAGCACAATATATTTAAGTTATTATCTTGTTGTACATACATTATAATTGCCCGCTTCCTGCCCTTGTTAATGTCAAAAGAGGAAAAGAAAACAAAAATGTAGCGAATTGCATGTTCAATTATGTGACAAAACGTCTGTCAACAAGGCAACAAGTGAAAGAAGCAACTCATCATCATCATCATCATCATCAACAAAATTTCCATGCAGACACCAGCAAACATGTTACCTTTAATGAAATTTCGAATTATTTATGCGCTCTTTGGAGGCCAAACAGTTATAAACGACAGCTAAGAAGACGCTAGAAAAAAATGAAGACAAGACGAGAAAATACCCTGAAATTCTTGAAAAAAAAAAATAAATTTCGAGAAAAATACGTTAAGATGCTGTGCAGTTAAAAAGTAAAACTAAAATCGTTTACTTTTAAATGAATTTATTTATTGATTGTTCAAGTTTGAGCAGTTATAAAAACTAAACAAAATTATAAATAGCACTGGCTGCGAGGCCAATTAAATTATTTTTTAAATTAACTTAATTTATTTTGACATTCTAAAAAAATCCTTAAGCAGCTATTTCTATTTTAAGAAATTATTTATTTTCGTCTTACACTTAGAATGAATTTTTTTTGTGTTTTTCCATCATCTTTTGATTTATCTTTTGCATAAGCTTTTATGTTTTTGGCCAGCTGAGACAAATGGTTTATTCAACACCTTTTGCGCAACAAGTTGATAATCTTCTCATATGAGTGCAGGGTATAACGACAGCAGCCGCGTTGCGCCACATTCATTGTTAATGTCAAAATAATTGGACACGCTTGCCAGCCTGGCCCCTAAGACAGGAGCTGTTTGGCTCTTGGCTGTTGTTGCACCCCAAAAAAGTCGCAGCTTCAAAACAGGGCCCAGCGATGTTGTCGTCGCGTGTGGCACGAACAAAATTTATGAGTCGCCTCCGGTCGCCGGTCCAAAAAGACGAAAGTGCTACTGTCTTCGATTCTGTCTGTTGCTTCACTCTGTTGAATTTTTTATTATGATATTTTTTTGTTTTTGGTGGCCCGAAAATGTAAGAAATGTTATGTTAATATTGTTGTGCTGAACGCCTTTTGTTATCGTTATGCGACAATGCAGACGTGCGCGTCGTAAATGTTGACAGCTTATTGATACTAAATCAACAAAAAAACAAAAAAAAAAAAGCAGAGACGAGGAAACAACAGTCGAAAGAGACTTTGAAAAGTGTTTCAAGTGTTTACCACGCACGGAGGCGTCAAATTTGGTGTCTATTAACACGCTACCGTCAACTGCATGACATTTCGCATTGTCATGTCGCTTTTGTTTGCCCATTTATGCTGGCTGTTTGTGCTCTCTGTAAAAGTTAAATTTGCATACGCGTAGTACTTCAATATTGGCGCAGCGTCTGTGCGCATAGAATGGCCGGGGCGAAAACAAAAGACTTAGGCAACAAACTTGCTGGCATTTAACATTTCGCGTTGATGGAATTGTTGTGTAACATTGTGCCACCAAAAAAATAGAGTTCCCACTTAAACCTATAATTATGGCATTAATTTATTTCCTGTGCAATTATCAACACCTTTCTGACATGATGTTCGCTTTGTCTGTTTTGCAGGACCTCTATTACCTTACCTTTGGCTATCCCGAAAAGGAACTCAACACCGACATTGCCCTAATCACAGGTGGCGGCAACGGACTCGGTCGCCTGCTGGCCGAGAGACTCGGCAAAATGGGCACCAAAGTCATCATCTGGGACATTAACAAAAAGGGTAAAAACAAATACGCACTCAGCTAGAGCAAACTTTACATGTAGATCATTTGTTCAGGCATTGCGGAGACCGTGGAAATTGTCGAGGAGGCGGGCGGCTACTGCAAAGGCTACGTGGTGGACATATCGAAGAAGGAGGAGGTCTACAAAGCTGCCGATGTCATCAGAGAAGAAGTCGGTGATGTAAGTACTTTCAGAGTACATATAGTATACATATATTGTGCCGCATTCATGGCGACAATTGAAGCATAAAACTCGAGTAATTGCTGTTCACAGTTGAGCGCTTTATGTGGCAGACAAAATAGTCGAGCTGTCCGACTTGTTGTACATAATTGTTTGTTGAGGGGCGTTTAATGGCCAGAGAACCCTTTTTATGTTTCTTGTTCTAGAAACACATGTAGGCCCAACACTCTCTCGCATTGCCACGCCCCGCGGCAACACATTTATGCATATTTATGTCATAAATTTAGTCGGCAACCCAGAGAGACAGAGAGAGAGAGAGGGAAGAGGAAGTTAAAGCATTTCTTATGCATGAACGCATCTTCGTTGTCCGCTGGCAACCTTGAGAAATGAAAAGATCGAGTCTTCAAACAGGTTGCCACTTGCGTTGCAACTGCCAATTAATCACAATATGGAGCAGAGGCAGCTCAGCCCAGCCTTTCGCAGAGCCATTCAAATTAATCGCAAGCGGCACGAGCGGAGGCATGCAGCAGTGGCATGCAGCAGCGGCAGCAGCGGCATTCTGCTGTCTTCATGAGAGCCGCGCCCATTTGGGTCACATTAAAAGTGCATAAAAATCGCAGGCACTAATTGTGGCTCGGACTCTGCGGCGTCGCATCTTATAAATCTTCGAGTCGATAACGCTGTCCGCTTGCAACATTGCGCTGTTGCAACAACAGTCGAGCACAAAAGCGTGTCATGGCATTCATTATCACTGCGAATGCATTCGTAAATGGTTGCTAATGTGATTAGCAGCGGCACGCAAAAGTGTTGAAACTCTGCAACTGCTGAAAGCAAATATCAAGTGTGTGTTTGATTTCATTTCACCTAAACACTTTGAACACTTTTTGTCTATAGTATTTGTGGCACGTGTCAACTTGCCACTTTAACTGCTAATTAACTGCCTAGATTGTCTGACTAATTAGAACTTGTGAGTTCTTCTTCAAGGTTCAAGTTAGCTTCGATATTTTTAGAACCGCGATGACTTCATTCAAGGCTTCATAGTGCCAAATGTTCATATTGTTTTAGAAATTATATGTTAAGTTCTTCGCTAATTAAATGATGTTACACCATCGTAAAACAACTATCTAAATATTTAAATGAATAATTTGTACAGTTATTAATAGTACTTTAAATGTTAAATATTGAAATAAAATAGTCAAGAAATATATTCCTTGAAAATTAAATGAATGAATTCAATGAATTCTTTGAATTCATAAAAATAGATATTGAACCCGTTTCAGTTTTTTATTTTACTCTAAAATTGTTTGCATAATTGCTGACTACACGCTAATTATAATAAAAACAGTATTTATTATTTTAATAGCTACTCTGAAAATACACGTTATTCAATTTCATTCATTCAACAATTCTGAACTTAATTCCGGTTAATTCAGAGTTAATTGTTCTAAAGTTTAATACGGCATCATTAGGAAGGTTCAACACTTTTTACGCTTCGCCAACGTCAATTTCCAAATAATACATTAACGCTCTGACAAGTTTAATAACAACAACAGCACCAAAAAATCATTATAAAACATAAGTAAACAATGTTTGGAAATTAAGCAAGAAATTCAAGCGTAAACCCAAAAGTTCCCTCCAGAGAAGCTAGAACACAATGAAGTTATCAAAAATTATATAATAACAAAAAGTTTTTAGCGGCTTCAACAAGTTATATAATTACAAAGCTGAAACCGAAACGAACTGACAAGGGTACAAAAAAAAAAACAAAATAAAAGAAAACTGTGGAGGAAACAAAAAAAGTAAATTGGGAATGTTCGGCTAAGAAATGCGCTACAAAATGTTTTTTTAATTTTTTTAAAGTTCAGTAAATTCCTATTCTGATATATGCGAAGATATTTATTTTAAACGAATTATTTTCTGTTGATGTTTTGCTTAAATTATTCCCAACTACTTCGATGCATAGAGGGTATAAAAAAAACAGTAGCAAAAACATTTAACTACTTAGTAAGTCATGCGTTATGCAGATGACTCGTAGCTTTTTTATTTGTTGGCTTGTTGCTATTATTGCTATTGTTTTCCATTTGTTTATGTTGTTGTCTTGCTCTTAATGTTGTTGTGGTTGTTGTCGTCTGGTCACTGAAATATTACATTTAATATTTTTAATAGCCTCTGCCTGTTGTGGCTGTTGCCTTAATGCACGCCTCGTTAAATGCTTCAGCCAGTGCTCGCAATTTGAAATTGCGCATACGCAATGTGTGACCCGCACCCGACCCGCTTCGCTTCGCCTCGTCTGTAGCCCTTTTGGGCTGCACTTGAACTCACTGTGGCCTGATTTTGTTTTGCACACAGTTGTTGCCATCACAGCAACTTGTTGTTGTTTTGTATTTTCTGATTTTAACCACCAACAACAACATCAAGTGAAACTTCGCTTTTTATTGTACTTGAAATCATATTTTCGTATTTCGTGTACCTAAACATATTTGCAATTAGACCTTGACATGTTACAATTAAATCTTTTTATTTTCCGATTTTATTTTGATGAAAACTTTGGCAAAATTAACAATAATTTGGTTTGATTTTTGTAGAGCACAATTTGACTGATATAATTTATTTTTATTTACGAACGTATTACGTATTCCAAAAATATAATTTAATTTTTTATAAATAAAACAGCAGTCAATAATTCAATACACAAATCAATGAAATACTAATGCCAATAAATAACATATTTATGCCCAAAAACTGGATGAAGGTGCGAGTGACAAAAATAGCATTATATTTTTTATAAATAAACCTTTTGGGATTAAAGCAAAGAAAGAATAAAAGCATATTCAGTAGTCAAAAATAAAATGCAAAAATCAATTAAATTCTTATGGCAATAAATAAAATATTAATGCCAACAATTTGGTTAAAGTTTCCTATTTCAAATTCGGCAAAGAATTTCAAAGAAAAAACAATTTTTTTAATTGTTGACTAATTTATTCTAAAGTAGTCTACTATTGAATACAAATATAAATTAAGTACTCATGCCAATAGTTAACATATTTATGCCCAAAAACTGGCTAAAGTTTCGACTTCAAATTTAGGCAAAGAATTTTGAAGAAAAAGTATTTTAAAAAAGTTGTAACTAATTTATCGCGCTTCTAGAGTAGTCAATAATTGAACATAAAAATCAATTAAGTATTTATGCCAATAAGTAAAATATTTATGTCCAAAAACTGGCTGCAATTCCGAATTCAAAGTCGATTAACCACAGCTGTAACCTAGTTGAAAATTCTATCGATGTTGCGACCACGCAACTTGCGCAATTTCCGCAGCATGCAAATGGCGATGGAAAAAAAGTAATTATTATTTGTAAAGAATTTATGTGGCAGCCAGGCCAAGTAAATGTTAATGGCCGAGCATAAAAATGATAAATGAAAATGCGCACTAAACGCTGTATTTTATGTATGTTCTACTTACTACTTACTCACCGTACAGGTGACGCTGCTGATCAACAACGCTGGCGTTGTCTCGGGCCTGCATCTCTTGGACACTCCGGACCATCTGATCGAGCGTTCGTTCAATGTGAATGTTATGGCACACTTTTGGGTTAGTAAACTATATACTGATATATATAAACTTGTAACTGAACTAACAAACTTGTTTGTGTGTTTTGTGCAGACCACAAAAGCATTTTTGCCCAAAATGATCGAGAAAGAACGAGGACACATCGCGACGATCGCTTCACTTGCCGGCCATGTTGGCATTAGCAAATTGGTCGATTATTGTGCCAGTAAATTCGCAGCGGTAAGTAATCTGTCTGTCTGTCGCATGCAAAAACAGTGTCAGCTAAATGTATTTTCACATACAACATACAACATACATAATTATAGGTTGGCTTTGATGAGGCGCTGCGTCTGGAGCTGGAAGTCCTTGGCCACACGAACATCCAAACCACCTGCGTTTGTCCCTTCTTCATCCAGTCTACAGGCATGTTCGACGATGTGAATGCCAGGTGAGTGTGTGTGTGTGTGTGTGTGTGTGATAAAGGGCGTGGCATGTTGCATGTTTTGACTCACACTGTCCTTCTGCCGCTTGGCTTGCAGATGGGTGCCCACACTGAATCCCAACGATGTGGCCGATCGTGTCATTTCGGCGATTAAGAAGAACCAGAAACTTGCGGTCATTCCAGGTTTCCTCAAGTTTGTGCTGTCGCTCAAGTGGTAAGTAAACACTCTCCCCGTAATATGCATGATGAGGGTCGCAAATGACATCCATTAACCACATCCTTCGCTTAAGTAGTTGTCCTGTCCAGGATTTCGAAAGGAAATGCCAAGACTTTGTTGCAAGTTCATTTGTTTAGCATAACACTTGATTAGTGTTTGAATATACGAAAATATTCATTTAGTATTCATGACGAGTTGTGTTTTTAATAGAATTTTAAATATATCAATATTTTGAGTATTATCCAATATATATATTCAGATTGAGAGCTGGAAGACCTTTTTATATGTATTATACATTTTATTACCAATTATCACATTACTTTTATTGTTATGGTCTCATAAAGTTTTTATGAGCTTTGCATATGCGTATTGAATTTCATGAACTTTTACGTTAAATGAACTGTACAATTATTAATTAATAAATAAAAACGAAGAATATTGAAATTGAACACAATTTTTAATTGGTGTTTAACATTATAATATTCAAATTCAACAAATATAACGTAACTAAATATAAATGAAGTGAAAGAAAATTGCATATAACTGTTGAAACTTAATTAACCAAACATTAAAAAAATGTTGACATTTAGGATTACGACAAAAAATAAGTAAATATTTTAAATACACATACAAGCAGATGAAAATATTGGATTCCATTTAAAAGTAGATCTGTTAATATATTTCATTAACTTTAAAAAATTTTAATTTAAGTTAAAAAAATTGACTACTCACGAACGACCAAGCTCACTTAATAACAAGTAAGAAAGCTACAGTCGAGAGTGCTCGACCGTATGATACCCGCAACCCATTTCGAGAGAAAACAAAAAACATAAATGATATTTTAACAAAAAATATACCAAATATACTAAAACTTAATTTTTGTATATATTTGAAAATAGCGGGTAAAATACACAACACCGCTATGGTCACACTGTCAACTTAACAAACAAAGCGCGGGCAGCTGCAAGTGAATTTTGCATATAAAATTGATTCATTAATAACTTCCTTGTTTTTCGATTTCAACCAAATTCACAGGAGTCATTCAGACTATCATTGTTATTATGCATACCAAAATTCAATGCTCTAGGTTCATTATTACGGCTTTTACAGTTTTTGGGGGCGGAAAGGGGCGTGGCAAAAATCTAAAATAAACTTGATCTGCGTAAGACCTACACGAATACTGTCACCAAATTTGATATCTCTAGGTCAATCAGACACTTAAAACGTCCATATGCATTGGGAACAACAATTTTGATAAATAATTACGCGAATAACTTTTGTTCTACTAATCCGATTTTTACCAAAATTACAGGGTATATTAAGAGTGTCAAGCGCAGATGGGTTACCAGATTACACATCATTACACAAAGAACTTTTGGAGTTATACGCAATTTACATAAAAAAAAACTTGACTTTTTCTAGATTAATGCTTATTGTGGGCGAAGGGGGCGTGGTATCCAACTTTTGAAATAAACTTGATCTGCGTAGGGTATGAAGGAACATTTTTGCCAAATTTGGTGTCTCTATGTCTTATAGTCTCTGAGATCCAGGTGTTCATACAGACAGACAGACGGACAGACGGACAGACGGACAGACGGACATGGCTATATCGTCTCCTCTGTTGACGCTGATTAAGAATATATATACTTTATGGGGTCGGAGATGCCTCCTTCTGCCTGTTACATACATTTCCTGTTGGCACTAAGTCATAATACCCTTCTACCCTATGGGTAGCGGGTATAAAAAGTTATGCCAATTTTATTTGTGTGATCTTTAGAGACTAAAAATTTTCCTATTAAATATATTTAACTAATTACAAATAAACTAAGACAGTATTAATTTAAATTAACAAACTCACTTGACAAAAAACCAAAAAAATTGTGATTGACTATTGACTACTGACTTTCTCAATTTCTGAATGCAAAAACTTAATGAAAAATAAATGATCAATAATTAAAATTAGAAAAATAAATTTTAAATTAACAAATAGTTTAATTAAAGCTAAACAGAGTTTATTTAAGTCAACAGACTTGATACATAATTGGTTATTTAAGAGCAACAAACTTTGCAATTTTCTGAATAACTAAATGCACAAGTGTACTTAGCAAATTGCTTAAAGCAGCTGAGAATTTGCTCCATTTAAATGCAAATGATTTAAATATGTGCCCAACCCCAAGGCGCGGCCATAAGTAAATCCAATTAGGTTTTATTGTCTTGGCAATGCAGCCCTAACCTCGTTACCCATTTGCCCATTTGCCCATTTGCAAGTACATGATGGACGCTTATCAGAATGGGCGAGTGCATGGGGCATTCATTCATGCACAGGATGACTATTCAAACTGTGAATTATTACCCATTTGTAAATCGCAGCAACTGAATTGCGAGCCGCCCTCCTCCCTGGCTCCATGGCTAATGGTCTAGCTTTAATGTGTTTCACTTTAATAATGCATAACATTTACCTTTACCTCGCTCATATTTTCTTTCTTTGCCCATTCGCAGGACCTTCCCCTGGGGTTGTGTGGGCGGCTTGTTGCGTCGCCTCGTACCCGATGCCTCACCCCACGGCCTGCCCAGCTCCCGAGCCACCGCCACCGCCTGTTCCACAGCCAATTGCAATGGCAACGGCAACGGCAAGGTAAATGGCAGCATCATTTCCTCCTCCGCCGCGGACATGGCCGCCCTTGATGCGCAGCTGAGCAGCGCCAGCGTCACGATGCCGGCCAAATCACCCTCGATGCTCATCCAGCGGACACCGTCGCTGGGGGAGCGGGTTCTGTGAGCACAGCGAATGCTTCTCTGCCGTCCCCGGCCTCGTCTCGCCTCGCCTTCAATTCTTTTTTGCATTTTACGAGTTATGTATGTGTAATTGAATTTGTGTTTTTGGCATTTTTCCCCCTGTCATTTCTCCCCCTTCGAGGCGAGGCTGGCTTTGAGGATGCTTTCGTGGTCGCAGGCACATTTACTAATTCTAAGCTACGAGTCTAGTGATATTACATTTAGTTATGCAAAGGCCTTCCAACCGCCCAACCGCAATTAGTTCTCTAATTTTTGTACAAACAACAACGACGTTAAACATTCTAAAAAATAAAATTTACAATGCGCATTTTCTTTTTGGTTGTAGTCTTTAATCAAATCTATTTGTAACTCTTCGTTTATATGGGACTCTATTTGATACTTTAAGCTTAGGCCGCGTGATTTCTTCAATCAATCTTTTGCCGTAGTTAAAGAATATATTAAATAACTAAATAATTGTAAAAATTACATATTTTTCTTACTCGAAACGATACGAAATACTTTTGTCTATCTGTAAGCCTTATTTTACATCAATGAACTGTCAATATACGAAAAACAAAATCAATCTTGCAATTTTTCTTAGCCGAATAACATTTTGTGTGCAACGAACGTTTAGTTTATAAAACTTATATGTATAATTTTAATTAATTAATAATGTATGATAAAAAAAAATATATTAAAAAAAAGTTTTTAAACATAAAAACTGGCAGTTTTATTTTAATACAAAAATACGTTTAGAAAGCGTTTGTTCGTGGATTGATACACGAAGAAAGCTTAAAAGAATTATAGAAAAATATTTAATGTGTTGAAAAATAAATAAAAAAACAGAAAGAATTTTAAATGTATAAAATATTATCTTTTTTGAAATTTAAAAGCAGCAATATAGAATGTATACAAAATTTACGAATACATTTTATTTTAAATAATCATTATTTTCAAAATCAGCAGCAACTTTTTGCAAATTAGGATCAATTGATTTTTTCAAAATATTGAATTAACAAGATCGACTTTAAGTCAAAATTCATTTTATGTTTTATGAAAATAATAGAAGCTTTAAACTTTGCTTCAATTAGCTTTAAATTTGATTAGGTTTCAAGTTCCTTATTGCTGGGGTATTTCTTATAATTTACCTGTTCAATTTTTAAGTCTCATTTGCAATATTTCTACTCAAGAAAGTAGCCAGAAATGCAGAATAACTATGAATAAATGTAGAAATGTAAGCTTATCTAACTTTAGAGACCTTTGCAAAGCAGTCTAAGCTAAAGCTTCAGTACAGCTACGACTAAGACTAGTTAATACAGCAAACTAAATTAAGATTGTTATGCTTTCAACTGGCAAAGGGATTCTCGTCGTGCTTCAAGCTCAACGCCTTGGGCACTTGATAGCGTCCGATGGGATCCCTGTAGATGGGATTCTCCTGGCGCACACAATTCGCCTGGTCCTCGTTGAAGCGGGCGTATTCGCGAGCATCCTTCATGCGGACACACCACCAGAAGAGCCAAATGAGCGCCAGGCCCAGGATCAGGGTGATCAACGAAATGGAGCCAAAGATGGCGTAATAATTCATCGGCTCACAGTCGACGGCCTGAATGGCCAGATAGTTGACGTGATCGACGACACGATAGACAAAGAAGCTGTCGCATTGGATGCCATGCTTGTTGACGATGCGCACCAAACATTTTTCATCCGTCTCGAGTTCCGTGACAAAGCCGTAGGTGAATCCTTCGGGGGAATTCTTACTGGAGCAGACGTCGCTCTCGTTCTTGCAGCCATCCATGCCCTGCTTCCGCTCGATGAGGCACGTGACGCACGGCTCGTAGAACAAACACAACTTGTTGTCCTTCTCCGCGTCGATCTCGCAGAACACGCCCAGATACGGCTCTTGGCAGCTGCAGGCGCCACAATCGCAGCTGCCGCGTCCCGAGCAAATCTCGCCCGTGGGTCCCGTGCACTCATCCACCGACTCCTTGCAGTTGCACCTAGTGCCCGACCAGCCATATTTGCACACGCACTGGCCACAATAGCATTCGGCCCGATCCGCATCGCAGTCCTGGCACTCGAGGCACTCGCAGAAGCTGCCCGTGTAGCCGGCGTCGCAGCGACAGGTGCCGCATTCGCATTCGCCGTGGTTGGAGCACACCTGGCTGGAGAGCGTCTCGCCCAGCTTGTCGAGGGGCATGCGGCAGGTCTTCAGCAGCGCCTCGTTGGTGGTGGCATTGCTGGGATCCGTGGGGCAGTTGCAGAACGTGCCCGTCCAGCCCTCGTCGCACAAGCACATGCCGCAGCTCAAGTAGCCCTTGTCGTCGCACTGGAACCGTCCGTACTCGTCGTCCGGCTGCGGCTCCTCCACGCAGGGACACGGCCGCTGCAGCTCCACATTGATGTCGATGTACTCGCTCAGAGATGCCTCCTCCACGCGAATTTGGTGCGACTACAAAATGGGATTTACTTTAGTGATAATCAAGCTATTTTCTTAGACTTACATGCTAAGAACAAGAATTCAGTTGTAAAATTTCATATACGTATTCTTAAAGTAAGAATTTCCATTTTAAAACAAGATTTCTGAAAAAAGATTTTCTTCGAAAAATAATGAACAAAAAATAAACAAACTTATTTAAAAAAAAGATTTTCTTTAAAAAATAATAAACAAAAAATAAACAAATTTCTTTTAAAAAGAGATTTTCTTCAAAAAATAATGAACAAAAAATAAACAAATTTCTTTTAAATTATTGAATTTAAATTAAATAATAAACAAGAATTTCAATTTTTAAACGACACACTCGTTAAAAAAAAATTCAATTTGGAAACAATTTACATTCAAGAATTTTAAAGTAGAGTGTTTATTATTCATTATTTAATATTGATTCTTTAGGCAAGAATTACAATTTTAAAACAACATTTTTGTTTTGAAAAAAAGAATTTCAATTATCAAACAATTTATATTCTTTGTTTACGTTGTATTCTGGTAAATTTTGATACCTTTCCATTCTTGAATTAAGAATGCCTTTCATCTCAATAAACAACAGCTTAAAACAATAACAATCTTAATTCAAGAATGCCCAAAGAAAAAGTTTACTAGAATTTTTATCTTATTTTCATTATTACTGCACTCGTTCAAATTTTATTTTTGTTTTCTGATTTTATTCTTGATTTCACAATGTTTTTGTTTTTTTTTTGCTGAGTACTTACCAGCTTGCCATTTGCCGGATAGTCCTTGAGCGTTATGTCCACGTAGAACTCGATTTCCTTGCCCAGATTCACGTTGTTGCAATAGTTGCGTTCACGCAGCGCTGGAAATTGGCCAGCACAGTCTGTGAAATACTTCATCTCTATAAAGTCGGGACTGTTGTCGCCGAACTGAGTTCGCTTCACAAAGCTCTCGTAGCTGCAGCAGAAGAGTGGAGATTCATTTATATTTAGATGCTTTATAAAGCTGAATTAAGATAGAATTTTAATTAAATAAACTGAGGATACAATAATTGCATGATACAAAGGTATTTAATTAAAAACAAATATATTTAAAATCCATTTTTTAAATAATTCGAAAATATTATAGGCGCATATCATATTGTTCTTAATATGAAAACACTTTATACTGCATAAACTATTTCGAATAAATCAATCGCACGAAGAATTCAGTTCATTTCTAATATTCTTTAAATAATACGCCAGTCCCTGACAATTTAATTTCTTAATATAAAATTTTTTAAAATAAATCGAAAAAGATTCCATTTCTTAAAATGTATTTTCCAACAATCTGTTGCTCTGAATCTCAGACATGTACACAGCTGAAGACGAATTATTTTAATTTACATAATTTATTAATTACACATTAAAATTGAAGCATTCATAATGCAACTTTTTCAATATATTTTCAATAATTATTTATTAAATTTGGAATAAGTATAATGAAATGAAGATTTTTAATGTACATATATTCAATAATTATTCATTAAGTTTGAAACAACTATAATGCAACATTCTTAATTTGTTTTCAATAATTATTCATTACATTTTGAATACCTTTAATGAAACATTTATAATTTAATCTAAATAATAAGTAATTAAATTGAGCTCTCTAACTTTTCATATTGAATGATAAATGCTGAAGCGATGCAACAAATATTTTGATTATTTACTACTTTCAACTCACCTCTTTTTGATCAGGTCCAAGATATTGGAAGAGTCCGCACTCAAAATCTCCACATTGCTGATCTCCTGCATGAGTCCGCTGAGCTCCTTGTAGGTGCCAAAGACCTGCTCGGTGACCGCAAAGATGACGTTGATCTTGCGCCGCAGCAGCTCCCGATAGATCTCCTCCAGCGAGGGATAATCGTAGGTCAACGAGCCCGTGTACTCGCCAGCCGCATCCAGGTGACACTGACGATCGTTGCGCTGCACAATCCCGGCCAGGAGGCCGTCGCCAGCGAAGTGCATGAAGCCATCGGTGACCAGGATGACGACCTTGCGCGCCTGCTGCTTCCAGCCGATCTCCTTGGGGCAGACAATCACCTGCATCAGGGCGTCGAGGCCGCCCTCCAGATTGTCCAGATTCCCGGTTATCTTGCTGCCCGCCACGGCCGCCGTGAATGCCTTCACGTTCTCGGTGAGCGGCAGCTGGTGGCGATAGCCGTAGGTCGGTTCGCACTTCTCGCGCTCGGCGGCACACGGATTGTCCCGCAGCTGGGGCATAATCATGGGCATGGCGGGCTTGTCGGCAAACGAGCCGAAGCCGAGGCGGTAATTATCGGTTAGATTGTGCAGCGTTTGCGTCAGCTCCGCGCCCAACTTCTCCAGCGTATCCTTGTCATCGCGCATCGTCCACGTGAGGTCCATCAGCACGTACAAGTCCAGTGGGTTGTTGCGTGCCGCCCGGTAACTCAGCTTGAGGCGTTGCGTGTTGCCTGGGAAAACAGGGACGAACAAAGGGGTTTACTGCTGCTGTTAAGCCAAGGGTTAACTGCTCCCCATTTACGAGCTGTTTTATAGACTGTTATACTCGTATTCAACAAAAAATGAAATTACAATTCGCCAGTCAATGCTGCATGACTAAGCGATGCCCTGTAATTACCATTAATTCTTATTGCAACAAGTAAAGTAAAAGAAATAGTGATAGCTTTTAATAGTTATTAAAATATGCAAAAATGTATGTATAAAGATTACAGTGACTTTAAAAATATTTGATAGAAAAAAATGTAATTAAATTAGTGTATAGTTAATAAGTATAAACTTATAATTCTAGGCCAATACAATTGATATAAGTAAAAAGTTATATTCCAAATTTCAAGTCTTTAGCTCTTTCAATGCCTGAGTTCTAGGCGTTTAAACACGCGGACAGACGGAAAGACGGACAGTTTTTCTAAAATATGACTAATTTAATAAATATATGGTTTAATTTAATTAAATTATTGTAATGTTAATTAATAAGTTTTAGCTTGTAAAATAAATATATAGATACAAAATTAGACAAATTTCAAATCATTAGATCTTTGAGTGCCGGTCAGACGGAAAGTTTGTCTACAATTTCTTGTTGTCGTCATTATACCCAACCTACCACTGTTTACAGGGTACTCAAAGTGGCAGCAGTAGTTAAGCATTGTCTGCTCTAGATACATTAAATGCCATGGCATCCAAAAGCCATCCTGCCCGACATTGCAACCCTTCATCACCACTTCGACATGTTCGCACCCATTTTAAACGTTCGCCCTCCTTTAATCCCTCATCATTTCCCTGCAATTTCCCATCCCCAAACCATCGACATCGCATAATTGCAACTCGCTTCGCCCCCTTTTCGAACTCGCTTTAATGCACATCAATGCAATGATCTCTCTCACTCTGTCTCCCACTCGAGTATGAGTCTGTTTAATGGCTCCCAATTTGACAATAAACTTCAGGCTTTACCTTACCTTAAGTTCGTTTTGCTTTCGCCTTACTGACCTGCCCAAACTAATGATTACCTCCAACACAATTGCAGCCTGCTAAAAACTATAATGTCGTAAACCAGACGGACTTTTTCATTTTTTTTTTTTATATCGCAATATTATATTGTGGCCATACCATCTGAAAATTGATTTAAATTAGAATTGCGCATTTTACTCCTAATAATATGCCAGTCCATCGTTTATTTTAATTTTAGGTTCCAGCTGTTTTTAACTCTATTGAAACATTATTTGCATATAATTTATAGGGGGCTATGGAGATTGGTTGGTTATTAAATATTTCATATGTGTTGTTAATGCTTGAACGGATTCGTTATTTAATTTGAAATATTTAAAAAAAACTAAGCAACAACAACAAAATTGTTATGCAAACTATGGTTAACTATAGTATATATGACGGATATTATAATTCACATTTTAAATAAAAAATACTAAAGTAAATAAGGAAACTTAGAATTACGAATACTTGAGATTGTTTATATTTTAGAGGTCAGTAAACTTTAGAAAACTATAGATAGTATAACGAATATTATAATGCGCATTTTAATTACTAAAATAAACATGGGAACTTTGAAATAATAACTATAAGATTACAAATGTATACTTTTTACGTTTTTATGACCTTTTTACAAGCTACCAGCAAAATAAACTATTTGAGGAATAAGGTTTGTTTTCCCATATTTATTCCGAAATTGATAACAGCTATCGGAAATTGTTCACCCACATTCCGAGGGAATTTAATCTGCTTGTTTGGTAAATGTAATGCCCAATATTTGTTGTCACAAGAACACAACAAATAATCCTCGAGTGTCTGTCTGACTTTCTATATCTTTATCTCTTGCATGGACACTCTAAAAAATTCGCTACCTGAGCTCAACTAATAGTTGAATTGGGTCCATTAAACTTAATCAGCGGATTTTACTCAAGTTGAGTAATACGGCGAGTTCAACGAACGCCACGGCTTCCCACGCCTTAGCAATATATGTACGTATTACTAACGAAAGCTATAGAGCGATATGGAGACTGGGAATGAGACATACTAATTGCTGATAAGCGACACACACACATACATAGATGCCAACACGTTCTCATAGCCAAAACAAACTGTAGAAAATGGTGTGTGACAAATCAGCAAGGCAAACAAAACGTTGACACAATTTTCCACAGTCCAAAAATGACGATTGGGGTTGGTTATGCATGTATGTATGTATGTAGTTGTGAGTGTAGTATAATGCTTCTTACATGTGTTTCTACACAAGCCGAACACATGTACAGAAGCGAAGAGAGCGAACGATAGAAAGAGAGAGATAAGATAACGCACCTTTGACCAATTTGAGAAAAACCAACTGCGGCTTCACTTGCACCGCCTGCTCGTCCCGCGTCTCATAGTCCTTGAGCGGCCGCTCTATCAACAGCTCCAGCTGCGGCTGATTCTCATAGATGTTCTCTTCACTGCAGTTGAAGCGCAGCAGCGTCTCTCGCGAGAGGCAACGCGAGCGCACCTGATATGCCTGCAGAGAGAGCGCAGCATTAGAAAGGATGAAAGAGAGTAAATTTTACACACACACAAACACTCTTATGTTACCTTGTCGGTGCACCAGGCGCAGTCGAGGTGAGTGTTGAGGCAGCGATCGCAGCTGTCGATGGAGTGCATGCATTGCTCATCTAAAGAGAGTTTCACTATTACGCTCTTTGATTATATAACAACAAAAGTACAGACCTATTGTGATCGCTGCAGCTAACGCCAGGCTTAACAGCAAAAGGAACAGCGGAAAGAGAGAGCCGCTAAATGACGGCATCTTTCTGTTATTCTTTTCTCTCTTTCACTCCCACAGGTTTGTTAATTGTGCAGTTTTTGTTTTCTCTAATTATTGCGACTCCACACGTAGAACTTGCCCGTAACAAATCCAAATAGCAACTAATCATTTTTTGTCACATACACCAAAGTTGCTCATTTGTTAATAATTTTTGATGCGTGTGTGTATGTGTTATCTTATCGTATTTTTATATTAATACATACACGATAGTTGGAGAAATAACAAAATATGAGAGGGTGCCGGTTGAATTGCTTTCAACAACAAAAACCCCTGGGCATAATTACACCTTATCAACATTTTGCATTTTCAATCGAATTATAGCACAACCAATTGTTTAAAGCAGACGTCCGTTACTTTCTATATCAAGCAGCTTTTGTCTGCCAACACAAATAAAAACATTGCCATGTGTACCACAATGAATGTGTGTTTATGGGCTTTCAACTATTAACTGAATTACAAAAAAATGTGTACATTAATAAATCATTGTTGTTAAATAAAATAATTTAGCATTTCATTCATGGATTAAGTAAAATGTAAAATGTCAAATAGCTGTGTGCAACCATGCACAGCTGGTATATTCCCATTCAAAAAATACCATGTTTTGCTAAATTTGGTCTTACTTTTGAGAGCGCGGCACTGTTAAGTTAACAGCCGCTCAGCGTGAGAGCGAACAGAGCCGCTGATGAGCCAAAAAAGGCTAGATTAAAATTGGTTAATTTAAATAAATTAATTAATGAAAAACTGTTAATAAAATCAGCATGCATTCAATTATTATTTATTTTCTGGTAAAAATGTTTGTGAATTGTTAAAATGCAGTATATAATTGCAATCAACTTACTTTTACGGCTAAAATGTTAGGGTCAGTTCTGCTGCAGCATGCTGTAAACTGCACTTGCCCATTTCGAGTATAACAGTGTGCATAACATTCGCTTAACAGTCTGAATTTGACGGCGACTTTGAACGGTTGTGTGCGCTCGTGTATCGGCCGCTTTACTGAAATTTTGTTGTGTTTTTGCGGAAAATCGAAATAAAAACAAAATTTCACAAATGTTTATCAAATGAGGAGCGTCGTGTATTCGTTTGCAACAATTACTCCTTAAGAGTCTACTGTGTGCATTGTCGTGTGTGTCTTGTGCAGTGTTTCAATTTCAATCGTAGGCTGCAAATCACGGTGAGTGTGAGCGAGAGAGGCGACAAAAGAGTGTGGCAATAAAAGGAAAATAAAAAAAATTACGCGGCCCAAAAATAAAAAAATAAATAAAGGTGAAAAATATCAATAATAAGAGCAAGTGTGGAATATCTATATAATAACAACCAAAATGCATATGTACAAATAATAATAAAAATAAAGGAAAGGAGGCGCAGAGAAAAAGGAATTTTTTTGTGTACAACACGGCGACGAAGTTGTTGCCGCCGACGCCGCTGTCGCTGCCGCTGCCGAGCCGCTGCCTGTTGTTGTTGCTAGCTAGCGTCGGCATTGCTTTGTTTATTGTTGTAGCGTGTGTGTGTGTGTGTAAAACGAAGAAAAGTAAATTGCCCATTTTCCATTTTCCCATTTTGTGTGGCTAAATTGCAAAAAGTGAAAAGTTTAATTTACTAAATAAGCGTCGCGGCGGCTGCGTCGCAGTCACCCACACACACACACACACACACACGCACGCAGCAGAGGAAGAAGAAGACGGAGGCGGCAAAGTGTTGTAGTTGTTGTTGTCTGTGTCTATTTTTTGCAATTTCTGCCTGCACACGCTCATTCGTGTTGGATTATTGGATTATACTCCGCCGCCAGCAGCAGCAGCGTCGACGCACACACACACACACACACACACATACATTTACACACGCAGCAGTGAGAGACAGACGAAGGCGTCAACGGCAACGGCAACAGCGACGGCGACGGCGACGCGTCGGATTATTGTCCTTGCTGAGGAACGTGCTTTTAACGTCAACGTCGCATTTCGTCTGCGACACCAACAACACGCTCTCCCCCTCCCACCCCATTCCCCATCGATTGGACGCGCGGAGCGAGAAAGAGACAGACAACAAAAGAGGTAAGTGAAAAATTTAGCACGAAAATAACAACAATATTTGTTGTAATTACCTTTGCAAATTGGCCTCTGGCATTGCCTCGATTTTCCTGGATTTTCCCAGGGTTTTCCCCAGTTTGATTCACCACTTGTGACTATTTGAATTATTCGATGAAATGGTCAAATGCAAAATTAAATACGTGATATTGCCCAGATGAATGTAGATTAATCTTAAACGTTCTTCCAAAAGTCGAAACATTTCGGGCAATAAATTATCCCGAAACGAATTTTGCAGCGAAACTCCCAAAAGCGTGGAAAATTCTCAATGAAGAATAAAATACAAATAAATTATTTGGGATGGTCAAACTTTTGTTTTATATTTTCATGACGTTTAAAGTTTAGCGGATAAATTATTTGCCAAATCACAATAAATTATTGAGTATAGAAAATCACATATCTCAAGAGTTACTTATTGAAGATAAGATAATTGATAAATAAGTTGCTACATGATTCAAGTAAAAAATAATTATATGGTTTTGATGATAGTAAAATTCTCTATTTTTCTAATCTTCATGATTATGAAACTTTGCTTAATGGTTAAATAGATTATAATGAATCTGATGAAGTGAGTTTAGTTTTAGAAAAAAACATTCTTGATTATAATTGAATTATACATTTTTTGAGATCGATTAATTATTATGCTTCAAACTATTTAAATTGCAGTTTATGGTTTCAGTTTCATATTGGCAAACAAAATAATAATAATATTAATCTGAAGGGATTCAAACATTCTTGATTATAAATGAATTATAAATAATTCGTATTTATTATATGTACATCGTTTTATGGTTAAATAGTTTATTATGAATTTTATGGTGTGTGTAAGTTTCTAATTGGAAAAACAAACCCGGATGAGTATCTGGATGGATTAAGTCATGCTTGGTTATATGAATAAAATAGTTAAAGTGTAAAATAGCAATGTGAATAAATCACAAAAATCTGGTTGAGAATTTCTGTGATTGAAATTGCATTTGGCAAGTTGAATATGATTTCGATGTCGGCACTTGATCGATGCTTATTAGGCGAGCTTAACGAGTTTTTGCTGTGTTGCAATTGTGCGCATAATTTCAGTTGACTTTTCCGGGCTGTTTTTCCCCCTGACTGCCCTGACTGACAATTTATTCTAATGTTCGTTTGTCGGAGTTGGAGTTGGAGTCGTAGTCGGAGTCGGGATTGGAGCCAATGACGATGGCTATAGCTTTAGCTTTTCCGATTTTTATCGGTTGCACATAAATTTTTGTGCGCTGCGCGGCGCGTTAAATTTTCTGTGGCAACTTTGGTGATTTATTGCCTGTCGATTGTCGTCGGGACCCGGAGCAGAGATTCCAGCCAATGGGCCAAAGAATCGGATCGGGGAATCGAGGAGGGAGGCAGGGACTAATGTACGCGACGCGACGCGTCGTCGTCCGTCGCACAGATGCCGCGGATTAGATAAAAACGACGACGGCGCTCTCAATTTATGCGTGTTGCGCCCAGTTGCCAGTTGCCAATTGCCAATTGCAGCGCTTCCCACAAACTGAAACTTGTCGCGCCCACTAAATCTTTGGCATGTTCATGCGTTTCAGCCGCAACTTCAGTCTATCATTTGAAATCATGTTCGGGCGATAAGAAATTATACTGCCTTGGCCATAATTTACGTGATTTGCATGGCCAACAACAACAAGAAGAAAAAAAGACACACTCTCTGAACTGGCAGTGTCCAGTTTTTCCGACGCTTTTCTTTTTCCTGCAACAATTTTTTGACATTTATTGTTTTTAATAGTGGGGCTGGCAACATTTTTATGAGAACAACACTCCACCCACCAAACGATAAAAATCTTTATGTCGAGATCGAAGAGTTTTCATTTTTTCTGTTGTCTAGTCTACGGGCAGAAAATCCACTTTGAAATTAGCCAAAGTCCCCCCGACGTCATAAAGTGAAAAGTGTCATAAAAATTAGTCAAGAAATCACGCTGCCTTTTTCCATACTTTTTTTTGTTGTCGTCTCGTTTATTTGGCTGTTTGTTCTGACACATTTGTATGCTAATGTTGTGTGGCTGGCTGGAGGTGAAGACGCTTCCGGCGGCACGACGCCGAAACGCTTAGAACTCAACTCGACTCGAATCAAGTGAAGTCAACTCGTCTCCACAGCTGGATGGGGATCTATCACTTTGATGAGGGTCACCTACTACTATGAGTAGTATTAGTATCTAAAGGTCGTTGGCTTTCCAGAGGATTATATTGCATGGATAGCGACCGAACATATTTAAATATTTTTCTCTCTCTCTTGTTTGTGTTGATAAAGGACTTGGAGTAGTTGGGGGCCAGGGATTAGCTTGGGTATCATAAATTGAAATATACTCCAATATAGTAGAAAACATCACAAAAAAATAAAAACAAGAACGTGTGGAATGTCCATTAAGATATCAACACGAATTTGAGTTTAATAGGGGCTTACAATGAATGTCGTTGAAGATTCAATTTTATATTGTTTGAAAACTGGACCCTTTTTCACAATTGGAAATCCGAGAGCGGGCAACGAACTAATCTATATTTAAAAACTATTAGTTTGCATAGAATTGTGCAGGCATTTCCCCAATACGCATTTATTTTCATATAATTCTCTTTTAATTGTATTTGTTATATTTAGTTAACATTGAAAAAAAGAAAGAATTTCAAATTAGTTATAAACTGATTGAAAACTAATTGTTAGTCACGACTAAAGAAAAGTTTCAATAGATAAAAGCAAAGTATAAAAAAAGTTATGAACTGAGAACTAAACTTGCATAAAGACAACAAAAAGGCTTGAAGCGATCATAACTTTAAGTAGTCAAAATTAGAGTTGTGAGAGAATTTTTGTGATTGTTTTTTATGGCCAAGTTTATTCGGAGCAATTTCTTGTTGATTTGATAGGCAGGTTTATTTAATTGGTCCATTTCGGAGAGTAACAAATGCAATTTGTATTTTTCACATTTATTGCTTTATTTATGGCGCTCTGAAACTTCATTCGCTTTCGGCAGAATATGAGAATAAATGGAGTTAAATAATTTTAATTAATTGATTGTATTTTAAGCAGAAAACTACTCATTTTTTTTATCGAGTCAAAGGCCCCAGAAGCGAGTGCTCGTTTAATTATTAATTAAATGAAGTATCCTACGAGTTATTAATATCATAAATAAAAAAAAAGAAGTTTTTATAGCTATCATTTCACCACAATTCTTTTACGAGTTAATCATTTAAATATTGTTGTTTTGTGGCCAATTATTTTTTTTTCTTTTATATTTTATTTTTAAATTCATTTGAACACATTCCTTTTACGTATTCATCATTTACATTTTCTTTTAAAATTTGTTTTTTTATCAATATTACTTATAAAGTCAATCTTCTACTATATTTTTTTTTTACAATTAAACTTAATTCTTTTTTCAACTCTACAATACTTTTCTATTTGATTGCCCCTCGATGTGAGCTGCAAGTGCAGCACAGCGTTTAGCTATAAATAGTGTTTAGAGTTCTTATCGACTTCCTGCCTAATGCCGAGCATATCTCGAGCTAAACAAACACCACAAACTCAGGGTTGCTTTCACTTTCTCCCGGCTCCCGGCTTATCGGCAATCCCCTTGGCTAATAACAAAGATATCAGCAGCAGCAGGAATAGCTAAAGGAGGCGGGGTTCGGGGGCAACCTTGAACTCGGGGCACGGCTCATTTCCGGCCATATAAAGAGACAACTCGACGTGATGTGATGTGATGTGAGTGGGAGCAGAAGCAAACAAACAAAAAAACGAAATCCACAATGCCACAAAGTCAATAAATACGCCAAAAATTATCACTTGCTCGTTAGCACACACACACACACATACACATACACACGCACAATAGAAACAACTGTGTGTGTGTGTGTGTGTGGAAAAACTAAATCCGAAAAAAAAAAGAAAGTAACAATTTCATTCAGCGCTGACGGACACTTAATGTCCTCCCCTAGCTACCTGACCACCGACCTCAGTTCCCACTCAATCTCACTCTCTCTCTCTCTCCATCTCCCTCACACACTATCCCTATCTCTTTTTGTCGCTCGTTTGTCCCTCGCACATTTCCCAGCAATTATGCGCTGGCCAAACAAAAGTCATTAAATTGCGGAAATCGGGTCAGCGACAAACGACAAAACCGAACGCAAACTCAAAGAGCTGACCAGAGACAAAAAATAAAAAAACAAACGAAAAAAAACATGAAGAAGAAAAAAGATGAAGAATAAACTAAACTGTAACTGAAAATGAAAATGAAAATGAAGCAGCAAAAAATTACAACTAAATTGTGAATTTATTTACATTTAATTGCGTCTAAATTACAAAACAAAGCGTCGAGCTCCCCCAGAAATTGGACTTTAATGCCTGTCGTCCTCTTCACAAAACGCCTCTCGCGTCTCTGTCTCTCTCCCATTCCCTTGCTGCTTTCTTTCTTTTTCGCACTTACGCTGCTGAGTCGCGTTGGCGGCTTTCGTTTTGATAATGATGATGATGATGCGCCGCTTCAGTCGCAGTCGCAGTCTCTTCATCGGCCCTTCCCTATTCTCGTGTCGGGCTCAAAACGATAATGATAATGAGAATGAGAATGCTGATGATGATATGACTCATTAACCTCAACGCATGACCCAGGCAAATTAGAACTGTGTGTGCACAAGTAGAAGAAAAACACTCGAGCCCAACTTCAAGTCTTTTCTTTTGTGCACACTGTGCAGCAAGCGACTCTTTCTTCGGGCCAAAAAAAATACCAGGGAAATATAATAAAATATAATAATATATATAAAAAAACATAATTCTTAAGTCTTTTCATAAGATATGAAATTATTATTAGTTTATTTTATTTTATTTTATTATTACATTATTTATTTCATTGTCTGAGAATAATACGTTCTGAAGCACCTATTCAAATAAATGTACATATAATTATTAAATTCCAATTCCAACTCCAAATTTTGTTCGATAAAATAATATATTATTATTAAAAAGATATTTCGCTCTTAAAAAACGAAAAAATCGTTTATTTATAGTTTTTTTTAAATGACGAAAACTTTTCTATATTTTGAATATATATTTATAAAAATATATACATTTTTTCTTTTAATGGGGAAGGAGTGTCAAATCTATCTAGTTGAAATTTCTAATCTTAATCAACCATAATACATAATAATTCATAACGTACTTCTTAAAAATTAAAGTGTGCTGAAACTTAATTTATATATTTTTATTAAATTAGTTTTTTGTATACAGTTGTCGCTAAAATATATTAATACAAATGTATATAACCTTTTAATTCTAGACGGTTGAATAAATCTTTCCAACTGCAATTATGCATCTTAACCAACCACAAAGAAATACAATTTTAATTAAAAGATATATTAAAAGACTATTACAACTAGATTTATGGATTCTTATCTCGCTTGCATCAATTGTCTTGAAAGGCATTCAGCAGAAGAACTGACAATTAACCCATGCCTCGTATTAATTATAATGCAATAAATCCCCAACAATTATTATTAATTTGCATAAATTATTAACAACTGCAGCGTTGAAGCTTAATTGTCAGCTTGAACTTGAATTGAAGTTCATGTGTTGCGCAGTGTAATTTTCTCAAGCGCACATATGAAAGATACATATATATATATATATGTAGATGTGTGTGTGTGTGAATATCTTTGAGGCCGTGTTTTATTGCTGTTTTGTTTGCTTGTTGATGTTGACTTTTTTCCCCCGGTTCTTTGGCCGCTTTGTACAATTTTGCTGAGTCAGCCGCATTGCGGTTCGGCGGCGTTAGAAGCGATAGCGATCCATTCCGTCCACAGCACTTAGCTGACATATTTGCTGCACATCAAAATTTCTTTGTCCAACTTAATGGTCTAGATGGAAGTTAAAGTTAGTTGGAAGTTTCGAAAACTGAGTCAAACATTTAGCATTCAAATCACGAAGAGACAACTACAAAATGATGTTCTTTCCCCCCAGCCAGCAACGATGATGATTCAATTGCCAATATTATTATTATTATTTGTTGCCTTTCGCAATAGTTGAGGCGACTCATCGCTGGAGAGTCGCAGGTATTTGGTTACTGGCAGCGCGGTGTCTCTTTTGTACAAAATTTCATTGCAATTTGAACTGTTTGTGTGGCAGATTGGGAACACACCTTGAAACATTTTGTCGTCGTCGTCGTCGTGCTTTGTGGGGCTTTTGTCATGTTACTTATAGTACTTGGCTTGCGAATGAAGCGAATAAGAGGCGGTCTCTGTAATCTGAGGCGTCTCCGTTTCCCACGTTTTGTGGTCGAGGCAACTCGACCGACTTTATTTGCAACTTTTATCAGCTGCACATTGTGCAATTTACTGAAATCGACGCTGCATCGCCTGGGCCCAATTAACAGGCTTTTGTATGCGAACAGAAACCGACTGCGTTGAATGGATTGCATCTGTTTAAATCGCAAGTTCCTCAATTCTCTCTCTGTCTTCGGGGGGCCAAATTTCATGAAATTTCAACTGTTTATTGTTAAGTATCTTAAACGGTTCAGCCTAAAGACTTGCAGCTTGCCACAGCTGCCGCAACTGCAACTGCGGAGGCATCTTCTGGTTATTTATGCTACGATTTGTTATTGTTAATTTTGTTGTTTACACTGCAAAACATAAACTAAACAAGCGCCGTTCGCTGCTGGAGGCAGAGCAGTGAAAAATTCCAAGAAATAACAATTCAATCTTCGATTAGACAAGCGACAGTCGAATGATTGACAAATGATGTGAAGTCAAGATTTGAATTTTGTTTAGCAAAATCTCTATTTTGTTTAGCTAACATATAATGTGATTGTCATATTTTCTGCTATAAACTGTATTTATTCCTGGCAATTCTAAATCAATTAACAGCTCCTTTTTCATGGCCATCCATCACAAACAATTCAACTGTAAACACACACGCATTATTTGTTTAGCTATTGTGTTGTTATAAAAGTCCCAATCGACATTTTCGAATTTTGCCTGCTGACTAAACAGAAATCAATTGACAGGTTTATTTTTGGGAGCGGAAAGGTTTTCAACCGGAAAATTATCTCTCTAGCTGGTTAAGCACAGCGGACTTTGTTTTGCTTGCGGATACAAATGTTAAGCGAGAGCTTAACATGTATATTATAAAGATACTTTTCCATGTGAGCAACAAAAAACAAAAAAAAAACGCGGTAACAGTTGCTGCAGCTTTTCCATTTCCCACTTTGGCAGCGCATAAATAATGCGCTTTAATTACTGCGGCTTCGCAGACGTGCATAAAATAAAATACAAATAATGTGAGAATGGTTTTTTTTTTTTTTGGGGCGACATAAAGATACCTTAATTGTAATGCTTTGGCAATTTGTTGGTAAAAATAAACCGCTTCGCCTGCAACCATTTACAGGGTAGCGGGCCATCAAAAAATATCATTACAGGCGCTCAACTTATGGCAGCATTAACTTTAAATGTGCAAGTAAATCGTGTTAAAAAGAACTTATCATTTGCATTGCGAGCCCTCTCGGCGATTAATATTTAATTGCTGCAGCCTTAATTATTGATCAATTGGCAAAGCGGACACGCAAGCCAAGCAGCAAGTGAAAAGTGAAAAGTGTGTGGAAATAACAAGCAAAAAAAAAAAAAAAAGAGCAGCAAGCAATTTCCGAATGAAGCGAGCAAATTACATGCCAAAACCATAAGACAAAAACTGCTGGAGGGGGTGAAAAAAACTGAAACTAAATTAAGCGCCTTTGACACTGGCAAATGCAGTTTGCACAAACACCAAAAACACTAAACGAAAGAAAAGGAAAAACAGGAAACAAATTTGAATGCAAAATGGAAGAAAAGTGAAAATGCAGTTTGTGCTACCCGAAATTACGAGCACAGTTTTATTTTAGTTTATCGCACGAATTAAGTTGGCAAAATGCGTAGTTTGGCAGCACGAAGGACACATGCAGGATGCGGCAGATACATAGATAGATAGATGCATCAATTGAAAAATGTGCCAAAAAGGAAAATGCCAGACAAAATCGGCGAAGATGGCGAAACGTTGACAAGCGTAAAAGACGCTCGAGCAGGGACAAGTGTTAAAGGCGCTCGAGCAGGGACATGTCACATCCAAAGAGAGACAGACAGACAGACAGACAGAGACAGTCACATATGTGCACGTCTGTGCGTGAAATCCTTTAAAAAGGCAATTTCGGGCAGCACTTAAATGCAGACACACGACACACGGGACAAGGACAAGGATAAAGGCGCCTGCGCCGGGAGTGATTGGGAAGGAGCAAAAGCAGTTTTGAGTCGTATAACTAGTTGCCTTGCCTTTGCCTAGCGCTGTGGCATGTGGCATGTGGCATGTGGCATAACTTGCCAATATATGCGATACCGTCAGCATGAGGAAGCCAATGCTGTGTAGCTGAAGCCGAAGCTGTTGCTGGCAGGCTGGCAGGCAGGATGCCGTCCTGCAACGCATATATAAAATTGTGTCACAATCATTTTGCACGGTTCGTCGGCAGAGAAACTTGCCGCATCAATGCAACTGACAGGATGCAATGTGCCTTGAATGTGCGGCTTTTGAATGTGGCGTCGACGGCATTGCATAATTGCAATTAACACGCTGAAGCTGTTGCTGTTGCTGATGCTGTCGATGCCAAAACACAGTTACTTAGTGCAACTATAACTTCCTTCTGCAACATTTTGTGGCATATCCTGCCACTGAGCCCGGGGCGTGTGAAAAGCGCATCCCCTTTACACACCAACCACTGTTATTACTGTTCTGTGTCTGTGTGTGTGTGCACTCAAGTGTGTGTGAGCGGGAACACAAAATACGCAGATGACAAAATTCACATGAATTCCAGAACTGTGGCCATAATCGAAGTAGTTCAGCAACAAAATCACAACACACAAAAGGACACTTTGAGCTGCATTGTCCTTTTTTTAATGTTGCTAAAATTGTGGAGTGTCGAGTACAGTTGACATTCGTTATGAGCAACAAGAGCAGCCACTATTGGCGTAAAGAAAATGCTTAAAAAACACTCGTAAATAACTGGCTTATTAAAGGGATTAGGCGTAGTCTTGGGGTTGCTTTTTCATGAATATATTTGGAGGAAAAATGCCAGCTGAAAGTGACTTTCCCCATGCCTTTCAAGAATTCAATAATTTGTGTTTAACTTTCTTAATTTTATTGTTCAAGTACGTAGTGCAAATTCAACTATTTGAAAATATTTTTTATGGGATTGCTTTTAGGATTTGTCATTGAAATTTTGTCAGGGGAAAAAGGCAGACTGAAGTGACTTTTCCCATGCCTTTCAATAATTCAACTGTCCAAATACTTTTTTTTTTTTAAGTATTGCCAAAAAATCAATTTCACTAACCACAAATTAAACTTGGAAAATTGTAGTACTTGTCATTAAAATCTTTTGTAAAAGCAATTTTATTTGCTGCAATAATCGTTTACGCTTTCAATTACTGACTATAAACATTTAAATATCCATTTTAATGACTGCGCTTCAAGTGCGCCAAATGGCTGCATAAAATTGCAGCTGTCTGCCAAAAAAAGTTGCGGTTGCTTGAGTCGTGAATATTGCTTAAAATATTGTTTAGAAATTGTTAAGTCAATTTAATTTGTTGCCATTATTTCATAATAATAATCTGAGCATCGTTTGGTCAAGCAGAGAAAAATATATTGTTTAATCAATTTCATAATAATAATCTGTGCAACATTAGCATTTATTTTTGAATACATTGACAAACATTTATTCGAACTGCCAGAATCATTGATATTTTGTCTGCAAAAATATTCGTTTTTGTAATGGAATTAATAAGTAAGCACATGTGCAGCAATTTGTGCTTGTTATTACACCAAAAATAAATGCCATTTCAATTTTATTGACTGCATTTGAAATGTGCTAAATGACTGCGACCTTTATACATTTTTAGCAGCAACTGTCGTGCGTTTTTGACATGAAATTTTCACTGTACCCAGACAGAGACAGAGCGAACGTTGTACAATTTGCTCAATAACACGACAGGCAGGCAGAAAGGCAGGCTGGCTGGCAGGCAAATCAGGCGAGCAACTAACCAATGTGAACCACACACCAGCAATTCCAAGGCAAGCCAACTAGGGTGCCATTCTCAGCAGCAGCAGCAACAGCAGCAACAACGTGATGTTGCCCCATCTCCTTGCCCCGCTGACAACCCCTGCGCGTGCGTGCGAAACGTGTCCGGGACGCTTGTAGCCAGTTACTTTACTGGTGGCAAAAACACAAAAGCGGCAAAAACTGCACACCAAAAAAAAAAAAAAAAAGAAGCAGCAGCAGCAGCAGCAAAAAAAAAATATAATGTAAGAATATTATATTTGTATAATGGCACATGAACACGAAATGAGCAACTCAACTGGAGAGGGAGAGGGAGAAAGAGTGTGAGTGGGAGAGCAGTACCTGGTGAGTGCGAGAGAGAGAGAGATAGCTTGCATTAATGGGAGGGGGGGAATTGGGGGAAGGCGTTTGCTTTCAACGTGTGATATATTTTATTTTTATTGATTATTCGCTATTCGTTGCCGCCTGCGCTTCCACAACATGTATTCCCAACAAATTTCCCATAATAATTTTAGTTTTCGCTGCTACTGCAAAGAAAAACTGCAGCATGTTATTGCTGGCGCTGGATTTAGCACTTGGCTAAGGCTCCCACATGCCATGGACACTTTAATCATGCTCATATTTTATGCATACGTGGGTGGAGTTCGACCACAGACTGCCACAGAGAAAGTGTATATTCTAAGCGCCATTTATGGGGTCAATGGGAGAGAAGAGACACAATTAAGTGGCTCTAATGCAAGCATAAATCTATTCCAATATTAAATTGGTCACGAAAGCTAATCAAGAGAGAGCTAAATATGCTTATTAAGCAGATGGAAGAAATGATTTGCAAAAATATAGAGCTAAAAATACTCTAAGAAAATAATTGCACATACAAAATATTGTATACAAATAATGAAGTGTAGATACAATTTATATTAATATAAACATAATTAGGAATAAATAGCAAAAGTATTTAAATTTTATATATAAGAATAATAGCTTATTGCATAATTTGCAGAGCATTTTCAAGTCGCCAACTGCAATTGTTGCAAGTTGTGCCTGTTTTACTGCCACGCTTCGTTTCTCATAATGACAGCCGCAACGGCAGCGGCAACAACAAGGAGAAGCCACGCTTGTTGTTGCTACAATTTTCATAATAAACCAAAAGCAGGCGACATCTACAACAATAACAACAAACACCTTGACCCAAATGCGCGTTGCCAACGCAGCAAAGTTGGCAACACTCGCCCCCAAACCGTCGCCTCCACTCTACACCCTCGCACAAAACCCTCTCCTTCCGCACCTCATTTATCTTTTGGGTTACTCTTATTTTTAATTTGTCTAAACATTTTTTACATTCCTTGGCAACAACAAGTAGAACAAGAACAACATGTTGCCAGACAAAAAAAGGCTTTGTTTGCATTTTCAGCACTCGCTTCTTTGGACGCCTTCTGCATAAACAACAACAGCAGCGTCAAAAGCAAAAGTCCCTTGTCCAAAAAAAAAAAACTAAAAATAAAAAATGCATACGCAAATTTATACACAAAACACACACACACACGCAGTCTCAGTTATAGGTATGAAGACACATGGATATCTGCCATATATCTCTATCTATTCAGCCCCCTCCTCCTTGGTATCTCTGACTGCCGTTGTGTATGGAAATTTGTTGTAAAAAGCATATATTTTATGCACTGTCGTTTCGGTTTGCCGTATGCAAAAAACTTTTGCTAAACAAAAATGCATGCGGTGGAAATGTTCTATTCTAGTTTTATTTATTTTTTTTTTTTTTGCAGGTCTCGTTAGTCACAGGCTCAAAAGGAGCATATGTATTTGTTAATCTAGTTTGTTTGGGCTTCTCGAAACAGGCCGAAGATCTGTTCTGCTGTTTCCCAGCTCTGGCATAACAATTACTTTCATTCAACCTGAGAACAAATGTTTGTTCTGTTTGCGTTTATTTTGCCTCTAATAGATCTATGCTACTGTTGGCATATTTCGAATTCTTCGCATGTCTTTTAAATTAGTTGTTGCAAAAATAGAAATCAATAAAAGCTATTGATGTGTCTGTTAATACATTTTTTTTTGTATTAATTTCTACAACAAATTGCCTTAAAAATGTGCTGAAAGTTAATTTGCTCTTTCTCTCTTTATTGTATTTAGAGCATGCAAACTTCTGTGCACTGAAGTTGGCATAATTTTTGTTATTTATTTCGGAGCTTGTTGCCTTTTGTACTGCAAAAACTGGAGCTCTAACTAGATTTGCTCAGCTGCATTTTATGGGAATTCCTTTTTGCGGCGCTCGCCCTGTCTGCTTGGCAAATTTTACGCATATTTTACTCTAGCCATGTGTAAGCTGCAGCCCTGGGAGAGAAAGACGAAACTCGACTCTTTGTAAGTTTTTAATTAAAGCGAAAGTGTTGAAAAGGCACGCCGAAAATACAGGACAACGAAGGCAGGACATTGGTGTCCTCGAGGCTCGCTCTCTGCCTTTTGCAAATTGTTGCAATTTAAGTTTCAATTTTTTCTTTTCGCCTAGTCGTTTTCTTTTCTTTTTGGCTGATCGATAACTTGGCAATTTTCGGTTGAGCGCTCGTTTGCAGCTTCTTCATCGTCGGCTAACTAGAAAAGTTTGGAAACTTTTGCCGGGAGAAAACTAAAACTGGAGCGGGCAATGGCAACATTTTTGACATTAATCAAGTTATCAATATGTTCAATTTATGTAGTCATCAAATCTAGTAACGAAAAATACAAAAAAGAGGCTCACAAACTGGGTGAGAATTTGTGATTGAGTTGGGCAAACGGAACTGTGATGATTGCTGAGATTAAATCAATGGGAGAAGAGGTCAAGACAAAAAGATGCAGAGCAAAGAAAACGTGATTACAGATTAAAAGATTGATGAAAAATTATGAATATAGCAGCGTCTTAATTATTCATGCATCTTAATACAGATGTTTACAAAATTCAGATGATGGTAGAACAGGGATAACAGTTTCGAAAACATTTCTCAATTTCCTGCTGCCGTGAAGACTCATTCAATTTGAATGCTTAGAAATGGATAGGCATTAATAATTCTTTTGTGTTCATCAATACGTTTATGCATATCTGTTATCTCAAGAATACACCTTTATATACATTTGAGATCTTTCATCTTTTGACATTTATTAATTAATCTTTGTGCTTGGAAGCCAATGCGTATAATGCAAAATATTGTAATCTAATCCATTAACTTTTTGCATTTGCTGTCGGGTTTATTGAGCCCAACTGTCTGGCTTTTAAGCTGCCCCTTGCTTAATCTCTTCCCAAAATGGAACTCGGCAATTTGTATAACATGCGGCCCACGCGACAAAAGTTGCGTCTAAACCAGATTCCCAGAGCTCCCAAAAAAAAAAACATACAAATTCCACAAACAAATTCGTTTGGCCAAATTAAAAACTTGTCATTTCGATTAGCTGAAACCGAAAAAAAAAAACAGAATAACACGAATGTTGTTTCAACATTGGGGAACTGGTTTTACTTAACATTAGTGAGAACTTTGGGCGGTGCCAGAGATTGCCGCTGGCTCTTGAATCACACGCAAAACAAAAGGAAACAGATGAAGTGAAGGAATACTTAAGGAGAATACAACCGACGACGACGACCCTTAAAGGCAAAAGGGTCGGCGACGACAGTTGCCAAAAAGGATGCGAGTGTGGAGCGCAAGGTATCGGGCGAGACGGAGGATAAAACAAAAGCCAAGCATAAATGAAAAGAAAGAAAAATACTGAGAGGAGCAAACAAAAAAAAGGGCAATTAATAATAATTAATGTTTTTATCTTTTTGTTCAGCGCGCGACGTCGTCGTCGTCGTCGTCTGTTGTATATTTTCTTTCATATTATTTTATGAGCGCGGCAACAGGAAACTGACCAACATCAAAACCCGAAACTGAATACCGAACCAAACTCATCTGCAGGTTGCCACCTCTTCTTCTTCTTATACCCTGTAGCCATAAATAAAGGAAAAAGAAACGCGGATCCAAACCGGATGACATAAAGTGCTGTCACAGTTGCAGGAATATGAATACATTAAAGTCCTTTGCAGCGATACAAAATACTTTATTATGACGTTGAAAAATAATTCTGATACGCAGCAGCGATATGCACTTTTTTTTTGTCAGTTTTTTATTTAATGGGTATCTCGGCGTCGTTCACTTTGCTGTGCTGCACTCTTAATTGTTATTTTTCTGCCATTGTCGTCGCTCTGTATTTTATTACATTTTGGAGCCTGTGTTTGGTTGACTTAATTGATAATTGGTATTTTTTTTGCTTTCATTTGTGTTTCTCTCATTTTTTGTGCCTGCAATTTATTTAAATATTTCAACATAATTTCGTTTCATTTGTTGTTTGCAGTTGTGTGCTGGCCTGACTTTAAGCAAAAGCAAAAGCAATAAAGCCAGCCATACAACAGCAACGCACAAAAGTCAGAGCGAAAAATAATTGTTGAAAAGAATCTGCAAACGCACAAAAAGATACAAAAACCGAATGCCAAACAACAAGCAATAAAAAACCGCAGCAGCAGCAAATAAAGTAAGAACGAAAGAAAAAAATACACAAAACCAAAACAAAATAAGAATGAAAAAATAAATTTCGGTATTTCGTGTTTTTTTTTTCTGCTTTTACCATTTGGTGGAAAGTGTTGTGAAGAGGCGTTCTAGCGTTTAAAAAAAATGTTTGCGGCCATCTCCAATCGACAGCCGCAGTCCGAAAATGTATCTTAAAGTTGTACAGTGGTTGTTGCTGTTGCTGTGGCTGGAGTTGAAGTTGAAGTTGGTGTTGCTGTTGCTGTTGCGGACAGTTCTCGTTCGCATTGTTGTTGTTGGTTTTGTAAGCTGCGCCTTCAACAGCACGCGCAGAATGTATCTGCATCGTGCTATGTGTGTTTGTATCTTTGTATCTCGCACGTATGTGCTGAGCTACAGTTTTTTGGTTTCTTGTTGTGCTGCTGTGGCTGCTGCTGCTGTTGCTGATTGTGCTGGCGTTGTTATTGTTATTGCCTTTGTACAACATTTAAATGTTTAGCTGCCGTTTTGGTTTCATTTCGAGTTTGGCTCTTTTGCTTTCTGGCTTTCGTTGTTGATTTTTTTTTATTTTTTGCTTCTCGTTACTCGTTTCGTAGGCGTCAGTTTTATTTCAGCGAATTAAGCTAATTTAAAAGCGATTCGAAATTAACTTTAATGTGCGGCGCGGCTCACTGTCGATGTGGCTTCGTACGTTGTTCTATTGATGGCTTCTACACAACAACAACAACAACAACAACGACGAAAAACTCTCTTCTCTAAAACACTTTTGCCCGACTTTGGCCACCAAGAGCCGTGGGTGTAGCTTGGCGTATTTTTAAGTGGCTTCCGTTAGTGACGAGTACATGTATCTATTGAAATTGTTGTGGGTTAACTCTGCAGTCTGCTTCTTGTTATTGCTGTTGCTGTTGTTGGGCTCTGACCCAATTGAAGCCATCGTCGTCGTCGTCGACGTCGTTTGTCGTTGTAAAAATAGGAAAAAAAAAAAATAGAGAATTTGCTAAAGAAGAGTTGCACATGCACATGTAGAAAGATGGTTCGATCGAATGCACACACACACACACACACACACTGAGAAGTGATATGTGTGTGTATCTAAATTGTAGGTAGCACAGGCATGTATCTTAATGAAGGCAATTTGCTTGTCGAGTTTAGGCAAGTTAGTTTACCGAAAATTGGCATATGGCCAGTAGCAACAAAAGCGCCACACACACACACACACACACACACACATTCACATTCACATCGATTTGCCGGTAACGGGAGCAGTGGCCAGGACATGACCAGAGAGCGTGCTGCACTCTGGGGGGCAATGTTGAATGTGGAATTCGTCGACGTCTTCGTCGAACCCAGTGAACCATCTAGTTGCCCCTTGTCCTGCTGCTGCTGTTGTCTCCTTGGCTGCCTCTGTGCGCTACACGTAGCGAAAGTCGAGTTATGCAAGAGTTTCAGCAACATTGCTGCAGTTCGGCATTATGATGGGTAGAAGAGTGTGTGTGTGAGTATATATCTATTAGTTTGCAGTAGTTTGCTCTGGCAAACGGCAATAAAGGGGCGGCAAACGATGGATTAAAAATGATTTAGATGCTTAGAAACAGTTCGGAAAAGTCGGCAAGAAAATGCAAGTTGCAGAAAAACAGTTGGAGGAAATGACAATTTAATACAATAGATGCTGCATGAGATTGCTGTGGCAATATAAATTAATACAAATATTCTATTCTTAACTTTAAATTTTGTTATTTTCTATGCTCACGACAGCTTCTTAATAAAATACATATTTTAAAATCTCTTAACTTCAATTCGCAATTCTAATTTACAAATTGTTCATTAGCAACGTAATCAAAAGCTCAATTAATTATGGCTTACGAAAGTTTCGCCACTTGAGAACAGTTTTATTTCTAGCCGTGTACGAACATTTATCGTGCACTGTGCCGCAGCTCAGCTTTCGCTCTCTGTGCACTGCATGTAACTGGCAGCAGAGAGGCGAAGAGTAAAGACTCTGGTCTTGGTCGGGCAACCAGCCTCAAAATGCCAAAACGAATTTTGCCTAAATTGCAAAATTTAATAATCTAATAAGGCAAATTTTAACAAACTATTTAATGGCAAAAATGTTTAGTTAGCAACACCAAAAGCGAAGCGCAGGCAAAAGCCGCAGCCGTGTCTAAAAATAGCCAGCGGCAAAAGCGTTTAGCACAGACTGTGTCTCAGAACTAGATGCTGGGGTCGAGGCGAGCTCGCTCGCTGGCCGAGTGGTGGAAGCAGCAAGTGAAGTGTAGTCAAGTTGAGTAGCAGCTAAAGCAGTCGAAGCAGCAGCCGCGTTTAATGTCTGTGAAATTGAAAAATTTACTCTTTAATATGCGAACGGGAACGGGTTGCTTCAGCAGTCGAAGCATCGGCTGCCGGAAAGACTTTGACGGTTGTTGGACATGCTGACAGTCCGAGAGTCCGACAGTCAAACAGTCGAAACAGTGTCGACTCTGCTGGCAAATGATGTGGAAGTTGCTGCTGCTGCTGCTGTTGCTGTTGCTGCCCCAAGTGCAGTTAGAGCAATTTCACAACTCACTAACAATCATTAATGCGTCGACGTCAAACGGCACTTGCCTCAGAAGTTTGGCGCGGCGTTCAAGGAAGTCCACAGGCCAAGCAGCCAGCTAATAAGCAGCTCCAGCTCCATCTCCAGCTTCAAACTCACAGCTTCAAGAGCAGCAGCAGCAGCAGCAGCATTCGCAAGTGGTTAAGCCAGCCACAGTAAATGTTGCTGCAAGCCTAAATCATAAACTGCCGGCTCGATGGCTGCTTTATGAAATGGAAAATGCGCCACAAATGAAAAACAACACAAAATAAAATTCGCTTGTGGCGTTGATGCTGAACGATGGGGTGCAAAGAGCGCGTTGCGGTGGTGTTTGGATCTGCGGTGGTGTCGGGCTGCCTGGCTGTGGGTTCAAATGAGATAAATACGCAGTCCGACCCTTGGGCGCATATTTAAAAAAAGCCAATCGTAGCGTTAGCTAAATCGACATTTAAATAGAGAAAAAGGAAATTACCATGAAAATGGCAGTGGCAAAAAATACGAGAAATTTTCACTGGAAAAAACCATGAGGATAATTAAACAATTTCTGCAAAATTCATTTATATATCTGATTAACATAAATAAATAACAAAAATACATTTTGTAGCGGTTCAAAGTCTAAATAAATTCTCAGATAGAAATTGTGAAATTCATTTCATTTTTTATCGTAAGCACATTCATCGAGCACAATTAACTGGATGGATACGCAAATACTTTTGACTTGTAATTTATTTTTGTATTCATTGCGCACTTCTTTTAACTAGATTTAAATTAAAATTCTAAGACTTTCAGACTTTATATGTCAGTTGCTATAATTATATTTCAAAGACATAAATGTCATTACTCTTAATCTATAGTTGCCACTAGCAAAGCACATAAAAAACGCAATTAAATGCAAGTACATACATCATTTTAGTATATCATATATTCGTATTATATTTTAATAGCTCTTATGGTCACTTTAAGAACATATCCAAGACACTTAAAAGACAGAACAAACAAGTCTACCTCTACGTAATTGTAGATTTAGGATGGCTTTTATGACAGTTATTCGCAAGAATATTTTATATACTTATCAGCATAAAATTCAAACTAACTTAGCGTCAGTTCAATCCGTAATGTACTCATATGTCGTGTCATTGGCCATATGAAAGACTCTTGGCCAAATTCCGGCATATCCAGAAACACAAGTACATGTTGTATGTTGTATGTTGTATGTTGTATGTACATAGGCTCTGTTTAACGACGTTTAAAAGTCTCGAATGGGTTTTGGCTGCGACTAGAGAAATCTCTGGCCGACATTGGAGCAGAGCGGCAGAGATAGAAAAGTCCCTTTATGTATTTGTAAGTATGCATATATGACGGCGTTGTTAACTTTTATTGACGAGCTTTAAAGCAAATTTGTCTTGGCCAATGACTTTGCCGTTTGTTGCTGTACTCGATGTTGTTGTTGCTGTTGCTGTTGTTGTTGCCTTGGCCTCATCATCTTCCATTGTTGGCGCAGCTTTTGTTGCTGCTGCTGCTGAAGCTGATGCTGCAGTAAGGCAAAAGATTTATGACGCCGCGTACACGGCGCATTCAAAAATTGTTAAAAACAATTAGAATATTTTAGCAACGAACCGACGGCGACTATAAAAGTTATGCGATGCGGGTTACGGCAACGCAGAACCCACTTTATGTGTGTGTTCGCGCGTGTGTGTGTGTTTGCAGAGTTGCGATGGGTTTGTCTCAGACAGCTGTAAAAATTATGCGCCAAATGACTTTGACAGCAGTCGTTGAGCTGCGCTGGTCGGCAAAGTTAGCTCAGCTTAGCTGAGTTCCAGAGAGCGTTTGCCTTCTGCTTTTGGGGTTGTCTCCTTCTTTTTATGGTCATAACTAAGTACTTATACGACTTATAATTTGGAATCTTTACGAGCGTCGAGTTCGTGTTGTGTGTTGCCAAAACGTTGTTAGCCCCAACTTGAACTGACAAATGTTAGTTCGTGTTTCTAGTATAATTATTTGCTTATTTAAATTGCATAGGTATATTTTTTTAAATTTATTTTTTATTTATTTTTAATTTTCAATTATTTATTTCTAAACTGAAATTTCAGTTCGTTTTTCTAGCATCACTATTTGTGTATTTAAATTACATATGTATATTTATTTTACTTATTTTTAATTTACATGTATTTTCTGCAGCTATTCTGCGAAATTATTTATTTTATATTGCATGTGTGATTTTTTAGTTTTTAAAATTTATTTTCATATATTTTCTTCAATTATTCACAAGTTTTTATTATTTATTTATTTGTCTGCGTGTGTAAACATTTGTTAATATATTTATATATTTTATGCATATATATATATTTCAATTTATTGTTATAGTTAGTTTCAGCTCAACTGTTTCGATATTTTTGTAAATTATTCCACGCAAATATTTCTTCTTTTATTTTTGTATTTTATGTACTTCTACATTTATTTTCATACATTTTCTGCAATTACTTACAAAATTCAGCGCATTTCTTCTAAGTATACTTGAAGTTTACTTATTCCTCCATTATCTTGCCCCAATGCGGCTGCAGCTACACGACAGTTGACCTTAAAATATTCACAAAAGTTTTTTCATCCCTCTGTGCATGTATTTTTGTTAGTAGTGAACTCTCTGAGCTCAAAATAACGCTGCAGTCTGATTTATGCAAAATTTTTATTAGCATTCCGGCACTTAAAGAGCATAGATTTGTCTTAGTTGATAGTCTGTAAATAGCTGCGACTTTCGCTAGCTCGTAAAATATGTTCGTACTTGCCAACAGAGCGTACCTTAAGCCGAAGCTTCCAAGTTTTTGCTGGCCTATCTTCTTCTACTACACACATACATATAACATAACATACAATACATCATATCATCTTCATCTCTGATGCTTGCAATTGTGCGCAACTTCGTTTAAGTCCCATAACTTAGCACTTATCAACGCTTCAGATACTAGCCAAACAACTTGTAGATACTTATCCATAGCTTAAGCACATCTGCTGCTACCTTAGCCGAGCACACATCCACGTCCACATCCACATCCACATCTCCATGCCATCCAACATCGCAACCTGGTGGCAGTAGATTCTTTCTCTCATTCGGTTCATTGGCCAAAGCTGTGTGCCGAGGCACATGCAACAAATGCCTTGCCTCGCCTTGCCTTGCCACTTGACTCGTTTCGCCTCGGCAACAGCAGCAGCAGCAGCAGACAACATCGATTTTAGTTCATGCCTCGGCTACTTTATATCATTTTAATAATGTAGCTACGAGGTATGCCAGAGTATCTGTATCTTCAGTGGATGCTCAACAACAGCAACAGTTCAAATAGTTTGCACTCAATTCCAATATTTTACACACCACCAAAAGATCCAACCAACAAAAAAAAAAAAAGCGAACTGACGAAAAATTGTAAAAAATATAATAAAAGATATATATTATACAGCAAAGAAAAAATTCAAATATTTCGTGCAGCTGTGAGACTTGGGCAAAACTTGGACTTAGAAGTCGACTGGGGAGAACACTCACACACAAGTATCGCATAGATACATATGTTTTATATATTGCTTATTATGTATTACCGCATGTTTGCGTCTGGTTTGGCTGTTGTGTATTATTTTTTTTTGGCCCCTCCGGGACACTCTTGGACAACACGAAGCTGAAGTTGCGGCAGCCTTCGAGAGTTGGTAACTAATATGAATAACTAATAAATCACATTCGGACGGTGATTTATGTGACAGGTGCGTATTGCGATTTGAAATTGGCAACAGTTTCAGTTTCGACTTCCATTTAGAGTCCACAAATTGGACATCTACTTATGACTTTGACTCAAGCGAAACCATTTTCCCAATTTCGATTTCCATTAGCGATGCTAATTTTTTACCCACTCGCAATTTGCTTTAAAGCTTGTCAAATTAGTTGCAGACAAAAAGGTGTAATTTAGTTTGTTGTACTTGAGCTTTGACTGCGCTGAACAATTATTCGACGTTGTCTTCTCTAAGCAGTTGGAATGCTAACGAAATATGTTAATTGATCCATTAATTCTGGCGCTTGTCTAACCCAATTTCATGTTAGTTATTATTTTTATCTTAGTGTTGGCATAAATCAAATTTGCAAAGCAGAATTCAGCATAGAACCGAAGAGAAAGTTTTGAATTTGGAAAGCTTAAAATGATTTATAAATATTTGCAGACTTTGAGTGAGGCTGGAAATCATATGAAATGGTTTTAATAGCTTGATTAAAGATTTGAATACACATTGTTCTTATTAGAAAATTGTTTTCATGAGTAGAGATAATTTCAAGATAATTTTACATGCGGGCAAGCAAATCTACACAGAGAGAAAATTTACGTTTTAAAAACAAGAATAACAATCTTGAATTTGAGAACTTTTTGATATAAAAAAAAATATTTTTGAAAGAAAAAAGATATTAAAAAAATTCTTAAAAAGAAGATTTCAATCTTAATTATTCTAAGATAATTTTTGGATTCAAATTTCTTGTTATAAGATTTAATTCTTAGCTTAAGACTTGTTTAAGATGAAAAAATTCCGAAATTTTATAATTTTATTCTAGTTCTTAGACCGTAATTTTTCTCTCTGTGTAGGAATTCCCTTTATTGGGTTGTTGCATTTCTTTTGTGTTCATTTAGCTAGAGAATTGTCAAATTACTATTGGAGCAGCACGTGATCAAGAACTCGCCCTTGGCTTAACCCCAAAGAATAGACACACACACACACACACACACACACAAAAAATAGAAAACTAATGCGCTCAATTACACATTTCCTAGGAAACTTTGTTAATTTGTTGACTACAACAATGAGTCGAAGGCGACCACAGACAGCTCTTTGGCTAACTGACAGTCTGTTGACCACACGGCAACACCCCCGCAGTGTTATTAGCCTGCAGGCAACACACACACACACACACACACGCACGCACCGAGAAGAGATATCTATTTGAAATGTTGGCATTATCTGGGATCTCTGAAAGCATTGCAAGCAGACAGTGCTCATTATGTAACCTCTCATAATTCTTTCATTAATGAAATTCCCACACGACGTCGACGACGACGCCGACGACGATGTTTGTTGGACGTTTCCACACATTATGTAAATCTTTACACAGCACGCAGTCCACCCATTTTCCATTTAGTTGTTGCTCTTGTTGCTGTTGTTGTTATTCCTTTTGCCTCTGCATGCCTTTATTTCTCCCCATCCTTGTCAACTAATTTCAGGGTTGCGCGCTCTGTGCGCTGTCATGTTTTAAAAGCCTGTTTTAATTTTTTACTGCTTCAAAGGGACAGAGAGACCAAGAGAGCGAGAGCAAGAATTCTGGCTTGGCTTTTACTTTCCTTCTCAGCGCCTCTGCGCTCAGCGTGTTTTCTTAAATGTTGGCCAAAAACAAAGAAGCAAAATGAGGAGAGGAACAAAACAACAACAACAAAAACAACGACAGCAAAGAAAAAAAGCACTACCTGTTTCAAAACCCACACACACTGCCAAGCCAACAACGTTGTTGTCTTTTTGACTCGCCTGCCTTCGTTCCTGATGTGCCTTTCTGGCTACTTTTAAATACCCTTTACCTTGGCCATATTAATGCGGCTCCCACTGTTACTTGTGCGCATTGTTGTTGCTGCTGTTGCTGTTGTACTTCACATGTAGTTTGGATGTCATTTGGCAGCGCCCGCTGTTTAGTGTCCAACATGAGGGCCGTTGGTGTCAGCCGTTGCTCTTGCATTGGGGATCTCACGGGGGAGGCAGCCGAACGAAGCCTCTGATGCTGTGGCACTTGGGCTCTCTTTTGGTATAGGTATTTCACTCGGATGTTGTCATTGTTGCTGTTGTTGTTTGTTGGTAGCCCCTGCGACAGTTGTTGAAATTAAATGCTCACATGTGGGTTTTATTTTCATGTCTCCACCGCACAAACAAACGAACGAACGAACGGACGGATAAAAAAGGGACAGGCCAAAAGGAAAGGTGAATCAGTTGCAGTGGGCAACAGTAAAGGCTTTGAAGAGTGCCACAACCTAAAAGGCTGTCCAAAAAGCAGCACAGTAGCCGCAACAGCAACAACGACAACGCCGGCAATGCTCAAGTTGTCTAGGCTGCTCAAAAACATATAAAAAGATGGTTTTGTGTTGTGGCATTGCAATAAAGTCGTGTATGTACATGCATTTATTGGCCAAGAGGGCTGCTTAAATAGTGACATCAAGTAAATAAATTAAACAAGTATACAAGACATACTATAGATGATTATTTTAAAAATTAGTTTCATAGTTTTTAATAACACTATTATTTAATTTAATCAGTTTTTAGATGTAAAAATGTCAAATGAAAATTCATTTAAAATAATTATTTTAGCGTAATTCCATTTAAATCAGACAATGAAAATATGAATTACAAATAATAAAAAAATATAGAAAAACATTCATATAAAATATTTAAATATTAGTCAAGATTGTCGTTTATATTTCTTGTTCATATCAAACAAAATTAGAACCCAGTAATTTTAATGTACGTTTCTTCGAGCTGTCTTATATATTTTAAAGTCTACATCCATTGTTCGTGTATTGCATTTACTTTTAACCTCCATTTTGTATTTCAATCTAAAAACTAAATCGAACACTTCAACTATTTCAGAGATTCTTCAAGTAATAACTTGTGTTCGTATTGCATTCACATTAGTTATATTAAATTAACAAAAATCCAATTTCGACATCATATCATTCAACTCGCTGAGACTTTCTATTTGGAAGAAACCACTTCAGAATAATGCACTTGCATTGTACATTTTGATACAGTTCATGTCACTTGTTCGGATAAATTACTCGACTGAACTGCAATATCCGCTGGAGCAGCCCTCGCATTTATTATTGAAGTGTCCATCCAATGCCTTTGCTGACTTCGCCTCCTTTTCGACTGCAAATCAAAATCAACTTTTTTTTTTGTGTTTTTTGTTGTATACTGGAGATGCCAGCACTCAGCACAACAACAACAGCAACAACACCAACAACAGCAGGAATGGCAGTCAGCGAGCAGTTGGAGGCACTTCATTTGCCCGCTGGATACACTCGACTCGACTCGACTCGACTTGACTTGACTCCACTTCACTCCACTCCACTCCACTCAATTCAACGTTCGACTTAGCTGAACTCTCCAGTGTTTTGGGGGGGATCGCGGGTTGAATTGCATTTATGGCTGCATTTACTTTTTAATTTCGATTGTTGTAGTTGTGTTTGTGCTGCTGCTGCACTCCTTTTTCGATTTTCAAGTGGAGTCAATTTCTTATGTCATGACAAGATACACAACGAATACAAATACGAGAATACGAATGGGAATAAGTATAAATACGGTCTAAAGCCCATGAAGTCGAAGGCATGTATCTCGATGTATCTCTGGCAATGGACGACAATCAAAAATGCCAGTCCCGACCAGACAGACTGAACAGCAGTTTTGCTACGGTTTGGGGATCTTAATACACCATGCTCATTCTCTGACTTCAGATTTTTGGGCTTTTGTTTGCCCAACAGCAGCAACAGCAGCAGTAACAGCAACAAAGTAGCGACAACAACAACAAGAGGAATCTTTTGTCGCCCGTAGAATTCTTGTGTGTGTGTGCTTAAATATCTTTACTTATTTTTGGACATACTTGATTGAAGTATTTATGAGATTTCAGGCATTTGTGTAATTTCGCTTTGAGCTTTAAGTTTCCCTAAAAACAGAAAGCACAACATTCGACAGAGACAAAAACAAAAGAGTTAAATTTAAATGTAGTCAACATGAGGAGCAACAACGCACAGCAGCCAAAGCAACAGCAAAGATACAAATAAATATGTATATTTACATATGCATGGTCGTCCCAGCCATGTTTGTCAGATGAAAAGATATGTATTTACATGTTTTAATTTTCTTGGAAATTGTTGTTCAACTCAACTCTTAAGCCAAGCGAAGCCGGTGTCGTCGCCATCGCCATCGCAGTCGCTGAGACCAAAGTGAGAGACGATATAGAGAGAGAAACGACACCAAAGCCCAATTCCAAAAGTGTCTCGTCCGTCCGTCCGTCCGTCCGTCTGTTAGTCTGTCTCTTCGTCCCGGGTCTGGGAGCCTTGTCTACTATGTGCGCCTCTGCTCCACACATATTTTTCATTGCTTCGTGTGCTGTTTTTAAGTGAAATGTTAAACCTTTTGACAGCGGTAGTTTCTTATTTAATTTATTTTATTTGCGGTATTTACTTGTCGGTTGTGTCGGTTGCTTTTCTTCTTACAGCTTTTTCCTTGACGCTCACGGAATTCAATTTTTGGCTTTCTGTTTAGTTTTTGTCTGCGTATTTTAATGTCATACAATTGACATGGTTAGCCTTCTCCTCTCTTCTTCTCTTCTCCCCTTCAGCTCAGCTCAGCTCCGACGACGTTTTTGTGGCCAGTAATTAAAGTTGACAAAATAAGACTGCAGTCGGTAAGCATTTTAAATGGATCTGCTTTCGGTCTCCACAAATTGTTCTTGATTGCGGCCCAACAAAAAAAAAGAAAATAAAACAACAAGAAAAGTGTTTGGCAAAAGTAACTTGGCCATCAAAATGAGTTTGTTGCCTGCGCAAAGTTTGAATTACACACTGCCAACTTAATATTTAGCTCAACTTTACTTGTTTTCCTCTTTAACTTTTTGCGCAAGCTGATGATTCCAGTTGGCAAGGCTCGTCACTTCATTTCAGGTCGGTCTAGTTAGAATTGTGTGGTATATACAAATATTGTTTATTAAAATATATATTTTTGCGTTACATACAGTGTCATTTGGCTTTTTTAATGGTCGCCAAACTAATAAATTTGTTTAGCTTTAATTATAATTTATTTTATATCTATTATTATATATTTATATTATAATAATAAAATAATTTTACTTTATTCATGTATTAAATATGATAATTTTGTTTATTTATTTTATTATTGTAATCATTTTATTTCAATTTCATATGATAATTATGAATATTTATAATAATTGAAGCTTAGAATTAAATTCCGTATTACAATAATATGTCTAGAGATACTGAAACCTTCAAGCCTTTCTTATTAATGCTTGCACATCTTCCAAAAAATTTCTGAAATTTATGCCATCTTTAAATCTTCCCCTACATTGTCTAATTACTTTATTTATCTTCATATTTTTCTCGGCTCCCCCAAACTAATTTAATGCTGGAATTAATGTGCTGCATATGTCTGGCTTGTTTCACAAATTATCTATATTGGATTTGATACTTATGCCAACTTTAACCTATCAAATCATTCATCCCATCTTCTCTCGCTCGCTCTGTGTCTTTGGGACAACTTCTCGCTTCCAACTTGAGTCTCCAATCTCTCTGATGGCTTTGGCGCATCTCTCATACTGTCTGTCTAACCATTTATCTTGTCTCAAGTTTTTCAACTATTTAAACTTTAGATTACGACAATTTCACCATTTTTCTCGCTCTCGCCGCCGCTCTCAGAACGCTGGAGATTCACCATTTGCAGCAGTGGCAATACTAAACAGACAGTCATCTAGAAAATTACAAATACCTTTTGCCATTGCGCACATAGCACACTACAAGTAGTTCTTCAGTGTTGTTTTTGGGGGTAGCATAGAATTCCAATCAATGCTGGAGCCGCTTCAGCTGGAGAACTTTCTGTGGAGCGTCATTTCTCAAGCTCAAAACGACGAAACGGGCGCAACTTTGGATTATTAATTACATCAGCAACAGCAGCAAAAGCAGCAGCAGCAGCATCAGGCAAAAAGATGGTTGAGATTTATATGTGGCCCAAGTGAATCGAAATCGAATCCCGTGAAAAAGTCCCTTGCCCCCAATTCCAGTCCCAAGACTGTATGTGTTTGTGTGAGATGAAAAAGTAGTAGAAATATTCTGCCAGCAACAAATACCACCTTTGTGTGTGTGTGTGACAATTTTGACTTTTATAAATATTTTGACTTGGTTGTGTTTTTTTTTTTCGTTGGCTACGCTTTTGCTGCTGCCGTCGGCGTATCTGTGACAAAACATCATTCAACGTGTGCAATGATTGATGATGCAACTCAAAGGCAACTTGTACTCAATTTTCAGTATAGAGCCAAGCCGCTTCCCCGCTGCGCTGCCACAGACTCCACACACACACACTCACACACACACTCGCTAGTCGTCGTCGTCGTCCTCTTCATGACAAAATGTCACAAATATTCTACAAGCAATTTGTTTAAATATCGCATAAAAAGCCCGAGTGTGCTGCAAACCAAAACGGACCATGGGGCGCACCGTCAGAGGATTGCGTGCCTCGAAAAAAAAAGAGGGAACGAACAAAAATTGAGAGATGATGGGGCAGATGGGCCCAAAGCAGCAGCCAAAAGGGAGGGAGGGAGGTAGGGACGGAGACTGGCGCTGTTGCCTGCCACAAAAGGCGCGCGCAACCGTGCGGCAATTAATATGTGAGCAGGCTGCAACATTGGCCATTACCATGTGCCTTCAACTTGAACACAGAATAGTTAACTAAAAGGCGGCCGAGAGTGTTCTTGTTGCTGTTGCTGTTGCTGTTGTAGAAGTAGTAGATTCAAAGCTGGAGTCGAGGTTGCATATTGAGGCTGTTACCAACGGCAACGGGCAACAGGAACGGCAACGGCAACAGCTACATGATGTGCAATTACAAGGCGCACTGCAACAGCTAAAGCAAGAGCAACATAAGTGCAATCGCTGCCTGCCCCGCCTGCATAACTTGCAACAGCGAGAGGGGCGGCGAGCTGCAGCAACAACTACAGCAACAAGAACAAGAGAAGCAAGAAAATATTGCATCTTCTCAAGCATTTAATCTTCTTTGCGCCTTTTTTAACCTTTTATTATTATGCCTTCAACGTGCAAACGTTTTGCTACGCTTTTGCCCCTCCTCAGTTCTCAGCTCGCAGCTCGCAGCTTTGAGACTGTTGCCAGCCCATCCCAAACCTTCTTTCCGTTCCATTCCGTTCCATTCATGCAACTCGCCTCTTATGCCTTCCGTTTCGCTCGCATTTACTCACACGCCATGTCCCCAGTCTCCAGTTGAGTTGGAGACGCATCCCCAAGCCCAAGCCCAAGACGAATTGAAGCTCCTGGCTTTGGCTTTGGCTTTTGTTGCATCCAAAAGCTTTTGTTGCTAATAATTTCTTTTCTCTTAGCGCTTGACTCCTTGTGTCTGGCTCGCCTGCAATTAGAATGCGTGTTAAGTGCAGATACAAAAAGCAGATTTCATTCGCCATGCCAACTTTGGGCTAGACTGGAATGCGCTGCACCCTATACTACCTAGTTTGAATATCACAGATACTTGTTGGCCCATAATGATGGCCCATAAATTACAGCCAACAATCACAAATTTAATTAATTTTTTTCTGGTTGATTTTAACCCTTCGCATAATAATATCACATTGTTTCGCTTTTCAACAGGGTTCCGGTTCTTTTGGGCTCTTAAGCCGTTGATTGGAATGTTTTCCATTTTTTGTGTTGTTGTCGTTTTGTGTTCAGTATTCAGTATTCAGACTTTATCACTACCCTTGCTTGGCCTCGCTCCCCGCATAAAGCCGATTTCACGCTCTTATGTAGGTGGTTGCAAACTGTTGAGAGAGTTACGAGGGTTCTGTATTAACAATGGCTCTTATATGGGCTTAACAAACAGCTTGCGAACGTGAGGATTTTCAATTAGATGGCTCGCTGGCGAACTCGAACTCGAACTCGAAATTCGTAGCGATTGACTGAATGCATTTGGGAAAGCTCGCGGTTTATAGCGGGCAATTTGCCTAAGTGAAATTTGCATTAATCCCCACCAGGCTTTCAAATCCTAAAGCTATAATTGTGCAGCTATGCAGAAGTAATTGGGAATCCACAAGATAACAAAACAAAACAAACAAACGAAACGCGGCAGTTTTTCATTGATTGCTGCATCGGGTAGAAATTAAGGGAACGAAATTTGCATATTCAGCAGCAATTGCAAAGCGAATGATATCGCAAAAGCTAGCTGGTTTATTTAAAAATAACAATTTATTTATTTCATTTTCGAAATAATAAAATATTCTACGGCACTTGAGTCGAACAAATATTCATGGACTGCAGTGACATAAATAATACATTCTATGGATCATAATGAAAAGCCTTTTTTGCTCGGCACATCTTCAATTACTTAACATTTGCTGCGCCGCTGAGCTGTGGCAATCACATTTTATGGCTGCCACAGCACACACCAAGATGCTTTCTAAAATGCCCAAGCAAAAGAATCTGACACGGCAAACGGACTCTCTGTATCTTATAAATACGATTACCTGGCTCACACTTCCAACCGTTTTGCAGCGCACATTGCCAAGTCGTTGCGAGCAGAATGAATGAGCCGAGCCGAGCTGAACTGAACTGAAATGCATTGCACGTTATAATTTCACGAAATATTTTCATGGCAAAAAAAAAAACAAAAAAAACAGCATCTACTGAAAAATGCATTAAGTGCAACGGCGGCCAACAATAAGGAAGCTGTGTGCGCGACGTATGCTTAAAAACAAAACTGGCTTCAGCTTTATGGCAGTGGCAAACAAACAAACAAACAAACAAACACACAGAGCGACATAAACATAGGAGAGCGCCAAGCGCAGACAAATAAAATGTTTTTAGAGTGGGTAGCTTGACTAAGTGACAACGAATGTAACATACGACAAGGCGGCGAATATTTTACTGATTATCAGAGAAAAGGTTTTACAACAGCTTTCAAGCTAAATAAGAATTTAGTTTTTATTTGATTCTTGGAATATTAAAATGTTTAGTCAAATTACATAATTAAATGTGGATACAATTGTCGGAATACAATACTTTCAAAAAATTATAATTTAAACGGAATATATGCATTATTAATTACATTATTGTATTACAGTAAAATGTTGATAACTGCTTATGACAAAATAAAAGGTTAAATTAGCTACGATGTACATTTAATTTTTATTTTAATCTATGCCATTTTCTGGAGTATGCGATTATCGGTATTACACTGTATTATTATAAATATTATATTGTTATACCTTCAAAATATATATACAATTATTGTAAAAGGGTATTTGACAGTCTTGATGTTAAGCCACTTCAGCTGGCAGATGCATTGGCTGCAACTTTGCCTTTTTATGTGTTCGAGCGGTGAGTGCAACTGCAACTTGTGACTGCAACTGCGACTGCGCCTTAATTCTGTCCACAAGGCGAAAGAGAACTAACTGCGGAACTTTACCTAGCCGAAGTGCTGTTGAGCAGCATAACACATAACACACAACACACAACACACAACATACAACATATAGAAAAATGCACTAAATCTCTGATATCCGAAAATGTTCGGTGTGCATCTGTGAGATACATGAGCATGCCATGGCAAATATTAGAGCTATGTTCTTGTAGCTCGCTTGTTGCTGTTGCTCGAGGCAAAAGATATCATGATTTGCACTTTTATGGAAATAATTTTTCGCATTCGTTTTACTGCAGCGCACATTTTGTGCAAGACAGCAATTAAAAATATTTAATTATCATGAAAAAAGTTGTCGGGTAACATGCACAACATTTCTCACATGACTACGCGAAAGATACTATAGCTCATAGACCAGACGATAGAGACAGACCCGAAGAGAGAGAGAGAGCGAGAGCGAGATGGGCATTAGAATCTACCGAAAAAAAAAAATAATATAGGCGCTGTGCATTTGGAGGCTGCCAAACATTTCCTGTTCGAGAAGAAGATCGGTTTCTTGGGAAACGATTTGGCAGCGTGGAACTTAACACGTTGAGTTACGCTTTGATATCCACCGAAAACCAAAAGACCCCGAAAGAGAGCCAGCCAGAGAGATACAGCCTCTGTTTTTCGTATATTGTTTTTTAATGAACTGTCGCGAGTATATTAAGCTCGATAATAAAGTAAATAATTTATTGATTATTTATGTGTGTGTGTGGTGTAGATAAGCGTGTATAAAATGAGTATGGTTATGGTTATGGAATTACTACAATAATAACTGACAGCAGCTGAGAATGAGCCTATGAATGGATCGTTATAACTGTGGAAATCACTTAAGCAAAGAGGGCGGGCATCTTAAAGCCCAACAGGTTTATGATACTGCTGTAGATAAGGCCGAAACTAATATCGAAGAGCTGAAAGAATTTTAGGTGCGTTTAGGTACAAAAGCCGATAAAATACATTTGACTTCGAAGTGACTTAAATGTCAGCTTCTCAAAGAATTAAAGAAATAGCAATACTTGGTCTGTTTCCTATATATTTAATAAAAGAATAAAGTAAAATGAACTGAAGTTGGAACTGTTACTGCACTTATTCATGGCTGTGTCGCATGCCGTGTAATTATGAAATTACTCACATATTAAGTGCAATTAGTGCGAGGAATGAGCTCCATAAACTAATTAGTTGAGGAGCTGGAGCAATGAATGAAATGCAGTGCAATGCAAGTCAAGTCAAGTCAAGGCAACGCAACGCAACACATCAAATGCATTCATTGTCTAATTATTTAAGATACCTCAACTCAGCAAGGTATTTAATGCTGTGCGCCCTATTCTGACACTCTGATCATTGGCTAGCTGCGAGTATATGGCCAAGTAGTAGTAGTTAAGTGCAATTTGTAATTGTGTCAGTGGCCGGGACGCTCTTCCAATTTAATTAGCCATTAAAACGCGTGTGTTTGTGTGACGTCACATGCCAAGGCGATGCCAAATACGTGACGGCAGCTCAGCTCCCAGTTAAGTTTCAGCCACAGCTTCAGCTTCACTTGCAACCTGTCGACCAGGCATTTCAGTTGCTGTTGTTGTTGTTGTTGCCACTACCGAATGCCACCTTATCAACTGAACACATCCTTGAGCTCTCTCCATTCAGCTGTATGCACTTTTATTTGCTTCCTCCCCACCTCCAATTTTGTACCTACTATTTGTCGATTGGCCTTAACTAATTAAGTTTTTCTCTCTCTCTCTTTCTATTTGCAGATGGTAAGTGTGCTTCAGCCACCATTCAAAGGGATTTCTTCTGTTCACTCTATAATCAAACCATATGTATGTATAGTATGTGTGTGTGTTTGTGTAAGTAAAATCAATGCGAATATCTTCTCATAAGTAGATGGCTTGCTGCTTTGCAGTGCAACTGAAGCTGTGGCATAAATAAGCGAGCATTTATTTAATTAACTGTAATTTTTATGTGCAAGTTTGCATTTAATAAATTTAATTTCTTTTTGCAAATATATTAGCAAAGAGAAAAATTGCCAATTAATGCACAACTTTTTAGCAAATACTTTAAGATTATTATCAAAAGTTTTTTGTTCCCTTTCTCAGATTTATTTCTCATTAACTGTAATTTGTTTTAATGATAATAATCATGGGCTTAATTAAATAGCACAAGATTGTTGGGCAATTTTAAAATGTTTCCGCTACGAATCCCCACAAAAGTTGTGCCACATTTCGAAGTGCAGACATGGCGTATACGCAACGCTATAACTCATGCAATGCACTCATCTTTTTCCCATTTGCCATTAATGGCAATAATTGCTGTTCGCATTTAATTGACTGATTGCCGCACACGCATGGACGGCTAGATAGATGGTGAACAGGTGAGATACGCAGGTGTCAATCGATCGCCCCATTCAAGCCTGGCACATACTTTTCACACATTTGCTGCGCTCTAAATAACACAAATTTAATTAAAATTGCCTGCAGCGAGACAGAGAGAGAGAGAGAGCGAGAGAGCACGATAGGCTTGACGGCATATTCATTATGGTTAAATATTGAAATCAATAAATGCATTTTTGTTTTAGCATTTTGCATGCACTAAGCGTTGACAATCTTTGCAGTTATAAGCATTCATTCATAATAATTCGCATGATTTATTGATGACTAAAGTGCAGATTATTAAGGAAAACGCATACGTCAAAAAACAAAGTCGAAATCAAATATGCATATTTATTTTAATAAAAACTAATCCAATTCAATGGCGTTTGTGTGTGTGTCTAGCTTGATATATTGGCAACAACCAACAAATATAGTATAGCCCGGGCAGTGTTGTGCGACTGGACGGCGGCAATCATAATAAATGTTCATTGAAACCTTTTAAAATCGCGCAAAATGCGGCGCACCTCAATGAAGGCACTAACCCAACAATAAATTTCAACGCCGCCACGATCCGCGGCAATCTGAAGTGGCGACCACGACGCTGGTCCCAGGCTGTTGGCTGCTGGCTGCTGGGGCACATAAACATTAATAAACTTGTTGCAATCCAAAAGATAATTAGCTGCAGTCTAGGCAGTAACAACTTGTGCCACACACACTACGCTCCCTGCCACAAAGTGTTGCACCACGCAAACACACATCAATAAAAGCCCTGGCCCAACGACACTGGCCAACAATTTTTGCTATTTAGTATAGAGTTTCATTAAAAAACCACTATTGGCCACACTGCGCTGCTGCGTTGCTGTTATGCATCTTGAAGATACACACAATGTATCTTGGTCTCAGGGTCCCATGGCTGGCATTGCCGGCCGCCTGCCTGCTGTCGATCATAATTTAACATAAAAATGATTTGATTACTATAATTTCTTTTGTGTTTTGGTATCACCTGGTAAGCTCATTTACTACAACGGCAACGCCGCCTATTACTCACACCGGTCTCCAGTCTTCGGTCTGCCGTCTTGCTGGTGGATCCCTGTTCCAAAAGGCAGCAAGAACGGCTCCCAAGACCGCACCGCATGCAGCGTGTGTCGTTTTGTACGAAATATACTCTGAAACGATGTACAATAACTGCGGGACGGCTGACCAGATCCATTCCAAGGTGCACGACGAAAGAGAATGAAGAAAAAAAAATAAATGAAACTTGCAGCGCCCCAGAGTCAAAGTCGAGCTGACAAAAAATAAAAAAAAAAAAAAACCCGTCTTGCCAGCCAAGTCAAGACATGGCAGGAGGGCCGCCGCCTATAATAATGTTGAGAAGCGAAGAGAGGAGAGGAGAAGAAGACCATGGCCAGTATAGTAGGGTACTGTAAAAATATCTTGTTTCATGTGTGCGCTGGACGTTAATAGCAGGCCGACTCAACTCAACTGCTGTTGCTTTTGCTGCTGCTGCTGCTGCCATCATCCGCTGTCCGTTGTCCGTTGTCCCAACGTTTGCTGCATCTTCTTCTAGCGAGCGCCGCTAAAAGAGCTCAGTCGGAGAGTCGAGTCAGGCAATCCAGGCATTCAGTTCTGGCAGTCAACCTTAGCTGCATTTCATCATTCATGCACATTATTTGATCCCTCTGCCGCCCCTTCTACTCTCTGCCCCATCTTTCTCTCAATACTCTAGCTGAGAGCATCCTTGTACTGTGCAATTGTTTGCTATATGCGATCTGTTTAACTTGCTCTTGTGGCCAAAAAGAATCGATATCCTACTTGATTGTCTCTGCAGTTGATGCAGTTAAATAAATACTTAGAACTTGTGATTGAGCACAAACTTGTTGCTTTAGCAATCAGTAAAATATTAAAGTAAGATTTTTATTAAAAGAATTAGCAATAAATAGATTGATATAAAATACACACTAAATGTCGGTGTCTAACTTTTTAGTATGGACATACAAAAAAGGTAAAAGAATAAGCAATAATTGTAGATGGCGAAGCACTATTATTTTTTATTGATTCAACAAATTTATAAGAAATTTACTAGCAATGATAAACAAGTAAGTGACGCCTTTTACAATTTCATCAATATCTGATCTTTTAATCAAGAATTTCTCAAGCTATTCGTTAAGTAAAGCTTTATAGGCAATCTCGTTTGCAAACTGCAATCTCTGCTACTTTGATGCCGCTGAATAGAGTGCTTAAGCATTAACAAATTACATTACGAGCTTCTTAAGCAGAATACCAAACATTCGCTGTCTGCATTCGCAGCTTAACATTTACTATAATATTATAGCTGACTGTAATTTTCGCCAGCTGGAACAATTCGCGACTTATTTATCATCCAATTCAGGCAGTCGTTATTAGAAGACATCGCTTGGGCACAACCTGTTTGATTCTTTATGCCACGCATAAAAAGAGTATTTAAGTTTCTGTAGTTTTGCAATTCACACGTTTGCTCAAGTCCTCGGTGTGGTGTTTGTTGTCTGTCGTGTCCTGCTGCTGCTTGGCCAGACTTAGAAGCAGATTGAGTTACATTGCTGTGGATTATTATCAACTGTATTATCTTCTCTTCTTTGTTTTCTTTTTTTTTGTGTACAACATCTTTGGCTTGGCGTTGATGACGGCGGCGGCGGCGGCAGCAGAAATAAAGCCAAATAAAATTTCGTTACGCTGCTGTTGCCTTTATTTCTCTCCCAGTTTGAAGCCTGACTTCATGTTGGGTTCGGTTTTTGAAGTTTTCAGTTTTGGGCTTCGCGTACTTTAGGGTTTCTGCTGTTTTAATGATTGCTGCGCAAGTTGTTTTGCCGTCTTCTTCATTCTCTTAATGCCTTTTGGGTTCGCATAACTCGCATCGAGCATGTATCATCGAGGGTCTTGTGTAAATTATGATCTGCGCATACTCGTCGTGGTATTTACCAATTGGCATCGCTCCAAAAAAAACAAAAACAGAGTCCAAGGTTTGCCCATAAACCAAAAACTGAAGTAGGTGTCGTCGTTAAGTTTTGATGTGCCACATTAAAACTATGAAGCTAGATGCGACTACCCCATGGGGGCACTTTATGGTTTGGCAGGCAAAAAAAAAACCCGAAATAAAACCAAAAACTGGAAGCCCACATGAATAGAGCCCGCGTTCACTGACAGTATTAATTTCATTTGATATTGTCTATTTTTCGCCATCATAAACTTTCCCATATTTCTCAATGAAATTCACTTGATTCACAATGGGAACATTATTTTCTTGAAATGGCATAAAGAATGTTTAAATCGAAATCTTTTGCGCATAAATTGATTCATATGTTGCATTTTGATTTATGTGTTTCTGGTCAGGTGCTTTGAGAGAATAGACAATATTTAAATTTATGAAACTTGCCTGAAGTGATTTATGAACGACCTTAGAAATTAGCCTAAAGTATTGAAAATGTTGTCAGCTTTAGCTAGTCAAATAATATGTTATATTTCAGGGAATGAAATCATTCTTTAGTTTAGTAACAATAAAATATGTTTGCTCTCCCTTTAAAAAAAACGTAAGCTTCTAATCGCTTTAAAGCCCCTTAATTGAGTGCACATTTCTCTGTTATGAACTAGCACAAAAAAATCCATATAAATTGCCAGTCCAAATCTCTCTATAATGCCACAGTTATTTTCAATTTCTGTGCTGCGATGTTGGCAGTTTTCGGTTGAATTTAAAAGCTTCCACACGCCAAACGCCATTACATTTAATATATTGGCTGCAGTGAATCAATTGAGGAGTGGCGAGGATAGAAACACAGCCAACGTTTCAGTGTCCAGGGACCCCAAAAGCCCTGACCGGCCATCTAAATGTGGGTCACATGCCACAGACAAAAGTTTTAAATCATATTTAAAGCGAGAAGCGCTGCCAAATTGCATGTGCTGTTAGCATGTGATGGTGGGTGTAAAATACTATAGGAAAAACCACAGAAAACACACTTGAGACCATAGCGAAGAAGCAGGAAACTATAAAAGACAATAGACGGCAATATGCCAGCTCAGGTTTTGTGGTCGACTCGAGTTCAGTTCAGTTGAGTTGAGTTGAGTTGGAGTGCTCAGAAGCCCTATATACATCGATGGCATGGCGTGGGCCTAAGTCAACAGCAACAAAAGCATCAACGGTCACCCGACAACGTCTTTTGTATTCAAGAAAATACCTTTCGAATGCTTTCTTTGCAAACCAAATACAGTGGGGACGGTAGCCTTGTGCTCACGCATTAATAGAGTCCAAGCACACACTGAGATAGATAGAGAGAGAGAGAGAGGTATAGTATAGCCAAGATATTCTATATAGCTGGATATAGATGTGTGTGAAACTAGTTTATGACAGGCCGAAGAGAGGGGGCCAAAAATAATGTTGTTTATGTGCACAGGCAAAACCGTAAATATGACGCACAGTTTGCTGGCGAACCCAAAGCGTTGAAGACACAAAACAAACAGGGCCAGGATACCAGTTGCCAGAGCTGGGCTCTTGAAGTGCAGTTCGATTTGTTGCTGCTGCTGCTGCTGCTGCTGCTCATGGGACAAGTGCAAAGTAGCCCATGCTGCCACCTTGCCACACTTGCCACAATTGCAATGCCATGCTCCCATTGTGGTGTCTGCTTTGGTCAACTTGCCAGAGCTTCAAACTGCTTCCTGCCTGCGGCAACGGCAACTGCCCCGGCTGGCTCGAGCGTTTGTCTCTGCTCCGTTCTGTCCAGGCATTGCCATGACACTCCGCTCAACTCACCTGGCCAATTCTCCACGCAGGCGTCGTTCTTCCCATGACACTAGCCCACTAGCTTTGTGCTTATTTGGTTACTTTATGCCTTTTGCTATGCTATGCTGCATGCACCACCATCTCCCTCTCCCTTTCGCTCGCTCTCTTTCACTCGTTCGCCTTTGCGCCTGACTCTGTCTGATAATAAAGATGACAAAATATCTAGAAAAAATCATAAACTTTGTGTGTATGTTTGGAAAAATAATATCTTGCAGATATAAAGTACCATTTATGTCGTGCTTATATCTTCTTTCGCCAAGTCGTGAGGATACCAAGACATTGCCCATTCCCTCTGCCCTCCGCCCTCCGTCCTCCACTCCTCCCGCCACTTCCTAGGCCATGCGCCATTCGCAGTGCTGTCGCAACGCAGCGCTTGAGTTTCAGTTAAGTTGAATCGAATTGAGTTGGTTCGTTGCTTGGCTGCGTGGCTGCTGCGCGCACAGTGTCCTCAAACTCTTTTAGTTGGCATTTTGTGCAATGCAATTAGAATAGATGAGATTACAAAATGTTTGTTCTTTTTAAATTTTCCATTGATTTTATATAGTTAGCCCCATATTTTTAGCTGCTTGTTATTTTTGCTGTCTGTTGCACTGTTTCAATCATCTGCAATCTGTGCTGCTTTTGACCTCTTTCAATTTAAATATTTTGCGTATTTTATTGTGCATTTAACTTGAGCTTGCTTTCAATTTTATTATTTTGTTTTCTGTGTTTCAAATACTGCACAATATTATTTATAGCTGCTGCTATTTGGTTTAAATTTACCTCGTTTTAGTTTCAATTTATTTTTCCATGATTGAAATGTTCTTGTTGCTTTATTAAATCTTAATTTTGATTCAACATAAATTTTTAGTTTTGCTTTATTGAATGCATAACAAATTTAGTTACCTTTCAATTTTGTTAAAAGCTATTTTAAATTGTCTGCAACTTTATTTTCATATATTCAATATTGTGCTTTTTAAAATGCTTTTCTTTCGTTTTGAATTCTCAATTGCAATTGGAAAAAAATTGTAAATTCTTTTTTTGTGTGACTTATTTATTAAATCCGAAACTAATTCCATATGTTTTCGACTTGTTTAGTTTTTTTAAATTGTATTTTTGAATTCCATTTGCTTTCGATTTTATAAGCTTTTTTAAATTCTCTGCAACTCTATTTATTGTTTGTCTTATTTTCTCTTTCACATTTGGTCGCTTCATTTCATTAACTTAATTGCAATTAAATTGCACCACTTCCACTTGCAGAAATAAATGTTTTTACTTCTTTTTTAATTCATTTTAATTTGAAAGAAATCTTAAATTTTGTTTTGTGTCATATATTAAATCCCTAGCTAATTCCATTTGCTTTCGATTTTATAAGCTTTTTTAAATTCTCTGCAACTCTATTTATTGTTTGTCTTTTGTCTTCTTTTCTCTTTCACATTTGGTCGCTCCATTTCATTAACTTAATTGCAATGAAATTGCTCCACTCGCATTGCATAAAATAAATACTTTTGCTTTATTGGCAATTCTGGCTCCACTGTGCACAGTGCACACTGCAGCAGCAGCCGTCTTCACATGACGGCGACGGCGGCCAATTGTCCAATACACTGCAGTCACCATGGCCACTTTGTTGTTGTTGTTGTTGTTGTTGTTGTTGTTGTTGTTGTCGCTGTCGTTGTCGTCTAGAGGCGAAGGAGATGGTTGGGGGGGGGGAGAGAGTTGGGTAGGGATCGCTGCAGATATTGCGTTGGAAACGTCTATTGAAGTCTTTGTGCTGTACTTTAGCTTGTCTTGTGGCCATGGACGTCGCGACGTTGGCTCGATTGGAAGCTGGACGCCTAGGAGAGTAAATACATATGCGAGTATCAGTGTATGTGTGTATGCTTTCATTACGAGCTTAGTTCCCGTCACAATCAGTTGTTGGCATCGTTTATGCCGCATTGCCTCACACACACACACACACACAGAGAAAACTAGTTGGCGTTGCCTCCTGATGCTCTGGCAGCTTCTTCAACTTATCGCACAACACACACACTCACACACACACACATGCACATGTCGCGCTCAATTTGCATGTGGATCTGTCGTTGTCTCGCTCTCTCGCAGGCGCCGCGCATCGTCACCCACTTCCTTCGCTGCTGCTGTGCCGCTCTGGCTGCCACACCATTGTACGTGCATGTAATTTATGCGTTTAGATAACACTTTGCTAATTTTGAATGGCATACATTTTTTCTCCCTTTTTCGCTTGCATTAGAAGGAGCAGCCGTCGCGCTCTTCCATGGCATGCCCGTAATTGTGTGTGCGTGTGTGTATTTACTTTTTCATGCATTTTATTTTGTGCAGCACTTCGATGCCGTGCTTATGATGATGTATTGATTGTTCGAGGTGTCAGATTTGTATTCTGCCTACGAGCCAAACGAGCTGCTGCAGTTTCCCCCGTTTCCCGCGTTCTTCCCCGCTCTGCACACTGCTTTTTTCGTCGTTTGCGTAATTAAAGAAAATATTTGAGATATGCCGAGATAATAGTGCTGGAATGCTGTTGGATTAATTAATTGAAAATGAGTAGTCGACAACGACGACGACGACGACGACGCTGCTGTCCGTTGGCTTATTTGGCTTGAAGTTTCGCGTCGCGTATTGAGGCGAGTTTGGAGCATGTCGCCCGTTTGCTTATCAGCGGCAGCGTTGGCTTTTTATGGCCAACAGCAGCGGCAACAGCAGCCACATGAGACACATGACTGGGGACTCGTCGACTCTCCTTCTTCTGCTGCTGCTGCTTTTGCTTCAACGTCTTCTCTGGGCATTGTGATTAATAAGGATTTTCAAGTCGTTAGCCAGTGCGTCGCGTTCTGTTTTTTTTTTTATGGACACGTCTGCGACAAAGGCCAACGACGACGACAGAGCCAAAGAGACTGGGGCTCTGAGACTGAGGCAGGCAAATTACCGATTTCAGCAATGTCGCTCAAGTAGCTTAACTTTAACTTTGACAAAGGCTGAACGAGAGAGGGAGCAATAAGAAAAACCGGCAGCTCAGTTGCGAAAATGTTGATGCTTGAATAATGATGTGATAACCGTAGGCATAAACTGTCCAAGCCTGACTAGGACTCTGTCGACTGGACAACGCAACTTTTAGCTAGATACAATTACCAGAAGGCCTCCTCCTGGATGGCTGGGCAACTTTTTGCCATTTCCATTCACGTCGCAGCTGCAGTTTCACGATACAACAAAAAATAAGTATATACTTATATATACTATATAGTATAGAATGTATATATGTATATAAAAGTTGCTTAAAGTTTTCAAATTATTCTAAGTAGGGCAACGTCAGAGCAGCGACGTTATAAGATTAGTCTTGGCGAAATGCTTCCTGCGGCGGCAGCCAGGATTAGACTCGAATTAAATTCGAATTAAATTTTGCTTAAAGCGCATCAGAGTGAACTGATACGTAAGCGAAGTCAATTGAAATTATTGTCGAGAAAAGGCCCAGCGCATGGGGAAAAAAAAGGGACCACATGGAACACCCGAAATGAATTTTGTTTAGTCGTGGATGAAAGTTGAAATTTGTTTGCAAATCGCTTGGAAATCGAATTAATGACTGTAATGTTATTACCATCTTCTAGACAACAAAATTAGATTAGCAAACAAGCCAAACTCTTTCAATCGAGTGCAAATAAATATAATTAAAGTAGCAGCAGAAATTGATATTATAAATTTGTGTAGATTTGGCAGAGCAAATTAGAAAAATGTAAATAATTATGATGACATGAATAAATTTAGACTAGCTGCAAATTAAATTATTTTTATTTTAAAGACATCAAATATGATTAGACTTGTTACTTGTTAATGAAATGAAAATTATTACAAATAAATATAATGACATAAACCCTGATATTCTCAGAATTAGAATTATAAACATTTTAAGAAATTATATTGCCACAAATACAAATAGACTTATGTATATACTATTCTAAGAACTAGAAATATAATTAGAGAAATTGTAAATAATTCTATTGCCATTTTGTAGACTAGAATTCCGGGTTTTTGTTTTACAAATTTACAACTCTTTGCTGCGCTCATTCATGCGGGAAGCTGGGAAAATAACATACTTTCTCTACATGTGTTTTCTAATAATTTAATTATCATGTTGTCATAAAAAACGGCTTAAATTATGCTAATAAATTATCCCCACCGTGCGCACAACAAAAACCACAACTGACCTCTGGGTATTTCGCAGCTGTCGTTGCCACAGCGGGACGACTGACTGAGGGACTGATTCTAGACTAACTGAATGTAAGCCCAGCCAAATGTATCGCTAATTAGAAGAACAAACACGGCAACAACAGCAGCAACAACATCAGAAATACAATAAAAAGAACAGAAATGTTGGAAAGAAATATGCATGCCACAAACATGCAGCAGAAGTTGCACGCTTGCACAGTTTGTGTGAACACCAAGAGAGAGAGAGAGGCAGCGGGGGAAAGGCTTTCTTTCAAGAAAGACTCGACTCTCAGCGTGGCGTTGCAGTTTCGTTAATCATATGCGGCGGCACTGGGCACTAAAACTCAATCAAATTTTCATTGCTCGCTGGGGGCAGGCACAACAGCAGCTTTAAAGGCGAGCGAATGTTCATTGGCATATAAAAGTAAATAAAAATCTGTACAGAAAAACAACAGTTATGTGGGGGGGGAAATAGTAGTCGCGTTGAGATCACGTTTGTCTTAATTACATATCAAATATATCGCCATGCTGATTGATCCAGGCAGACTACCACTAACTTGGGGCCCCATAAAAACCAAACATAAATGTGAGTTATAAAAACGCATGTTATGCTGCACTTAATTAGCGGTTGACCCCGCCACCGAGCGACGTCGCATATGCTGCCGAGACATTCGAGTAACATATACAGACACAGACACAGATACAGATACAGATACTTCCCACAATTTGCCGCTGCGTGTGCCGAGCTGAAAATGTCAACAATATAACAGGCAGCACAGCAGCACCAAAATTAAATGGTGTGAATGAAATTTTATGCCGAATCATGCGAGAGAAATAATGATGAAGTTGCCGCGACAAGGACAGGACAGACAGACAGCCAGCGAAAGGGAGCCTTCTCCCTATGGCTAGAGTGTGTGCCACATCACGCTTAGTTAAAATTATATTGCGTGCCTCATTTGGTGTGTTTATGTTGCGCAGCCAAAAGAGCCAACAGACTGTTCTGCCGGCCAGTTTGTCATAAGAGTGCCAACAAGTCTTCATAATAATAATAATAAAGATGCGTACGCAAATCGGGCACAAAATTGAGTTTTGAAAACTATTTGCAAATGTTGTTGGCCAGCAGCGTTGCCAAGAGCTGACTTGAGACGAAAAACGAGCACACGATGAGGGACAACACTTTCGACTAACAATAACAACAAAACAACAACAACTAAATGAAGTGGAGACGACGACGGCGACACTTGAAGTTCTTTTTGAGTAATTTCATCTTGTGCAAGTAGTTTTGATGTTTGATGTTGATGCGACGCCTCGAACGTGGCATGGGAAAAATAGGTTTTCGTTCAGTTAGAAACACGAAGAAGCGGGGAATTTCATCGTCTTCTTCAAGAGCATTTAGACAAGTTTATTTTATATTTTTTCCTTCTTTCATTCTGACGAACAATTGGTAAAGAGTTGGCAGCAAAAGTTTCAAGTGTCCGAGCTCTATGAAGAGCTGTGTGAATAACTAATGAAGATGCTGCCAGCAAGCATTGAATGAGAATCTGTAAAAGATATACCCAAAAATAGGAAAATTATTCGAAAGTAAATAAATAATTTCATTGGGCTAAACAAACCACAAAAAATCAGTCAACAAATGTAAAACATATTTATAATCTTGAGTATTTATTAGTAACAAATGCTCAACTACTTGCATTCGATTTATAAGCTTTAAAATAAATCTTTAAAATATTTATTCAAAATTTTTCAAAAAAAAGAAAAACTCTTGTGATCTATGTATATATAAAAAACATTAAAATAAATATTCGGCATTAGCAAATAAGAAGACTCGAAGATGGTTTTGTTAGAGTCCGAAACCCCAACTAAATTCATTTTTGGGCCAAAAAAAACCCTAAAAAGTTGTACTGCAAATGAAATACGCGCGTGTTCTATATAGGGAAAACATTTCTTAATTATGAAAAGCTATTCTAAACAATAGCTTACCATTCGGAATTAGAAATGAAGACGACTCGAATTACTTTTTATCCCCTTTCATTGAGGCGGTCTTTAAGAACTATGCTCAACTCAATTGGAGGACAATTAAGTGATTCATTAAAAATGACAGAGCATGGAATTGAATGGCATTGAGAGTTAAGAGTTTTGGGTTTGAAGTCGGAGTCGCAGTCGTCCGAAGTTCAAGTTGAAGTTGAAGAACCCAAAATAGTGGTTGCCATAAAGAGGAAGCCGTCGTCGTCGTTGTCGTTGTTGTTGTTGTCGTTGTCGTCTCGTCATTGCTGTCGTCTCGGTGACAGCTCTGGGCAAATGCGTGCTGCGTTTTCCTTTAGAAATGAAAGTAGTGGAAATAGTCATAGAAGTAGTTGTCGTTATCCATGTCCGTATTCGTGTCCGTGCCCGTGCCCGGGTTCCGTTTTGCCGTACGTGCACAAGTATTTTCTTTTTTCGAAAAACTCATTTAAATCGGACACTGGCGACGACCCGTTGCCACTTGAGTGAGAGTGGGAGATGGAGGGTCAGCAAAGAAGCCTCTAAAAAATGGCTGAAACAAAAATAATAAAGCGAGAATCGAGCTGCAAACTGGCATGCAAAACTCTGACGCTGACATTTGATGCCGAATTTTCAAGTGGAGCGAAAGACGAACGAACAGCAGCGACAGCAGCCCAAACACTTGAGGAATTGCCGCCGCCATCGTTTAAGAGATGATGGCATGAGATACTCGTGCTCTCTCGACTGGACCGTGCAGAGACATTCGCAGAGTCGTAAATATGAGGCACAAACACACACACACACACACACACACAGGACGAGGACATCGACGTGCCTGCGCCACATTAGTATACGTAAGCACAGGCAAACAAAAAAAAAAAGCAGATAGAAAGACGAGAACCAATCTCAACAGACGATGACAGCACTGAGAGACAGCAGATAGCCAGGCCAAGACCGAGACCGAGACGAGGCCGTAAACTGGCGACTATGAAGATATATTAGGCAAATAGATGGATGGCGTAGAGCTGCCGCTGCTGCACGGATGGATGGCTAGACTAGTCGGAGGGGAGGAGGAGGGAAAAAAACAATTTTGAGCAAAAGTTTTTTTTGCTGCAAATGCAAATGGAGTTTGACAGTGTGTTCCCGGCATAGTAGATAATCATAAAAAAAAAAAACCGAAACGAAAAGAACAAAAATGTTATCAGCCCATGTTTGTGGCCTTATGGCTTATGAACATGTTCCAAGACGACCACGACAATGACGATGATGAGTATTAGATGCGAGTTTTCATGCAGGGGAGTTTTCCATTTGAAGTTTTGCCCGCCTACGACGGCTACCTGCAAATAAACCCACAAAAAAAATAGAAAATAAAAACGGAAAGAGTCTCAAATTACACGCACATAAGTAGAAAAATCAACAGAGACAGCATTCTTTATTACAATAGAGAGAACAAAAGATGCGAAATATTTTTCGTACGCTGGGAAACATGGCAAATGCTGTTTACAGTGCGGCAAAAAAGTTAACGTACACAGCAGCAGCGGCAGCAACTACACGCAAAAGTAGAAATAAAAGTAGAAGTTGGTGGAATGTTTGCCAGCTCAGCCGCATAAATACTCTCCAGGGAGTTGTTATGTGTTATGTTTCTTGGCGAACGCAATGTTGGACGACTATTCTTGGTAGCACAAAGAGAGAAAGAGAGTTGGGGAGAAAGACAAACTCAAAATATGCGCGTATTTGGTTGCGTTTCGTTGGGTTTTCATTTTTGGGGGGGTTTTTCGATGCGGTTCGGTTTCGGTTCCTGGGGCACGCAGCATAGCATGGAACATTTTGCACCTAGGGCGAAACTGCTCTCCACCAAAGGACTGGCAGGGGGGAGGAAGGGGAGCGTGAGATGCCAGTGGCAAGATTCGCCACCACCCAGGCAGCTGTTTATGAAATACTCCTCGCGTACTAGCGCTTGTATAGCAACATGTATTTATGTATGAGGCGAATGAAAACATAAACAACAAGCAAGGCAACAACAGCAAGGAAAGCGTGGCCGTATTGTTATTGTTGCAACAAAGGCATGCAACGCCAATGGAAATATGCTGGCCAAAGAGGCAAAACTGCAAAATGAAACGCACTGCGAGCAGCGGCAACACAATTTATGGGCAACATTTAAAAAATACATGCTGAATTGTTTGCGGCAGCATAAAAAGTAGCCAAGCGCTGCGCCGTGGCATGTGTGACGAGGCGGGGCGGGGCGGTGAGGCAAGGCTGTGTGCTTGCGGTTGCCACTTGCATTTCTTTGCATAAATTTCAACATTTCGCGGCGACGCGCCACCAACACAGGACACAGAGTGGCAAGTTGAAGCTGCGTTTAGGCAATTTGTCATAGGTGAAGCTGCTGCTGGCAGATTCAGCGATTGCTGCATTGCATATTGAGATACAAAATGTGATAGCAACCAACAAAAAATCTACACACAACTGGGTTGAGATTGCATTTCCATTTTCCACACACTTGATTATGCGAAAATGCTCTGGGAAAATGAAAATCACATTTTTGCAACTTTATTTGCTAATAATTGAAATGCATGTAAAATTTCAATTTCCTATTTAATGACAAATTTGAACATACAAAATTGTCCAATTTAATAATTTTTATTTAATGAAAGAGAAACACAAATGAAATGTGGATTTCTGGAGTAAAAATAATATCAAAAAATGTGTAAGAGTACAAATATAAAATAAAATTATATATAAACTGTCGCACAATGAAAGTTAAATGAAAAAGTGAAACTGAAAATACAAAAACTAATTGTAAATAATAGCAGAAGCAACAACCTAAATCAACAATGCAAAAGCTTTTAATAAAATGTGACAGAAGAAGAGAAGACAGATAAAATATAGATATATATATGATAGAATATAAAAATATGGCACAATATATAATCGCAATTAAAAATGGATAAACACTATGAAGAACTTTATACAAGATTGAATAGATAAACTGCAAACAATATGATGAAATTCGAGCACCTCGACGCATATATAATCAACTGGGGAGCAACAAAGAAATTAAATGCTTTGAAAACATTGAGAACGTGCTAGTAAATGTTGATCTGCACTCACTTTACACAGTGCGCTGTCAAGTTTGAAGTGCACACGCCCAAACAATTTCCAGGCGGAAAACTGTAAACGGGGGAAAACTGTTGGTAACGCACACAAGCACACAAATCTGCCAGTCTGAGATTACCCCGTAGCCCCAAAATGCATTTACGCCAACTCAAGTGATGCAAATCTAATACGAGTACTCGGCTGCTGCGTTGCAATGGCAAAATATAAACCTCTCAAGTGCAAAAACCATTCAAAAACTAAGCTAAATTTATTTAAGGAACACACACACACACACACACAGGACCAACTGACGATTGCAGTTGTAGTTTTTGCACTCGTCGCTCCGTCGTCGTCGTCGCCGTCGTCGTCGTCATCGTTGTAGTTGTTGCTATTGCTATGCACATTTCACTTAACTGAAATAAAAACTGAAAAGAAAAGCCAACGCAAATGCGAGCAAAGCCCAACCAAAATACGCCAGAGCCATTGCAATGGAGAGTGTGGAAAACAGCTGAACAGAAAAAGAATACGAAGTGGAGAGAAAAAAAAAGGAAGGAAAATGCTAAAAAGAAACCAGAGGCAATAACAACAAAAGCAACAACTACAACAAATGTCGTCAGCAAAGAGCACCATAGTTGGGGAATCGTCAGTCGGCAGTCGAGAGTCGCAAACGGTGTGGCAGCAATGAAATTCACGTGGCACACGGGCAGCAAAAAAAGCAAAAAAAAAAAAAGAATAGTAAACTCTTGGGGAAAATACTCACAATGCCCCAGTCCAAGTTGCCACCGAACCGAATGTTTCTCTGGCTGTGACGTGTGCATGCAAGGTGCTCGTATAATGCGTTGTGCGTGTTAAAAGATAGTTTTGCCCGGCTCAAAGCAATGCCAGGCGGGGCCAGAGCGCACCGATCCAGCCAGTCAGCCATTCCACCAGCCAGCCAGGCAGTCAGCGAGGCAAGAGGGGAGGCAGGGGAGGCAGCCAGCCGGCGAGGCAGGCAAGTTTCAGTAGCAAGAACAGCGACAGGTAGTTTTACACATTGAAAAATCCCAAACACCATGACACGGTCCTCTTACTCTCATTGTTGTTGTTGTGGTTGTTGTTATTTGAGAGGGTTGCCAGCGTGGAATTCGGCAGCTATATCTACAGCTCGAATGTCTCTGTGTGTGTGTGTGTGTGTGTGTCCTAGGCACACTAATGGGTCTAGGGATCAAGGCGAACGCGAGACAAATGCAAACAGACTTGGGTCCCAAACGTTTTTTGTACGTTACACTTCAGCGAATTCCAGAGCTTCAGCTAGCAAATTAAATAAATAAATTCTTGGGAAATTAATTAAAATTTATTATTTTTTTAAATATTTAATCAAAACGAATGCATAGCAAATATTATCTAAATAACCTCAATTTTTTGTAAATATGTGGTTATTAGATTCACAGAGGTTTGGTCCACTTTAACTTTCCATCCATGTGTTAAGGTACAGCTTATGTTTGTACAGGTTCTAGACTTAATAAATAAATAATTTAAAAAAAAAAATTAGATTCGCACTTAAAACTAAATAAATATGAATTTATTTCGCGTTTATATAATTGAATTTAATTTAAAAAATGTAAAATGTTATGCCATCATATTTCTTTGAAGTTAAATATTTACATTTTATTTTATTAAAATTTGTCTTACAATTTTCAAGAAAATTTACCAATTAAACGTTTTTTTAAGACCCTTGTTAAGTGTTGTTCCAATTGTGAATGAAATTAATTTTGGTAATGGTTGGTTCACAACTGCTTTTTGGTCGAGCTACCAAAGTGTTCATTAGTAAATTAAGTTAACAAATTATTATCCAAATATTATCAAATAGTTACAATTAATACATCAATGAGCCAGTCTTAGCTGCTAATGGTTTTTACTTTACAATCTTACCGCTAAACTTCACAACATGTGCGAAAGAACTCTCAGTGTATGGGCTAGGACTGCACTTCTGCGTTGGGCTCGCTGTTGTTGTACGTATTTTTCAATTGTTAAACAAACGTTTCGAGGTGACCCTGCATCATCTAGGCCCAACAACAACAACAACAACCAGGAAAGTACGTTTTTATGCGCGTGCTTCTCACAGCTCTCAGCTCACACCTCTCCTACTCCCTGCGGCCCCTTCCCCCGTCGCCATTCCCCTTTTTGGTTATGCGCCCTTTTGTCGGGTTCAGTGTTGTTGCCGCCGTTGTTCCGCTCCTAGACAAATATTATTGTTCCCAACATGCCGTTATTGCATATTTGCCTTAAATATTTTTGAAATGCTGCTTCGAAGTGTGAATGAAATTAATGCGTTGCGAGCGCTCGGAAAACAACAACAAAAAAATGGGTAAAAATTCAGTTCCATACTTACATATGGCTCTGTAGTTATGCCTCTGTATTTGTGTCTGCATTTGTGTCTGGCTCGCTGTGTTTCCCATATCATTTTCAAATGCTCTTGTTTTGTTGTATTTCATTTTCATTTTCCGTGTGCCATGTTTTTCCCACTTTTCACACACAGATGCACAGACACTCAGATACATTTCCACAACTCTCGCACAGAGGCACAACCTAAACGTTATTAAATGCAGGCAAATGCCTCGTTTGCCTGCCTCCATGCCATTTATAGTTATTCGTGTTGTTGCCGCTGTTATTATTATTGTTGTTGCTGTTGTTGTCGTGTGTGTGCAGTGGCATAAAAGAACGCAAAAAAGCTGTTGAGAATATTGTTTTTTTTTGCTTTTGAGTGCTTATTTCTATTTTATTTTTTTTAGTATTGCCTACATTTAGGCCAGGGGCTGTTGGCGTTGCTTGCCGCGCAGGACATCGCGCACAGTGGTGATACAGTCTGCCAGGTGTCCTTAGCAAACTGTTTTTTATCGCATTGCATATTAAGTGGATTAAAAAAGTAAATTAGCTGCAAATGATGAGGTTAATTTGTCAAAATATTGGCTAAGATGAATTTGTAAAAATGTAAAACTATAGTAAGACAATCAATCTATGCATATTTAATTAGAATTTCATTCATCTTGTCCAAATAATAATTTTATTCATAGATATGCTGTAAAGAATTATATAGAATTAGGTGTGCCTTAAATACAGTTTTCCCGCTGTCATTAAGCACAGCTATTTTCCCACTATTTTTCTTATTTGCGCTGACAATAGACAAATGTTTTGTAAGTCGCTGGCTAATTTATGTGAAAAAGCAAATCTATAAACACCCCCAAAAATACAAACGGAATAGAGAGGTGGACTGGTCAGACACCTGTTCGGCGTCATGCCTCAGTTGGCCGAAGCGGCTGCAAGTCATTGACTTAAATGTAATGGGCTCGTTTTCAACACCTGTTCCCAGCTGTTGGCTCCACTGTGCGAGGGGCACAGTGGCTGCTCTAATGCTAAGTAGCTTTAATGCTATACCGTTTGCTTTGGCGTGTGCAGTGCCAAGCGGGGGCGTGGCTCTCGCTCTCTCACTGTAATATATATACATATACATATATAAATCTCATTCGTTTTTTATTTTTGTTTTTCTTTCTGTTGAACCCAAAACGCCGCCTTAAATGCTACTAATTAATGAGGATTTAGTGAAAACTAACAGTTGTGTACGAGTGGAAAAATGTGAAATGCACATTGCATAACCTTTTTTTTTTGACGTTGTTGTTGATGCCGCCCTCGCAACATAGATTCCATTGGCTGCCTTTTTGGGGGTATTAGCATATAAATAGCATTTTAAATATTTTTAGGTGCACACACACACACAGAGAGAGAGTCAGACATACATATCGTATATAATTCGGGGTATTTGGTGTACTTTGAGGGACCCTAAATAACGCAGGCCGCAGATATGCAACACATTTAAGCGATATTTGAGCATTTTTCTTGTGGGCGGCAATGAATTTCATTAGGCTCGCGTGTGGCTCTGGGTTAAAGAGCTGCACAGGACGCGACGCCTGTGTAAACAGGAAACGAGCCTAGGCACACACCACATACAAAGTAAAGAGAGAGAGGAGGGGGAAGAGCAGGGGACAGGACCTCAGACCCGGCATTTAACGCACAAACAAATGTAATCAATGAAATTTTATGTGCAACAGCAACGCAAACGCACTTCGTGGTTCTGCTTCGAGTTTTTCGGCTCAACTCATGTTTATACTTGGAAATGATTTTGATTCTCTAGTTGTTGTTGGTTTGCCTGGCGTGTTGCTTTTATTTACACTCGCTGTTTTATGCCTTTATAACTTTATTTAGCTGCCGCAAACAGTCGCAAGCGCCTCGCGTTCTCGTTTCTCAGATACAAATTACAATTGCGGCGCGTAAAAGAAATTAAAAAAGGATTTTTTTTTAGCTTTATTTCTTTATTTTGTTCGGTATTGTATTTTTTTTTGGGATCGACCTTGCTGCGCATTATATTTGTATTGTGTTTTTATGTACATATTTGCTACACCTTCTGTGTCCACAGCCAGAGTCTCCATAACTAATGCAAATATTTTACCTTGCTCTCTTTTCAGACATTTCGTTCGTGCGTCCATTTCGGCTAATTGCTTTGTGTTTTTTTGTTGTTGCTCTCCTTGTTAACGTCGTTGCTGTTGTTGCTGTTCATTGGAATTTGAATTAAGCATGGCTAAGGATGCCTGATGCTGATTCTGATGCTGATGCTGTTGTACAAGGTTCGTATCCATTATAATATGTATTCTATTTGTGTTTGATATTACCAACAACAGCTTGGGATTTCATTCTCATTCTGTTCTTGCTGTTACTTGATTTTCTTTTCTTTTTTGGGTTAATTGCAAGCTCTGGCCGAGGTCTTTAATTATTTAGGATTTACTTGGGAGTTTTGCTGGGCGAAATGGAGTAAACAAATCACTTATTGTTAATCAAAATGTTGTGTAGATATTTAGCTCACAATTATTATCGGACAAAAGAAAACGACGACGACGACGAATAAATACACAATACACAATTTAACTGGCAAAAGTAATTTGAATTGAAGCCTGAAATGCAATTAGTTTGTCTTCAAATTACTTAGCTCTGTTGTCTGCATCTGTGTGTCCGACAACAACAAGTTGATGGCTTAAAGCACACAAATAATGATGGGCTTCAAATGGCTTGTTTGTTTTTTGGATGAAATACAAGATTCGAGAGTTTTGCACGAGAACAGGACAAAACTGTTGCAGCTAAGAAAATGCTGCAAAGCAACTTGATGCACTTCTGGCTCCAATGTCTTCTAATCAAAAGGCACTTACTTATATATTTTATTTAAAAAAATATATGTGATGCTAATACTGAATCCTTTTGTTACACCTGTATTGTTGCTGACAGGCTTAAATATACATTTGAGTTATGCAAAATATCTAGAGTCACTTTTGAAGCTTACACTTACTTAAATATCAGACTAATATCGACTTTAGTAATTAACAAAAATCTAAATTTCTTTTAAATAGCAGATTAACAAATTAAAACCGCAGGTCTTCACTTATTTATTTACCATACAGCTTCCTTTAACAAGGAATTCGTCCATTTAAAGTTGATTTTCTACTAGCCAGCATTGCATTGGAATTGAAAGCACAGCCAAATAGTAAATTTATAAAGCGTCTCATCGTAATTCATACGATAACACTAAAAAGTTTCATGTAATTTCCGTGACTGATTCACAGATTTATCGATTGATCTCTGCAGTATAGGGAGGGCGTGGAATGAGGGCAAAGCAGCAGCCGCACTCGCATTACAATTGCAACAATTCACATGCTTCAATCTTGAACTTTTACTGCTCTTATCTCGGCAGTGAGCTAAACTGGCAACTAAACAACCATAAAAACCACTGCCAAGTAACCCAAAAACCCCCCAAAAAAAAGAATCGAGTAAAAGAAAACAACTTTCCTCTGCTAGAGCACTCAAAGCAAAAGCATCACAAATCACTTTAAACAGAAGGACAAACTTGAAATCGAGAGAAAGAGAGAGAGAGAGACACTCACACACACTGTTTTGTCTTTGTGGAAGTTTTCAGTAGTCTCTTGCACCTGATACGCCCACTTGGAGTAGCTTAGGCGAAGCTATTAAATCTCAGCAGTTGTTTTTTTTTTTTTTTGTGTGGGGGTTTGCCTTAATCGTATATCTGTAAGATATACAATCACTTAAATCGCTGAGCGGCTAATCCGCTCCTTGGGCTTATCAGACTTCAAAGCCGTGGCTGAAGACAAGGTATTTTTGGCAGCAAAACTCCCCCACAGAAATGCGGCTGTGTTCGCATTTCAAATGCCAAATATCAGTTTACAAGGCCGCGACAGAGGCGCTGAAGGAAACAAATCAATAAACCTCAACATCCACATACATACATACTATATATACATACATATACTTTTGGGGAAGTAAGAAAAAACTACCTAGAAGGCATATCAAATTTTTCACATTTTTATTTTTCGCTCGCTTTCGATTCGTCGTGATTGTGATTGACGTCTTTTTACCGCCCGCGGGGCGGAGTTCAACTTCGAATTGGGAAGTTCTTTAGAGACATTCTTTTTTTGTGTTCGCTTTTTTTGCTGCTCTGATTTGGTTTTACTTTCGATTTGGCTTTTGTATTTCGGCATTTGTGCTGATTAGCTCGGTTCGCTGGCATTGTTGCTGTTGTTGCTTGGTTTGTTTGGACTGCCCGACTGTCTAACTGTCTCACTGTCTCACTGTCTGTCTGCGTGTTTGGGTGGGTGGAAAAAGAAATCAAATGTTGTCCTTTCGCCGGCAACGTTCTAATCTCTGGAGCATGCTAATAAACCAAGGATCTTCCCCCCTCTCTCTCTCTCTCTCTGTCTCTGTCTGTCTCTATCACTCTGTTGTAGCCAAGTAATTTCATGCAAATAACGTATTATACGACAACCGGCACAGACTGTACGTGTTGTGGATATAGAAAACGGCCTCCGACCGACTGTGACAATGCCTCAGACAATAATCATAACAACGGCAATGAGCAGAGTCGACTCAGCGCCCTAAGGGGGGCCATGGGGGATACGGCGTAATATTTGTCAATAGCCCGACTCTCCGACAATTGACAAAACCGAACACAAAAGCCAGAAATGAACAAGAACATTCTATATAGGAAAAAGAACGAAATACTTCTGTGTACTTCGTATTGTACTTGTGCTTTGCCAAAGGGCATAAGCGAGAAGTGGGGGAGTGGGGGAAGCAAACGCGTGTGCTGCAAAACACATAAATAAATAACAAAATGAGTATAATAACTAAGTGAAAATGTACAACATTTGAGAGTGTGGGACGCAGCGAAACCAATCGGAATCGGAACTGCAGCAGTGTGAGATTGTTAGGGTTTTTTTTTTCGATTTAAAAAGTAGCCAGCGATAATAATGCAAACACAATGAATGTGAACAAGCATTGTCCAATTGAGCTAGGTAATTAAGATCTGATTAAGATTGGCTCGCAACGAGCGTCGCTTGGGTCAGCAAACAGGGGTTTAAATCTCTGGGCATTACATAAATGATTAGACGTAAAAATAGATTCGGTAACTTTGATAAAAATTCCGAGATTACGGTGGTAATTGCCGCTGGTTGAGATTTGTTGGGAGTGTTGAGCGCTGGGTTGTGGAACAACTTGATATAAGCTATTTGACTAACAAATATTGGAATATATGACAGATAAAAATTAAAACAAGTTTACAAGTTTATTGTTATGGAAAAAATATAATGATTTAAAAAGTAATTTTTCTACTTCGTTGTAACCCCGACTTCAGTTTTTCAAATATTTTCAACAAATTATTCAGAAGTGAAACGTACTTTCCTTAAACAAAATTCTTTAAAAATTACAATCTATAATTTTACAAAAAAATTTTAAAATCCTTCTAAAGGAATTCTTTTAAATATTTTTCTATCAACTTTTTAAAAATTTCTCCTGTGCAAATATTCAATAAACATTTTCCTCTAACCTAAAATATTTAAGAATTAACAAAAATGTTCACTGTTAAATTCTGTTTAAAAATCCCTTCTTGAAATGCTACTTAAATATTTATTCTCCAATGTGCATTAAAACATTTGCGTCAGCTGTATTTAATTGCAGCACTTGCATAATTAAGTGCATGAAAATAGAACTGAATTATTTTAATAGTTGTGCTAAACTAATAACAGCTGCTACAACATAATGCTAGTATTTATTTTTCTAATACTTTTTTTTTTTTACAACATTGCTCTAATCACAGTCGCGCTGTGAGCACTTTAAAAAAACGGGATTCTCTGAGCTGCGGCTTTAGCATGATAAATAATAAGTGTGAGGGTATGTGTGTTAAACTGAAATCAGCTAGTTAGCAGCGCTTGCAGTGCCACGCCCACAGCACACGGTCTATCTGGACTCCCACTACTTAGCCCCTGACAGCTGCAGCGCCACCCATCATTCGCACTCTCACTCGCACTCGCCCAGCACATCACATCACATGAGGCACACAATTTGCCAGTTGCCCCCGCTGCCCCAACTCCCACTGCAATTCTTGATCTCCGCTCACTGTCTCTTTCTGCGTGTGTGTGTGTGTGTGTGTGCGTGTGTGTGTGTTATCTGCAGAGCGCCACGCTTGCAGCTAAACAATGAAGAACTAATCCACAGAGCATACAAAAGAATAGCTATAAAACTTGTGGGCGGACCTGAAGGGGAGAGTTGTTGTTGCTGTTGTTGTTCGTTGGTTGGGGAGAGTGTGTTGCAAGCATAAGGCCACTTTATGGCTGGCCTTTGCAACAATTGTGCAGCGTTGCATTCAATCAACAAAACTTTTTAAAGCGCAGTTACAAAACTCACAGCAGCAGCTGCGAACTTACAACAACCGACAAAGTACGTGCAACTCGGTGGAAGACACCAAACAGCAGCAGCAGCAACAACAAAAACAACAGCAAGAGCAGCTTTTAATTATGACAATCAATACTGCAATACACACACAAACACACACACACACACATCTATATATATCGTATATCGTCTATGCAACTTTATTGCTCTCAGTATATTGCCAGGGCAATGAGAAGAGAATTGTGCTTCCTCATTGCCTTATTGCCCCACTGTTCACTGCTCACTGCTCATTGCTCATCCTTTGCCAACTAGTGCAAATAAAACTTGATTAAATTCCATTGGCGAACTCCAATTTCACCATTCACCATCGCTCGGCCATTGACCAAATACAACCGCTGACTGGAGACTGAGAGACTGAGGGACTAGGAGACTTGGCGACAGAGATGGACAACGACACTCGCGAGTGTCGAAAAGAGACGGCGACATATGAGCTAGGCGACAGGCAACTTTGGGATTGCATATTACAACAATCAAACATAACCTAATTAGAAGATGCTCGTGCACTGCGCAAAACAGAATTAATTTAAAAAAATCGAAAAGCGCTGAAATTAAGTTGAGATGGTTGTGTAATTATCACTATAAATGAGTTAAAACAAAGCAAGTGATTAACTAAGCAAAACTATGCACCAAACTTGTGAGAATATTATCTGTTTAAAGTAGAACTTACAACAGAATATATATAGATCGATGTTTACTGGAGACAGATGTAAAAAAAGGTGGTCGAAATTCATACTCTTTATACTTTCTGGATTAGACTCAATTTTCTATCGAAAAATTTTCATTTAAAAAAAAATCATCAAAAATATTCGTTTAAAACTCTTGTTATGTTGATAGATAAAATTATGATCTATTATGTGTACTATGGCCTCAATTACGTTGAATAAAGTTTCATGAAACTTTGAGAATTGAAAATAACTTCGCATAAAGCCTTTGGACTAAAATCCATTGAATTCAATGTATGGTTAAAGAGGAAAATCGATATAAAATTATGCCAGAATTTGCTGGAAGTTCAGGATGACCTTTTATCAATTATATGCTGCCAGCATGTAATTTTAAAAGAATTTCATTCATGATTGAAAATAATTGTGCTAACAAATTCCCTTTGCATAAAAGTTTATTGAATTTAATTGAATATTAAAGAGAAAATCGATGAAGTAGTTCAAGATGTTTTTTGTTTAACCCATATATGTACATATCTTAAATACAGCATTCTGAGGTGTTATTTTGAGCAGTGTAATCTAAGGCTGAGACTGTTGCATTATTACGCTCGCTTTGCTGCTGCTCCACGTTGCGTATACGTAATTGCAAGGATTCCTCTGTTTGCCCAGGCCTTCAATTAACATGTGCGTCGCGCACTTTCTTTGACCCAGCCTGCCCCTTCCCCTCTATCTTTCTCTCTCTCTCACTCTGCCTCTGTCTCTGTCTCCGCTACTGCCCCCAAAGGAGCTGTAGAACGCATGGCCTCAAAATGGGCGCCAGCCAAGTGTATTTGCGCAGCATTATTATTAGTAGACGTGTGTGTGTGTGTGTGTGAATGTGTGTGTGTGTATAAGTCTCTCTCTCTCTCCGTCTCTCGCTCTTTGTCTCTGTCTCTTTCGCTGTAGTGCCGACAATCAAACACACACTCAAAGATTAATCCTGACACTCACTTGCAAACTAATTACATGGCTCTTAGGTCAGCACTGAAGCTGCTTTCCCCCCTACCTCTGTTGCCTCTGCCCCTCCCGCTGTCCCCTCTGTGCAAATGTTGCCCTGCAGGCAGCACAAACCAAACCAAATAAGCTGCCCTCAAACGAACGTTGGTCATAATCAGGTTGCCGTTGCATGTAAACATCAATTGAATGCAACATTTGATTGGCAATAATTGAAAATAGTTGTTGTACATTAAGAGTGCTGACAGTAGCAACAGCCGGGAGGGGGGGGGAGCGGAGGGGTATTGACTGTTGTCATGGCTGCCTTTGTGTCGCTGCGTATGTGTTTTATTAAATTCACACCCACGCCCAGGCAAGGCAGTGTCCTCATCAGCAGCAGCATCAGCATCTTGTGCACAATGGCACCCACAACAACTACAATAAATGTGTAATGATAGCCACTACAAATGCGAATGTGAATGCGAACGTGAATGCCACAGCTATCCACAACAGCCTCCTTCTGTCCGTCCCCCATCGGTTACATGCAATTTCATTTAACTGCTGCGAAAACAAATGAAATGGAAGCAGGCAGAAGAAGCTCAGAAGAAGCTGCTGCAAATTGCTTATGCGTATTTCTGCTTTCCCAATGGACGTCCCTTCCTCAACCTCCCCCTCTCTCGTTTTTTATTTGCGTATGTGCCCCGCTCCCTCTGCTGGTCATTTGTTTATTTCATCTTTTGTAAACTGTCATTACTTTGTCATGGTCAATCCGTTGTGCTGCCGGAGAGTTGTGCCCCATTTTGGTTGAATCCGCACTCAGCTCAACGGCAGCAGCTTGGGCCAATTGTCAGTCACTCGGTAATTGGGCTTTGCCAAGAACAGAACAGTAAAGAACGAAGCTTCTTCACTGGTAGATTTCTTTTCTCCTCTGGCATTGTGTTTATTCTTTATTTCGCTCGGTTTAAAAATGATAAATTGACAGCTCTTATCGGGCATTATCTTTTGGCGTAGCATCATTCTGACAACGGTCACCATTTTTGTATTCTTTCACTGTGGGCCTTAAGTTCTGTTTACTTTCAATTATTTAAGGTGTTGAGCCGAGCTGCTCAGCGTGCTGAAGGGGCACTTGGAAAAAAGGGCTGATGCTTAAACCCAGCTGCTAATCTAAGACGAACGTTTTTTCAAGATTAATCGGTGCGTTTACCGTTGGCAGGTTGTGCAGATTTTATTTTAAACAATTTAAGATACTGATAAATAATGGAATTTTGTATTTAATGGTAATTGATATTTACCGAGTATTATTTATTTATTTTTGTATTTAATACAAGCAAACGACATACTTCATTTTGCAATCGAGTTCAATACAACTTCCCTTTAACTAACTAATCACATTTGTGCAGGTACTTTTAGCGCTAACGATGATAGTTCAGTCATTCAGAACAAAGAAAATTATCTTGATTAGCAAATATATCAATTTTCACTCAATAATTTAAATTAGAATGCCTTTAGTCAATCGTTGACTCAAATTGTATACAAATAACCGAGTATCGTTGATGGTTTGAGGAAACGCATTTAATTAGATTGTCAAGTATTGTATTTGCGAATGAACCCCCTCCACATGCATGTGAAATGAAGCTTTGATGCTCTCCAGACTCCGCTTCAAAAGGAGGATGGAGGAAACAAACGGGAACCATTACATCGAAGCACATCGAGCACGTACAATTGCGAAGTGCGAGGGGAGCTCGCTTTATCGATATTAATCCGCAATCATTCAAACATTTCATTATACCAATTGCCGGTGCTCGGAGATAAATGTGCAGACACACACACACACACACACATGATACACACATGGCACAGCACATCATAAATTCAAAAGTTAAACACATAATTAAAAGCACTTCAAAATTGACGTCAAAGCAGCGGCAGCAACCACAGCAACGACAACAATCAGTGATCAGGCATAAAAAATACAATTAAAATTAATAAAAATACAATATTGCCGGATTGGCTGCAAGTATCTATAGCTGTATCGTTTTCTATACGAGTATCTGTATCTCACTCGTGCTACAAGTGTGTCTATCATATCGATGGCGTGTATCTATGCAATTGCAATTGTTTGCCGCATATTGCGGCTATTAATCGCATTACTTATTAAATCAATTAAAAACTTTTTCAAGCGCATAAATAACACAACATTTTGCTGGATTCGCCAAACGGTTCGATGCCAGGCAACTGCGCTCCCCCTTTTGCCTCATCAACAAGCTGCAGCCATGGAGCGCATAATCTTTTTATTATGTTTGTAATGCATTTTGTCTGGCGGCACTTAAAACATTGCTATTGTTGTTGTTGTTGTTGATTTTGATGTAATTATTCACGCTGCAATTATACGAATCATGGCAAACTTTTGCGCTGCTTTTGCTTTATGGTTGCTGTCATTTATTATGCGACTGCCTATCCTTAACATTGCTGTTATTGTTGTTGTTGCTGCTACTGTTCATAATCTGCAATGAAAACATGCACAACATGAGCACACACACTCGCACACACATTCACACACACTCATGCTGAGAACAAGCGCATTATTATGTGAAATCATATCAAAGGATTGCCATGAACAACATCCACAACAAACTCGCATTGCATAATGTCATGGAAATGGACAAGATGAGTCTTTGCATCGTGTCGACTGCTGCCATTGCCACTCCCCCTCCTCCCCAATGTATCTGCAGCATCATGAGCTCACAGCAGATGCATCTCTGCTGTAATTTTATACTTTTGCTACACACACACACACAGCAATTCCCCTTATTCTGTTGCCCCGTCTTGTCGCTGGGTCTGAAATGTATCTATGAGCTGGCAATGTATCTGCATTGCCCTTTGGTTCATCATCGTTAGTGCCATTGAAATTAAAACTAGAGAACAAGATTCTTGTTTCTGCTGCTATCTCGTTCGCTGTATGTAGATGTGAGTACTCTTTTGAATGTGATATAAGTTACAACGAATGTGTTCAGCGTGTAATTTATTTTAATATATGTTTAGATAATGCTTTGATTTAATTACAGCGACATCAAAATGAAATAGCAAGCAAATTTAAATCTTTCTTTATAAAATCAATATATATATTGATAAAAATAAATTGTCATATGTTGTAACATATGTATTTTGTGATTGAATTTAAAGTTTAATAAAAAATTGTATTTGGGATTTCTTCACAAATTCTTATAAACACTCTCCTCGAAGACTCTTCAAGACTTTTGAGCTACTTTTTGTTGAATGTTCCCAAGCAGAATCATCACTCTTACTTTCTTGTGCTAATTTTAAAACCGTTCTTGATTCTTGAGAAAGCTACTTTACAAAGTAAACAAACAAACAAGTATGACTCTTTTTAACAATTTTAATGCTTTGTCGCAGTTCTTCAGAACTTGAGTGGTTTATGAGAAGCGTTACAAATGCACTTGGCAACGCTTAAGCTATATATGTATTTATATCGGTTATATCGTATTTTCTTCAACTTTTCTGTTGAAGCGTTTTCCGAGAAACGTTACCAAGTTGGTAGCAAAATTGTGGCGACAATAATGCCGAAGCGAGAGTAAAAATTGAAATGAATCAAAAGCGGCGACAGACAGACAGACAGACAGAGGGGCCATGGAGGCGGAGACAATCTCAAGTCGGCGTCTCAACTTGGCTACAGTGTCTCTGTCGCTGTCTCTGTCGCACTGGGGCGCCGTCTCTGTCGCTCTAACATTGTCGTTGTCGCCACTGATGATGCGACTAAAGGGGAAGCGTTTAATTAAAAACATTTTGTATACACTTTTGCTTCCTTTCTGCAGTTGTTGCCGCTGCTGCTGCTGCTGCTGTTGTGTGTTATTGCGATTCCGTTTGCAATTGCGCAGCCTTTGCCTCGCTTGTTAATGATATCACCAAATTGTTGTTGCTGTTGTTTTGGTTGTTGTTGTTATTCTGCTTTTGACTGTTTGGTTGTCAGTTGTCTGTCGGCAGCGCTGCTTTGCTTGTTCGTTGCTGTGTTAATGATATTTAATGATGATGCTGCTGCTGCTGCTGCCATTGCCATTGCCACGCCCCCATTCGCCCTGCGGCCCCCTCTCGTGCCTTGCATCTGCCACTCAGCAACTGGCATTTGCAGCACATGGAAATGTGTTTGTCTATGGCGGGCAATGCCGTTTGATTTTGGTCCGTCTCTGGCTTTTAATATGCACATGAAATCTAAAATCTCTGTTACACCACAGTGCTCTGTCTCCCCCCCTCTCCCCTCCTCCCTGTTGCTCCCCTCGTTTAGGTAGCCTGCCTCAAATGCATATATGTTTGTTTTTGTGTTGGTTTGTTGGCCAGCTGGCGCCAGTTATTGCCATCGCTTTTTGGTCCGTTGGCCCCGCAGGCCACAATCATTATCAGTTTTTGGCTTGCACTTGTTCGTGGTCCCCTTTCTCACATGGATACACACACACACACACACACACACACACACACATATTGCCTTTCTACACTGTGCATTATGAGAGGCCACGTTTGACAGGCTCACTTGTTGCTTAGCCGAGCTGAGTAAGACTTGCTGGCCTCTAATTGATGTCGCCAGCACTGCTGTTGGCTAATCAAGGGTTCGTTAGACAACATTGCAAACAGCAGTTGCAAAACGACATAAAGTTCATTTGGCCAAAAGCGGAATTATCAGATAGTTAAGGCCAGTAGCAAATTCAGTGCATACTTTCAGGGTAACAACTTAAATTTGTGCTTCAAAGTTTTAGAAACAAATTTTTAATTGAATTAAATTAAATTTGAAACAACTTGGAAATGAATTTCAAAACTCATAAATGATTTTTAATAAAAAATATTTCAATTCTTCAAATAAATATAATTCTGATTTCTTAAACTGATTTAAAAATATTTTATAATCAAATTTCAAGTACTAGAGTATCATTGATAAAATTGTAGATTAACTTAAAAGTAAATGCATACCATTGTTGTCAAATTTAGCTAAGCTATATATTTTTCAATTATATAGAATAAGATCTAATATTATTAATACTACATATAAAATATGTTTCTCTATCCTGATGATAACTAAATGATGTTAGTTAGTGAAGTTTCCCTTAATATTTTGACACAACATCAAAGATCTGGAACTTGCCTTTGGCTGGCAAAAATAACAATAAAAGCCGCTGCCTTCCGACTTGGGCAATTTCATGAGAATCCCATGTTACCTGCATTTAATTGCGCTCAATCCACGCGAACAACAAACATAAAACTTTGCGCTTAATTGCAAAACTCTAACACACACACACACACACACAGGGCAACCCCTATTTCGCCTTTCGTGCCTCTCGCACACACGACACACAAATCTCTGCTAGAGTTAAATCCGAGCAAAAATTCCCATGTTCTTAAACAGTCTCGTCTCGCAAAATTTTGACAACGTCGTCGCGGCATTTCACTAATTTATGCATTTGCCCGCAGTGCGGGAATGCGAGAGTGCGAGAGATGGCGAAAGTATCTATAAGATACTCGATGGCATACTCATTGGCTTAGCCCGGTGTCTATTGCTTTTCGCTTAGTGTATCGACTGCTCAAATCTGTCGCCTCCTCTCTCTCACATCTCCCCAGTTGCTCTATGTCTCTATATTGCCTGCTCTTGACTAAAGTTTATTTAATATGCGTGCGGCGTCAAAGATGCTGATGATTATTCCGACAGGGCGTCGTCGTCGTCATCGTCGTCATGCGTCTGCCCGCCCCTCTCCCCCTCTCCCCCTCCTGCCAGACACGCCCACAATCCATGCATACAAAAATAACAAATATTGATTTGTCGTTTGCCTGGCGTCCTAGCGAAGCCATAGGCCGTAATGCGGAGAGTTGGCAGAGAGGAGGGAACCAGAGTTTTGTGTTGTGTTGTCAACGCTCCATGTGTGTGTGCGTGTGTGTGTGTGTTGCCATCATTTTGGCGAATGCTTTTAATCATTTCGGCTGCAGCTTGACGGCAAACATGCATGCCAAAAGGCTTGTCATATCCTCAATTCCCCCTGCTGCTCTGCATTTGCAAATACACTGAGAACTTTAAACATTAATTCCATATTTAATTATTCTGTTATTCATTACAGCAACTCAAATCAAATGCATCAGATTATTGCGATACTATGTAGTCTACAGGCTGATTTATTATTGCATTATTATTTATTTATACAGACAGGGTCATTTTGGGATGCAACATGTCACTGGGTGAAGAATTTTTCACTTTAATAATTAATTGGTTTAGTAAACATGGTGCTTATGAAAATGCAGTAATTTGTTTTTTGATTAACACAGAGGCAACGGCTTAAAAATTGAAAAATCTTATCAAAACTGATGTATCTTTGGTCAAGATCTATCAACGTTTAGAAATACTATTAGATCAAATATTTTTAATTGAAAAATTTGTTTTAAATTTAAAAAATCTGAAGTCTTTTCGAATTTTGTGCCGTCCAAAAAATTGTTGTTTTAACATCTTTCCACTTTTACACTTTGTTTGATTTTGAAAAAGTTCATTTTATACAATATAGAAAATCTGGCTAAAAGTTTGTGGCACTTTCGTGCAATCTAAATTATTTTGTTTTAGCTTTCTTGCAGTGTATTGTGTGCGGTTTGTTAATTTTGTTTAGTTTGCCCGCTGGCACAGCGGTCGACGCTCCTATTTTATATTGTTGATGTTTTTTGTTAGCCCACAAATCCGCAGACTGATAACCGCCAAAAAGTGAGGGTCGCCCATGGAGTTGGTGTGCATTATAATGCTGATTATGGTTATCAACGGTGAGCCAGACACTGGCGAGTGGAGAGGCTCTAGCATTTATCATCTATTCTATTGTATGATTCATAGTTGCCAGATATGCTTCAATAGACTGCACTGAATACTGAACGGCTTTGGCACGCTTGATAGGCTCCATTAAGCCGAAGTTTCCCGTCGCTTTTCCCCCCCTCGCTCTCGCTCTCGCTCTATGTGAGTTTTTTGGAGTGGGCGATTTTATGTAATAAAGCGCAGTCTGTGCACAATTGAAATTTATAATTAGTAGTCGGGCAAACACACACACAGATACACACGCACACTCCCACATAGACAGGCAGGCACATGCATGGAATATGATTAATACTTCCGAAGTTATTTGTTATTAGATTACACATAGCCTGGTCTCTTACGATTTTCTCCCCCCACTCTATGGGCTTGTCTGTTCCATTCTGTTCTCTGTGCATTGTGCGTTTCTATTGTTTGGCAGCCTGTTTGCATTGTTGCTTTGTTTTCTATTCTGTCGAAGCTGCTTGAAGCTGCGTTGCCTGATAACAGTTTTTGGGAGGCGAGGCCAAACTTCAAATTGAAAACTTTAATTAGAATTGTTGTTGCTGTTGCTGTTGCTGTTGGTGCGTCTGGCGTGCATTGTCAATGACGAGAAAACGCGACGCTAAAGTGCTCCATAGACTGCGTCCAAACACTCGAATGAACTCTGAGCTCACCTTTGCCGTCCGTCGTGGGAGCACAAGGGGGCAGCAACAGAGACGGTGGCATGTTCGGGGCTATACCGAAAGTTGACGCAAAACTTTGCCTCAGGAACTTGACGCGTGTTCAACATACTTGAGCGCCTCTGTTGAAGAGTTGCGGCATGCGGCATGCGCTATGCCACACGGGGTGGCAGCCTGGCATGTGGCAATGGCTGGTGGCAAGTGCAGTTTTAATAAGTTAAAACTTTTGCCTCACAAAATCAGTTAGCCGCTTAGTTTTTCCCCTGCCATTTTATTATATTCTTTTTTTTTTCCTCTGCTTCATGGCAAAAGTTCTGGAATGTCTGGCGATGTCTGTGCCACGCCCCCCAGAGTAGGCAGGGGGCAGGATGACTGAAGAGACATCGAATCGCTTTTATCAATCATTCAATTTAGCCGTTGTGGTTGTTGTTGTGGCCCAACTATTTCCTGCTTAATTGTCAATTAGTGGACAGCACAAAAATTGTTCGTTCAAATTCGTTTTTCACAGGCCCCACAAATTCGTTATATTTTATATCTATAACTCTACGTGCAGAGAACTCTTGTGGTAATGCTTCAACAATTCAGCGAAGCGTAACACAAAAACAGAATAAAAATAATAATTAGAGTTCAATCAATTTATTTATTGAAAAATGGCTATAAACTATAATAGAAAGGCTACAAAATTGTCGGTTTGCGTTTATTTGCACGGCCTCTGACCAACAAACGCCATTAATTAGTAATGCCGCAAATTAGTGGAACATTTTCTGCACTATTTATTATGTGAAATGATTCGACAATTTATAATACACTTGCGCTGAGTGGGCATAACGATAACTGAAATAATGCTAAACTGTGAAAATGCAAACAAATATCATTTTCAGTTAGATATCATTTCAATATTCTAGACAATCATTTATTTGCCATATTATTTTACATTTCGTTGACAATCTCTCATCGGCGTACTATCTCGATTAAAATTATTTAATTAATCTTTTTCCATGTCGAATAGCTTAAATGTTTGCGCAAAGAGCATCTGAGGCTCAACATGCTAAGCATAATTTATCTGTTTTCGCATTTTTATTGTGCCTGTCTATTTGAATATTTATCGGCTTTTTTGGTTATGAAAAATGATTTGCAATCTAATTTATAATAATATGGTCAGAATATGATTTCCATTGTTTGCGGCATTGTTGTTGCTGCTATTAGTGTTTATATTGTGGCCAGGGATATTATTCAGATTTAAGCAGTTTACCATCACAAACACAACACGCATTGTGATGCTAAGCGTGTGATTTTTGCGGCAAAAATTGATTTTCGAAAGGCGTTGCGAACAAATGTGAAAAGAACGCTATTGAGAACTAACTTTAATACTAATAAGCAGATATGCTAATATATCGATTAGTCCATTTGTGTGCAGTCAAACGTTAGGTTTTATAGTGTCAATTTTCAACAAAACATTATGGCTTTGTCTTGCCATTTTTTGTTTGTGACTATCCTTAAAAGTATCTCAGATTGGTCACAAAGTATCTGACTGTGCTAGGCTATAAAAAAATCTTGAGTAATCTTGTGGCAGCATCGTAAATGTGTCACAGATCAATTGTCTGGCAATTGCCACACACAATATGTGTTATGTGTGTGTTTTTCGTTGTTTTTTGACGATCTGGATGGAGAAATATATATGTACGTGGGTCGAAAGCTCTTTAGCATTGATCATTTATCAATATCAATTGCGATGCCGATTTCGAGTCGTGTCGAGTCGATTCGTTTTGACTTGCCCTCGTGCCACACATCTGTGCGTTGACCGCACATACATAAATTGGAAAGCGTTGAAATTGGAATATTGCCGCATTGCCATATTGTTCTAATTGCTGTCATTTGTTGGGTTGGAGAATGAACTGAAATGCGTGTCGTTATTTTGAAATCAGCTGGCACATTTAAGGGCCCTAATTGATATTAAATAATAGCACAACAACAACACACCTCAACAGCAGCACACCTCAACACGCACACACACACGCCAACCTGTTACGCAAAATGAATTCAGCCCAGACGCTCTGCAATACATATATAAATATTTTTTTAATAAATGCAAAGCCATAAATAAACTGACGCCCAGGTACAAAAATGGAACGCCCAGCGAGACAGAGAGAGAGAGAGAGAGAGAGGGAAGGCAGTGTGTGTGTGTGAGAGAGAGAGAGAACGTAAATTAATAAAGAACTGCGGCACACAAAGGCGGGAAAATGCGAAACAAGCTAAAGCTCCCCATAAAAGCAACATAAACAGCAGCAACAAAAACAACAACAACAACCGACATCTTTTGTAATATCTCAAATTTCTCAAACGTTTATCATACGATTTGTTTTGCATTGTTTCTTCTTAATTCATTTTGTTTTTTCTTTATGTTTTTGCCACATATTTTATATATTATTTACGCATATTACAATCGAGTTCCCGTTGGAACCGTGACTAATTAAGCAATTTTCTGAGCCAATCTCCACTTGGTCTTTTAGTCCATGCCTCCGCCTCTTGCATCTTCCTCCACAATATGATTTTAACGTGCAGCTCCACTAATTATTTATGGCTTTACTGATTATTTATTTTCTTGTTGTCGTTGTTGTTGCTGTTGCTGCCGCTGTGATTGCTCTTTTTTTCTGTGTTCTGTGTGTTTCAGCCTTTTGTTGTTAATTTACTTTTTTATTTTTATCGCCTTACAAACTTTAATTTTATTGTCCGCTCCATTCTGATAATCTGTGCAGCAGCCAGCCATATTTATGTGTGTGTCTGATTCTGCCCCTTTTTTACAAGTAGTTTGACTACGCGATGAGCTTCGTCAAATGGAAAGAAAATGTAGAATAACGTTGTGATGATAAATCGAATCGAAGAACTTTAATCAATAAATTACGTTGAAAAACAAGAAAATTATGAATTTCTTAATAAGTTTCTTCTCCTTTTAATTCTCAATTTTAATCACTTCATTTTTGTTTTGTATTATCGATTGAATGAGTAACATTATTTAGAAATTGATAAAAAAAAATGTACTGGTTTCGAATTAATTTCCTCGCCATTTTACTATTAATTTTAGTATGAATATATTTGTCTAAAAATCTTCGTCGTCTTTACTTTTTCATAAATCAAATGAAATCTCAACGTTCTTCCTTAACAGTGTTTTTCTCATGCTCAAATGAAATTCCCACTAACTAATTTGCAGACTTGATTTTCAATTAGCATTACTAAAACTATTAGCCAGCACTTTTATTAGAAAATTCATTTTTAGAGTATTTCCGCTGCTGCTGTTAGCCAGCAGTTCTTAATATTCTACCGTCCTTTCTTTTTTTGTTTTAAGTATTATTTCTTTCATGAGGTTTAGTGCTTCATTAAGCAATTCGATCGAACAGTCTTCGAACGGCCTTTGTTTTAGCCATCGAGTGGAGCGACCTTATCTGCGTTCTTATTTTTCTTCAGTATTTCGTTGTTCTTGTTGTTGTTGTGCGTCTGCGTCGTTTTTGGTGCTTCTCTTTTTATTTTTTATAAGCGCGTAATTTACTTAAGCTGCTTTTGGCTTAATATGCGCATTTTAATAGATTTGTTCCACTATCGTCAAGGCAATAAATTATAAAATTCCAAGTTAGTTGCCGCCGTTCTTCCCCTTGACCTCCAGTGTCTTACCAATAATGTGCTTATTCCCCTCTCTCTCTCTCACGATTCAAGCACTTGCTGCTCATATTGCTGCACAGCCTGTGTTTGCTTCAGTCTCTCCTGGACTGGCCTGGCTTGAAAGCTTTTGAAAGGGAGCCTGAGTGCCTCTAAGATGCAACTAATGATAACGCCAGAGCTGCTTACCTGTGTGCGCGGGGCGTTGCTTTTTGGGTGTAGCTGCCGCATCAGCGATGCGACCTCCAGCTACCCTTCCCTCCCCTCCCGGCCGCCAACATTTTACAGCTGACAGCTCAATGGCCATTGCTCCCTCCATAGACACACAACTCGGTGTGTGTGTGTTTGTGTGTGTGGGTTGAGTTTGTTTTGTGTTGATTTACAGTTGGCTCCATTCATAATTATCAGCTGCAAAGCCAAAAGCGCAGGCACAAGAGGCGGCATCGTTGCGCTTTTTCACGCTTTGGCGGCTCATTAAAAGCAGCAGCACCCTGCCCCACCTTCCTCTCTCTCTCTCTCTCTCTCTCGCTCTCTCTCTCTCTCTCTGCACTTGCCACGCCTTAACACTCCGCTGGTAGGTGTGTGTGTGTGTGTAGTTCTGTTATAAATTATGTTCGGCTATGCACAAGATTGATAGCTCTCCTCCAAAGAGGCGAAAGGGCAGCCTGCAAATGGCGAGGCAGGCGCTTTGTGACTTTGAATGCGCCGTGTGTCATCTGCGCCTACATTTCAGGCCCGTGTCTTGTGACCCAGTTAGGACCTTTAATTAGCATATACTGCAGATGTGTGTGTGTCTGTGCGTGTTTGTGTGTGTGTGTGGCAAGACAAGCTTGCTATGCTGTTTGCATAGACGAGCGCGTTCCGCTAATTTCTCTGCCACAATTTCATGTTGCACAGCAGCTCTGCTTGTCTCCCCGCTGGCATGGCGGATATCTTAGCGCTGCCGGAGACAGAGAGCGAGAGAAGGAATTTTGAATTTGCGGTTGGTATTTCGAATGCATGCGTCCCACCCACAAAATGCCGCAAGTGCGAGCTGCTCGCAGCATGATGTGCAGATGTGCAACCTTCAGCTGGGTCAGCAAACGCTCCCTTTGATATGTCAAATAGAATGGGAAATGCAACTGAACACATCGCTTTACACTGCTGCTTACTGCTGCTCCTGCTGAGATGTTGAAAAGTTTACGGAAATTGAATAGATATTTGCAAGCTGATTTGCAGTTGATTTTTTTCCAAGAATCAACTGCTCAAATGCCAGCAGGATTTATGCCAGCTGAAAGCTACATCGAAATTGTGTTGCACAATTTAAGAAAGAATAAAATTGAGAACTGAATATAATATAATAATACTACTGGAAGAAAATTCCACTTTTTTTTGTGAAAATATGTTGTTGAAATGAAGTACAATATAAATAAGAATTGATTCTTCAAGGCAAGGAAAATACCAAAGCAAGCAATGCATTTTTTGAGTGGAAATGTGTTGATATTAAAAGAACATTTCTGAGATCTTTAGAAAGATTCTTCAGATTGCTAGAATATTTTAGTTTTGATAAGCATGCCATTAATATTGTTCTTAATATAATTCTTAAGGTATTTTGCACTTTTTCTTAATAAATAAATACTATTAAATTACATATAAAGACATTTACTTTTGCTTAGAAAACATTCACAGAGGCATTAATTTAAAATTACAACGCTTGTAATTTTAATCGACTCTTAGCACACAAAATGTAACTAATTCGTGAACTAGCCAATGTTTCGTGTTCTTGACCAACAAACTGTGCAAATTTGCCTAATGTTAACCATCAGATTTTGATATTTAGCTAAAGCAACACCTTTTCGTTACAACCTAATTTTCACGCTGTTTTCCCGCCAAACTTCCCTCTCTTTGGTCTCTGGTCTGTTGCCATGGAACGTCCCTTGGCATTCCTTTATATTTACGTACATATATGGTATTTTGTAGTGGAGTAGTACATGTGTACTCTGTGCTGTGCCCTAATCCCAGGCAATCCATCAACTCGGGGGCTACGAGGCAAATCCAATTCGCTTCAGTTCTTTGCTGTTGCTGTTGCTGTTGCCGCTGGTGGCGACCACACAAACAATGGCCTCAGGTCATGCAACATCCTAACGGAGCAGCTGAGTAAAGCCCTTCGAACCACTTCAATTTCATGTAATCTCTTTAAATGTGAAACAACGCAACACAACAATAAGCAGCAACCAAATGAGAGAGCGCAGAGTGAATCGAATTGTAAATACCCTGTAGGGGAAATTCTTTTTAATTTGTGAGGTTGTAAAATAGAGCAAACGAACTTATACCTGACAAGGAAACTCTTTTGATTTGGATGATTGTAAGCCAGAATTAATTCTAAGATACAAATTATATTTTTAACTTGTTGGTGATTTTTATTAAATTTTAATAAATTGAAAAGATCACTTATTATTCCATAATTAAAATTGACGAATTTGATGATTAACTATTTCTTTTCCATCATACCCCCACACGTGCTCTGTAGTTTTTACAGGGTATAATTGAGAGTAGAGCACACGACACACGATGCACTTCAATCGCAGCTCAAAAGTTGGACGCAACAAATTCTTTTGCGAGAAATCTAAGAAACTTAAATGAGTCTCAATTTCGAGAGTGTTGTTTGTGCCGTGCTGAGCTTTGTTGTGCAGTGCTTCAAACTGTCATTTCGTTTACAGTTAAAAATTGTACAAATAAATCTATTAGAATGGGATGCTGAGCACTGTTGTGTGCTGCCTTGTCGGCTATTGCTTTAACTGTTGCAATGTCACAGTCGAATACACTTTATTTGATTTCATTACGAACATTTTTCAGCTTTTTGTTGACACAGCGCACGGAAAGAGACGGAAGAAATCGGGACAAGTCGAGTGTGAACGAGATGGCGCGAATATTGTACTCTCTTTTTTTTATTACTTTTCATATATGTATATTTGTGTATGAGTTTGTGTGAGTGTGAGTGTGCATACAATGCAAGCGAGCAAACATTGATGTCAGAATTTAATATGCTGTATAAATCGTTTTGAGCCATTGACACATTCATGCGTTCGTTTCAGTTTCGTGGAATCGGCTACGGATACAGCTACAACAACAATAAAAGCAGTAACATCTATAGATACAGTTACACAGTAATAAACAAAAGTGATGTAGCGCACAATAAACAGATAAACAATACCCTAAGAGGAGTACACTGTTTATAGTATGGTCTGCCAAACCCATTATTTTATACAAATTAAAATTATTCTCATTTCGTCCGTAAATATTTGTTAAATTAATTGTAGAAAGTTTCCCATTTTATTGAAACTCTGAATTCTATAAATATATTTTGAATTTATTCAAATTATAAAAACCGAAATATTTTATTTTATTTTATATTGTAAATCTTTGCAATTAATAAGACAACGTTTTCCATTTAATTGAATCTCTAATATTGTGTTTTATATATTTTACATTTTTACAAATCCTAAATTCGATCATGAAGGATTTTGTCATTTTATAGAAATTCATTTCTGTTTGATTCATAAATATATTTTGAACATATTTATGCTTTTAATTTTCTATTCTGTTTGAATTTCAAACTCAAACTGAACCTGTTCCTTTTTTCTATGTCCTTAATTACAGGGTATTGAAAGACAATATGCACAACTCTCCTCTGCTGAGCATATACGGAAAAAATATTTATATTTACACGCAGCACACACACACACACACAAGTTCTTACATTTTTATACACTTTTTTGTTGTATTTTCTTTGCTTTTTGTGTAGCATATAAAAAAATATTCACTCTCTTATTGCTTTTCGAAGCTTTTCCATTGGTTCACATTTCATTTATTTTCACTTGCAGTCAACTCGACAGACAACGTGTGTGTGTGTGTGTGTGTGTGTGTGTGTGTGTGTGTGTGTGTGCGTGATTGTAAATGTGTATCTGTGTGCACTTCACAACTTAATACACTTTATTATTGAAAATATTTTTTATTACCAAGTGGGCTGTGTGAGAAGCTCTTTCCCAGAATTTGGCCCTGACACGCGGCGCATAGTTTACGTACCCCACAAACCAATTGTTGTTGCTGTTGTTGTTGTTGTTGTTGTTGCTGTTGTTGTTGTTGTTGCTGTTGTTGAATGGTGGGCGCATTGATTTGCTGCACTCGTTCCATGAAATACAAATACCGAGTACAAAGCACTACACTCGACTCGACTCGCGGCTGAATCGAGCCCGGCTTTGCTCCCTCATCATCTGCCACGCCCTCTGCCCCCGCCGTGCCCCTCTTGTACTACATACAATTTATACCGTATTTTATTTTTTACTGTTCGGATTTTGATATTCATGTTGCATGTTGCTGACTTCTGAAGTTTTGGCAAGTGGAAATTGTTTTTGATTTCTTTTCCAGTTTTCCTTTTTTTTTCGTTGCTCTGTTGTTTTTTTAGAGTTTCGTCTTTTTTGTTTGGTAGGAGTCGCCCCCACTTTGTTTATTTTAATTTACATTTTTTGTTACGCTTGTTTCATAGGATATTCGGACATTTTTTCACTGTTGATTATTGCTCAATGTTTTCGTTGGGGTTTTTTAATACCCTGTAGCCATTTAAAAGTGGTCCAAAGTGGCGTTGTGAATCGGAAATTTGTTTGAGAGTGACACAAAGTAAAGCTTAAATTTGGTTAAGCAATTAAATGTTGGCTGACAATTAACGGACAGGGTAGCTTTAAGTCTAGCATGCTCGGCATAAGTATTTTGTTGTTTTTGGGAGTTTTATGCAAATGCCGTTGAGCTTCTTTAATGAACTACTTTTGTGGCCCCAGTCGGCTGCTTACTTATTTGATTCAATTCAATTTGGCGTGTGCCACGCCCCCCGCCCCTTTTTCCATGCGCATAATTTATGTGTCGCTGGCTCTCCCTCGCTCTCTCTCTCACTCTGGCTACCTCATTTGGCAAAGTTTCTAAATATACGCGCTCGATTCGCTTGTTTTTCCTTGTGCGTCAGTTTGATAAATGATATCAATTTCTTATGAACTCTCCTGAACATAAGTATTGTGTGTATGTGTGTGTGTGTGTGTGTTTGTGTGTTTGTGTGTGTTCGAAAAAGGCGTCAAAGTTTGCTTTGCTTTTGGCGTTTTTGCCATTGTTCTGTTTGCATTTGTTTAGAGTGTATTTCTGTTCATCAACTGTCGTCATTTTGCCAATTTGACACTTTTAACGGCTGCGCACTTGAAATTCAAATGCCTTGCCGCTGCTTGACAGTTTGAGCATATGAATTTTTAATGGGGCATGTGGCAAGCTTTTAGAGGCGCCACACTCACACACACACACACACACACACACACACACATACACACTCACACTCACACTGAAAAACTCAACTCCATATGGTTAAACTTATCAATATGCTAAACATTTCCCTGTCTCTCAACTCGAGTGTGTGTGTGTGCGGTGTAAGGTGTGTGTGCTGTGTTGTGTGTGCGGTGGAGTGTGTGTTTTGCTTTAATGGTAATGCTAAGTAAAGTGCTAAATTAAGCACAACAGATGCAGGTTATTCTTGGCCACATTCCCAAATGTGGCTTCATCTTTATTTCTTGATCCTGCCAGCAGAGAGGCTTTCTGTATATAGAATGTTAAGTGCCAGCCATAAATTGAGCATAATAATTAATTCGAGCCGAGTCGAAGCTGTTTCTATACTATAAGTATGTGTTATCTTTATATATTTTACGGCTTGTGGCATTTGTGAAGCTGCCATAAACTAAATTCACTTTCTTACGTTGTAAAGTAAAATAATTTCGATTGAAATTTGCATTTGCTTACAAAAACAATGAGCAAAATGTCGACAATGTGAGTTTAGATATTCTACTCTCCAGATTTTCAGGTTACAATTATCTCTAATGAAATTTGCATTTTCTGACAGAAATAATAAACAAAATGTTAGATATTTTGATCATCATAGTCTTATTTATTCCTTATTGATTCATCTATTAAATGGCAAGTTCAAAATGGAAAAATTAAATTACTACTTAACAGATATATTAAAACATTTCTGAGCTGCCAAATTAAATGAACTATTATTTGACTATAATTTGAGTGCCAAGTTATGACACTGATTTATTCCCCTTAGTAATTTTAGAGTTTTACTTTGTTCTTATTCTAGCTAAAGAATTAGTCTAAAATAATACGGTATCACTTCTGAATAAATACTCATTTTGATCTTCCAACTTTAGGCTCTTCTGTCAATACCTTTGCTCTATTTTCAGTTATTCTAAACTGTGTTGGCCAGCAGCGAATTGCTTTTGACGTTCGTGCCTAATCAAGGCAGCAATTTAGCTGATAACTTTTCCCAATGTCACATAAACTAACATTTCTAACGAGCCAAAAATTAACAAATACAAAAAAAACATAGATGAAAGAGAGGGCAATGGAAGGAATGAGAAGAGAATTTGTTGTTTGGCCACTTGGCTTACAGACTGTTTCGGCTGTCGGCTGTTTAGGCTGTTGGCTGTCGGGCTATTAGCCCAGAAAAACACACATAAAGAGCTGCAACACATTAGCGAGAAACGAGACGCAGTCGCAGACCCTCCAAGTAGCCAGACGGCCAAACAAGCGGCGACAAAAAAAAATACAAAAAAATTGCCGCCAGCCAAAACAGTTCCCAGAGAGAGAAAGATAGATAGATCAGAGGCGAGGGGCAGCGAACTAGAAAAACTTTCGGTCACTAATCTATAATGCTGTCAGCCATTAAACAACTGAAAAACCAAATTTGTAACTCATTAAAAACACAACAAAAAGCGGACAAACGAAACGAAATGAAACTAGCTGGTGAAGAAGTTGGAGAATGAATGACTGATAAATGCCATTCCGGCTGCTCTTTGGCTGTCTCATTTGGGCTGCCAAATAATATTTAATTATAAACAAATAAACGCAACCATCTACTACTGAACAACTCTTAGGAACGATGCTTGTGCCTCAGGCACAACGGGGTCGTAGAATCTGTTCATGTTTTTTTCTCTCTTGTTGTTCTAGTGATTTTTTTTGGGACTTTTAGCTCGTAAAAGGTGCAGAGTGATTAATTGTATGTCAGGGAATTAAATCAAATATTTGAGAGTTGTCACAGACAGAGACACACAACACACAACGCACAGCACATTCCGTAGCGAATGAATCGTTTTGGGTTCAGTTCTGCTTCGGTTGTTTGGTTGCTCTCTGCCTCGGCAGCTTCATCTGTTGGCTTATCTGTCTATACGAAATCACGAAATGCAAATAAAAATGACTTGAAAATGCCATAATAATTTTCCTGAGCGTGCATGAAAAATTGAAAAAAAAAACCAAATCGAACGCCAGAGCGGCCAAAAGATAACAAAATTCCTTCCATCCACAACCTTTTTTGTTCACAGTTAGATTAAGAAAAGAAAGCAAGCAGACGAGACCTGAGGCAGGCAGGCAGACAGACAAGACAGACAATCAGACAGGCAGGGACACAAAGAAACATTAGCATATATCAATGCCAAATGCAAATAAATCATCAATAACATTTTCTTCTCCACTTATGCACCACTTACAGATACTTAACCGCGAAGACAAAGCAAACGGCGGCCACAGAGGGAAGGAAGCCGAAGGAACTGAGTGCAGCTGCAGTTTGGTTTTTTGGCCCAGAAGCGTTTTGCTTGTCATATGCATCGAGACCGGCGCCTTTTGCATAAATTGACGCGACGCGCGGATAAACGCGCGACGAGGGTGGAAAACCAAACGAAACCAAAACGAACGGGCAAGGGAGAGCGGGAAAGCGAGTAGGAGCTGAAGGAAGGAAAAGCCGAAATGGAAAGGCAAACATAAAGCAATTTTATGCGTTTTTAAAATGCGTCAATTGACTGAAACAACAAACTGAGGAGAAAATTCAAGAGAAGCGCATGTGAGCACGTTTCCTCACAAAGGAAAAAGAGGGCAACCCACACACAAATCAAATACAGTCGTATAACCATATCGAAAAGGAACCGCAGGACAACAACAGCAACAACAGCAGAACGCTCGCTGATAAGACGTCGACGTCGCGACGAGCCAAAGACGCTGGCTTGCTTCATGATGGTTTGTTGACGACCAACAAAAAGTTGTTGAGCGTGTAAACATTGGCAGGCAGCAAGCACAAAAGGGAGAAAAGAAGCGAGAAGAACCAAGAAGGACCCTCAAGAGCAGCAACAACAGCAGCAAGCCACATTTATAAATGCGCTACAGTTACAAATTGTAGCCACAGCTGTGCGTGAGTGTGTGTGTGTGTGCCACATGTGCTGTAAACCATTTATAAATGTAACAAAAAGCAGACAACAGAGCCAGTTGGGCGCAAGTGCAATGCATAAATATAAACAAAGATACAACTCGAATAAGGAGCTAAGCAAGCTAGCTACAACAACAAGGAGCGTCGTCGACAGCGCTTAAAAGGTGGCCGAGTGGAGCATGGAGGATGGAGGAAGGAGGAAGCGTAACGGCGTTATAAACCAGCCAAATGCAAAGAAATAAAATCAATAATTTAAAGCGCACATACGCGATACAATTTAAAAAGCCGTCAAGTCAACGACAACCAACGAAAACAAAAAAACAAAAAATCTATCCAAGCAATCGCGAAAAATAAATGCAATTGCTGCCATTGTATCTGCAAGATACATTTGCTGTTTTTTGCTGCCGTGGCGTTGCGGGTGTGTCGCGAATCGCGAGTGTTTAATGACAATGACGCCGCGTGCAGTGCATAAAAATGCTGCAAATTTACGTTGGCAAAAATGCAATTTGTAGACACACTGAGATACAATTGCCAGCAAGTGGAAAATATTGATTAAAACTGTGAGATACTTTTACGTGCAACTGTGCTCAGATGTTCAGCAGCTGCAAAGTGTCATTTGCACAGCAAGAAGTTGCAGCAAAAGTGTCGCCAAAGCAATTGAAGCGTTTTCAAAACTTTCGCCAAACATCAAACAAACAAACAGAAAAAAAAACAAACCAAACCAATTGACAAAACAGCAAGAAATCAATACGAAAATCCTTTAACGCATTTTGCCTTGAACAAACTGTAAACTGGTTTTATATTTGTTTTTGTTCTCGTTCATTTGCAGAGCATTCACAATTGGCGCCAACAGAGCCGCACGGACGAGCAACAACAAATGGAACATGTTGATGCTGCCGTTGCTGGAATACAACAAACACATAGCAAAAATGCCAAATTGCAAAATGAGGTCGTCGCTTAGATTGTCGATGCAATCGCTGCTGCTGCACGGGATGCTCTGGATGATGCTGCTCGGCGGCTGCCAGGCGCTGGACAATGCGGCCGGCAACAGCAATGGAGCTGGCGGTGGTGCAGGCGCAGGTGGAGGTGCGGCGGCAGCTGCAGCTGCCGGTGGCAGCAATGGTGGGGCGGCAGCTGGGGCAGCATTGGCGCCTGGCGCCCTCAATGCCAATCTCACGGATCTGGGCAGTCCCGGTGTGTATAATTCGACAAAATGGTTTAATGCTAATTACATGTAGAGAGCAGCGAGCTGAGAGCTCTCTTCAACTCTTCCACCCACCCAACATTTGAGGTGACGCCGCCATTTACCCCCCCTCCCCCCAATTAAATACATACGCATAGAGAGAGTATATATATATATGTTCTGTGTGTGTGTTTATGTGGTTGAATTTCTTGTGCGCATTTCCGGCTTCCGCTTCCGCTTTGCTGTTTTGTTGCTGGGCAAAAAACTATTAGCCACTTTTAGCTAAATAACCACGCCCAACCGCCCACCTCTTATATACTTAACACACACACACACACACACACACTGGCACAACACTAAGCATCAATTAACCCAATTTTCAGAATCCATTTTCACCTGACTCGGGTCGAGTTCAGTGCTGAGCTTTAGCTTCAGCTTCAGCTTTTCTCTGTAGTATTTTTCTTTTATGTTTTCTTTTATTTCTGCTGCAAATCCCACCAACAACACTCTCTCTCCCTCTCTTTCGCTCTATCTGTAGCCTGCACACACACACACACACAAAATACATTTTAGCACTCTTTTAGCATACCCTATGGAAGCAAAGGGAATGCTTTAATTAGCTGCCGTTTTGCTGGGTATCTGCTAGTCGTTACAATGTTGCGACTTAACTCCCAAATGGCGGCGTCGTCGTTCAAATCCCCAATACACACACCTCCCCAAACATATAACATACATACATAATGTGGCTCGCCTGATTCCGGCAGCTTCTTTTGGTATTTTCTCTCTCTCTCTGTTTATCTTTCACAGGCGCTGACTTGATTTTGTTGTAGTTTGGTTTTGGTTTTTGGATGGAATAACTGGAGACTGGAGTCTGGAGTCTGGATTGTGGATATGGAAGAAGCAGCAGTTGCTGGCATCAAAATATAATTATAATAATTAATCTATTGATTTTAATTTACAGCTTATTGAATAATTCACATAAATATTACAATTAGCATATTTTTGTTGCTCTGTTGCTCCACAGCATTTACTCGTAATATTTTAAATATGCATACTTTAAATGTGCGTACGCAAAATTCTTATTTTCCAGCTCACAGCTTGTGCTCATTACGAATTGATGAGCTCGTAATCAGTGGAAAATGTTTTCCAATGAAATTAATTTTGATTTGCATTTTATCATAAATTATTAAATTTTACTCTCCGACTGACCAGGTTTTCCTTTTCTATTAATCAAATTATACAAATATTTTATCATCATCTTTCTGCGTTTCCCCCCGCGCCCGCAATAAGTTTCTGTGCGATAATTTTTAGTGCCTCATATTGAACATGCGGGTGACATTGCAGCGTGGAAGAAGCCATAAACAACAGATACAGCTGCAGCAGTTGCCAGTTTGCCAGTTAAGCAGCCGCATGATTGATTTGCCAGCCAGCATTTATCATCCACATCCACAAACAGCCAGTTAGAGGAGCAGCTGCTGAAGACTCTTTGGATGGCAGCATTGACACTGGACAACCTCAATAACAACCAAGTGGTAAGTTTCATTGAGAGCACTCCTCAAGCAACTTTTGTTAATCACACTCTTGACACATATATTTTATGTAGGTGACTGACTGTAACAACGACTCTTCAGCTCGCTCGTCATTCTCATACGGGCGGGCTACAGGCGAATAAATGATGCTAATCTATTGGATACTTCACATATCAACTTAAATTAGTCATACTCATAAATGACATTCCAACCTAAAGCTGTAATTATATTTAATAAGAACGAATGCTAAACACGCTTGCCAACTAAAGTCAAATTCTGTAAATAAATTCTTAATAAATTGTACATTTTGTTATGCTGAACTTTCATTTGGAAATTATTATTTCAGTCAAACATAACGATTTGAATGTCCTTTAGTCCTTATAGCAAGACAAATTATAGGACATCGCGCTACCCAATCATCGGAGAAAATATAGCCGAGATATGCCATAATTTCTTTATGACTAAAGAAGGGTCTTCTTTCAAGTTTCAGCCGAATATATTAAAAGTCAGTGTACAAAAGCACATTAAAATGCTTCAAATCATAGCTAGGCCCCAACATAGCATATTTTCAAAGGACAAATATTGTCTGAATTTGCATAAAAAAACTTAACCGATTGGCTGAAAAAAATATGGGGTTCATACAAGAATCCAACTCTTGTAAAGTAATATAGAAAACAGGGAATAACTCTAAGGACGACAGGGCGATTCGAATGTCTGTTGGTCAGGCGTAGTCATTCTTAACCTGACAGATTGAAACTAATTTCGCCAGGATCGGCAAGGATATTACCGAGGTATTGCCTATTTTATAACTTGACAGTTTAAAGTAAATTCGTCCTATTTATTATGAAATTTATTTATTTATTATTAAATTTGGACTTGGTACGATTAGAGCAAAGTCTTTAACATGGCTGCATTACAATTTGCATTTTTTGGCAGCTCTATTTGTACTGAAGAATATGGGCGGGACAAAAATTAATACAAATTTTCGTTTTTATATGTTCAGCATACAGAAAGGATACTAGGCGATGAAGGTTAAAATATAATATCATTTTGTTTTATTTTTGTTGAAATTTTTAATTCTGACCTCATCGAGAAACGGCTGACGTCAACTAATTGGAATTATCTTAAAATATTAATTAATAAGTTAAAAGGTAAATAAATATCTTGCTTGATTTGTAATTGAATAATTAAAAGATCTAAGTACACTAGAATTAAATTATAATATTGCTACTTACCTCTAATTAATGCCTTTGTATTAAAATGGAATATTTATTCTCAATGGGGGCCTCTAAAGGACTTCCCTAAATGCATTTCACTTTGCTGAACTGTGTGCATTCGAATACGCTCTGCAAGGGTATAAAAGAAAGTGTTATTGCATTTATAACTAATTAATTTTGCACAAATCAATACATGTATTTCCATATTAAAATCTAAAATATTTATATGTGCTTCGCAAATATGTGCATAGCTAGCATGCAAATAGTTTATTATTATTGCAGTTTAATCTATAACAAAAATGTATTTAAACTGGAATTTTTAATGAAGCTAATAAAATGCTGCATTTGTTAAATGCAAAAAAGAGCAAATCAAAACAATTCACATTTCAAGTTGGACTAAGTTAGCGTGCCTGTTTCATGGATCGTCGGGCTGAGGCGGGAAGGCAGGGAGGCAGGGGGAGAAGGAAGTGGTTCCCTGCAAGCAAATGCATCAATAAAGATAACGCTGCGGCCTACGTGAATGCAGCTGAAAACGTGTTTCATGCCGTCTTATGTTCGTCTCTTGGCCGGGCCTTTTAGCTTGTTTTGTGGCATAAGATAGTCGTATTTTATGCGTTTGCTGCATCAAGATAGCCAAACATAGCATCGAGAGAAAGATCTGGAGTGAAGGCAGAGTGTTGATAAGCTGCGGACTATGTGGAGATAAAGTCAATCAATCAGTTGCGACAGCGTCTTTTCAAGTTGACTTAATTATCTAAACTATCGACTAAAAATAGCAGATTAACAACCAAATCTCCATCGGTAACTTAATATGCCAATTGCCTGCGAACAAAGCCGAAACACGGTCTTTTCGGCCTACGCGAACACGACTTTAAACGACTTTTATTATTATATTTTACAAAATATATATGTATGTATTTGGACAACGAAACAATTTGCTCGAAGGCACAGACAAAAGAGCGATCCGATTTCAAATAGACATTCAATCGAAACGGGTTCTCTGTTGACACAGACTTTGTCATCTGCTTTTGAGTTAAGAACATTTCGGAATTTATTGTTAAATTAGCTTGAAAATTACCTGATCAATTTTCTAAGACACAACTTTTCTGCAAAACTAAAAAAAAAGTGTACAGGAAAAGTTTTTGTGCAAGACGCCCGCCAAGTCCTTTTGAAAAGTTGCAGCCAAACAAATAGCCTGGCCATAAAAAGTTCTTTAAATATTTATTTACTTTTTTCCCCAGCCCGTTGTTGCTGTCTGGACTATTTGTTGTTACTGTGTGTTTGTGTGTGTGTGTGTGTGTGTGCGAATAAATCCGTAGACAAAAGTTGGGCCGCCACTTTTTGCACCTGCTGAACTAATAACAAATCTTTTCATTAGTTGCCTTAGACAAGTTAGTTAAAAACTGCACTTTATGCAAACAAATTGGAGTCGACATAAAGTGTATATAAAACAAAATAGAACAAAGCAAAACAAGCGACGAGTAAGTAAAAAATAAAATGTTCTAAGCCAATAACCTGGAGGAAAACAAAAGCCGCAGATAGAGTTAGAAACTGCCAGCAAGTTGGCCAAAAAGTTGCCTCATCTACTACAACTACTCTAAGCATAATGAAAACATAACATTTAGTTAGCACTTCTATTTATATAAGCCAGGCCAGCAGAGAGAAAGAGCGAGCGAGAGCAGAATGTGGAGGCCAAACAACTTTCCATTAATAACTCAAAAATGTTTTGGCTTATAAAAGTTCAGCACACCTTTTAACGTTGTCCGGAGTTTTGGGTTATGGGCCGCATTTGCTGGCAAGTGTCTTTCAAACTTTTTGCTTCCGCTCTCTCCCAATGCTTTTCTTTTTGCCATCCATTGGTGGCGTTGTTGTGAAAAACAAATCAAAGGAGTTGCAAAGTTGCTTTGCCATTCTATTGACTTGATGAGCGCAGCACCAGAGCAGAGCAAGGCGACAGTACAATGACTCTAACAAGAGCAGCAGCAACAACAGCAACAACAAGGACAAACCATCATGACAATGGCAATTAAAGCAACAACGTTGGCAACTGGCAAACTTTGTCCATAAAATACGACAAAAAAAAAAATATAAAAAAAATATAAAACACAAACCGAAAAACGACAAGACGACAAAACGAAAAACAGCAACAAACAGCTATGGCCAAATGGGTAAAAACTCTCGTAATAAACGAAAATTATGATGATTTTCTATTTGCCATCGCGTTTTACAAAATCATTTTCAAAGCTCTGGCGCGAAAACAAAGCACCCCAAAAGCAACTAGACAAAGGAGTTGCCCCTTAACACGACAGAGACAGACAGAGAGAGAGAGAGAGAGAGAAGGAGAAAGCGATCCGCCCGCTGAAGAGTGAGAGATGGCGATTAAGCAGCAGGAAAAGCAGCGCGAAAAAGAAATGAAAATGAAATGACAGGAAAATATATATTAAATGATAATAACAACAATGTTTCCAGACAAAGTACATTTAGTGAAATCATTTGCACTTGGCTTAACAATGCACAGTACATGAATCTATGGCAATGAGCTTGAAGCTGAGAACAAGAAAACTTTTGTTGATTTCGATGGAAAACTAATAATTGTTTATACATATATAGGGAATTGGAGAATTGTCGAACTTAAACAATTGAACAACTTGACTTGTAGTTTGTACTTAAATATGTATATACAAAAAAGTAAATTGGTTCTTAAGAAATATTGCGAATTTATTTTGTTGACAATTCAAACTCGAATTAAAAATAATTTGTTAGAGTTTGTCACTCCAGGTTTCTACAATCCTACATTCAAAGTGGAATACAGAATGAATCGAGATACAGATGCAAACTCATCTGACGGAGAGCCATCAAAATGCAAGATACTTTATGATAAAGTTATCCACTTCCTAAAACGACCTAAAAAAGTCGCTTACAACGGCGTGTTACGGCATTTAAGAAGTTATCTTTTTATTATATATAGAACACTTGCTGGAAGAGCTCATACATCCATCTTTGGCAAATTTTCAAGGATACTATGCTCGATAAGTAGGCCTAAAGAGCGAAGAAAGCCATCCGGAAATTAGATGATTTAATATCAATAACAATAGCAATAATACTAATTTAAATTTAAAATACATGCAACGAGATTCTAAATCAGATTTTCTAGCTAAAGCTTAAGCGTTGCTATTTTTGTCTATAATATGTGAATGATAACATTTAAATTATTCAACTAATTTGTCTTTATATTAATTATTAAATATTGTATCACATATATATTTATATTAAGATTATAATAGTCTTATCATAAACAGCTTAAGTTCAAGCGTAGATATGTCATATCTATGTTAATGTAATGCGAATATTATTAATAATACAATAATTTACTTCGAGCCTTCAGCTAGCTTAGACATTAATAAATGAAATTTAAATATAATGTTTAAAGACGTTGTTTGTCTGGAAATCAATGCAAATAACTTTATACTTATGTACAATATTATTTCCTTGAAAATGTAATAATTATGAATACTCATTACGAAGTAAGCATTATCAATAATAAATAAACTCAATTGGAAAAGCAAATTATTAGTGAGCTTGATTGCAAAGTTGAAGTTATTGTTGAGGGAGCGAGGAGAAAACTAAATGGCAAAAGCATTATTCATTAATTTGGCCATTTGATGTGCAAGCAGGCGGATATATCGCATCATTCCTGTTAATAATTGAACTGAAGTTTGCATAATTTGAATTTAACAAGCATTTCAAGTGCTTAGTCCGTGTTAACTCTGCCGCTGCGGGGCTCAGCTCATTATGTGCTTTGTAATGGCTGTTTATGTGCAATAATACTTATGAAGAAGAAAGCGCAAAAAAAAAAAGAAATAATAAAAAAGCAGCAAGTGAAAGAAAATGAGAAAAGTAACTGAGGACTGAGCGAAAGGAAACAAAGAATGAAACTGAAATATGACAGCGCAAATAATGTTTAAACAATTTGTTGTCGTTGCGTTTCATTAAGTGTCTGCGGCACACAGCCTGCAACTGCCTCTCCCCTTATCCCTGCCCCTGCCACATTGCCACATTGACGTTTGGACAACCGCTTCCTTCTGGACCTGACTGACTTCGGTAGCTGTCGCTATAATTTGCAAAGCTCTGCACAAAACTGTTGCAAAATGAAAAAAAAACGCGACGAGAACAACAAAAATGATAAAAATTAGTAATAAAATGAAAAGCAAAGTGAAATGGCCGTAGGAGTCGGCTAAAGAAGTGGGAGGCAACTTGTTGCTCTGCCTGAGAGCGGCGAGGATGCCACGTTGTTGCCAGGGATGCTTGTGATTTCCTGTGAGACGGCGGCAACTGCTAACTGACAACAGACAGCAGACAACAGACAGCGGGCAGCGGGAGGCAACTGGCGACTGGCGCTTCCTGCAGCAACATCCATGTCCTCTCAGCCTCGATGTTGGCGTCCACGACGCGAAATTATTATTGCCTTTTGCCTTCCTCTTGATTTTGTTGTAGTCTTTTTGTTTGTTGCTCTGTAAAAATTATTATTTTTATGCTAGCAGCAGAGTCCGTGTGGAAAGTGGCGAGTAGAGAGTGGCAAATCATTAAAAGTGATTTCATTTTTAAAAACATTTCTCTCTCGCTGCGGTTGCTGACGGCATCGTCGAGGCTTAGCGCCTTATCAGCCAGCCAGTCTTCAGTCTCTCGGTCTCTATCTCAGTCTCAGCCTCAGTCTCAGTTTCTGTTTCTTTCTTGCTCGCTGTGTCGCCTGCTCATTCCGTTGGCTGTTCATTTAATTTACTTACGAGTTTACTTTTTTAATTCGCTTAGCTACTTTTGGCTCCGCTTTCTGCCTGCTGCTGCTGCTGCCCACTGCCATATCGCTTCCTTTGTGCGTAAATCCTTCACAGCACACAGCACAAAAAAAAAAAGGGACATTTGCCTGCCAGATAAGCGCGCTGAGTCACTTCGAGTTCTTGCTCTACTTGCCGCTGTCGCTGTCGTCCAGCTGCCTAAACGACTTGACAGTTACTTTGCGTAATAGGATACAAAATTGCATTGCAGTTTTTCCCCCCCATCCAGCTGCTGATCCAGCTTCTGCTTGCAACTGCCACTTGGCTGCCGCTTGTTTGCCTTTTGTCAGCTTTTTTTACCTAATTCCCCAGATTAGCTGCATTATGCGCCACGCTGGGCGCGTAATAACAACCATCCCATCCCAGCCTAGGCCTAACTTCCCATCTCCACCTTCCACCTTCCTCCATCCTCCTGTTGCATATGTGAGTGGACACTTGAGCAGCAAACTGCAGCATTCGTTGCCCTGGTGTTGACAACAAAACAGTCGCCAGCTGCCGCCCCACAAACACACACACACACACACGCCCACTACAAACCTCTTCACACACACGCACTGAGAAAAACGCTCGTTTCTATGCCAACTTGATTGTTAATTTAACTCGGTCAAAATCGCCTTCAAATGTGGCCCCTTTTTAGTGCAGCAATAAAATCAGTCATGTGTCAAGTCTGCTACACACGCCACTATAATAAAATTGGAAAACTAATTGCAATAGAGTATTCAATAAATTATGCACAACAGCACAAACAATTTTAGTACAAAATTCTACTTAAATTTAAGTTGTTTGTTTGGCTCGCTTGCGACAAACAAATCACTCTTAATTTGCTTGATTGAAATGTCGTCCTAAAAAGGTAATTTTGTAATAAATAAATATAGCTAAGTTTATACATATTGCATACGAAGCAACCTCATTATAAATGACCTATAAAAAACTTATTTTTCGATTACGTCCCAACATCAAAAAGGCAATAATAAACGTTGATAATAGTTTGCATAAGGGAAGATTATTACGATTCGCTCTGTTTATTTTTGTAACGTATTATACACTTTAAATATTGCAATAATATTGAGAATAAGTAAACTTATGAATAACAACATATTTTTTAGTTGCAAATCAATTCCATATTAATTGTATACCGTGAGTTTTTAATAATGGAAAATAATAATATTTAATTTATATTTAAATTTAAACATGCATTTCTCAATCAGCAGCCAAGTGCGAAATGTGCATTTTTAATTTACTTGTCATTTTAATGTTGACATTGCAATCATAAAACATTGCCAGACCTAATTATGCAGCCAGCTTTTCAATTTATTTTTTCTCAGTGCACTCACACACACACACACGGACACACACTCGATTACCTCGCGTTGCATTGGGCGTAAGCCAGTGACCAATAAATTTCTATTTAGCCATGGACAGCGACAGGAGGTCGAAATACAGTGAGGGAGGCAGAGCAGAAGGGGACGGGGGTACTAACTAACTAACTAACGGCTACTGTCAGGCCAGTTGTCAGGGGGGAGCGAGGCAGCGAGGCATTCAGCTCTCGGCCCGAGCTCCAATGAAGCGGCACGTGGAAATGCATGTAATTGCATCCGCGACTCCCGCCGGAGACTCTGACGCTCTGATGGTCGATTGTGGCACGGGGCACTCGGCAACATGCAGCTATAATTTTGACGGTTGATTGATCAAAGCAGCAGCCGGCAATGCGGTCGTTTGTTGTCGTTGCTCATATTATTACTGTTACTCTTGTTGTTATTATTGCCGTTGTTGCTACTTTATTTTTTCACTTTTTCACTTTTTTCACTGGCAGTCGAATGCTGCTTATTTAATTTACTTGCTGGCAACTATTTTACAGGCTTTTTATCTTACATCAGCGTTGAGCTGGCGGATGTTAAGATATTTAAGCAGCAAGTTAAATAGGAATTTTTAGAGCATTTCTGCTGATATCGTTATTAACTGACAAGCTTACAAATTCAATGTTTTAATGATGTTTTTTATTTTTCATTTTTATTAATTGAATGTAAATTGCCTTAAAATACAAATTTCTAATTTTTACGATTTTTAATGAAGCACCATTTACATATTTTAATATTCTTGCTAGTCGATTTTATAAATGATTTCTATACAGTTTTAAATTTTTATTACAAATATATGCAAATTCAAATGCAACAAACAAATATACAGACATCAAAATTGTGCTACAATTGAAGTCGCAAAACCAAAGGAAAGTTCTCCATGAAACAGCAGCAATGTCACCTAACAAACAAAATGCAAAAGACTATGGCCATTAGATCTAGAATGTAGAATACAGAATGTGTGTCGATTTGTGGCATTGTTGCCTGTGACCTGATCTACTCTTTATGCAGCCAAGCAGAGGAAGCGAATTGTGGCCAATGTTGTAAGCAGTTTGTGCAAAGACAATGCCCAAAGTCTCCCTTGCGCTGACGACCAAACTGGGCACAGATTTTGGCTTGGGCAAATGCAGCTAATAAAACAATTATGCAATGCAACAAAGCGCAAACAACAACAGCAACTACAACGGCCAACAAGAGCAGGCAACAAAGGCAACGAACACAAAAAAAGTTCAATACAATGTGCAGGCAACTCATCTTCATCTTCATCATCATCGTCATCATCCTCATCATCAACATTGTTGCAGTTGCAGCTTTTGTGTGCCATTGTCTGCCTGGCGGCCAGTAACTGTAACTATGCGAAAACTAGGCGCAACTACAAACACACACAAACACACACACACACACACACAATCGTACACACACTCGTGCTCATATGCATACGTGTGTGCGAGTGTGTGTAAAGTATGCCAAACAATGGCGCCTCCAATGCCAGGCCACAAAAGCGGCTTCGCGCTAGGCTCAATTCCTCCCCGAGGGGCCTCCGCCTCCTCCCCCCTCACTCTCTGACCCCACCTCACCCCCCGCCCCCAGCATTTCTGCCCGGCTCCCCGACTAATGCATGCGAAATGAAATGCAGGCGGCTCATAGCCATCAGCTTTTGGCTGCAGCATAAGTTACATTTCGGACACCAAACTGACTGAGGAAGATGCCCAGACAATGGCGTTGAAACAAAACAACCAAGAAGGAAAAAAAGGAACTGCATAAGACTGATCTAGTTGAGCATGCTCGACGGGCAGTTACCGTGCACCAATATTTATTTCACTTAGAGTTGGTCTAAATTATGGTACTTTTGAGAGAAATATCTATAAAATTATTCTTATCTTCGTGCCGTCTAGCATTGGCTAATTATTGGATAATCCAAGTATAAAAATACATTAAAAAACACTTTTAAAACCACGATTTCATATCTATTTCAATCTAACTATAAGAATACATTAAACCACTTTCAAAGCAACGATTTTATAACTATTGATTTGAGAAGCTTAGATAGGAATTTAAAAAAATCAGGAGTATTGCAAAGTCGATTTACTTAAAACATTTAATAAGCACGTTGATACTTTACTAAGTCAGTCTGTCAGTCAAAACAAATACATGTGTCTTGATCACTCTGAATACAAAATTTAAATTAAATGCTTTCTGTTGAATTGATTTCTAAATTAATTTCGAACTTATTTCATTTTGCCTAAAATTCGATTTCAATAAATCAGGCTTTTACCAAAAGAATTTCTACAGGGTATACGAAATTGAGGTTGTAATGAAACTCGCTCGCTTGCTTGCCGGTTCGTCCATCGTCCGTCGTCGCATGTATCTTTTAGATAATCTTCATTTCTCGTTTGCGGCTAATGGCCTGGCACTGGCACTGGCACTGTCCAGGGCACTCAAGGATATCGCCTGCCGTTGCCGTTGCCGTTGCTCTTGCTCTTGATGTTGCTGTTGCTGCTGTTGTTGTTGTTGTTGTTGTTGGCATTGCTTGTGTTGTTGCTTTCGGTTGGCTGTTGCTTTATGACCATTGGGGTACGCAGCACTCACTATCTTTTTACTCTTGGCTCTCTTAAATGGGACACGTTGCGGTTTCCCTCTGCGTTGATGACTAAGTGAGCCGTGAGGCCAGCGTCGAGTTTTCAAGCCAGTTTCAGTGCATTCAGTACTTGCCTTTTTTGTGGTTTCTCAGGCACACACACACACATGCACACAAGCACACATACATACACGTGCATATTTAGAGATACTCAAAATGAGATACAAAGATACATTTGGACTTCCTACCATTTTAGCTGTGCTGTTTGATGGGCGGCACACACGACGATGACGACGACGACGACGACGACGACGACGACGACGACGACGCAACAGGACGGACAACCCTTCAGATTGAGCCACAGAACCTTCTCATTCTCATTCTCAGTCACAGTCATGGTTCCGATTCCAGCTTCCTGAGCTGGGATGGGCTCGGCTGATGCTCAAATGTGTGCCAGCAGGCCGTTCAAGAGTTTATCCATTTGGTGTATGAATATTTTTTTTAGCTTTGCCTCGTTTTCATCTCTTGGCAAAATGTGCATTGAAATTTGAGATATTTGCCTTGATATTACTACAACAAAGGCTGGGCCCAAGGAGCGGCACAGCCCGACCCAGAGTCGGAGTCGGAGTCGCAGTCAGAGTCAGACTTGGGCCATCATCTTACACTACAGTTAAACGCATCTTTCTCAACTTTGTCTTCGTCGTCGTCGTCGTCGTCGGTCTCGGCTTTGTCGCGTGGGCGTCTCTGAAGATTGGCTGTTATTTTGGCATGCCACGAGATGTTTGGCGACGACAACGACAGCGACAGCAACAACGACAACGAGACATCGAGAACGATACCAACATTGGAATGTGGCTGAAAGCGGGTTTCATAATTTTCATGAATTGGCTTTAGCTTCCCCAAAAAAAAAAAGAAAAAAATAGAATACAAGTTTGTAGACACTGCATGCTGGGGCTAACACTGGTAGCTCAAACTTTTATGTGGGTCCCCGATACCATCCATTAAACGCTATTATTGTGGACATTAAGTTTTTCTGCGAATTTCTCTCTGCACATTAAATGCGATTGTCGAGCCTCATTTTCCGAGAACCATTTGTAAGTGGAGTAAAGGAAAACAGAAAGAGATTTGCTAAATCATTTAAATAAAATTGATTTAAAAACTCTGATTTAGTTTTCGAACATTTCTAAACATTTTAAGCAAAATAATTAATTAGCAGTTTAAGTGAATGGGATCGCTAAAAAGTACTCAATACGCACTCAAAAAGCATTTCGGTAAACTTTATTTCAATTAAATTTAAATAATGCATTTGTAAATCAAATAAAGTACGCATTTATGCCATATCATGATTCCATGTGGATTCATTGTCAATATGCGAGTATTATGACTCTTTTGCGTACTAGAATGGAAGCTTGCATTATTCACGATTTCCACTTTGAAAATTCAATTGTATTGCGTTTCATTGTTGACTACCTGGCAAAATGCATTAAAAAATATACACACGAGCTGGCATATATATGTATTTAATTAAAATTAAAACGCACAACTGCCGCGAATTAAATAAACAATTTTTAATTGAGCTCGACAAAAAGTTTAAACAAACATAACAATAATGCCAAACTTTATGTGCACTATAAGCAATGCTCCAACTTTTATGATCTGCCCATAAACCAATTACAACAATAGTATCAATCAGTAAAAACAAGTATTTTATTAGAGTACTCAAAGTTGAAATACCCTTAACAAATATAAAAAAAAATTTAAAATAAGAATACCTTGTACTTTTTCTATTTTGTAATAGAATTATTTAATTGAATCAAGTTTAACCTCTAAAATCCGATACAAATTTCATAACAAAATCGTTGTACCCTATGCAAAAAAATTGCAATTGCTAAAAAAAGAGAGGGAAAATAAACAAATGATAATAACTGAGTGTGACACATGGCAAGGAAATGCAATTAAAAAATATGGCTTTTAATTGGCCACGGCAGCGGACTCTACTTGGCCCACCTTTCGCCCACCTGCCGTGACATTAATTCGAGTTAGCTCACACGAACGCCAAAAACAACGCGATTATTTTGAAATGTAAGAAGTGTTTCCACCATCGCATTTATTTTCGTTATTCGTTTTGCCTTTTGCGCTGTAGCGAACGAAAGTTTTGTCAATTGTAATTTGAGACAATTATATATCAGCGAAATAATGGCAGGCACACGCAGAGGGATCTGTGTCATTGTGACATCGTCTGTGTGTGTTTGTGTTTTTGTGTGGCGCCATCGCTTAAATAATAAATCTGAAAAGCTGCATGCAATACGGCAAATTAAATTGATGGGCCCCATTGACTGGGTCATGTTGAAGCGAAGGGTTCAATAAATATTTGTACGCATATGTAGCAGGAAATTACATTTTGTTGAACTCAGCGGGGGATCGCAGAACTGCAACACCGAGGGGAGTTAAGCAAATAAACTAGAAATATTTTAAAAGCCAATTTCACGATTATTAGCTGTATTCGAAATGATGACGATTCTTTTTGGGTTAAGTGCAACAACCCTCGAAAGACATCAAAATTGAATAAAAAATAAATTGCAATCTAAATATACAAACCAATGTTGACTATTTTATGTTCTCTTTCAAGTTTTACTTGAAGAAATTCTTAACAAACTCTTCAAAATAAATGTAGAATTTTATTTTAAGTAAATATTTTATGAAAATCTTTTTAAATATTGAATTTTGAATATCTTACTGCCACTGCCAAAATTATAATGGAAAACTGAACGAATGTTGGCAAATAAATAATGAAGTAGAATTTCTTTTTCACAGTTTAGCATTTGCAACTTCCAAAAATTAAATAGAGAAAACTTAATTCTAACAATTTTCTACCTACAACTTCCGCTTTATAGTTTCTGTTATTTTTCGAATTTCTGGCTTATAATTCATTGAAACATGTCCGTATTAAAAACACGATCACTGGATAACTCTTGTCGCTTGATTATCCGCTTGCCATTTTTAGATTCGCCGACAGCTAAAAGGCACCCAAAGCGAGGCCCATTAGCCGTTGTTGTTGCCTCTTGCCTCATTTCTCACTCTTCGCTGCCGCTCTTCATTCTGCACTTGGGACGCCCCATTTTGCCATTGACCCTTTTGGCCTCTTTCCCACATCCTCTGGCCATATGCACAACCACTTTGGGTTGACGCAAAGCTCCCATCATGACCCCAAAAAAAAAAAACCAAAAACGCAAAAACAACTGCGAAAAATAAGTGAAGAAAAGAAGCATTACCCAAAGATTACATAGGCATGGCTATGGTAAACAGTCCCGTCCATCTCGTCCCAAATGCAGCGTCCGCCCTCCGCCTGCGCCGCTTGGCTTTGTTTTGGGGCCCGTCCTTCATTTGGCATGCAAATGCGCAGATCGATCTGATAACATCAGGCCAAAATGCGAGACGACTGGTGTGTGTGTGTGTGTGTGTGTGTGTTGTAGCATAGTTTTTGTTTTTTGGTGTGCAAATAACAATGCCGCCAACAAGCGAGAAAGCCTGGCCAGAAAATAGACAACGACAGCAGCAACAACAACAGCAGCAACAAAGTGGCAGACAAACTTTGCAGAACGCAGATAGTTTCGTAAATTAAATTGCGCGGACGGGGCGGCAACAGAATGAGGTCATCATCATGATGTCGACGACAACAACAACAACAACAGCGACAACAAAAGCTATACATATAAAAGCCAATAGGCCAAAAAAGTGCCAACGCGAAGCCGTCAAAAACAGCAGCAGCAGCAGCAGCAGCAACGGCGGCAATAACAACAGCCATCATCCCATGATGTGGCAACTGCAACACTTTCGCTAACAAGCTGCCGCAACCAGGCAACTTGCTGCCTGCTTGCCACGTGTTGTTGCCGTTGTTGTCTGCCTGCCTCGCTGGCTAAATGCGACCCGAGGTCGCCAGCTCTAACTGCAACTTTGACTTTACTCATGGCACTGTGTGGCAACGTGCGGCAGCGTGGCAACCTGCAATGTGCAGCGCGAAACGTGCAACGTGCGTGCATAAAACATCAGTGGCAACCCCCAAAATCCGCGCACCTACTCAAAGAAGGCGAGGGGGACGGCAAGAGGGGACGATGCAACGCATAAAGCTTGGTTATAAAAATGTTAACAACGCTGTCAACGACATGTCGACGAGCGCGACGTGCAACAACAGCAACTGCAGCAGCAACAACAACACCAACAACAACAACAACACTGATCACTGGGCTAAGTAATAAAGTCTCAAGTTAGTTGCTGCTGAAGGCAACTCTGGCAGCGGCGCCCGGGTTGCCATCGCTGCATCAACTATGCAGAGAGCGAGCGACTTACACATTCATTCACTCACACACACACTCACACTCGCACACTCACACGTACATAAAACTCGCATTTTTATGGCAAGTTTTTGAAAATGAATTTTTGATCAACTGCAGCAAAGTTCAAACGCACCACACACACACATACTCACACACATACTGACACATATGTGCCACACACATACGTACATATACTAGCAGCTGCTGCATGTGTGTGCGAGCGAGCGAGCGAATTTCTTTTGAAACGTGCCAGCTGAAAAGCGCCACAAGCCACTTAAACTTGGACACCGCCTTCTCTTAAATAGCCAAAGTGAAAAGTTCGCCATGGAAAAAAAAAACGAACGAAAATTCTCAGTTCAGCTCAAAGAATTGCCAAGGCCACAAATTTAGCAAGCAGAAAACACTAAAATTTCTAAATACCCAAAGTATCACTTTGGCGAAGTGTTGAAAATAAATTGTATTTGAACTTGATGCAACCTTAACAGAATTTAACTCATTTTTCTTACATGGTAAATATATAATACCTAAATAAATAATTATTTAATATTTTCTAACAGTTGAAACAAATAAATATAATCTTTAATATATTTTTAAATTAATCAAACATCTGGCTGGCATATTATTTCATTTTGTTTGAAATGTAATATTTAATTAATTACTTAATTTGTAAAATATTTATTAATAATTTAAATTACATAAATTATAGAATCAGCAGATTTTACTGATTAAATATTATTTTTGTTGATTATAACTTAATGATCTTAAATATAAATTACGCTTAACTTTTGTATTGTTAGTTAATTATCAAATAAGTTTTAGAATATCACTTAAGTTTATGATTTTCTTTATAAATTAAATACTTCAAACTTGATTTCAATTTGTAAAGAACTGAAATTAATAATATTAATAAAATAACTTAAAATGGCTACTAAGCAAACTTGTTACCCAATTATATTATATATTTGCTAATCGCTTGCGAAAGGATTTCCTTGCTACATTAATTAACTGTTGAACAAGAAATAGTGTTAATAAATCATTAGATTGTAAATTCATTCAATTTTTATTGCTCTTCCCTGCTCTAACCTAGATGGCTTCTCTTATTTCGCCAATTATTGACTTTTCGACAGTTTCACAAGCGAATTCATCACTCTTCAAGCGCCATGTAAGTGAGTCATTTGATATTCTACTCGTTCTCATTCTCATTCTCATTCTCATTCTGCAGCAATGCTAACCGACACAACACTTCCATTGTCGGTTTAATCCGTGCATTTTACCCTCAGTCACTCAATGTGCGAGTCGAGAGTTCATATCAATCAATTTCTAAATATGTATTCGATTTGATTGCAACGAGTATATTTCGTTCATTGGCTTGCTAGCTAAACTTGGCCAACACACTCGCACACACTCTGCTGAAAGCGAGTGTCGCCACACATGTGATACATTTAAAGAGCAGCCACTGACAGCTAGACCCCAAACCCAAGGCCCATTATCAAAAGCAAAAGGCGTTTGCCCCTCCCCACGCCCCCTTCTTTGAGCCACTCTCACACTCTCACACCTCGAACTCATTTGGTCGATCGGTGGTTACTCTTGCCATTTGCCTTACGGCTGCTGTTGTAGCTGCTGTGGCTTGGCACCAGCTTCCTTTGTGCCCCACCAAGGCTCCAGCAGTAATGGCAGAGTGAGGGCCAACCCATCAGCTTTGCTTTCTATTACACTTACATGACACACACTCCACACACACACACACACACACCACACACACAGACTGACAATTGTCGCCCCGCAGTGACCCCGAAAAATGAGAGCAAAGAAAAAAAATGTGTATAACATGAGCATGAGGGGGCTGAAGGAGGAGGCTGCTGAGGGGTTGGTAGGTTTTTTTTGTATTGGCGCGGGGAGGGGGAAGCAAAAACCGAAACGTTGTAAATTCATAAAATTTGCTGTTTGATGCGTTTTCAAGTAAATTGAGTTCCAACCCTCAACGAAGTGAAATGAAATAAAAACCGCACCAGACCCAAAGACAACCCCAAGAGCGCAGAAGAGACGAGACGAGCGGAGAGCGGAGAGAGGAGAGGGGAGAGTGAAGAGGCGGCGAGACGAGGCGAGATGCGGCGTGTGAGCGATGAGAGGAGACGAGACGCGTTGGCGACGCACGCCGCATGTTAAATGTCATTTTTATAGCGCTTTGATTATATTTTCTATTATCGAAGACATTTTGGCATCACCCACACACACACACACACACATACACACACATGCACATATATGCTTGCAACCCTCAAAATGTGTCGAGTGCCAAATGTTGCCCGATCCCAAGCACTTGGCACAAACTCACTCGACAGAGCTTAACATATAAGCCAGTGGCGGGCTGAATGCGAATGGGAAGAATCTCTTCGGAAATCAAATTAAATTAAATAACATAATCATAATCATCATAATAATATGTAATAATAAATGCTAAATTATCCCACACGGCGTATGCATAATGTTTTCCATACATACACGAGTTTAACATATCTTTCTGTTTTGTATTCTGTGTTCTGTGTTCTGTGTTGTGCAATGTAATCGCATTGAGTGATGCGATAGACACACATTTTTGCATAACAAATTCAATGCTGAAATATTAAAATGCATTTGCCAGCTAAGATAACAACAACTGGACAATAAATAACTAAAATTCATGTTTAAATTTCAGGCAACTGAGTACGAAAAATATTTGCATTTTCCAGCACATATTATTGAGACATTGAGCACATGCAAACATATACATACATACTAAGTATTGCATCTGTAGTTGGGCTGAACTTGTGCTTTAATTATGAATACGACAGAGATCGAGATGGACAGATAGTGCAACAAAGGCTTATCAATGTTGCAGCTTCACTAAAACTTACATTTGTGGGTGCTTGTGTGCGTCTGTGATTTTTGTGTCAACTCCCCAAAGGCACTTTCCGACTGCTCTCTGCCATTGGCAGCATAATCCAAAAACACAATAAACCAAGTAGAAAAGTGTTTCTGCCATTGCTTGTTCTTCCTCGCTCACAAAGTCGATACTAAATTGCACTATTCTTCATTCTTTATTATTTAACCAAAGGCTAAAATATAATTATTTTATGAGCTAAAATGTTGTCGACTGCAATCGCTTGACGAAATACAAACATTTTAAATTTATACTGCATTTTTAGGCGGGCATAAATTGTCCAAGTTATTTATTTATTTGGAAAAGTTGTTGCAAATCGATTGACACAATCAATAGTTTCTTTCTCGGCAGAGTATTGGAAAAGCTGAATATCGTAGTGTTTATTTCCAGACACTTGAAGCGTAAATATCAAAAAAATAAACAACAACCAAGCGACTTATAATATTTTCGTAAATAATTTTCCTTTTCATATTTAACGCCTCAATGAAAGTTAGTTCAAAATGCGTCTTAATAGAGGCTTAAAATCTGACATGCCGCATGCCGCATACTGCTCTTGCCACATGATTTTTAATGCCAAAAACAATACATCAATTACTTCAGCAGACAGTTGGAAAGTATATTTGCCAATTGTTGCATGGAAATCCCACATGCATGGCTAAGAAAAAGAAATCTATTTTACTTATGGCTTTGCGTTTTGTGGATTTTTCGGGCAGAAAGAATGGATTTTTCTCTGTTCGAGTAGAGGAGCTGAGAGTAATCCGCTTGTCGCTTGTAGCTTGCCGCTTAAATGCAAACAAGTGTAGTTTTATGTAAATACTAATAGATGATTATGTAGTTGAGCAAACACCAACAACAACAATCGCTTGGTCACACATAGTTACATGTAGACAAAGTGCACTCAACCAAGAGGCAAAGCTCGTTTGTATTTCAGTTGTTGTAGTTGTTGTAGTTGTAGTTGTAGTTGCCTCGAGGTCATTATATATCGAGAACAGCAGTTGCCAAAATGTTCCCAAAAGCTTTTGTGTGACAAGTTAAGAGGGGGTTTTCGTTGGGGACTTGTAGGGCGCAGTCAAAGGGCGGGGTGCGCTTGCATTACATGCTTCAATTACAACAGCAGCAACAGCAGCAACAGCAACAACAACAACAACAATAGCAATAGCAACAAGCAATCGTAACGACAATGGACAGCAGCATTGGGTATTGTCGCATTGTGGAAACAAAACACGCTGAGCAAAAAAAAAGAGAGTCACAAATATATCAGCTCAACAAGCTGAATATGATAAAGCTTAACTGGAGCTACCCTACAAATAAAATTCAAACAGAGATAAAAAATATTATAAATAAATATGGAAAAAGTAAACTAAGCATTGGGTAAATTGTGACTTTGGGTGTTTTTGCTGAATACATTAAACAAATAATTAGCCTTAGTCGCATAATGTAGAATATACATTTCATTTAAATAATGTAACATATGTATATAGATACTCAATTTATCCTATGCAATACCCTATCTATGAATCAATTTAATTCCGTATTATTAAGTTGTAAAGTGTAGAATTTGAATTTCATTTAAATTTAAAGTGTAGAGCAAACAATGTGGATAATTTAACACGTTCGAAAAAACTTAAAATTAAGTATGCAACCCATCCACAAATTAGGTAAATTGTGGCGTTAATTGAATACTTAAAAACTTACAAAAAAATGCATTTAAGTATATATATAAAGAATGCCGAATATTAACTTCAATTAATTGATAATCAGTGTATTTTACGTAAGCACTTGAACACGACACCTCCCACAAATGTCAATTACAGGGTGTTGAAAAAATGGCAAAAAAAAAAAAAAACAAGCAAAGAACATGAAAATAAATGTCATTGACTAAATGACAAATATCTTGACAATTTTTTGATATTGTTGTTGTCGTTGGCTGCACAAAATACACTTACAGACGTATGTATGTGCGTACATATAGAAAATTTATAGATATGCATATCTCTCCCTCGCATGTTCGTGTGTTTATCTGTGTGAGTGAACAAACAAGTGTGTAAAACAATCCATAAAGGCAAATAAAAAGCATAGGAGACAAAAGCAGAAATGTTTCAATATTTTGCCAATGTTTGCGATTGTGTGTGTGCATATATGGGTCTGTGTGTGTGTGGGTTTGAGTGTATCTGTGTGTAGCGATATAGTTGTCAAATTAGTGACAAACACAAAACGTTCGGGGGCGTGTTGGGCGTTGAACCAACGGCCCATAAACCGGGGCTCCGAATGCGAATGCATTTCAGAAATACACACAAAAGCTTTTTCCAGCTGTCAAAGCCAAATTCACAAATGCGGCCAAAAAACCAAAGGCGAAAACAACTCAAAACCAGACGAAAGCCTGTAAACTAAACACCAACAACACAACACAACACAGCACAGCACAGCGCCACAATAGCCCAAAAGGGGTTCATGTACTGTCATTGACAGTTGATTGACCTGCTTATAAGCACAAGAAGTGAAAAAGACGAGAAATGAGAAGCGAGAATCGTGAATCGAGAAACAAGAAACGAATAAAAGGCTTTTAACAACGCTAACGCACAAAAGTAGGCTATGATTTTTGCATGCGAAAGCACAAATTTCTCCATTCACAGCGATAACTGAAAAAAAGGGCGAGCAGCTTAAATCGCTTATTTATCAATAGCTAAACGATGTTTCTTAGCTTCATTAATAAATGCATTAAATAGGTTAATAAGCGACATGTAATTTTATAGCCCTATAATCGCATTAAATTATTTAATCCGATCTTATCATATCATATAATTTAACAATTAAAAATTCACGTTTTTTCATCACGTTACATAGCATTATTTGTTTGATAAGCACTAAAGGCAAATTTATATGTAAAAAATGTAATCTGTATTCATGAAACAAAGTTTTATATATTTATTATTGCCCATAAATAATTGGATATGTTTAAATGAAGTATGACTTACTGAGTTAATGAGTTACTATAAAAATTCAAGTGCTTGCGATTGTTAATTTTTTGTCTTGGATATTATTTATTTGTGATGCACTAATTAAAAAAGAATATCAAGCTATTATTATTTTTTTTCGGTTCATTCTGATTTGTTAAGATACGTTTTTATAAAAACATTGCAAGCAATTACTTGTTTGGTTTTTCCTTTATTTGAAATGCGTATTTTTGTTGCAGCTGCTTATTAATAGCTTCGTCTAAACATATCAAACACTGTGATTAAGCACTGAGGGCGCAGCCGCTGGTTTATAAGTTATGCAAATAATTAATGCATACTTAGCCAACGGCGCCTGAAGCTTGGCCAGGCCAATAACATTAACTGAAATTACAGCAAATGGATTTAGCCTTCGAAATGGACTCTGTTACAATGGGAGTTCAGCGTGTAAGGCGCATTAGCATGTACAACATCATTTATGCGGCTGAAAGGGGCGTTGCGAGTTATTGTTAGACAAGCGACTGCAGCAAGTTCAGAGTTCAGCAGCAGCAGTAAAATGTTTCACGCCCCTCAGCCGGGGAATCAGTGATAAACACAAAGGCAAACAAATACGACAAACTACGCGTAAATGCGATTAGGATGAGAACAAAAATTCATTTTATTTTTTACGAGACAGCAGCAACAGCAGCAGCAGCAGCAGTGGCAAAGGTCAAAGGGCATCTACGTTTACGATTACCAGGCGCATTTATTATTCATTAGATGTAGACGCAAACATGCAAACTACACTTCACACTCGCACACACACACACTCGCACACGCACTCGAGAACACACACTCGACAGTAATAAATATAATGGCTCGTCGAACAAATATAAATTGACACATAGATAAAGTTTCAGGGCGACAACAATAATGAAGACATTCTTCATTATGACCATCATGTTGTTATCAGCCCCAAGCAAAATGCTATTTTAATATCAGCACACACATGTAACTGTAACTGTATCTGTATATGTATCTGTGTGTGATGTGTTTTGTGTTCTGTGTTTGTCGTGTTGAGGTCAGCTGTCCGCCCGTTGTAGTGACTTCATTTCGACCTTTTATAGCCTTTAAAACTTGTTATCAACTTTGCAATTGGTCAGCCAAAAGCTTAACAGTTTACATTTTGTTCGCCCACCCAAGGGTTCCATTATATTTTTGTTCGACTATTCTTAGCATTTCGCATAAATATTTAATTCTTATCGATCTGTTATTGCCTGCTGATTTTTTTTCGTGGCATGAGAAATGAGGCTTCGCTTAATAGCTGTGGGCTGAACTTTTAAATGTTATGGTGTCTTACGATGAGAGGTATAATTTGTACAAAAATAAACACAAATTGGAAGAGAGTGCATGAAGGTTTTTAGGGAAAGTATTTGTGAGGTTTGAAAAAGTGGTTTATAAAAGAATAACATTCTAGTGTACTTCTTTATAAAGAAGTATTATAATTTTTAAATAGATCGAAAAAGTTTATAAACTTAATTTATTAATTTGTATATTATTTAAAAATTATACAAAAACAAATATTATTTTTAGAGAAATAGGAAAAGTTCTTATTCTGCTTGAAAAGAATCATATAGAGTAATAAACATGATATAAATTTTATAATCATTTTTTGAAAACAAATTTGTATGTTCACAAAAAGAAGATTCCCAAAGCAATAACAATTTTTTTTTAAATATTTCCAATAAAATAATGTATAGCCTTCCACTTTTCAAAATGTTGATTAAGCTTTTTATTGCTTGTTATTCGTGATTTTATTGTTGCCATATTTCTTTTGCTTTTATTAAACTGCTCTTAATTATAATTACTCATTCATAAAGCATTCATTGCAAAGAAACTGAATTTGTTTGAATAAGTTGATCATATTTCATGTGCAGCTGAATAATTACTCAACTTTGAGTACTCAGTTTCTTGCTGCTGCTGCTGCTGATGAAGTGATTTTAGTTTTTCCGCTCGTTTTCAAAGTCCATCATCATGCCCACCCAAATGTGAAATGACCCCAAAAAGAGGTGGCATCAATTGGAAGCTTGATTTCACTCTATCAGCTACCTACAAAAAAAAAAATAGATAGTTGCATGCAACAAGCGATCCATTGCCATACCTGGCAACAAAACAATGCCACGTTTCTGACACCAACTGAGTCCAACTCCAATTTCGATTACCAACTTTGCAATGCCAAAGGCAGCAACTGCTGCTGGAGCAGCGCTATAGACAATATTAATGATGCACAATTGTCAAGAACTTTCACTTGGGCCTAGGCCACTTAAATTGTGGTCCGGGCAGGTCTTGCCACAAGTCTTGGCTGCTGCCGCTCTCCCTGCCACGTACAGCTGGCGCTGCTGCTGCTGCTTCTGCTGCTGCTGCTGTTGCATTGACCCACTGTGCAGCAAACCGCAATGACACGCGTCGTTTGTGCTCCGCTCCGCTCAACGTTCAATTGAGACGCACTCTAATGGCAATAATTATGCGGCTGGCAGCCAAAGTGACGCCGTGCCCCAGGAAAACGAGAAGACGAAAAAAAAAAAAGCAGTAAAGACAAAGTGGAAGCAGCAGAGAATCACCATTAAAAAGACAAAAACGATGATTGAGTGTGCGTATTTTGGGTTTCAATGCAGCCGCAGGGCGAGACAATAGAATAGACATTTGGAGGGGGAGTGCGGTGGCATTGCGGTGTGGCTGCTTTCACCGCAAAGATGCTCCCCCTCCCACTTGGTCGCTCCCCTAAGAGAACGTCAAGAACGACGATAATGCACTTCAAGAGGCTGCGGCAACAGCAACGGCTATGGCTCATTGTGTCTGCCAGCACTCCCGACCCTGCCCCTGCCCCTGCCCCTTTCTCTGCCCCTAACCTACCCCTGATTGTTTGCCCTCAGCTGCCAAACTCCCACCCGCCCTCTCAACTAGACTAAGTTCCAATTATTTGTGCGGTCGATGCTCAGTGGGCGACATGAACTGCAATGATAGGTAGAAAAGCGTTAAGCTCTGTGGCACTCAAGGGGATGACAGGGGGGGTGTTGGAGGGGGACATGCGGCAATTTTAAAGCTCCTGTTAAAAATGCTAGTGAGTGGTAAGGGTAGGCGATGGTGGGCGTGGCTGTCGGCGGCAGTTGTTTGCAGGAAATGGCTTTTTGCTACTATGTGCGACGAGTACTTGCCACTTCCCTGACCGCTTATTATACCCTGTAGCCATTAAATCACACCAAAGTCGTCAGCGAAATGCAACAGGCAACAGTTTCAGACGCGATTTTCAAAACTATTAACAAGTCTCTATAGAAATCGGTTTATGATAAGGTTTGAAAGTGCTTAAGATTATCATGACATAGATTATATTGTAAATACTTCATGATAACGATGATATTTTATATCTAATATTTTTTCTTCATCGATAATAATTATTTCTAAGTAATTTGACAGTTTTAAAATATAATCAATATTTTTTATACTAAAAATAAGACTCAAATATAATACATTTTTATGATGCATTTTCGCCCAAAATAATGTCATTCCAGTGTGTATTATGATTTTTGGATTGTCAGTATTAAAAATTGTGTTCCTACCTTTCAAATACAGTTAACAAAATTGATAATAATGTTATATTATTATTCAAGTATAATTATGCTATTATGAGTTTGTAAAATAATATCCTAGATTAAGACTCTTTTCGGTAAAAAAAAAATACTTGATGTAAAATGGCATATTTTGACATCTGCGACTTTACATTATTGAGCATTCTTATACGTACTTATTTATGCACAACAATTTAAAAAGAAAATTCTTCATTTGAATTAACTTGATACTTTTCGCTGTTAAATTCACAGCGTATCTTAGAGTTTAGCAAGTTTACCACGAGCAGATTTGATTTTTTCCCGTATTTTATTTTTTTCCACTTTGTGTGTGCTCCATTTTGTTGTTCCCATTGTTGTGTATGTTGTTGTTGCGGTTTTGACTTATGTGCGCGCTTAATTGTTGTTAAGAAGTGAAAATCAACGGCAGCAACAACAACAAAAGGGAAAATAAATCCAGCAAAAGCCGCTGCTGTCAAGTGGTGGGCGGCAGCGGCAGCGGCAGCGGTAGCGGCAGAGGAAATGGCAGTGGGTCGCTGAGGTACGGAGCAGGAACAGGCAACAGCCAAGAGAGAAAGAAGAGGAGAGAGAAAGGTAGGGAGGGGGGGGCTGCTGGCACGGCTGTGCGGTCGATTAATGTGACTACCGTCTTGACTTAATTTCATTTTCGTTGCATGCATGCCCGGATTCGGGTACCGTGGAGCCCAGAGTTCAAGCCGACGTCGACCTACACAGCGAAGAGGCAGCAAAAGCGACTAGAGAGACGGGCTGGCGGGAGGAGACGGGGGGGGTGGGTCTGTCAGAGGAATGGAACGAACGCTTGATGCAGTGAGCACAACTGAGCCGCAATCATTTGGCCGTTTTTGCATATTTTCGTGCAGTTTCGCAGTTTGATGGTTTCTCGCTGGCGACGACAACGTTCACAGTGCGCACAGTGGCGCAAATGTTAGTTCACTTCAATTGAAAGTCTCGCGAAAACAATTCTAATTAAATATACATAAATACCTAATGTAATTACAGCATAATTTACGAATATGTTTGTCCATAATAAAGATGTAAACATTAAATTTAAATAAATAAATTGAAGTTGAGCAAACTCTTTCCAAAAAGAATAAATAAATATGTATGAAAATTAGTAAATAAGTTAATAATAATATTATAAACGTTAAACTTTAATTTAAGTCAAATGCAAGTTAAATTCAAATCAATTTGAAAATAATTGCCATTCAAAAAAAAAATATATAATTACACGTAAATTTCCAATTAATTAACTTTATAAATATAAATAGTTCAATAGGGTTTTTTATATTCTAAATATACTATTATTTCCCTAAACTAATTCCTTTTTTGTGCAATACTTAATACACAAATATTTCGAAATATTAATATTAAAAAAGTTAAAATGAAAAGATATAAAAATTGTAAATTGTGAATTACTTACATTAATAATGACCGTCGAATTGGCACATCAATTACTGTATTTCTCTTTTCTTTTTCAAGTTTTCTTGTCGAGCACTCCCTATTTAATTCATTGCGTTTTTCAGCGATCTTCGACCACTGTGCATGCCTTGCTTTACTGCATGCTGTTGTTGCTGGTATCATCAACGCCTACGAGCATGCCAAAAAGAGTGAAAAATGCATAGGCAAAAAAAAAAACGAAAGGCAAAAGGAGAGAGAGAATGGGGCAAGGAGAGGAGAGCAAACTCTGACTCGTAGTTATGCGCCGCTTAGTCACAGCTGCGGCGCTGACAAGCAAAGCGCCCGCAGTTGCAATCTCTCCTTCTTCTTCTCCTTCACCCTCTGCTTCATCTCCTTTTGCATATGCATGGCCATGCATGAATCCAAGCAGCGGCACCAGCAGCAACAACAACAATGGGGGTCGCTCCATAGAAAACTGACGCGCATATTTCTTAATCTTTTTCTTGCGCCGTCTTGCTTCCTGACTCTTTCTCCCGCTCTCGCTCCTTTTGTGTGCATATCCATCATGGCTGGCAGGCGACCTATGCTCTGCTCTTCCACTTTCTCAGCCCTCAGCTACTGCGAGCCACGCGCCGTTGCGTCGTCGTCGTCGACGTCGGCGTCACAGCACAACTCTATTTGGAATCTTTGTAGTTGTTGTTGTTGTTGTTTGTTTGCTGTTGCTGCTACTGCGTCGCTGAGCTCCACTTGATCTTTGACCCAATTTGTATTGCATTGTTTGAATGGGAATGCAAAATCTCCTCCTCCTCCTGCTCCTGCAGTTTGCAGTTTAATTTTCTGCTTTGTCGTCGCTTCAATTTGATTTGATTTAATCCCGCACACACACACACACATAAAAAAATCAGCGATTGCATTTTTTTTGCCTGACATTTTGTTTACGTGATGACTGCCCGAGCGAGAGGCAATGCAAATTGCGTATGTAAGTCGTGCCCTCCCGGTCTCGCACCCTTTGGGACACTGCTTTTATTGTTGTTGTTGTTGTTGACATTCGCGCGCTGCTTTAATTAAACGCATTAATGTCAGAAACTTATGAGAAAAAGTAGCTGCGGGCCTGGAAGGGAATCGAATGGAAGCCTCCACAGTGGGAACACAAGCCATAACTTTAAGCGCTTTGTTGATCTTTAGTTTTAAGCACTTGCCGCTGATTTTTTTATACACTTTTTAAATGCGGGCAACATGACTTTATTTATTCACTCAAGATAACCCAAATTAGTGTCAATTAACACTGACCAGACGACACAATGACTGATCGCGTCGTTCACTTTTCACTTTGAACGAAAGTTGGCAGAGCATTTGTGCTTCGTTCAGTTTGCGCTCTCTTGCTGTGCTTTTGATTGCCCAATGCAAATTTACGCCAATTGGTCGCTGCCGTTGACAACTCTCTGTGAAGCTCATCGGCTCTCTGAACCGGACTCTCCGGCTCTCTTCCTTCGCCCTGCATCCGTTGTGTATTTGTATTGACAATGTTGTCAGCTCGCGTAAGCTGCCTTTGTTATTAAAAAAAACGGGGAGTAAAAAGCTGATGTAAGGAGATGAAATAAAAACGCGGTTGCTTATATGAAGTTATTCCCGCTTTAAATACGCCAAAGCACACACAAATGCTGATTAATGCACACTCACACACGCTCTCAAAGTATTTGTCAATACGCTCATGTATGCTTGTGTATGTGTCGACATGCATTTATAAATGCAGTTGCTAGCGAGCATAGAAATGCGACAACGTTGCCAAACACCTTCATTGTCGTCGTTTTGGTGTCGACGTCTCTCTTCACTCACCTTCGCTCCCTCTCTCTTTGCTCGTCCTCTTCTCTCTCTCTCTCTATCGTCAGGTGCGTTGCGGGCCGCCGAGCTTGTGAAATTTATGTTATTTGCGGTGGCCGTTTGCATAATTTGCGTGTTTGTATTAATGTATACATGTATGTACATATGTATGTGTGTGTGCATATGTGTGCGTATCTCTCACTCTCTCACTTTCTCGCTCACTCGCTTTGCTGTTGCGTACTTCGTTTTCATTTTCACGAAAATTTAAACTTTGTTTGTACTTATTTGTGCACTAGATGCGAATAAGGACACAAAATAGCAAAAAACAAAATATAATATAAAAAAAACCCGCGGTAAAAGAAACCAAAACAAAACTGAATAAAAACAAATTCATTGAAAGTTTTTATTATAGAAACATTTTGTAGCTCTCGCTAAACGAATTTAACATTGAAATGCATATGAGATGCAAAAAATATACATTTTTATTTCCATCTTTAATTTTTGAAATTATTTTTTTTTCTTTTATTTACTGATTAAAGACCATAACTCTTATTTTTATTGGCAAAATACAAGTAAAAATTATAGTTATAGTTAACTTTTATTTATTTAATATAAAATTTAATAATTTTTTTTAGAATTTGTTGTTGTGTATTTCAATAAAAAACAATACAAAAATAGAAAAGATGTTTGTAAGTTAATGTAAGAATTGATTGATAAGATATTTTTATATACAATATTGATTTTGAAACTTTTTAAATTTTATTAATGTTTGGTTATATAAAATGAATAGAAATTTATATAGAAAATAATAAGAAGTTAGAAAATTATTGTTAATTCATTTTAACAATATAAATATTTTCTATCTTCGTTTGAGCATACTAAATATTTTAATTATTTTTTCCAAGCAGACTAAATTATAAACTTATGTTTACAGCTTGATATCTGAAACGTTAAAGAGCTTAACAGACAGATTACTGGGAGAATATGGCTAAAATTCTCTGAAAATACTTTAATATGATATTAAATAAATCAGCTTGGCTTTTGGAAAGTAAAAAAAAAAAGAATCATACGCTTAAATAAAGCTCTCCCCGCTCTGGTTTTTTTTTAAGTCGCAAAAACTTGGGTAAAAAAAATGGGCAATGTTGTTGTATAAAAGTAATGCAGAAATATTATATGAAAAGCTGTTGGAAAACGGCAAGAGCATTAATTAAAGCCCCAAACGGATTAAACTTGTTGAAATGTTAAACACAAACAGGAAAATTATTTCCATTTCCCGGGGAGTCGACGAAACTTTTGCGACCTGAAAACGTTTTATCTATGCATAATTTGACCTATGGCCTCTCTGCCGAATTTTGGCAAATTTTTGTGCAACATTTCTCATTTTATTTTATTTTCTACTGTATACATATATTTTTTTGGGGTATTTTCGAGGGAAATATTTTTGCTAATTGGGTCAGCAATTGAAAATGGATTGCAGATAGTTCCGCTCAATTGAAATGCATTTTTGTTGTTGTGTGTTTATTTGTTGTTGCCAGCGCTTTGTCATATTGGTTAATTAAATTATTTACGTTGCTCGTTTCGTTGGCTAAACAACCAAACAACAAAAAAATGGATATATAATGGAATTGGGGGGAAAAAGCGTGGCTAATATGTTGCATACATTTTAATTAGCATTTTCTGCGGCTGCCATTTGGAATTTTGTGCATAATGCAGCAATTCCAATTAGCGTTTGTGTGAGCCTCAAAAATGTTCAATTACATTTTCCACATTCACGTGAATGGCATCAAAATTATAGACTAAACTACTAAAAACAGCACGTTTCGAATTTCAAACTTGTCGCAAATGAAAACAAAAGGACAACAAATTCTGCACACTTTGAGACTCAAATGTCGTGTATTTATCTTTTTGTTATCATTTGTTGTATAATTGCAATTTTGAAATTCACATGAAAATTATATTAGTTGTACTCTTTATTTACAATTTTAATTGCACTTTTAACATTCTGAGTATATTTATCATAACTTACCAAAAAGAAACTATTTGGGAAAATTTTAATTTAATTAGTGAGCTTCTACCATTCTGTGTATATTTATTATAGCATAGAAAATACAAACTGTTTAGACATCACCATGATGACTAGAGTGACTTTTATACTTATGAAATAAAAAGAAAAGGAGGAAAATTTAAAAAAACAAAAAATATTGTATGAGATATAAAAGGCAAGCTTTGAGGACTATTGTAGTTATCCATTTATAAAACTGAATTTCATTTATTTCTATTCAACATAGTTTTTTTTTTGAAAATGTTTAAAGTGACTACATATGGAAGCATATCACGAAGTAAAAACTATATTAAATCATCCAGAGCAACCAAACTAATAGAAAATCTTTAAACGTTAGCAATAAAATAAATGAAAAACAAATAAAAAACCAAGAAGTAGCAAATAATTTGATCGGCAATAATTTTATTTTTTTCTGTTGTTTTTAGCCAAATATTAATATACATTTGTATATTTAGATATTTTACGCAACAAATAAAATATATAAAAAATTAAGATCAAGCAAAACAATTTTGACCGGCAATAATTTTATTTTGGTTTTTTTTTAATGCACTTTTAACCATTTCCATTATAATTACAAAATAAAAAATTTGAATGTATAAGAACATAATTTTTATAAAGAAAATAAATAAATAAACAAACTATAAAAATTAGCATGATTCGAATTTCGAACAATTTCGCCAATTATTGTTAACAAATAAAATGCTGCATACTTTGCAGCGCATGTCGTGTCTGTGCGAGTGTGAGAGTGTGTGTGTGCTTATTTGTATCATATCATTTGTTGCTCATTTAAATACCGTAATTAAGTGATAGCCTGGTATCTATTTATGTGCTGATTGCTGTTGTTGTAGTTGTTGTTGTTGGGCCTAAAAGCCCTCGCGTGCACGCACGCCTCGCTTAGTTGGGCTCTGGCCACCGGATTTAAGCGCAAACAGTTGCTTATTTTGAAATTTTATTTAGAGCTAATTGTTTCCTGCTGCGCCATCGCAGCGCTCCCTCTCCCTCTCCCTCTGCCTCTCCCTCTCACACCACTGCAGTGGATAGGTCAGCTAAAGCAACAACAACAAACCACAGCTCACTCACACTCTAATAAACACAGACAGGCAGGCCAAGCAACCCTCACACACACATAGATATGGCAACCTTTTGAAAAGCTTGACCGAAAGCTACACACACACACACACACACATGTGCGCTCTCGTCCGTACTTCGATTGTTTGTTTATTTGCTTGTTTGCCTTTGCCTGTTCACACCGCGCCGCAGCGACGGCGCTTTTCAGCTGGGAAGCTGATGAGGAGGCAGAATTGCAAAAGTAGCTACACACACACACACACACACACCTGCATATATGTACATATGTAACTAAGAGGAATCGATAATAGACGTTAAGCGATAGACGCATGTTTCAAAAGAATCAATAATATTGAGACGGTTATAAGAAGGTTAACATGCGTTGGCAGATTAGCTTATCTCAGGATAAAATCTGGTTTTAAGAAAGGCAAATGGCTTTTCGCCATAGATACAGTTTATTTTTTAATGAGTGAATTGACATGTTAATATATGTTAGTCTTATAGAAGAAAAACAAAGTAAAACGATAGATATTTAGCAAGAAAATTTTAAAATCAATGATTTGTTAACAAATTTAATTTAAATAAGAACTTCAGAAACCTAACGATATTACTGGCTTTTACTTTAGATTCTTTTATTTTTGGCTTTTTTTACCTTTTTTGTTCATAATGTAGCTTATTCTAGCTGGTGCACATCACCTGGCAAAATTGATGCATATCGATAATAATGCCTGATAATTTCAGTAAATCGATTGTCCTTTTTTCAAGAGCAGCCACCCTCTGTAGCTATCTATCCCACTCTCTCTCGCACTCCCTCGCAGCAACACGAATGCACTGTTAACCTTGCCAAACGACCGCAGTCAGCATCGCAACGACTGCGACTGCAAGTGCAGTTGCAGCACGGTCATTGTCGCTCTCGCTCTAACCGCAGCAAGACGTGTTTAAATTTGGGTTTGGTTAATTTTCATTTGTTTGTTGGTGTTGTTGTTGACGCTATCATCAGCAGTGATAAGCAAAGTCGAAGTTGTTGCGGTCGCTCGTTCAATTTGTAACGAAACATATGTTTGCTTTAAGTGACAACGTCAACGTCGTCGTCTCCCGCTGCTGATAAACACATCTTGAGCGGAGGGAGCGAGAGGAAAGCGAACTTGCTTGACGGTCAATGTCCATTGCTGTCCGTCTCACTCGCACTCATCGATACTGCGTATTTACTTGCCTTCACATTCATATGGTATTGTGTTTGTGTGTACTCACTTTATTTACGCACACACACATGCGGTGCACACGCATACAAATATTTGTTCTTGAAGCGATAAGGAAGGAACATAACAAAGGAGAGGCAATATGTGCAAAGGAATTTCGAATTCAGTTTACAGGGTATCTTCTATTTTATTTATTCTGTCCCCTGCTTATAAACATTACCACCACAAAATATTAATAAATAATAATATTAATTAATGCAATCGAATAACAAATATTGTAAAAAAAAAATGATAAAAATAAATGCAAACAAAGATTGAAAATAAAGGCAATAAAATAACAAATAGCGTTGAGGGCAAAAATCTTGTGATCTGTATTTGTCTCGTTTGTTTGCTTTTTGATATGAAACATTCCAATAGCCAGCAGTTGTTAATGTTTATTTTGGCTGATAATCAATTGAAGTGCTTATGTATTTACAGCCTTGAGCTGTTTTCAATTATGCTTAACCGTTTTTTTTTCATATTTGCGAACAACTTTTTTCACTGATGTGGCAACACTTCGAACGCAGCCGTATTTTTTAAATACTAAATGGAGTTTAACAACTGTCGCTATGGTTTTGAGGTTGCGAAAAATCGAAGTGCAAATACAAAAAAATATTTGATACGCAGCTACTTGTCGTAGTTTTAACATCATTTTATTGAATTCGTTAATTAAAATTAATTTGTCATTCACAACTGGCTCTCAAATTTCGCTTAGAATTGTTTAAAAACAAAGCAATGTGACCTTTGCAATGTACGCCAAAACACCAAAACATTTGGCAATAGCAATATACCAAATCTACAAATCGACTTTCAAATTGTTGATGCGCTAAAAAGAACAGAAGTTTAAAATGTATCTGTTATTTAAGTAAATGCACTTACTTTGCTGATAACTTAATTTAAATTGTTAATGTTAATAATTACTTTTAATAACAGCTGAAAGTAAGTTGGTATAAAAATACTTAAGTGCTTTATCGGTATTCTGTTAATAACAGCAGTCTGTCTCAGCTGTTATTAACAGTGTCTATGCTAAGTTTATGGAGGCAAAGAACAAATGCGGTTTGATTGTCGGGAGAGAAAGAAGAGACATTAGATTGCGGGTGACTTTAGCATACGACAGTAATCAACAAGCGATCGATCAATCAATGTGTTAATACTCTGCTTAGTGTTAATTGAACCGAATGCCAAAGCGTGAACAAAATGCAACGCCCGCCAACGATCAACAACAAAAACAATGCCGGCAAAATGTTTTGCGCTCTGCTGCTGCTCAGCTGCTGCTTTGGTGAGTAATAAATTGCAAAGAATTCGAAAGATCTTAAAGCGAGTTGAATGAACTATTGTTGTTTAGCTGTAACAAACAACAAATCAACAAAAAAATGCCAATAAGAATTAAACACACACATGACAGCTGATTTAGCAGACAGTGGCAGCGCCGTCGACAGCGACTGCGACTGAGACGTCGACGTTCAACTTGTTGATAAACTCTTGAACTGTTAGAAATTCGAAGCGCGCTTCGAGCTCAGAATGTGGTGAAAGTTTTCTAATGACGTGTACTCTGTTTGCCTCTCGCTCGCTCTGCAGTCGCCGCACGCGCTTCTTCATTAATTCCCCCCCGCACGCAGCAGATCTTTGAGCTGCACAGCGTGGTGAGTTTGGAGCAACTCAACACAGCGGCGACGCCGGCCGCTGACAACGAGGTGAGTTACGGTTTTGAAACGGAGCTCAAGGTGAATTCGGTGTGGAGTCAGGACGAATCGCAGCTGCTGGAAATTCACCACAGCAAACATTACGTTGCGGCGCCTGGAAAACCAAAGCGTTCCATCCGCACTCTGCCCGATCGTCCCTTCTACGTGGCGCTGGTCAAAGGGCAGCCGGATCAGTTGATAGCGCACACGTCGCGCGATCAATCGCTGCTCAACCTGGAACGCGGCGTCGCCTCGCTGCTGCAGCTGCGTCGTTCCAGCGACGCCGACACCGAACTCGATGTTTCCGGCCACTGTCGCGTCCGCTACAACGTCAAATCCTCCACGCGCCTGGCGAAGCACAAATCGGATTGCGCTCTATGGGATCTGCGTGTCAGCTATCATCCGGAGCAGGCGCTGGGCGTCTCGCAGCATTCCAGCGAACAGGTTGACTACGAACTGTCGGCAGATGGCGCTTTGCTGCGAGCCGAGTCGAAGGAATCGCATCGCTTGACGCTCGCTGCCAAGCCGGATGTGGGCAGCTTGGTGCGGGGCAGTCTGCGGCTGCAGCATCTGGCCAAGGGGTCGGAGCAGGTTAAGCAGCTGGAATATTCCACGCTGGATGCGGCCATCGGCAGTCTGCTGGAATGGTATCGCGTCTTCCCGCTGGAGGCGGACGTCGACGGCGCCATCGGTGAGCTCAAGCAGCAAACGGTGAGTACTATCGATAGTTATCGAAACTATCGGAGGGAGAAGTATTTTCTATTCTATTCACTTCGTTAAACTATTTAACTATGTAATTTAAATAGCAGTTGTAGGCTGTGATTAATTGATTTATTGACAACTCATTAATTATTTTCAAATTAGCGTTTATTTAACTGTTTCATAAATTGGGGTTATAAACATTAGGTAAATATCAGTAACTGTCTAAACAAAATTATGACTCATTGGTAATTGATAGCTGATATTAACTTCTGTTCAATTAGATAAGTAATTACTAGCTAACAATATTGATAAATAACGAACTCATCAATCAATATTAAATTACTGATACTAACGAACTCTATAGGCATAACTTTTTAACTAAATTTATCACTAATTATAACTTCTAATTAACTTCTAATCTTGATTTATCAGCCAGCCATTATTCCATATTCATTTAGGGATAACAACCAGCACTTTTTTTTCGTTATCAGTAATTAATGTCGACTTAGGGACAGTAATCATTTAATAATTACCAGTAATTGGTACTTACGAAAACGTTTCAATTGGCAATTCATCAAAAAATATTCAATTAAGGATAACTAGAACATGTTCTATTATTAATTGACATTTACCAATGTTGATTAGCAATAAACATTAAATAAGAGCTGAATAATACAAATTATCACAAATTATTAAGCGTTCGTAATCGCTTTTATGATTTATGAATTAGATAATTCCAACTACTGATTTAATTATGGATAAAAACAATATGGTAATTGTCGTTCAATACTTATTTATCATTCAATATTTATTTAACTATGGATAATGACAATATGGTAATTATCATTCAATACCTGACTGAAATTCTAATTAATAAGAAATCGGATAAATTCTAATATTAAAATGGGGCCGTAAAAAAATCAGTAACTGCCCAATTAAAATCACCACTATCAAATAATCGCTAAATAATTTTACTAATAAATCAACAACTTGTTAACAAATAATAAACGGGGGATTCCAACCGTGCGATAAAATTCCGAAGTGGGTTTTCAATAATTTAGGCTACAATTTTAGTCAGATAATTACAAATGTTAAATATTAAACTAGGAATAATCTTTATTCTATAACTATACAAAATTTGTTCATCGATTACTGCCAAACTTGTTTCGTTAATCGTTAGTTCAACAACAATATTTAAGATTTCTGATAGCTTTAATGTTTTGCATGGGCAATCGATTAATCGATCTCTACTTTTTCAGCTGCTGGAGGCATTCGAGCAGCGCGTGGAGCAGCTGCAGGAGGAGGACGTGGGCAAATCCTCGCTAGCGCTGGCCTACGCCCAGCTGTTGCCTCTGGCGCGCATCACGAAGCAGCCGCAGTTCGAGGAGTTGCTGCAGACGCATTCGAAGCTGGCCGCTCAGCTGGTGGATCTGCTGGGCGCAGTGCAAACCTATGACGCACACAATGCCACCTTTGGGCATTTCTATCGCGGAGCAGAGACATCGAAGGAGTCGCTGGAGCTGCTGGAGAAGTATCTGCAATCGCTGGCAGTCGCCACGCATCCGGAGCGAGCGATACTCGAGCATTTGTTTGGCTGGCTGCAGCAGCAGCAGCAGCAGGAGAAGATTGGCAAGCAGTCGAACCTGCGGGACAGCGTGCTCCAAACGCTGGCGACGCTCACCCGCCAAAGCGGCCTCGATGGCAACGATGCGCTGCTGCAGCAGCTGCGATACTTGCTGCTCGACGGCCTGAGCTCCAAGGATGCCAGCTTGTACGTGCGTGCGCTGCAGAATCTCCGTGATCCGCTGACCATCGATGAGCTGTTCAAGCAGGCGACGCTGTCAACGGAACCCAAGCTAACTGTGGCCGCTCTGCAGGCACTCAAATCCTTCCCAGCCTCGAGCTTTGCGGCGCCTCATCGCCAGCAGTTCGAGAGCATTTTCTATCAGCGCCAGCGACGCTTCGATAGCTCCGCTCGCACCTTGGCCCTGGACATCCTGCTGGCCCTGCGGCCCAGTGCCGAGCAGCTGGGCCAACTGCTCGACTACCTCGCCTCCACCGATCGCCAGTTCGAGATCAAGACCTATGTGCTGCAGAAGCTGCGCATGCTCGCCGACATCTGTCCGCGCTTCCGCGGCATCTTCCGCGCCGCCTTGACGCAGCGCGATCACGTCAACAACTACAATGTGCTGGGACAGCGAGGTAAGCGGCATTATAATTATAAGATACTATTCACTTTAAGTAAAAGAGTATAAAAGAGCGTCAAATCTGTCAGTATCATTCCTTATTATAGTTTTCGTTTTAACAATGATTAGCAGATTCCTCCCTTTTATTTTTCTGCTCAAAAAATAATTGATATTTTATTATATTTGAGCAAACTTTAAAAATCATGAATTCATAATAAGAAATTACTCATATTCATAACCTATGAGTATCAACAAATCACAACAATAATTATTCACTTAAAGTGACTTTAATAGAGCGAGAAATCTGTCATTATCCTGCCTTATTATTTTTTCATTTTTACAACGATTATCAGGCTTAGCATTTTTATTTTCTGCTCAAAACTAATTATTATTCAATCATCATATTTTGCCAAAAAGTAAAAATTATGATTTGATTTTTTTGGTTGATGATTTTTTTTTTTTTACAAATTATATAAATTTATGATCCTTAAGTTAGCGATAAACCACTTCATCCCACCTGTATGAAAGCTATTGATTCCATATAAACAATTTGTCTCTTTGCTTGATAAAAAGCATAAATATTTTCGGATTGATTTGATTGATTATTTGTTTCACACACGCACAGACTATAAATTCATATAATTGGTATTTTTATCATAATAAAAAAAGAAATCTAAATTTCTTTTTTTTTATTTTTCTCAATTTATTATTTTTTAAAAATATTTATTTTTAAACATATTCCTAGACTGAATTAATTTAATTTTGATCCTTCTAGTTGATATTTTTGATCAAAACTAAACTCTTTTAAAAAAATTGTTTTTATTTTTAATTAATTAAAAGAATATTTCTTATTGCTTTTATATATTTAAAATTATTTGCTTGCACAACTGATTAGTTAATAGTTATTATTTCTGACGAGCGAATTAATGAAAATTAAAAATACTTGTTATTTTGTACTATTATAATAATTAAGTGATTGAAATTCCTCTTACTCATGTCGATTTCCCCTTCCAGGTCTCACCACAGTGCTCACTCGCCATCTCTCCCAGTCTCCCGCCTTCAACGAAACGCTGCTGAGCACCCAGGAGGTCTATCAGGGCATCCTCAAGCGCGGCTCCGTGGAGTTTCTGCTGCACGCCGGTCGGGAGCAGGCGAGCAGCTTCAAGCTGGGCATTTACACCGCCGGCCTGGGCTCCTTGGTGGGCGATGGCGATGAGGCGGCAGACGACGGCATTCCCGCCGACGATGAGCTGCAGAGCGAGGAAACTGTCACCGCCGGCATGGAGATCAGCGTGCAGGGCGCCCAGCTGCGTCCGCTCGTCTTCTTCACGGGTCAGACGGAGCTCATGGGACATGTTTGGGGCGGCAGCGCCTCGGACTCGACGCCCGCTTATCAGGCAACAACTGTGGCGCAGGATCACGAGCATTACATTGTGCTGGCCTCAGGGGCAACGCTGCATTGGCGCATTTTGGGCGCACGCAGCGTGGATCTCAATGGCAAAGTGGGCTTCAGCTTGTGGAATCGCAACGCCCAGACGGAGATACAGCAAAAGTGAGAAGTCCACTCGATAATTGATCAATAGTTAATTCATTCTGTTTGTATTTTGTAGCACTGGCAGCGCTGTTGTGGGTCACATTGCTGTGGGCTTCACGTACGCCAAGCTGGTGCAGGATTTCACGCTCACCCACGAGCCGAAGCTCAGTCTTCAGGCGGATCTGGACTTCTACAGCGGCATCAAGCTCTGCATGAAGCTGCAGCGTCCCGAGCAGCTGCTAACGTCAGTATAACCTCGAGTTGGCAGTTTTATTTCTCTTATTATAATTTATTATTTCTGATTTGCAGCTATTCGAATGTGCGATCCGTTTATCTGCAGAATGTGGAGCCAGCTTATGCCAAGCATTTGCGTTCAACGCTCACGCACAAATCGGCGGGTCTCACTTTTGCCTTGAACCAGAAGAACAACGAGATGTGCAACACCATAAATGATTCCTGAGATTAAAATGCATTTACGTTTACTTCAATTGCTATTTGTATGTATCAAAGTGCAGAGATTAAGACTCCAGTTGAGATTATTAAATTTCAAATTACTAAAATACAAGAAAAACCTCTAAATCGATAGATCGATGTTGTAAATAATTTTTTAATGATCACACTTAATTAAGTAGCTGTTTAAAAACCGCTTCAACAAAATATTGACATATATTGAGGGGTATTAATATTTGAAACTTTTTTTGATTAGTGTGCGATTAATTTATGCGTTTTATTATTAAACTTGCGATACAGAAATTGGTACATTGAAACACTTTTTAGTTAATTTATAAAATCTTAATTTTCTTGAATGGAATATAATTTTAAATCCAATTAAATATATAAATTCTGGATAACGATTAACGATTTTCCAACCATTAATTTTGTACTTTATTGCAGGGTACACTTTTCAAAAGACGGTACACTTATTGGGTACAAAAATATTGATTTCATGTGGAAACCGAGTTTTCAACAAGTAGCTCTGTTAACATTACAGCTGCTTTACAGCCATGCAGCTCAACAGCTGACTGTCATAACAAAACTGTACAGTTTTAAATCCAAGATGTTATTTCTTTACTTTTCCAACGCAAATAATCTACAAATTTGTATCAGCATTAATATATTTGCCAAGACTTTTCGTCAAGAATTGAATTTTTAAATTAAAACCTTAATCATTGAAAATAAAAAACACCAGAAAACACAATAACGAAACTGGGTTCAAAACGTGGCGCGTTTTAATACGTTGTTTTGGAAAATACCAAATCACTGCAACAGCTTGGTATATCTGGCGACGTAATTTAGTGTATGTTGGAACTCAACTGCGGTCACGTTGCCCATTGAACACAACACTGGCATTTTATTTATTTTCGTAAGAAATGAGGTTTTAATGAAGGTAAAACACATTAGGAAGTGTGTAACGACATGTGTGAAGTGCGAATGGGTGAAAACTGTGTTTATCAATGTCAGTTTAAGTGATGATAATAATTAGGCCAAATCCCAATTGTGTCGCGCTTTTCTAATGTGCGTGTGTGTATGTGTGTGTGTGTGTGGAGGCCTGGCCCGCACACATGCAAACATTTTGCACACTTGTAAACGTGCCAAGGGACGTTGTTGTTGTTGTTGCTATAATCGCAAATACGCAAAATTGTGCTAAATATAAAATTCGATTAAATGTTTTGTTTGCGTTAGTTATTGTCACGCATAAAAAGCGTTAAAAAGTATTAAGTGACGAACGAGCAGCGAGATTATTTATAAAGAAAGGTGCTAACTAAATGCAGACAGGCGCTAAACAAATATCAAAATATAAGCATATTTATAAAACGAACGATTTTTTGGTCGACTATCAACAACAACAACAACATTGATGACGGATTGCAAGGAGAGTGAGAGGGAGCATCTCAACAACAACAACATTGTTGAAGAGCATCGCAACAACAACAACAACAACAGTATTGACGGAGAGGGAGAGAGCTCAGTGCAATGCTGAGAGCAACTCTGCGTTGGATTGTTGTTGTTGATTTAGTGACGTGTATGTGTGTGTGTGTGTGTGTGTGCATGGGAATGTGAGTTGCGTGTGAAGTTGCATTGCAAGAACCACGTGTAAAGAGCGTGCGCTGCATTTGCCATTTATTTGGCATTTAAAGCGATAACAGCAATAACACCAACGCCAATCAGAGATGCTCGGTTATTTCTTATTAAGGGCATTTAATTAGCTAATCAGCCGGGTAATTGGTTATCATTAGTACAAAAGAGAAGAATAAATAATTACATTCACATTTAGCGGGTTTTAAAATCAGTCTCAGAGCGTGAGAGAGAGGAAGAGGGAACGACGTCACACGCACACTTGCGCAACTTTGGCGCTCTCGCCAAACGCTCTCTCGGTGCTGTAACGGTATCAGCACTAAGGCGCTCTCACGTCTCGGTGTCGTTCGGCCAATCCGTAACGTCACAATTCAGTTGACTTTTAACGCTCGCAGCGCAAGGTAGTCGCCGCAACGTTGCTCGATTCAAACCAAATCTGTGTGTGAGGGAAGAACAAAAAAATAAAGCATAGGTCTCTCTTTCCTCCCCCCCCCCCCCGCCACCAATTTTGTGCATTCTGTTCTGGGCAGAAAAAACAGAATAACAACAACAACAAGCAAAGTGCGTGAATTTCTCTCATTTTCAATCAATTCCTTTGCATGTAGAATTTACCTGTAAAAGTGAAAACGTAAACCGAACGACGCAAGCAAAACAAAACGCGCGTGTGCAAGCAAAAAAAAAAGGAATAAAAAAACAAGACGCCACTCAGCGCAAGAGTGCGAAAGAGCAAGCGAGTGTGAACAACATAAGAACCCAAAAAAGAAGAAGGGTAGCCAAGTGGACGCAGAAGTAGACGACGAGAGAACGCAACGAAAATAACGAAAACGACAACAACAACAACTGACAGCAGGTAAGTGCATCTCATGCCTTCTCGCTCTATCTCTCTAACTCCCGAATTTGCATCTCGCTGACCTTTTCTATGACTCAGTTCGCCACATTATAAAGCTGTTTTTCCCGTACTTTAAATATTATAATAATCTTGAGCTCCAGTGGGCCTTAAAAAAAATGTGAAAATGACTCAGTCCGATTTTAACCATAAATTTCAATGACTTTGGGTATTTTTTTTTCGTTATTTGCTAAGTTCATTTGCAGGCTGAAATTCTTATAATTTGCGGCGTTTTATTGTGATTCTGATTAGATAGACAAAAAATTTCAAACCTTGCACAATTTACGACAATTCTGTTGATCTTTGAAGCGAAATCTTGGACTTGTTATTTGTTTACGACTGGAGAGAGAGATTTTTAAATTAGGCAAGAAACGGAAGATTTCAGATTTATGGGCCTTAAAAGTGCCATAAAACATTTGCCGCATTATCTATTTAAACTGAAAAAAATTTGAAGTTTTCGTTATTATTGCGATATATTTATATTCAATGTCATAATGTAAAAAAATGATTGCAAAATATCAGATTTATAATTAAGTCTGATTCTCAACAGTTTTAATCATCATTATACTTTTTTGTGTTAATCAGAGTAGAGTTTCGACTGATAAGTTAATTATTTCGAGTGGCTAACACAGCTATCTCCTGTTATCTATGTTAAAAAATTAAGTTCTGATTAAAAACAGGAGCGTAGAAAAATTGATAGTTATATTGTCAGTTAAATGAGTCATTATTTCACACGTTGTTTATCTATTTATGTTCATGTCATCGTTAAATGTCGAAATATGAACTCTTGATAATTAAGACAAATTTCACCGTAAGCAGAGAAGACGGCAACAACTTGAGTTCCACCCACCGATTTCAGTTGAAACCGTAAAGTTTACACTCTAAACATTTGCCTCACCTCGTCTGCCGAAAGTATAAAAAAAATTCCACAAATTGTTGTATCCACATGCTTCGCATAGCGCTGCGCTTTGGGGGCAATAATAAACAAGGTAATTGCTTAATTTACGGCTTAATTTTTGAGCTCGCCTGAACTCAACCCCAAAGCTTCCCAGAAAACAAACCAAACAGAATACTTACTTGGCTAAAATCAATTTCTATGGCAAATAGCCTGCTCTTATCTTATCTGCCTCCGACGACCCAATTAAGTTGCTTAACAGGTTTCTCAGGGAGGGTTATTCACGGGTCTAAAAAGAAACACAACAAATGTAAAATCTGTACAATTCGCAGACAGGCAAAGTTTTGTTTTTATTTGTGTTGTGTGTGTGTTTTATCGCAAAATGCGAATAGACAAATTATGTTTGGGTAGCTGTCACAAATTGCCATTGGATCATTCGCTCAAAAGTGGCCAGAGACTCGAAACTGGATCCGCCTTTTAGCCAAGACTCACGTGACGCGGCCCAAAGCGGTGCAAAACGACTTTTAAAATTTGTGTCCGATTCATTTAAGCTTTCAAAAGTACGTGAGGCTGAGCAATCAACTGCAAAAATATAGCTATTACCGATCCAATCCAAGCGAATCAAAAACAGTTAAGCCCCTAGCAAAGAATGTTGTGTAGCGTGCTCGACGCTCAGATACGCTGTAAAATATCAAATGTAATGTTCTAAAATTACCAAAATTATTTTTCGTTCACTTATATCGAAGGCTGGATATGTAACTAGATACAAATTGCTAGCTTTCTTTTTTCCCTTATTTTTATTAATCTTACTAATTCTATTATTCCCATTTTATTATTCCTGAAATAGAATAAATCCAGAATATAAATGATTTAGTTATATAAATATTTAAAATTAATAGCTTAAATTTTCTTTTGGAAATTCCTACAAAATAAAAATTAATATCCTATACTTTCACTTTAGAAATAGCAACTATGGTTTATCATTATTATATGTCATTCCCATATTATTATTTCTGATATGGAATCAATCTATATTTTAATATATATTATATTTTCAATTTTAAAAGTGTATTAGCTACCTTTACATCTATTTGAAGTAGTGGGTATAAAAAAGTTGACGTGCAACTGCAAATGCTGCGAGGAGAAGGAAAATCAATCGACTTCAATAAGTCGACTGAAATCTGAAATCTTGAATCGCATATCGGCGAATGTCGGCGATGATTTGTATACGTGCCTAGACAAGAACGACGACAAACTAACATAGTGTCGATCGATTCCAATTCATGCTGAGTGAATCATCGACCAATACTCGATGATGATGAAAATTCAAGCTTGAAACTCACAATCGAGGCAGAGCGTCAAAAGCGTGGGGCAGTTTTGTGGAAGTCAGAATGATTTGGGTTCTACGGCACGTCTATCGTATCGTTTTGGTGACTTGTCAGTCTGTCGTGTGGTTCATTCAACTTTAGTTTTTTGTTAGTCGCTTTATCTAGTAGTGTGTGTTTGTGTTTCTATTTCTGTTTCTACTTAACAAAACGACCAACTAACCCAATGAAAAACTCACCCCACAATTGGACTTTGCGTCTAGCTGACAGGTGATTGTTTTTTCTTTCACAAAAAAAAAAAAAATAAAATCGATAAGTTTTATTTGAGTTTGCGTTGCTCTTGTTGTTGTTTGTTTGTTGTGTTTCGGTTGTCTAAAATTGCTGAGCTGTGCGTTATTTATAGGTAACCGTCCAACCCCCCTGCAAAAAGCAATATACCAAACTCGTAGATACTTCTGCAGTTGGTGGATTTCGTTGGGTTATCCAGTTCAGTTGGTGTAATAATTCACTCTCTTGTCACATGTTGTGCAATTGGATTGGGCTTCTATTTGATTGCCACTTTAATGCATGTACTAATTTTATTTATTTAACGACATTGAGATTGACTCTAGATTCAATTTTATTGCCATTTGTGTTATCCACACGGCTTGCTTTTTGCTACATTATCCCCACTTATCTGTTATCTATCTGGTTGTTGGTGGCATCTGTTTTCGATTTTCGAACGCATCTCATTTAAAGTTCATTCGCATTTATCCGCTGTTATCTGTAAAGAGCGTGTATTTTATTGTTTATTACAATGCAAATGCAAAACGCTCGCTTTATCTGCAGTCGTTTAAAAATAGTTTAATTAATAAAAACTTTAATCTATACGAATGTAATCCACACTTAACACTTTGTACGATTTAACACATTGGGTTGCTGTAATATTATCCGTAATTATCCGAAATGATTTGACACATCGGAAATATTATTCGCTGGCTTTTATTGCATCAACTGAATAATCCCGGTGATATATTGAATTAACAGAACATTATCCGCACTTATCCATTATGTCATTAAAAAAATAAAATGCCATCCGTAGGTGTCAAATACTGCAGCAATTGACATATATATGACATTGGAGACTTGGAAAACAGGATTAGACGCATTTTTAAACTTCACGCTTTTAGTCAGAGTCGCTAAATTAATTTCGCTTCATCGATCACATGATCGATTTCTGACCACCACCGGCTATAAATTTTATACATTTTTCGTGTGCAGGCTTTGGATCTAAAATTATAAGACCCCCACACACGCTCATAAATCCCAATGAATTTTATTAAATCAAGTACAATTCGTGTGTGCGGCTCAAATGTGTTAATAACGCAACAGAATAATAATAAAAAAATACGCCCACAATTTCCTACACACAACGAAAGCCGAAAATAACAAAAAAATAAAAAAGAATAATATAGAAATCGTATATGTGAGATATAATTTGAGCATGCCTTGCCATATGTATATATAGATCTATATAGCACGATATGTGACCACGACGACGACAATCAATTGTCTGGCTCATTCCGGCTCCGATGTGGGAAATTGTGTGCGGCATTAATTTGTGCAAGTAATTTCATTGACGGTGGCTTCATTGTTGTTGTCTGCAGTTAATGAATAAAAGTTAATAACTAAATTGGGGACAAACATACTTACAGTATACTGTTTATGTTTTCGTGTAAATGACCTTGATTTTTATCAAAGTGTGTTTATCGGGATCAACGGCTAATTTATGGTCTGCATTCTGATTAGGCCTAGTCGCTGGTTTGTTGCCAAGCCGCTTGTTTTGTGTCTGTAACAATTTCATTCAATTTACGATAGCTTATCGGCAGGATAAACTGGAAATATCTACTCTGTCGAATAAGTTGTAATTGCGCCCACTGATTTGTTAAATGGCTCCCCCGGATAACTTGTTGCCCATCGATAGGTCTTGTTGTCGCCTTAACAAGAGCTTCAGTTATCTGTTGCTATGCTGCAGCGTTGGATACGCTTTTGGGTAATTGACTTAAACGATTGTGATGCGAATGTCATGAGTTATCCGGCATTATCCGGCAAGTGGCTTGCAGTTTAGGCTTTAAAGTACATCGCACAACGACAGACAGACAGACAGACAGACGGATTGCAAGCATTATCCGTTGCGACATTTTCCGTATTAAGTTAAGGCAAACGATACGACGTTCGCTCGTTTGCCGTTGTCACTCTTCATTGAGATAAGTTCAATTCGCATAGAGGAGCGCAGCGCCATAAAAACATCCGGCCCCGCACAAAAGCAAAAGCAAAAGCAACAGCCTGGGTCCCCAACAACCCCAAAGTCCCCTCCTCTTCGACCCCTCCATCCCCCTCAATGTGCCGCTCGAGGCAAACCAGCGTCGAGTTGAGTTGAGTTGAGTTGAGTTGATGACAATGGCGCGTAGTTTACTTGTTTCTGCCCCATTGTATTTTGCATTCAAGCATTTATTATATTATACATAATTTGAATAAAGTGAATTACGTACAAAAGAAGTTCCCTCTCTCTCGCTTCAGGTTCAACTCCCTAAGCCAATGCTTAATTGAATTGAACACCATTCCATTGTCGAGTGGAGAAGAAATGAAGACGTTACTTGGCAAATTCTTGAGTCCTGCTTTGTTTTCGCATGCCCATCATATCTTGCAGCATTTCTCTTTTCTCTGTTTATTATCTTTGCGAATTTGACGCGGTTTCAATAAATAAATCCCCAGTGGATCATGGGCTGCTTCTTCATCGCATCGCAGCGCTAATTCAATTTATGCTCGTCAAATTATTTATCCCAGTCGAGAGTCGAGAGTCCGCATCGAATCGCTGCGTGGGCGACACTTGGTTTTGGGCAATTTTTTTTTATTTTTTCGCACGCCTTTTCATGATTTAGAACTGAAAAAAATACTGAAATTTGTTTGTCGTTTTATAATTGCGAGGAAAGCTGCGGGGCAATTTTAAATGTCACGTCCACATCTGAGCGGCCACATATGACCACTAATTAATTGGCTCTGGTTTCTTTAATTAGCAAATCCAAAACGAAAATAACAACGACAACAATTAGCCGAGCATTTTTAGAATTTGTGCACGTGCGAATATTTTTGTAATTTTAAATGACTTTTGAGTGAGGTTTACTCCCGACTCTAGACCCTACGACATCTGACGTAAGCGGATAAACTATACAAGTAAGAAAGCTACAGTCGAGAGTGCTCGACTGTGAGATACTAAAACTTTTCCTGTTGGCCCTAAGTATAAAAATTATCCACAGTATATAGGTTGTATGATTATTGTATTCTTTAACGAAAGCCCCTTTTACCAAAAATAACAAAAGCACGTATTACAGTAATTATGTTAGAATTATTATCCAATATATTTTAAGTTACGCTGGATAAATACTTTATTAAAGCAAAAAGTCTAAAAAGCCCTATGCCATAATATTAGATGTTTTAGGAGAAGGAAATAATTTTATTGCATATTTATTCTCATAGAATGAACGATATGTACAAAGAATATTCATTCTTTACTCCATTTAATATTATTTTATATTATTAAATTTTTATATTTTTGTAGCTTCTTCCGCTACTATTCCAAATTTATCCAGCGTTTTTTCATGAAACGGATATGGCAAATTATCCCGTCTCTTGACTGCTATATTTAGTCTGCAAATCCTTCGCTTCAACTGTTGCATTTCATGCGCAAATGACGCAAATCGAGCAATGATCTTTACGTTGCTTTTTGCGTGTTTGTGAAATTAGCGAGATTATTTAATTGAATTTTTTCTGTTCAATACGCATGCGCCCAAAGCACTTGGGGAACGTGATCGCACAATACAGTAGCGGCATTAAGCCGTGTGGACAGTGTAAAGCGATTTTGTTGTCTTTTTGCTATCGCCCACACGAAAGAAACAAACTCTGTGTGTTGTGTGCTGCAAAAATGCTTTTGGTGCGAACCGAAACTCGTGCTCAACCTGAAAATGGATGTTGTCTAATAAATATTTAGAAACAGGCCTCCTCCATTGTTTACAAAGCTCAACAGCAACAGCCAAATGCAAATAATAAATAAATAAATACTCTCGCCGATTGACGGAGTCAAAGTGAGCCAGCGATAAGTCGACGGTCCGACTGGTCGGCTACCCGTCCAATATACTTGAAAAGCACGTGATGGTGCAGCGAGTTTCAGTTTGCCTGAAGTCTCGCGCTCAGCTGAGCTCTCGGCGCGCTCGAATATCATTGAAGTTCGCTGGAATGCCAAAACAAGTGTAGAACAATTGTACAAGTCGACGTGTATCAGCTGAGTCAGGCCTAGAGATGGGTGCGTGACACGCCAAGAGACATTATCCAAAGACATAAATAGAACAATATTGAAAGAATTTGAGAAATATTGATTTCATTTCATTTCACAAATGTAATATAGAATTTCATATTACCCAATCAAAAAAATAAAGCGGGATTTTAAAGAGAGAATAGAACAGAAAAGAAAAGTATACAAGAGAATTTCATCTATATGCAGATCTGTAAATCTATATCTTGCAATTCCCTTAAGTTTTACTTGCCACACGCTGCCATCTCTAGACTTCGCTCTACCTTCGTGTGCTACACCATTTTTTACACATTTTGGCAAGACACACAGTCAGCATTTGACCGTAATCGTAATATGCTTATAAATATGGCAGACATAAGTACGAACAAAATGAAATCATGATGACATCGGACCGGTTTTCTCTGTCTCCCCTTAAACTAAATCTCGAAAATTCTCTCGCGAATCGATTGCAAAAATCGCGTATAATAAAATATGACAAAATTCCAGTCGAAAGCGTTAGAATCGACAACTGTTGCTGATTGATGATGAACTTTATGGCATAACAAAATAACAACAAATGGCCCTGCATTTTGTCTGCTCTGGTGCCTTCTGATGATGACGATGATGATGACGTGCCTCAGACTTTGCTGTGCTTGCGGCCCGCCCCTTTTTGTTACATTGAGCGCTGCCATTGCCAAGATTTACAGCCAATGTCAGCCACTTTGAGAGACTAAAAATAGTCAAACGCTCAGCTGGCTTATGCGCTTGATAGCGACAACGACGACGATGTCGACTCGTGACAGAGTCATTCCCAGTGTTATTTAACATCGCTTATCAATGTGGCCAAAAAACAGAAACTAAGTTGCGAGAGCTATTCGAGGAGACCCAGAGACCCAGTCTCTAAGTGTCGCTTATCAGCGTAATTCATATTTCGTATTTTGTATTTGGTGTTTTTGGGTGCAAACCAACGGCGTAGACTTTTAACAACTACCTCAACTACATGCCACAAACTGGGAACTTGAACACAAGTTAGTTGTACACACGACAACGCGTCTATCTTATCAATCTATAGTCGCGTCTTTTCTGCATATTTGTTGACCTCGACGCGCTTTTTTAAGACACATTTTCGAGTCTCGACAGCGTATTTTGTATTGTATACTGCAAATGCTTGTCGTATATATTATATAAACAGCGATATCTGCGGGGGAAAGCCTGATAAGCTGTTAAGATTATCACAAAATGTTTGGTGTTGGCGTTATCCGACATCATTTAAAGTTATTGAGTGTCATTATTATACAGTTTAACGACTTGAGCTAGATTTTCCGTTGTAAACAAAGCTTAAGTGGTAACGCCTTATACGTAATAAAGTAGTTATACATATTTTATTTTAGATGACAGATAGCTAAAGACTGTATATAATTATCCGCGTCAGTTTTTGACAGTCGGATAAGATTTAAATGCCAGATAGCTATTTAAATTGTCCATTATGTGTTATCCGCATCTTATCCAGTTGTAGAATTTATAGAATATGGTATTGGATACGAAATTTAAAAATTATACATGAAACATGACTGGGGACTGTTTTTGACAGTTGGATACAACATTGTTTTATTTATTATTTATTAATTTGTAACTTCGAATTAAATTGTATAGTACAAAGTATTAGCCAGAGCAGCTGTGGAGTTTAAACTTCGAATAAGACTTAAATTCACGAAATATGCAAAATAATTATTTAAACTCTTCTTCAAGCATTATCCGCAGTCTATTCAGATCTTCGGATAAGTTCTATGTGCTTGCAAAACGTATTATTCGTTGCTTATTCAATTGAATTTACGCATCTATGACCCACAATTTTGTTGTTAGGTGATTTGATTTCCCTTTTATTCTCATCTCAGCCATAAATTTAAATGGCACACTAAAAAAGATATAGCCACAAGCAGGTAGCACAAGACAACATCCACTATAGCGTTCTCTGTGTGCAGTTGCAAAATGTGTTTCGATGTGCATTTGCGAGTGAATTATAAGTTTTTGCGCCACATCGACATTTATGGATCTCGGTCTGTCTGTTCATTTATTTAAACAAACGAACGCTTGCTCATGTTGTTGTTGTTGTTGTTGTTGCTCGCCGTCTCTGTCTGGGTCGGTGTTGCAATGTCGAAGTGTAAACAGTTGCAACAGGCCGCCCTGCTGTTTGCCGCTGGCCTTGGTGAGATCCCCAGACGAAGCAGGCAGAGACTCCAGCGTTATGGGCTGCTACACTTTACATCATATTGTACTCAGCAGCACAGTGTGTTCTCTGGCTCTCCCTCTCTCTCTCTCTCTCGGTCTCTCTCTCTGTCTCTCTGAATCTGTCTGCCCAGTTTCATTTATTTGCCGCTTTTGTGTTGGCCATCATCATAATTTTCGGGACCATTTGTTTCCTAGGCGTGGCGACATATGGGGCCTCTCATGTAAGCGACTATTAAATGCCGTAAATGTTTGTAATTAGTTGTAATTTGAGTGTAGCTATTGCCACTAAAGTCTCGACATAAACATTTCATTGACCATTCCCCCAAATGGCCTTAAAATGAGTGCACTTAACGTATTTTCTCGTTTGATTGGCAAGTGACGAGAATTCCAGTAGCATGCAATTAGACGCCCACATGTGCGACAACAACAAATTGAGTTATTAACATATGGCAGCATTGCAATAAACAGTCAAAATGCTTTCAGTTATGTCATTATTATGTTATAAAAATATATTGAATGCTTTAAATCATTTTTTAATGTAAACATAAAATTTTTAATATACATTTTTGTCATATTAATACATGCTTTGAATGCAGATAAACATTTAATGTACCAATAATGATTATTAGAATGAAGTGCATTTAAAAAATCGTATTATTGAAATAATCGAAAACTTTGCATATAATATGCTTTAATATAAATATATATTTCAAATGCAAATATGTTTATATAATATAATAATGCAAAAATGTTTTATAAATATAATTCATGGTTTCCATAATTTTTGTCATATTAATACTCTTGGATGATGATTGTAAAACTTTAATTTATTGGAATGAAGTGCCTTAAAAGACATTTTTATTTTATTCCTGAAATCATCAATTACTACAATGAAACTTTTTGTATGATATGATTTTACATAAATGCATATTTCAAATGCAAATAGCCCTACGATGAACCCTAGTTTTAGGTCAAAATTAATTTCCATTCAGGTTTCTAATTGCAAATCCAATTGATTAACATTAGCTGGTACTTGTTTTGTCGATTAGGCAAGCTGAAAGTTCAGCATGCATCGTTAGCTGCTCGTCGTATTGTTGCACAAACCGCTGTGTCAACATGACGTATGCGCAACGATAATTGTTACTCGGCTTCTTCATACGCCATGTTGACCACAAACAATATTCAAACAAAGAGGAAGAATGTAGTAAAGTTAAAAAAAAAAAACAAGAGCATACACATTTCTGGCTGACACTTAACAATTGCGATGATTCATGTGCTTTCGCCCTTCCGACACAATTACAGAGAGCCAGAGAGAGAGAGAGCGAGAGAGGGAGAATTATTCTCTATACACGCTGTCGCTGCATTTTTGTGCCCACAATCGAAATGAAACTTTTTGCCCAGCCAAGCAGAAAAATACGTAAAGAAAATAGTGGAAAAAAAAGAGCGTCGAGAAAATGTGTGCAGCAACTTACATAACAACACAATGCAAAAAGCAAAAGGCAAAGGCAAAGGCAAAGCCAAACTGAAGCGAACCCGCTTCAATGTTGCCTTGCCGCTGCCTTTGTTCGGCAAACTGGCCGCTTCATTTCTTCATTTCTCACATGCAACATTTTTCTGGCAATCGCTTTTCCTTCTCGCCATGCTATGTGAGTTTTTCTTGTTGTTTATTTCGTTTTTTTTTTTGTTTTTTTTTTGTGGCAGCCCAAAGAAGCGTTGAGGCCCGCAAAAATAACTGTGCCTGGGCCAATGCACGTGATTTCAGCTTCAGCTTTTTTATTTTTCATTTTTTTTTGTGTAGTAATTTTTCTAGCCAGCTAAGCATGCGGTGCATGTAGTATGTAATTATTATGAAATACAAAAAGGCAGAAGAAGAAAAAAATATAATCGTTGCTGCTGCTACTGCAGTTGCAGTTTTATTTTTTATGTGCGCCACGGTTCAATGACCCCTGTCCACCGAGTGTGTGTGTGCATTTTTGTTGTGGCAAGTGCAGCATACAGGTTTTTCCTTTGTGCTGCCAAAATAAATAAAAAATGAAAGAAAACAACAACTAAATTGATAGCAGACAACAACAAAAAAGAGCCTTGCGTGCCTTGGCATTTTCAGCGACGCAGCGTCTGCCACAAAAGTGTGCCAAGTGTGGCGACAAGGGGGCGATGGGTGGGGGGCGGGGCAGAGATAGTGGCACTGTAAATCAGGTCAAGCCAGACGCTTCGATTTCTGGCCTTTGGCCTGCGTTTATATTTTGTTCGTTTTAATTGTCTTGACTGAGCTGAACACACACACACACACACACGCACACACACACGACAAATTTTCGGCTTGTCGCTGTCCTTGTCGAGTTGACAAGTTGATTTCCTTGGCGCCGTTCACGAGCGTGTGTGTGCGTGTCCTCTGATTGCCCTTTTGCCTCTCTCCACGCCTGGCGATGTTAGCATAAATTGATTCAGTAACAACCAGCCAGCCAGCTAGCTGTCTCGCTCGCACATGCGTCTGCGTGCGTGTGCGTGTGCGTGTGTGTGTGTGTGTGCGTGAGTTCATTCATTGATTTACCCAACCTCACCACGCACTCTCCACAAGGCGCTCTCGCCGCGACGTCGACTTCAGCTCTCCACCTCACTTCGTCTCTCTACGTAATTCTATTTGCTCTGTTGCTGACGTAAAGTGTCCTTTCCAGCTGTCGCACTCACACTCCTCGCTCTCACAACCTCCCCTCGTCAAAGACCGCGACACTCTCAATATGCTTGCTGTTGGCCCACATTGAGTATATATGTATATATGTATTTGTGGGTGTACTTAAAGGGCTTACTATAGCATATGATGGCATAATTTCTATTCCTTTTTTTTTCTGCCTTTTGCCTTATGCCTTTTGCTTTTCTTGTCGTTTTGCTGCTAAGCAAAAATTGACACAATTTCTCCATTTTACTTGTTTTATAATGTCCCTGGAGGGGGTGTTTTTAGGGGGGTTTTAGGGGCTGTTGGCCAAGTCAGCGCCAGCTCGACGTGGAAGGTTGTGAAAAGTGACAGCTGCCAGGTACTTGGCCCAGTTCTTAGTTCTCAATTCTCAGTTCTCAGTTCTCAGAGCCAACACAATCCTCTGGCACTCTAGGCTCTAGAGCCTACCCAAACATCATTCGCTGCCTATGCCACAGAGTACGCGTTTAATGTATGCAAATTTAGCTCAAGTGTGTCTAAAAGTCGTAAAACGCATAGACGGTTCAGCTGACTGACCTAGTTGGCAACTCGACTATAATTAAAATTGGGGGTGAAAGGTGCTAAGCGGCGATGACAAGTTTGAAGCGTAAAACCTGTGGCAAAAAACACAAGCAAAAACGGCAAATACAAAATGTAATTAGTTGAAAATTCAAGAATGTTTTTGATAGTTTTCAAGCCACTTCAAAGTGGGTCCAAAATATATTTAAATAGAATTTATTAAATAACTTTCAAACTAATATTAAAGGCTAATCAAATTAGCAAAGGGATGGGACAATTGAATTTTTAATATAAATTGTAGTAAAAACCATAATAAAATTTAAATCCCATTTTAAAACGTTTTGTTTAATGTTGTATATAAACAAATTTTGAAATTATTTTCATAAGATAATCTACATTTTCTTTTCGATTCTAGAAACATCCCAAATGGGAAAATTATTTTGTATTTGCATATCTATTTTGATGATTTTATTCAAATAATTATTACCTCTGCTCGTGCAAAATTTAAATTTTATTAAATTTATTGACATTGCAATTTGAATCTGTGAGATATTTTATTGTTGTTGTAAAAACTTGCCTCTACATTTAAAAATAAAAAAGCGTTAACAAAATATGTAATATTATTTTCAAGAAATAGTCGATAGTCTATATTTGTTGACTTTAACTGCTGCCTGGTTAGTTTCCCCAAGCTGTCCGCTTAGATTCAGATTAGATTGGGTGTGTCCTGTGCAAACAGTCGATGCACTCGTCTGATATTAAATGAAGTCGACGGTTGCGTCGCTGTTGCCACGCAACGTCAGTCTAATCATATTTAATGAAAAACAATGGGAAGTTTTCCTTTTATTTTTTTCATTGCATTTCACAAACTGGCGCAATAATTGTTTAGACAACTGCAAGTCGAGTAAAATTTCCATTTCCATGCCGTCTTGCACTTACGTCAGTCGCGTGGGTGCAAACAACGCGCATAGCAGCCAGCTTGTGTCAGCGAGCACCAGCTAATTTGCGCTAAGCGTGCGCTTCAAATTTGCCAGTTGATTGCCTCAAATGAGCTGCGGATTAGCACAAATATTTGACGGCTCTCTATGAATGAAACAAAGGGTGACTTCTACTCTACACTATATGTTAGTGCATAAATAAATATACCCATTTTTATTGATTTAATTCGTGCAGCGTATTTGCAATTGAGTTGTCGATGCTGTGGTTAGAGCAGAGCTTCAACGCTGACACTTGCCAACGGCAGCCGCCATGTTTAATCCGCGCAACTGTCGCAAATGTTGCGAGTGCGAGTGCTAGTGCGAGTGCGGGGGTAGAGGGAGAGGAGATCTGATCTCTGACTGACCTCCAATGCCTGACATGACATCCCGTGTCAGCTGATTTGCATAAACGTTTTAATTAGCCGTACCATGTAGCATGTTGTGCGTTGTATGTTGTGGGTTCTCTTGAGGGCGGCTAATCAAATGATGTAAAAACAGCAATTTTTTCTTGCTTATTTTCGTTGTTGTCCAATTGAATTCAATTGACTTGCGCTTGGTTGCGCACTGATTTCATTTGATTTGATTTAATTAGCTTAAATTAGCTGCAGCGCACAGATAACGATAAAGAAAAAAACGATGCATATGTTTGTTTGTTTGCTGAAAAGTCAACAAAACACGTCGCAATAAATAAGCAAACTTAATGTAAACGATTGTTAATAACTTTATACATCTAATGCTCGTATTCCCCTTGTTGATTGAGGCACCTTGAAATGCGAGACTAGCATAATATTGACATACATTGGAAATTTGCACATGAATTCAACGTAAACGAAACACTTAAATGCAAAATGCGCCTATGTCGATGACAAATCCACACTAATGAGGCTACTGTGCGGTATAACAATTAAACTTGAATGGGGTTCGTCTGCTGAGTCTATTTATCAGTTTGATATTGAGGCTACGACCCAACTTCCGACAGGTACAAACACAAAGTCCGACTGAGAACAAGTGTAATTTACAGGGCAATGATTATGTCATTTGTCTACTTAGCGGCATATAAAAGAGATGCCTTGGTTTCCTTTTTACTAAATATTACAACAACAGCTGCCACATCTCTTGCAGCTGCAGCCAGCTGATTTATGGCATTGATATGTCTGGGAAAAACAACATTTAGTAGTTCTTCCCCTATGATATCATCATCAAGAAATATATTGATGTGCTTCACCCCAAAAATGTACTTTACCATGAAATAGTTTTTTATTGCATATAATATCTAAATTTGTATTATATAAAAATATGGAGAGAAATATTAAATATATTAAATATGTAAACTTTACTGTAATTGCATATTGCATTTAAATTTGTAAAAAAAACTTAAATTGTATCTAACGTCGTGTTATATAAAAATTTTGTGGGAAATATTAAATAGATACGACAATTGTATATTAAATCTTAATTAACTCTTTAAAAATAGTTGCAAATATAAAATATACATATAGTATTTAAAATACGCGCATAATGCATTTCGAATTGCAGTTAATGTCGCGCTTCTGGGTTTTGATATCGTCTCATTTGAGTTTCAATTGATAAGTTGCACGTCGCTGTTTAGGCAGCTGTCGCTCACATTCTAAGCACTTAACACCACTGTCAAGTCAGTCAAACGCACCGATCTATCTATCTATCTATCAGAGCCGTCTGTCTAGTCAGTCGATGTGATCGCCTCGCCTCGCGTCGTCGACTCCCTTCTTTTTCTGCTAAAAAATGTTGTTGCTGACAAGCGAAATCATTAAAAGTGTCAAATGAAATTGAAAGAAGTTGTTGTTGTTGTTGCTGATCTCGAATTGTTGTCGTTGTTGTGGTTGCTTTAGTTCGGTTGCTTTTTTGAAACGTGCGCAGAATTTCAATTGAAATTTGCAATTCAATTTGGCGTGTTTTGCTTTTGTTTTTACCCACTGTGGTGAATGGGGGAGGCATTCAAGGGATGGCTATTTAACATGCGAATTGCGGCGCTGGCGATGAAACGAAAGCATTCGACAGAATGCAGAATCGAAATACGCAAAATATTTAACAACTATATCGCTGGGTTTTAGTCAGGCGTGTGTGCGCATAATGGAGCTGCAGCTGCATATTAAGTATACGTCATGTGTGCGTGTGCGTTTTCAATTGATATTTAAGCCAGTCAGCGAGCGTTGTGGCTACTTGTATTTAAATGTTGTTTCATTTAATGAAAATTTATGTTATTAGCGACCTCATTAAAGCAGATATTAAGCTGATTGGCAATCATATTTATTTGGTTTCGTTTGATTTTTGAATATTATTTAATAAATAGTTGTTTTAATGTTGAAATTCTGAAATTTATTTTGTCATGCTAAAAATATTTCTATAGTCTCGCTGCTCTTATAAATTCAAATATACATTTGTATATGCGTGATAATGATTTGTTTTTGCGACCATATATTTTACGTATTTTTATTGCCAATCGAGATATATTTGCGCCGGTTTCGGATTTGCCACATATTAATTAGACAGCGACATTGTAATTGCAATCAAATTCGAGGAATACGAGCAAGCATCTCTCAGAGTCTCAGAACCGGCTACTGTCAATTGTGGCGATTCTCATCCTCTCGAGAGTTGGCAGAAGATGAGGGCGACATTTGGGAGCCTTTTAAGCGTTTATATTTTTTTTTTGTTTTATCGTATTTATAAAGCACATTTAACTCTCTGTCCGGTTGAGTTGAGTTTTTATTGCTGGCGTTGTCGTGTATTTTATGGTTGAAAGGCGCCTTGTCTACAATCTGTTGTTGTATTTGTTGTTATTTTTCTTCTTCTTCTTCTGGTTGTTGGCCCAAATGAATCGAAATGTTGAGTGTTCAGTTGTTGTTCACACTGGCGTGTCATTGAACCAGATCTTGATGCGACTGTGACTGACAAGGACTATACGATATATCTCCAATAACATACGCAGCTATATGGCCAAGTATATTGAGTGTTTATTTCCCAACATCATCAGCTTGTTTGACAGAATATTGCAATTGATTGAGTTACAATTGATTGTTTATGCATTGCAATTTTAATAAACAAAACAATGAGTAATTGTTCTTTTTTACTAACCATTTCTATTCTCTTTTCCCTTTGCAGACTATTCAGCACTATGCTATCGCAGTATTTGTTCTAAATCGTTGATTATAATGAATTCCGCGCGGCATCATCGTATTGGAGTGTTTCTGTCTCCATAGGCCACAATAATAAAACAAAACAAAAAACAAAACGAGAAGAAATCACAAATTGAAACCACACACACTATCAAGTTGATCTAGTCACAAATATAAATATTATTATTAAAAAAGAGAAAGAAAAAAAGAAAATACCTGTAAATCAACTGCGCACAAATCAATCAATTTGCCAAGTCTTGCATAGCAACTACACAAAACTACACTTTAAGCATTAAGCGGAGCATTGAGATTGCTCCAAAAACCATTAACGAAGACCACGGATTTTAAGCAGAGAGTAAAACTGGCGAAGAAAATGCCGTATCATCGGGCGGACACATCGGCCCAGGCCGATAAGCTGAGCGGCATTGTGGAGGAGAGCGATCTGTATGAAGGATTTGCACCGCATGTGGAAACATCGGAGATCAAGACACTGGATTTCTACAATCTACCAAAGCAAACGGGTGAGTTCTTTTTTGAATACAATTACAATTTAGGTGTCAACGAAATTCGAAATTGCTCGAACAATTCAAGAGCAATTTCAAATGAAATCGTTGAAAATTAGATGCTATTTTCCGGTCATCAATTCGAGCCGTTTTAGCATAAACAAAGGCTCTCGAAGATTGATGCCAGTAAACAAAAAAAAATGATATATGGATACAATATAAAACTGAACAGCAGGCGCATAAATTCCGGTAAAATAAATACGAGTAGCGAGTTCAAATTCTAATGAGCTCCATTTGCAATCAAAATAATAATAAAATACGCAAATGGTCGACCTTTAACTACTCTGCACAAGAAATTTTGGGCGTAAACACAACTTTATTGTGCTGAGAGGAGGGAAGGAACACGTGTTTCCTAAATGCTGTACAAATATTTTGAGTAAAATATTAAATTATGCATTGCTTGAATGATTATTTGTTTGTGTTTTGCCGCCGACAAAAATACATTAATCAATAAATACAGCAAAAGAAGCAAACGAAAAGGCAATTTCGTATAGCGAAAATAAATTAAATATAGGCATTTGTAATAATTACGTCTAATATGGCCAGCATGAATCCGATTCGAGTCGACTGCTTCCACATTGCCATCGCCATCGCCGCCGAAAAAACTGACCGAACCGGCCAATTGGCCTGGGCCCAACCCAAGCAAACGGTCCGACTGGATTCCGTGTACACAACACTGTACTCCACACTTGGTTTTTTTCTCATATCAAACTGTTTAATTTATATGTGTGTTTTTTTCGGGGCTATTATAACACGCAAGTGAAACGGAAGAACAGCCAGGAGTTGAGCACTAGCAGATACTCTGCATATATACTATACCAGAATCAAGCATCACATTCTCTGTAGAGCATGCTCCTCATTTCGTGCACAGGGTATTCACAAAAAATAAAAATGAATAAATAGCCCGAAGGCTTCATGTCAAATTATGCTAACAAGCCTGTGTAAACATAAACATGAAAGCATTATTCAATCGAATTCGAATTCGCAATCGAAAATCAAAAATCAACTGAGATAATGCCCCAAACTGGACAATGCGATGCCCTGTATTAATAATGAAATGTATACTAAATGTTTTTCTATTCATTTGCAAAGTCAACTCTTTTGCCTACTCTATATATTTTGGCTACATTCCAATATAATTAATGAAATGAAAAATATGATATCAAAATTGAAATACATGTTTGTTGAAAAGTCTTCAATGCACGAGTGCTCATAAAATGATTCACGATACGCAAAATCTGAAGCTGTTTTTGGTATCTGGTTCTTAACTCTTTTCGTTTTTCACGTCTGGCAGTCGATGAAAGGCAAGCATAAACTTTGCTCTCTTTTTGTTTTATTTGTTGATTGCATAATTTGACCCTTTTACTTGGGGGAATATTAACATTTTTCACTGTTGTTTTCGTTTTAATTTTTTCTTTTTTTTGCTCTACGCTCAGTTGATCTTTTGTTTATGCAACACGTTTTTATTTTCGTTGAGCCATGAAATTTTGTTGATTTCTGCGTGTGTTTGTATTGCCAAATGCAAATTGCATTTTACTTATACACACTCTATATATTTATGCAATTTGCACTCGATATATTATTATTGAAAGGGCCGTCAATTTGGGATTTAAGCACTTTGGAATTGGCTTTGTCACGCAATCAGCAATCACAGCTTATCAATGCTGAAACATGAAATGTGCTGATAGTGAAGGTTATACAACAATCCATTTGACCCACATTTTTAAGCCAATAAACAAACAAAACAAATATGGCAAACAGAACAGAATTGTAGAAAATCGAGAACTTTACAGAAATCTATCTGTCCACATTTAATGTCTATCCCATAATTTGCTAAGTGCAGAAAATATTAGAAAATCAATTTACAGTTGAGAATCGTTTTGATGAAAAGGGAAAAAAGCGAAAATCAATTCATTTTCATGGCACATCAAAGGCAATTAAATTTTACATTTTGCACCACATTTGATGAGCAGCTCAATCGAACGTTCTCTACGATTTCGTCTCTGGTCAGCTGTCGATATGGGCATCTGCATATAGATTTCATATATCTCCCACTCACATTTTGTCATGATGCCAACATGCATTAATGCCAATTGCAAATGCAGTTCGAAATGCAATTGTGCGGCCAATCCAATTCAATCCATTAGTGGAGGCTCCTCGCAGTCGCTGACGGCATTGGCCTTGATTTTGATTTTGAATTTAGCTGCTCTCTTTCTCTATACTATATATTGTAAACAGGCCTTGCACTTACGGATGCTACCTGCTATATAGTATTGCTTCTTCGTTTTGGCTTGTTTCGAGAAATTCCTATTGGCACAATTATCATTTTTATTTTTTTTGTACGACACATGCGAAATTGTTTTGGGAAAATCCGATTGCAATTTTTCAATAGTATATATAAACGAATATACTGCTTTGACATAATGCAAAAGAATTTTTCATTATATTTGTCGTTGTTGTTGTTGTTGTTGTCTTGATTGTTTGCTTGAGCAAAAACAAAAACGATTCACGTTTTTATGGCAGCTGGCGAACGGCCAATTAATTTGTTTAAAAATAAATGCAATTTTCCTGCCATTCTCCTTATTTTCTTTTTTCAGTTTGTGCCCCATCTTTCGTTCGTTTTCACCGAACTTAATAATTTCTTTTTGCGTTCTGATACAATTTCACATAAAATGCTTTTTGTTGAAATTATCAACTCAACTTTCTTTGGCCGACAAAGTGGTTTAACACGGGTCTTCTATTTATAGAACGCTAGAATCTATCATAGGCAAAGTGTATATTGTAGAGAAATCCAATTAGTCAGCATATTTGTAGATTTTTATGTTTGGAATTTTCCCCTCGAGTTCTTGTTAAGATATATTTAAAAGCTTTTTGCGTGCCGCTGCATTTAATCATCGCATATGATTAATATTATTTATCAGTTCTTCTTGCCATTTATCTTGGTAAGACTCAACGCTCAACACGCTTAACATTCAAATGATCTTTGCTCAAATATTTCTGATTAATCATAGGATGATTATGTTGTGTTCTACGGGGACGGATGATTGATAAGCTAAACAAAAAAAATACAAGTTGTTAATGAGAACTAAAATGCATCTGCATATTTATTTCCTTAGAAGATAAACACTTTTAAGATGAATACTTATGTTTTATTTACAATTTATTTTTAAAAGTCTTTGATACTTTTAATATTCGTTTTCATTCTATTCTATTCTATATAATTTCCCATTATATTTAATCCAAAGGCACTTCAGTTCCATAACTAATCTCCTTGGATGACCCAAAAATATGCAAAATATCTTGTCAGTGGCCGCGTGCCATTTCTACAACATCAATTATATATACTCATGCATATATATGTCTATCTATATGTACTCTAGGATAGATACTTATGTGTTCAACATCATCTTTATGAGCTTAACATTTGATATTTATTTGTTTTCGCCAAGTAAAATTTTTGCTTACGCAAAACACAGCGAAAATGTTTTTGCTCCTGTGACGCGAAACGACCAGAGATTTGTTGGAATTATGTATGGTATATCGTATACGGTACAACATTATATAGTATTTGTTGTTGTCTTCGCATTTCGAAAACAGAAGAAAACGCCAATAAACTAGGAATTTTCGTATGCTCACTGCGGGCGAACCTCTTCAAAATTTGATTAAAAGTATATTTTATAAGTGTTTGTTTTGTCTTAAATTTTTTTTTAATTTTGCAAATATTTCGAAAATTTTCCTCAAATCAAATCATGTCATATATACTATACTATATTTTGTATCATAATGTATATATCATAAGTGCCACACGCGCTGTTTGGTCAATCGATAAATTTGATGAAGAGAAATGAATGCAAAGATGGTGGGAAGGCAACTCTCTCTCTCTCTCTCTCTCGATGTTGCTCTCTCTCTGTCGCTCTGTGAGGAACCTGCTACGTCAGTTGAGCACGTGCCCCCTCTAAAAATATGCGAAAAGTGTGCGAATGCGTTGAGGCATCCATTGAAGAAGAGGATTTTCTGTAACTGGCCGAAACCAGTTTCTTTTGTGAGTTTGCCAATTTGGCGGCTTTTCGTTTGTTTTGGTTTTTATTTTTAGTTTCTTATGCGTTTTTAAAAGCGGATTCCTTGAGCTATGCGATTCATTGGTTCATCTAATTCTATTTCTATTTCTGTGCTGTGGGGGCGATTGCAATTTGTAACTTTTTTTTGTTGCTTATTACTTATTACTGTCGCCTCACATTGATTTCTTGAGTATATTTATTTATTGTATGGCAAACTTTTTGTTTTGTTTCACTCTTGTGGTTTTTGGTGAGTGTTGTTTTGAAATTCTTTTCAATAAATTTTTGTTTTTCTCTTCAAAATTTGACCGCTTTGACCGCTGGCAAAGGCTGGCAAAATCACATAAAGGCGAAAGTAAAATCGAAATGGAATCAGTATAAAACCACTTGAACAACATTTTTATAACTTTCGAATGGATTAAAGATTAAACTGAAAAGCAGTGTATTCGAAGTGCTTCTATAGATTGTTACGTGTTCAATTCTATTCTGGGATATGCATAATTCTCTCTCGCTCTCTGTCTCTCTCTCTCTCGCTCTCGCTCTCGCTCAGTGTTTGTTTTTCTTTAGATGATTAGATTAGTCCAATTAAAATGATTATAGCAATCCCCTGAGCTCTGTCAAATTGTGCCGATGTGCATAACATGAATTTTTATTTAAAGATCATCAACAATTGCCACACTTTATTTTTGGCAGAGTTCAGAGATCAAATCCGTTAAAATGATACGACACGCCCACTTGTTTCCCTCCTTCTGTTTTTGTCTCATGTCTCTTCTGTCTTCACTTTACGCGCTGTTTCTTTATGTGCTTTTGTTTCTTTGATCCGCATCCACATAAAGCAATCAACATCTAGCCAGCTTCTAGACGCCAGCGGGGCAAAGCGACGCTCGACGGTGCGGTAGATTTATTAATAATGACTGCCAAAGGCGGCTGCTGCTGACACTGTGTGTGTGTGCGGGTGTGTGTGACTGTGTGTGTGTGTGTGTGCGATGTATTCGTGTGCCAAGTCACGACAGCTTGCGTGCGACAGTCTCACGAGTTCTCCCAAAACTTTGCCTTACTTCTCGACTGACTTTTCGTATTTCTAATAGTCGGATAGCATGTGATCTTTGGTAATCAAAACTTCAAGCATAATAATACAGCATAATAAATCACAAGCTTGCCACCTTCAAATATCGTACATTTATTTATATTCTTCTCAATCAAACCGTCTGCAAATGCAGCAAACGTTGCGTTAAAAAATCACGTACTATATTCGAGTCAATAAACTACATGAAAACCCCACGTTAACCCATCGACAGATTGAATAGCTTTCGCAAACATTTATATATTATATATGTTAGATTTTATTATTGGGTACGCTTGCACAATTCGCAAGCGTAAAAATCAAATACACGTCTAATTGAAAGTCATAAATATTTGTAGTGCTTGACGGCAACAGCTGTTGAAATTTGCCAGCTGCCTGCCTCCATTGATTGATAGCAAATGTGGCGATGGATTCTACCTATGCCCCATGCCCCATGCCCCATGCCCCATGCCCCATGTCCACACTTTCCCCATTTCAATATGCCGTAAAAGTTGCAAATTCAATTTCGTTTGCCACCCTTCCATTAAACGTGGCTAATCCATCAACTACAATCGATAAATGTTGCAGTAACGTAAAAAGTGCTGAAAACATTTTCCAAACGCTTTTCTTTTATCTCACATTTTTTTGTTGGCCTCACTGTCAACTAATTACACAGCCGACTGCATGAGTGTGTGTGCGTATGTGAGAGAGTGGTGTGTGTGTGTGTGTGTCTGAGGTGAGGTCAACCGTTGAGTGGCGACACGTCCACTCGGAGAAGCACTCTCTCGTATTGTTTTGTTTACATGCTCTTTGATTGTCAAATACTCGTTGATAAAAAGTGAGCAATAGCAGCAAAAAAAAAAAAAACAACAACGATAGAAACCAACAACAAGAACAATGGCAGCCGCAACGCTGATTTAAATTTAGTTGCAGCCGGCAAAAGATTGCTTTGGCTATGGCATTTGTGAGGGTCTCTCGCTCTCGATCTGTCTCGTTTGCTCTTTCGTTGTGAACTCTCTTATTTAGTCTATAGATAACATTGTTTGTGCTTGGTTAAGATAAGAGGCGGAGAAGCGGGTCAAAGAGCCAAAAGCACATACATGCAGAGCAAACGCAGTCAACTCAAATGCAGCAGCCACTTTTTCTATTTGTCTTTTGCAAATGCAAATGCAATTGTTTATTTTCTCTATCGAGAGCGATGTTGAGTGCTTTCGTTTCCTATCTTGCTGTAATCGAAATTTGCATTTGATAAACGTGTTGAAGCTGTTGAAGAAGTTCGCTTGTTTCAGCAGATAATTTGCTTTTTATAGCGATTTGTTTGCACACCACAAAAGTATGCAATGCTTTTTGAGCGAAGCCACTTGAGTTTCGAGCAGCTGCCTAAAAGCATGCTGTAGAAATTTGCATCTGAACTCAGCTGGCAAGCTAATTATGGACGCCACTGTATGGTTGGCAGTAAATTTAAATTTCAATTTCAAGCATTTCTTTGATTTCATTTTTAGTATATCGCTTTTACTTCGCGTCCTCTTTAATGCTGTTGCGCATTTGTGAGGTTTTGAAAGCACTTTAAATTAATTGCGCGCTTCCGCTTGAATGTCTTTTGCACTTCACAATCGTTTTGGCTTAGTTCATTACCTTTGTCAACGGCCGTCGGCTCCATTGACTTACACAAAGTGGTCAAAGTCACATGCGACCGCTTTGATTCACACTTCTCTGCGCCTTGCACAACAGCAACAGCAACAACAACAACAACAACAACAACCATAACGAGTCAAACTGAGATCACATGATGACAACAACGTTGACTTAACCACGGCTAATAAACACACACAGTTGATCTCTGCCGCTTTTGCTCATTTCACTACCAATTACAAAGAATAACAATTGCAAAAACAGGCAAATGCAAATGCAAATGATATAAATTAAAATTCCAATAACTTGTGATCGCATTTATGGCTCACTGAATTGCCGATAGCAGCCTACAAATGTTAATTGTTTGAGAATAATTGCTTAACAAATGAGCTGTTCCGGCATTTATGGCTCATAACTGTCGCGCCCCTCAACGCCAAGCGAACTGAAGTTGAACGAACTTCAATTGAAAATTGCCCGAAAAGCTGTCGAGCTGTGAGCGTTGATTTTCTAATTGGGAAAAAGAGCTTTTTGGCGAGCTTTTTCGATAGCGTTCCCCCAATGTTTGGGTAAACAATTCGATGCACCTGTTCGTGAGCGTAACTTTTGCGCGCTCTCTCTCTCCCTCTCGCTCTCTTGTTTACTCGCTGTCGCTCTTGCCCTTGCCGGCGCTCTCTTTGGGAATCGTTCGTAACTCTTGCTTGGCTTCTGTGTGGGGCAGAAGGTGGCCGAGTTGGCTGAGCGGCGATCGCGAGATCGTCGCCTGCTCAGTTTCAGTTCAACCCTCGGGCGTTGCGGTTTCGTTTCAGTTGCCAGCAGCTCGCCACGCGCGCCTTTGCCCAAAAGTTGTCAACCGTCCAACTGTCAACTTGCAACAACAACAACGACAACATCACTAACTAATCAACGGCAACTCAACGAACATTTAACGAAACCAGTCGCGTGTCTGTCGATTGCTATATTAAATTACTTTAAGTATGTTTGTATTGCTTACGCACAACAAGTGTGTACGTGTGTGTGTGTGTGTTATGTAAATATATGCAGCTTGTCTGTGTTTGTTGTAGCCTCCAAAAGTGCAATCGAAATGCACATTAAACCCAAATCGGTTTTAAAATGACAACTTGTTAATTATCGCACCTCGCCATAACTCAACTCTCGGTCTCCCTCTCTCTTTCTATCTCTCCTCCTCTCTCTCTCGATGTCTCGTGCGTTGCGTACGTGCGTGAATCGCTTGATTCCAGTCAGTCCGACAGTCCGTCAGTCAATCATGAAATCGAATTACAAATATTACGCATACGCCGCATATGACGAGCAGCTGTGACTTGCTTATTGATTTATCGAGATGGAGATAATGCACATTATACAAGTAGAACGCAGATAATCGAACAATGAAGTCATAAATCGTAGAGAGAACAATTTCAAATGCCTTCGAGAAGTAAATATGCTAAAAGGGCAATTAAATCTGTAATATAGAGAATACATTTGGCAGACAAAATCAATTGTTACATCGCTGTGTAAAATTGTATTTCAGCATTGCTTTTAATATTTGCATATTATGCAAATCATCTGCACGCTTATTGACATTATTTAGAATCGAAATAATGAAAACAAAACAAACATAAACGTATTTAGAATTCACTCACTTAAAATTGTTAATTTTTTGCAATCTATCGCTCACATAAATCGTGCCACGGAAACCGGTTGAAGAATCGATCCACACTTTTGGCACGAGTTGATCTTTGGTCCAAAAAAATTATATTTTTACGGCTTTGTGCCAGGCTCAAAACGCCGCCAATAAACTAATCAATTGTTTAATTTGAACATTTCATATTTTTATGATTATCATATATATTTTTATCAAATACTAAACATCTTCGACACGGCAGCAGCTCGTGTCTATCTGTTCAGCACAGCTGCCGCCCACTTAAAAGGCAGAATTTAATTAATATGCATTTGCAAATGAATCGGAGCAGCTCAGAATTTATGTGTGTGAGTGTATAATTTACGAGCAGATCAAATACGAATTTTTCACATGGAAAACTACCCAGAAATATGATGAGAATCTCGGCAACAAAAATATATGCCTGCTTTAATTTTGTGAACCTTTTGTCATGTGCTCTTTGTTTTGGTTTATGGTCAAAGCACAACAACAGCAACAAAAACAACAGCAACAAAAACAACGTGTTAATTGTTGCTACTCAACATGTGCCGCGCTCGATCAGAGTCGAGGCTTAATTGAGTTTCATGTGCGCTGGATTGTGTCGCTGCCTCTCTTTGTGCTAGTGTATCTGTATCTGTATCTGTAACTGTGCGTATCTATTTTTAGAACGTGCTAAATATGCAACGGGACGAATGCTCGTTGAGGGCCGTAAATAATTTAATTGATTAACTGATCAAAATCATGCAATTGTCCACTGGACAGAGAGAGAGCGAAAGAATTATCAGATGCGTGCTCTCTCTCTTTATTGTTTTTTTGACTTTAGTGAACCGGTTCAATTATGGGTTAAATGTGGTTCAGTGGGCTAATTAATCAGCAGGTCTATTATTATATTTTTATACCATTTTATTTGCACAACAAAATATGAGCTTTGTACTCAATGTCATGGTCGTATTTATAGCACAGTTTTTGGCGCAGAAGGGAACAAAATTATCACAGCTCACAGCTAAATTTAAGCCCAATGCGTAAATTGAGCTAAATTTAGCAACCTTACTTGGAATCAATTTAAAGCTCGTGCTTAAAGTCTATTTCGGTTGACGCGTTGCTTCAATTAGCAGAGACTTTGACACTTTGGAAACGAACAAGACACAAGCCACAAGCCACACAACAACCGCAGACAAGCAAATGCAACACGAATTTTCTGTTAATCTTGCCAAAAAATAGAATAACAACAAATAGCGAACAGAAAGGAAAGAGTCGAAGAAAAAAAGATTAGAAATGGTTGCGCTTTCTTCGGTTTGTTGCAATCTTAAATTTAGTTACAGCCGGCGGTAGTTGTTGTTGTTTATTGTTGTTGTAGTTGGCAGCTAATGCCCAATGCAGCCCCGACAATGTCGTCAAGCGTCAACCAGTCAAGTTGGGGCAACCCAATAAAAAAAGGTCTAATAAATTGCATTTGCAATTTGTCGTCTGACCTCCTCCCATCCCCAGTTTCGTGATTGAGGAAAAAGGTTTCCCTTTTTGTTAATTTTCCTTGCGTTTTCTTTATTCGTGTTCTTGGCTTTTGTTTCCGCTTTTCTTGCGCTGCTCTAAAAATTGCACATTAGATCATGTCACAATAATTTTATTTGTTTGTTTCTCATTTATTGTTGTTCTCTTTATTTTTCTTTATTTATTTGTGCTGCTGTTGATTTCAATTGAAAATTTGTCTGCAGTTTGCTCTTTCGATTCTCGGTTGTCTTTCCTTTATTCGCTCGACATGCAAAATGTCGATATATTGAAAATACCGGGAAGTGCAGTTTGATAAGTGCTTTTCGGGTTAATCTTTGGCATCATCCCATAATGTGATTAAAGTGCAAATACCTTTTAGAATTTAAATTCTTGGAACTCTGTAATTAAATTAACCCATCAACAACATAAATTCAATTTCCACCGAATCAAATTATTGATGTCTGAACATGAATTTCATTTTCTACTCCAAAATAAACCAGATTTAATTATAGTTGTAATTTCTCCAAATCCAGAACTTTATGATATGATTCAGCCTTGCAAATCAGAGTTAATTTATGAATCATTTAAATCATCTTCGCTTTTCATTGCCACACAAATATTCTCACTATGTTTTGGCATATTTATCACGAATAAATTTGTTTGGCGCACATGATGTGTCCATCAATTAACAAACCTTGCGAATAATTGTGAATAGATCGTGAGTGTTGTGTTAGAATCTGTTCATGAATTGGTTAATAAACTACGTCAATTAGAATTAGTACACATCAATTGGATGGACTTCAAGCTTCAACCATATCTCAAGTTCTCCGACATAGTTATTGTGGAAAGGTTTCGCTCCATAAAGATATCAGATATTATAAATAGTAATCTATAATGGGCACTCAATTAACTGCGAATTAACTTTATGGTGGCGATTAATCTCGGAATTGGTTGCAGTTTATAATGGCTTTTAAATGATTATTTTTCGTTTTACAATAATTTGATTATCGCTTGCAGCGATTAATGGGTAAATTTGCTTTTAATATTTTTTGCGGCAGATAAAGTGGCCAAATAGTTTTAATCATTTTTTGAGCTTATACGAAGATAATAATTGGGAAAACTCAAAACTTCCCCCCATTAACAAAAATATCTTTATTACACCAGTTTACCGATAAGAAACAATTATTTTTAGCTCAGAATTTCGCAGTGATTTCTCTAACCTGGAATGTAATTACTTTTATTGTTGATATATATTACATAGATAATCGCTTTACAAACAACCAAAAGAAAGCCCTAGAGAACTAAGTGTTACATCTCGCTGTGACCTCAATGAGAAAGAACTAAGGCAAAGTTGTACGGAAATATTTTATTCGTTTTATCTAAATAGAACCATAAACTTGGCATGCGTCATCAGATATGCATTATACTTGTTATTGTTGGCCAATTTAAATGTCGTCGAAACGTGACGGAAATTAGTGTTAGCACGACATCAGGGTTTATCCCTTCCTCTATCTAAGTACGTACGTATATCAATATGATCTGTTAAATTTAGCCGAAGTGTTGAGCAATCTCTTTCTTGGCATTCGAACATCAGAATCATTTGACTCATCAGAGAAAAGTCGCTTTAATGGCAAAATGTTTATGGGTGTGAAGCTGATACAGGCATTTCGAGAAAATTGCTAATAATTTTGTATTTCATGTTTTCCCACGTACATATTTTCATTTGGTTTGCTGCAAAACGGGTCGACTAATTAATCATTTCGACTTCTTTGTGCGCGACGATGAAAAACCCAAAACACAATTTTCACAATGGCCACGCGTTGTTTATTTTCAATCCACATACACATACAAACATATACGGCTAAATATATATACGCGTATATATGCAATATCTATTCGAAAAAGATGTATGTAGGCATTTAAATATATGTATAATTGGTGGGTAAACAAATGGCAAAACAGATTTCACGTACCTTGACTGACGAAACATGTGAAAAATCAATTTGTGAATACGAGAATCGAGAATTGGGAATCGTTCAACTAATGCTAAAAAGCGTAAAAAGAAAGGTAAACACAGAATGGGAAGCGCCAAATGAAATGTTTTCAGTTGTTGAAATGCGGTTCGCAGCTAAAGGAAATAGAAACTATCACGTGAGATGATACGAAACATTACAGCTGCTCAATGTAGGTGAATGGAGCAATACCATTTCCCATTTATACAAATGGAAAATTTGTGAATGGAAAGCTAAGAAAAGTGTTGTTTGCTGAAATTATATAAAAAACAATTTACTTTTTATTCGTGAAACATTATTATCTTGCAACTGTTTCTGGCCATCTCCTAATATGGCAATCTCCCATATATCCCATCTATCATTGCCAAACATTATCACGCTGGCGTTCTCGTCAGCCATAAATAAGTCTGTATATGTGAGTGTGTGTGTGTGTGTATTAAGCATCCGTTAACAGAGAAATTTTCCACAAATATTTCAACGATTTTCCACTTGCCACTTTGCTTGCTTGGTGGTTATTAGGTCCGCAAAGCGGACCAAAAGGCTCATAAATCTAATTTGCTGTCTAAAATAGAAACTTGGCCGTAAACAAATTTGATTGCGGCATTTCCCAACCTGAGCTCGTTACGTATACGTAACGTAACGTATGCAGGAATTTTTCTTTGGATCGCCGCATTCTTTTGGTTGGCTTTTCCAAGCATTTCGTTTCGTATGCATTGCCAAATCGTGAGCTTACGAAATTTCCCTCACTTTACAGCAGCGTCGGCGTCGGGCTATTTATAAAAGAATTTACACAGAGATTTGGGTCGTCTTCTCCTCTCACATTGTCATTCGCACGCTCTCTCTCTCTCTCTCTCTCTGCCTCGTGAGTTGGAGCTGTCAACGGCGAGCAACAGGCAGGCAAGGAACGAAAACAGAAAACAGCTGTTGACGCCGACGGCGCCACAAGCAACAAACCAAATACTGAGTTAAAGCGAGCGCATCGCAGCACGCAAAGGAAAACAAATACAGAGCGAACAGAATGAACGGACGAACGAACGACGACAAAAAAAAGAAAAAAAGCTTTAACAAAGCTTGCACGCGCCAACCTGTGATCACACGCCGCTCTGCCGCTCGCCGCCAAGCCCCACGACTGCACCACTCTCTCTCTCTCTCTTTGGTCCGCTCTCTCGCGCTTTGGCTCTCTTGATTGCGTTCGCTCGCTCTTTCGTGCGACTGATTGGCTGGCTGGCCACCCCATTTGGGTTGTTGCTTTCGGTTTCGTTCCCGCAAGAAACTGGACGGTCGATCAGAACATTGAACGCATTCAAACGACTCGGACGTACATATGTAGGCCTACGGGAATTATGAATTAGTCGGAATCGAAACGAATCGATTTCGATCTGAATTGGTTTCGATTGACAATCAAAAACCCTTTTTGGTTTAATGATGTTTTTCAACTCACACGCACGTACGACGCAAGCAAGCAAACAATTTTAATTCAACATATTTCAAATTCTTTCCAAAAATTAAAAACAACAAACAAACAAAAAAAAAAAAGAAGCAGCGCGTATGAAATAAAAAGAACAATAAAAATATAAAATGTGAATTGATAAATTTGAATGTACTGCAAATTAAATTCAAGTGCTGCGCTGCGCCGCTCGCACGACGAATAAACGAGGCAACCAAATTGCAGAGCGCAATAAATTAAAACAATAAAAAAAAAACACAAGCGGCGAAATATAAATAACAGACAACCGAAAAATCTACATAAATGTATTTGTTGTGGCTGTGTCACATATAAAGTAAAGCAGCAAAATACTCGGTGCCAAATAAAAGCAAAGTAAACCAAAAACAACAATAATAACAATAACAACAACAACTCAAAACGGCGAAACTAAAAAGAAGCGACTCGAAAATGGTTGGCAAAGTTTTGGGCATACGCGACTTGGAGCAGTTCAGCAGTCGACGGAGCAGCGTCTACGTCGATCCCGAGTGCGAAAAGTTCTTCGAGCTGCCGCTCTTCATAGCGGCCAGCTCGAATGACATAACAACAAAATGCCAGTGCTGGCAGCTCAGTCCAGGTAATAAACTCCACACACAGCTCCCAACAACAACAACAACGACAACGACAACAATAAATGCTGGCTAATTTCGAAAGTAAACTCTATAAAATGTTCAACTTTTCACTCACAGCCGCATAGTTATCGCATCGCATCGATTCGATTTACTTTTGTTTTTAGGCTGAAACTTGACGTTAATCACAGTCGATTGTGTGTTTTATGGCGTTTGCTTGGGATCAACAAAATGAGATAAAACAAATTTTAGCTATTTTTAAAAATAGCAACATAAACACAAGATATGTCGAGGCCTTGTTTATGAGCAAACGCAGTCAGACAATTAGTTAAATACGCATAACTAAAAATAGATTAATTAGGGTACCAAGATAAAGATAATTACCACTTTCTTGCGCTGCCAAAGGGCAGCGTGTTTGACGTCACAAAACGTAAAGAACTCTAAATAGTTTTGGAAATTATCATAAGTAAGTTAATAGGTTTTTAATTCAGCAAAAAGTTCGATATACGTCAATGAACAGAAATGTAAACTAATTGAAATTTTTACCTGCACACTTCATGAAAATGTTGTAAACGATTAGCATTTTAATTAATTTGTTGGAGCAGCGGTAATAATTTAATTAGTTGTGCACTTTCAACTATTTTAAATATTTTATTTATGATGCAAGCCATATTAAAAGCGATTACATGCACAAATTTGCAATTATTTTAATAAGAAATTGCATTCGCCAACTGGTATTGAATGAAATTGTTGGTGTCGATAGGAAAATTACCGCATCTACTTTTATTTAACGCTGTTACAAGTAACAGCAACGATGGTGTGAATGTGTGTTTGCAACTTGTTGCGTTTTTCGCTAAACATTTTCATTGCAAGACTGTCTTACAAATGCAAATGAACTGTGCCGGGGATTAATTACAATCGTACAGAGATCGAGAGACGCTACAAACTCAAGCGAGTCAATTATACGAGTATCTTTTTTTTATTATTATTGCATTTACACCCTCGTGTAACCCGCTCTAGAAGCAGCACCGCCCCCTCGCCCCAATGTCGTGATGAGCGTCGAAGCCACTATATCACTACTATATCATTCTCGCGTCATTTGATATTTAACAGCAGAGCTTTCACATGCTCATAACCGAGTCAATTTTGGTTAAATGATATTAATGATATTTTTCAAGGCGTAGTAAAAAATTCAGCTATATACGGGCATTTGGCATGCACACACATATATCGTATATATAATTCTGATTCGTTGAAATGAACAATTTGTTTGATGACTGGCGCTGGGCTTGACATCTTATCAGTTTGGCCCGGGGCCATTTAATGACACTAACAATAACAAATAAACCCAACGTGTGTGATAAGTGATAACGACGGGGACGAGCACAACAACTCACCGCCTGGCATGCAAAAATCGATCAGCTGTCGCGTTGGCGTAATGTACGCAATGCACAATCAATTATCCGCACTTATTCGATAACTAATCAATATGGCAGCTCCACTTCGCTAACTCTCCTTTGGCGTCAATCGACGAGCCAAGTGTCCCCCGACCTCCTACATCTTGGCCTCCTCAAGCAGCTGACCACCCAGCTAGCCAGCTGATAAGCGATGAGCGAGTTCTGCATTACGTAGCTAATCGCAAAATACTCACACTTCAAGCCAACATTGAACAACATCGATCTACCAGTGTCATTTGCTCGATATTTGAGTCAAGTTTGGGGTTTCGTTGCACTTCAGTTGAATAACAAATTTCCCATCTCCCATCTCTATTCTCTATCGATACACAACTTCCATCTCTACTTAATTTACATATCAATCGATGCTCGACTCTCAATTGCCTCTTCGCCTTTTCTCACTTCAATTAGAGTTCGCCTTTTGAACTCGAACTATCAGCTTCAATTCAATATGGAATTCGATTGAATTCCATTCAATTTGCATAAGCATTTAATGCAATTTATTGCTAGTCTAATAGTTTACAAATTACTCACACTTGTAGATAAACTTTGCTTATCGATGGCATTTGAAAGTGTTATTGAATGTAAGACAAATCGAATTGATAATTCTCGCTTCGCGGGCACTTTAAATTCAATCGTATTTATTGCTCAATTTTGTTTACACACCATTCAAGTTTAATTACTTATTATCTGTAAATTTATAACCATTGATAAAGCAAATATATAATTAAACCGAAACATTCGGGCGATAACTATCAATGTTGCACTCTAGCTGGCAATTCAATTTCATTTTAATTGCATGTGCAAGCTCCAGAGACCGTTTAAGACTCGCAACGAGTATGTAGAACAAGCATCTATCAATAAGGCTTATCACATGCACTGCCATAAAATATACACACACATTTAATTGCAAACTCAAGTGTTTTATTTGCCACTCGTGACGTATACGTAATTTTGTGAGTTATGGCTGAAGCAACTCGGAGAGAGCAACGGAGTTTGGTGTGAGCCGAAGGCTTAGTCTGCTTATCAACAGCAACCACAACCGCAAAAGCAACAGCAACCATAAGCGGCAATGTCATGCGAGACGTTAAGTGGTTTGGTAGCGCAGTTATCAGTTTGCCACTTGAACTGCAAGTGACCAGCAAACCGTTTACTTGGCAATAACAACAATATAATATACAATAGTGGTATATATAAATATGAGACGACTTTTGTTGCATGATTTACAATGTGTCGTGCGGCACGTCACTTGTTTCACTGCGTTCTTATTATTGTTTATTGTTAGACATTAGAGTTCATGACCTATCCTAAGCGAAAAGCACTTGACTAATTATGAATTCGTTTCGTTCTCGTTCTCGGTATCGTTCCAGGCAAAGAGCCGGCACTGCGCTCATTCACTGAAATCCAACAGCTGCTGCAGCAGGGCAAGAAACACATTGTTAAGAACATACTCAGAGAGAATTCCTGGCCGATAAACTCGCCCATTCGCTCGCAGTTGTGGCCGCAGCTATGCGGCCAACATTTGACCAAAAGCAATGTGCTCGATGGTTTCTACTGGGAGATGGTGCATCAGGTGAGTCCGCATCAAATTAAATTTGATTATGAATTTGTTAATTGATTAAAATTGTAAATTATTCTAGGTGTTTGGCACCACAGAGCTGTCGGAGAAGCCGATCATGTTGCCCGCATTTGTGGATGCCACACATTGTTTGCCGTACCATTTGACGGGCACGGGACGCGCTGTTGCCGATCGCATTGTGAATGTGCTGGGCTACGATTGTCCCGACATTACCTACAGTCCAGTATTGTATCCAATTACATCATTACTTTTGCATTTCATGTCGGGTAAGTCGAACTACAAATCAAATTACAATAAACAACTCCCTCCACTCACGTGACTCACGTGAGTTATTTGCCCTTTTTACTCCGTTTCGTTTCGGTTCGATTTTCTCGTCTTATTTGCTTTCGTCATTAGTTGTGACTACACAAATAATTGCTACAAAATTATAATTCACATCGAGTTTACTGCTACTCGCGTCTCTGCGCAAATTGATGTATCGTGATTTTTCTGGCTAATTGTCTTGGTCAACAACAAAATCAATAGCCAGCCCTTGGCGTCCACATTTGTACATATGTTTGCATATGGGCCTACCATTTACTTGCAGTAAATAGTTCCGCATTTGTTAAACAATTAATTGGTATACACATATTTTGTTTGTTTTCAATCGATACGCGCGTTTCCATTTATTTTTAAGCTGTTTCAAATTGGATTAATCTGGTCGCATGTGGGCAGAGATTGGCCGAGCCGCTTAATTCCGGCCTGCTGGCTGGCAATCGAACACTGCACCATAAATTAATCAACATCTATGAGTTGTTCTCATATTCATAAAATTCAAAGTGAGTTCTTCTATTGCTGGACAGCCAGTTTATTCATATTCATATTTATATGCTGCAGCTTAATTTGTTAACAGAACATGACGAAATTGATATTCACTTTTTTGTTAATTGCTGTGCAGTTCACTTTTATGTTATTCATAAAATCTGACAAAATATTTACAAAACATTTTTAAGGTACTTCATGCAGGAAGCTGCGTGTGCGTTGCGGAAATTATTCGCACTTATTTTTGCACACTTTCGAAACCGGAATGAAAAGGTTTTCACTTTAGTTTCATTGTCAACGATTCCCAATTTCCGTAGTTCTCACATGTAGCAATCACCTGCCTGCGATTACAAATGGCAGTCGCCTGACCCGGTTCTATAACCCTAAAGAATAGTGGATGCCTATCGCTCTGCATCGCGTATACGCCGTGTAATCTCAGCTCGGGCTGAACTCTGAACACCCCCATTTATAATGAGGGAGGGAAGACAATCAATCGACTTCAATCTGGGTTCAAGTGTGTCGCGCACTTAATTTAGAATGTGGGATTATCTCTGAATAAAAAACAATAACAAATAACAACACGAATAATCGTACCTATGCCTACTCTACTATGTATGGATGTGCACTCTGGGCCTTCTGCGCCTTACTTGCCGGCGACTGAGGCACATGACAGAGCTGCATACAGACTGATACAGCTGCTGCTCTGATAAGCCTCGAGTAGGAGGCGGAGGCAGAATACTCGAAGGAGGTCGACTTTTGAAGTTGACAGCGTTTAATGTGTCTTTGTCTCAATGTCTGATTGTCTCGCGTGTTTTGGAGGTTTGTTTACATGGCGCGAAAAAAAGTTTTCAAAACATTCCGATTCCGGGCCAGACACAGTTGCTATAAATAGTAGTAAGTAAGTACAAAGGTTTATTGTTTACAAACAGATTTTGTGAACTTTTTTGTGCAGCGAACGAAGGTCGCATAAAGTAACCAAATAAAGAGAAAGCAGACAGCTGCAGCCCTCCCTCTAGATGCCCAAATAAAAGCAACAATCAACAAGCGAATTTACAAACAGACACAAAAAAGAAATGAGATGCAATAAAATTTGAATTGCATTTTCAATCAGCATTTTAACAGCATTTTGTGCATTTCAAGTTCAAGAGTCTCACATAAACAATGTACAAAAAAAAGATTGTATATACGAGAATGTGCGAATACATGTGAGCATGTCTGTCTGTCTGTCTGGTCGTCCGATGTCTACTATATTGTCAGTTTGCATTGCGCCCCGACATCTTGTTGACGTCATTGACTCGTTATCGTTGTCGTTCAATTTTATGCAAATTTTGTTTTGCTTTTTTTTTTTTGCAGCTCGTTCTGCTTCTTTCAATTTCGACAGAGCTAAACGACAGAAGAATTATTTTTATATGCTTTTTTTGCAGTAGTTGAAGCTTGTTTGGCATGTGACACACATTTTCCCAGCAATTCTGGAATAGATAACAATAATCGTGGGCTATTTTCGTATCGTATACCCAGTGAAAAAAGGCGAGTGAGGTGTATGCATCTTACGGTCTATATTTTGAGAAACTCTTCACTAACAACTATTGTCGAATTTAATTATAATATCATCAGAGAGTTTTCTAATAAATGAATATCATCTTTGATAATTTGTATATTATTAGTGATACAAAAGGGTATTACAACGTCGAGTTCGTCTCTTCCTGAGCAGCAGTTTTTGACGTGTTAGCTGATGTTTATTTGCAATTGTTGCTAATGACGCCAGCACGTGAGCATAAAATTCGCATAAAATCATTTTTGGGCAACCCAAACTTGTATGTATTCGCATTCACACTCACATTCGTATTCGCATTCGCATTCGCATTCACATTCGCATTGTCGTCTTCTGATTCGCATTCCCATTCCCATTTCGAGTCCCCCGAAACCCAACGAAGCCAAACAAATGCGCACTTTTTATATCATCTTGGCGTTTGCCTTTGTTTTATGACTGTTTGTTATTCTGCTGTTCTGTTTATGCCCTACCCAAACATTGTCGAGCTGTGCATATTTGTTTTTGCACGGCTTTTAAATGGCCCGAAACTCTATCGCCTTTGGCAGCCACTCTTCACTCTCCAAATACTTGAGCATTACGTGGTCTGTGATACCAAATACTTGTACTCGTATTCGTACTTGCAAACAAAATTATAATAATAACACAGGGGTGAAACATTCATTGTGCTTCACATTTGCATATTCATGAACGCCGCCAGCTCATTCAAGCTGAAAGCTCACCAACATCATCACGCGACACTTTTCTGTGTGTGTGTGTGTGTGAGTGTTGCTCAAAGTTCTGAGGTGCATGCCTCGAGTTGTGCTTCCAGCTCGACATTGAAATCGAAATGGGTGTGCGAATAGGTGTAGATTACCAGAGGGGTAAACATCGATCGAGCTTATAAAATTTGCATTTATTCCGAATGATTGCAAGCGTTTTTGGACTTATTATTGCATTCAAAATGACTTTAGAGTTGATTCTTTGCATTTTAAAAAGCATCTGCATTTAATTTTCTATTATATGAAACTGTTTGTTCTTACAAATAATTCATAGTTTTTTGACAAATGTTATTTTCATTATATTTCACAATTTTTACGTTTTATGTATTTTATTATATTTTGTTTTTCTTATAAAAAATTCATACTTTCTTCATTATATTTCACACTGAAGTTTTTACGTTTTATGTATAACATTATATATTTTTATTTGCCATCAATGAATTTAATCAAAATTATAATATGTTGTGAAATGTTAAATGCCAATTAGTAAAACAAAGTATTCAAAATTCAACGTTTATATGTCACTAAAATAATATTATTATTGTTTAAAAATATGTTTGATTTGTTCATTTTTCATTTTACCTTCATTGGGTAGAAAAAAAACATTCTTGATCGTTGTTTTCTGAAAGTTTAGCTGTTTTTATTATTTCACGCATTTCAAGTTCAGTTTGATATATAGATCGGCTGAGTGCTGTAAAGGGCATTGCAATCTTCACATGGCGTAGCCTCAACCCAATTAGCGCCTCGGAGGCAAAGATTTATATATTATTTCTAAGGCATTTATTTAACATTTTGTTTATACGCGCCCCATCTATTTTTGTCTTTTTAAACATTGTTTATGTTTTTCTATTGCTGCTTTTTTTTTTGCTCTTTGTAGTTTTTGAGTAAATGAAAACAATCGCCGGTTGCTGTTTTTTGTCCAGCTTCTTTGGCATGTTGTTCTATATCAAAGTTGTGTATACAATACACATTTATGTACATTATTTTCCATCCTCTGGGGACACGTGTTCACATTTTATTGACGTCAAGTTGGAAACGTGAAAAGAGCAGCGATTTTTTGAACCAGTTTTATATATAGACAAACATTTTTACAGTTGCTGCTTATCGGTTCAATTGGTGTCATAAAACTCAAGACCCCTTCGTGCCCCCAAAGCCAAAGCTGCCACCTTAATTGGTAACTGTTGCAACTGGCATTTGCTGCTGTTTATAAATGCAATTAATGCACGATTAATTGTAATTGATGCACAGCAACTGGGAGAATTGTGAACAGAAACGTGAGTGCAAAACTTGTGCACTTTGTGTCACACACTTGAAATAGACCTCAACACAAATATTTGACGATAAAAATAAATACGATTGAGCAAAGTCGCTTATCACAATTAAAGCGAACTGTGTGTTCCGCAAGTGATAAGCGGCCAACTTACAGTCTAGGGAGACAGATACATTTCAGCCAGCAGATAAAGCAGATTATGGTGATGGCGATGGCGATGGTGATGTGTATGTGTGAACAATTGGGACAATAAAATAAATAATTATTAAGGGCAATCATAACAAACTAAGCCTAACCGCTCCATACCGCATCAAACTGCACCGAAGCGAACTAAAACCAAATAAACTGATAAGGCCGCAGTCGGAGTCGCAGTCTTTAGCTGATAACACGGCCAACTGGGCTGCTGCAACAAATCTAGGAAATATGATAGTAATATTATTGTCGTTGGACTATCAGTGAAACTACTGCTGTAAGTCACTGTAATGACGACTGGTAAATTGCATTTAAAGCCCTCTCGATAAATACTCCAAATTGTTAATTGACTGATAAAACAGAACTGGCAGCTCAGTAAATGCATTTTAAATGCTTTACAAAATGCTTATAAATAATTTTAATATTATTATTATTGTTGTTGTTGTAGTCGCTTATTGTTACTGCTGTTAATCAGTTTTGTAAACAGTTAACGCTGCTAACGAGCCACACACGAAATTTTCGTAGCTCCGACACGCAAAAAAGTCGGTCTATGGCATTATTTTTAGCATAAATTGAGCTAATTTATAAATCAAATACAAGTGTGTGCACTGAGCACAACAATGACTAATTTCATAAACAAATTGACTGTGCTTGGCAGCTAATTATGACAACAGAGAGCCAGAGCAAAGCAAAAGTCAACTGCAGAAGCCAATGCTTGCAGCGTGGGCGGCTGAAAAGTCGAGTCCTGCTCGGCAGTGAATACCCTGTAAGGTTGCTGCTAGCCTTTCATATTACGCTGGCTACACAGTAGAGTGCCGGGTATATTCAAGGTCAAGCACCTGCCTTCAACTGTTTCGTTTCGTTTTACATATAGTACTTGACTTTGCCAATGCGATTTGTGCAGCGTCATTGCGGTTACGCCCCCTCTAGGCTCAGCGCTCAACAACCGCAGCCGCAACCGCAACGCGGAGCGACCTCAGTTGAAAACCAAACTGCAGTGCAAATTGCCATTTGAAATTGTGAAATTGTGTAATTAAATTAGACACAAGCCTCCAGCGAGAAACTGAAAGCTCGAGCTGTGTGTGGGTCGGATGAGCTGACGCTAAGGTTAGCTCTGTTATTAAGCTCTCCATACTTAATTGCCGAGCCAAATGCAATTCGATAGCCAGCTGAGTTCTGTGCACGCAGCGAGCAACTGTCATATTAAATGGCCCAATATAACCCAGCAAGAAGATCATTTATTACATCAATGAATTTGATTTTTACAAATTATTATGCTTGTTAATTTGCTGGCCAAACGTTTCTCGTTAAATATTATTTATGGAGACAAGCTGTCACGGCTAGTTAAATATATATTTTTCACTATAAATAACTGCTTGCTCTAGAGCGGAAAACAAAAATAAAAAAAAAATTAAGCTACAATTGAATTTGTTTACTTTTGTTGATTGCAGAGGAGGAAGCTTATCTGTGCCTGGCCGGACTCGTGGGCAGCAAGGAGAAGACATTCATCAATCAAACCAAACTGCAGCATGAGGTCACCTGGAAGACAGTCATGCAGATAGCCAAAAAGCATACAGTAAGTGACACATACATTAATTGTAATTGCGAATAAACAATTATTAATTGTTGAATTTGTGTTGCAGAAAAGCGCCGTTGCGTATTTCCAACGCATCTGTCCCGGGCAGAAACTGGAGCGCGTTTTCATGGACTGGTGCTGGTGGATATTGGCTGGTCTGCCATTCCAGCATTTGGTGCGAATTATGGATTGCTATTTTCACGAGGGCATCAAGGTGCTGTACCGCGTGGCGCTGGTCATACTCAATCTCTTCCACAAGGAATGCCAGTCGAACAACGAATGGAGTCCGGATAATATTAAAAACGACATTGGCAATGCGCTCATCAAGTTCTGCAAAAAGATACCAGTATCGCCGGCGAAGCTGCTCCATGCCGCTTTTAGTATTAGGGGACTCAGGTTAGTTACAACGAATATATTCACTTTAATCGATACTAATTGGATTTCTCTCTTTTTTCGCTTTGCAGTACCCAGTATATTTCTAGAATATTTATCAAGACTGAAATGCTACTAAAAAGCCGATCCGTGCTTAATAGCGGTTCGAAGCAATTAATCAAATCGCGTTCAAGTGATAATCTGCCCACTAGTCAGTCGCAGGTCAACATCCAAATGATGTCACACACATTGACCATACGTGAGGTAGGTATTTTGTTCGAGTCTCGCCCACTCTGAATCCACACACACACACATCCTCCCAACAACCCACCCGAAACAAAAAGAAAACAACAAGTATGAAGAGGAAACCACACAAACAGCTAAACAGTTAGGCGAATTGTACATCATCTATTCTATACACACATCCAACAAACTAAATACTAAATACACACATACATATTTAACAGTCTTCAAGGGTCTTTGGAACTGCACCGTACTCATTTTTTGATCCGTCTTTAGTTTAGGTTTTAAGTACAACATGAAAATGGTTATTTTTTATCCAACACAGCACAGCACAGCACCACTTACATTTAATAGTATCTCTCTCTGTCTTACTTAACTAATTCAAAACTCTGGAAAACTTCTCTATTGATTTATTGTTTTTGTGTTCTTTCTACAACTTGCACAACAACCACAACCACAACAACAACAACATCAACTCAACAACTTTTATGAACAAAAATTGAAAAACAAAACCAGAAGCTGCACTCCGAGAGCTGTCGCAATTTGGTATGGGGCTATAAATTTATGTATATTACATTATACGTATATGCATTATATATATACAATATATATGTATTGTTTATGATATGATTGATAATGCTGACTGATGTTCAAACTCTGCTTGTTTTGTTTTTCATAATTAATTTCATTACCAACAACACTCGTTCTGAGTTCACAGTTTAGAGCTGTCTACTTCTATTATGTCCTGTGCCTGAGAGCCTAATTTCTGGCTCCACATGCACAGGACATGCAAAAAACTAAAACTAATTAATTTGCTTTGTTGTTTTCTGTTTCAATTCGACTCTAACGATTAAGCTTCGGTTTGTGAAGCGTTTGTGTTGTGCTTCAACTAATTCGTGTTTTTAATTGCTGACTTTATAGAATGTTTACAAAATATAACTAACTAGGCGAATTTGTTGTTGAGTTTCTCGTTTCGTTTCTCTGCTGCCTACAACACAAACAACAATAATAACAATAACAACAACAACACTTGAAAACGCTGCATAACAATTTCCGTTCGTTTTAAAACACAAGTTTTGCTTATGAGTTTTGATTTTACGTTATCGACATTTTGATTTCACACTTCTTTTGCACTCCAAGGCCACAAACTAAACAAAAACAAAAATGAAAACATAATCCACAAAAACAAAAATATAGCCACAACCAAAATTTAAACCCAACTTAACGCAAATATTGTTCCATATTTATAAATATTAACCATATCAAAATATATCTATAAAAACTGTTATTTCTATTTTTCTTGTATTTTGCGCTGCCTTGGCAAACTATGAAAAAATCAAAAACAAAACATCAAAAATAATGAAAATCTTGCAAAACAAAATAAAATAACTTAAATGATAATAATAAACAACAAACAAAAAAATATGCGTACGCTTTATCAACATGAATTATCATATTCCGAAACGTTTTCAACCGACATTATCATACGCACAATCTGAACTCTGCCTATTGTACATATTATATCTACTATATAGGGCGAAAAGTCGCCCGGTCATAGAGCCATCGCCATGGGCGTCTATCCCATACACAATCTCAAAAGTCAAGTCTGTAAGAACGAAGATGTAAGTCCAGAGAGCAGCCGCAACGCAACTCAGAAACGCCATTTGATAATTTGCTACAAATAGTTTCGATTTTCTTTTGTAATATCGCTAAAGTCTAGTATTTCCACGGTCCATCCGTGGCATCTAATGCTTTTAAATTGCACCCACCCACCCACAACAGCCCAAGCGTCTCTGTCTCTCTTTCACACACACCCAATATCTCTGTCTCTACTATATATATTTGCCTTTATTTACGAACACGGCTCTTATCGAGTTACAATTTGAGCCTCGACCCACATATTGCATGTTCGTGTGTGCAATTATCAAATATTGTTGGCATTTTATTCTAGCATTATATATATTGAATATATATTATTTCCGCCAGTTCAGTTCCAATTTTAGTTATTTTATGTTCTTAATAATTACCATTTATTTTTAATCGTTAAGCAGTTAACAGTTTAGAGTTGCAGTTTAAGCAGCAGTTGCCCCACCCAAAGAAACCCCCCAATTATCCTTAACCAAAACTCTTATCTATCTATCTATCCATGTCAAGAAAAAAAAAAAAAAAACAATTTCATTGGATCATTCAGTTCGAATCGCATCTAATTTTGACATTGCTATATATCATCTCTTTTCATAGCATTTTGGTTTACCGGGCACAACGAATTTCATTAAAACCTGGACGGATAGACAATTTGTAAGCATATCTATTACGAGCCACACTTCAAATCTTTGAATGAACCATCCAAGAAAACAAAAATATCCCCATCCATAAATAAAGCAGTTACATTTTGTGCCGTTTTATTAGAAAACTTACTCTTAACAGTTCCCTCCATAGCGCTCTCTCTATCTCTCTCTCTCTCCCGCTCCCCCAATTTTTCTGCCTCTCTCTCACTATGTAATTGTCTGTTTGTGTGTGTGTGTGTGTGTCCCATGTATTGGTAAACTAAACTTCATAATAGAGCGTACACGAATCGCAATCATCATACATTAAGTTCCCATAAGTATGATTCATGCCACATTACAGTTTGGCAGGCCGACAGTTTGAGAGTCATCCCATACAGTTTGACACGAACTGTGCCGCTTCAATTCATGCGCTGCTGCTGCTGGCCAAAAACAGTAATCGAGAACGATAAACAACAAATAGAGAAATTCGAAATTATATTTGTTTTGTTTTGTATTTTAGTACACTTAAAGTAGTTTTCGACTTTCGAGAGTTATGAAATTGAAATTATGATATTGATTGTTTTGATTAATTCTTGTATTAACCTGGCTTTTAGTTTGTTTGGCCTTTTAGTTTATGTTATTACGCGCCCTCTCTCTCTGTCACTATCTACACCTGTCTCTATCTCACACACACTCTATTTATTGCTCTGTAACCAACTCCCCCCCCGCCCACAACGCCTTATTATGTTTTTCGTGTGTGTTTATATCATTTACATAAATATAGTAAAACATATATATGCCTATTTGTGTATATATATTGATCTTACCCGTTTGAAATATTGGCTAACGCTACCTTATATGATTTGGTTTTATTTGAATAGTTACTTGTAGTTAATATTTTGCCTAATTTTTCTGTGTACGCCCGAAGAAGAGCTTCACTAATTTGCAACTATCCCTTGTGTCCCCACTCCTCTTCTCACAGCTGTTCACGCTGTGGTCTTGGCTCCCCGTGCGGATCACGATGTACCAGCCGGTGCTGCTCTACACCACCGAGGAGCACGGCTGCTCCCTGACGACCTTCTACGTGCGCGTCGAGCAGCACGAACCCACACTGCTCATGATCAAAACGTGCAATAACGAAGTGAGTATTCCGATATCGAATAGCACAAATATTTCAAATTCTTATTGAATGCTTTGCTTTGTATTCGCGCAGGTATTTGGCGCCTATTGCTCGTCACGCTGGTTCGAGCGCAATGTCAAGGATGACAAGGGCCAGAGACAGGCCTACTTTGGCACCGGCGAAACCTTTTTATTCTCCCTCTATCCCGAGCGTGCCAAATACCCATGGGTGGGTATTGAGGGCGATCGCGATCTGGGACACAGCTCCGAACTCTTCATGGCAGCTGACTCCAAAATGATAACAATTGGCGGCGGGTAAGTCTTCAAAATTTCCAATATTCTATAAACAAATTAATTATACTCAATAAGAGAAATACTTTATAGTCTGTAATTTGCTTTAAATTGTTGAAAACATATAGTAACCAATGTTTATTGCCTTTGCAGTGAGGGCCAAGCTATTTGGATGGACGAGAACATTCGGTTCGGCAAGACGGACGGCTGTAAAACATTTAACAATCCGCCGCTGTGTCCGTCGGGCGACTTTGAGATACGCGTTCTGGAGGTCTACGGATTTGTGGGCATCTAAGGTCATGCGAGCCCTGAGGCCGACGAATAAACAAACACTCAAAATTAAACCAAATTGCCCGCCGATGTTCAAAAGTGCTCAGCAACCTGCTCCTCTCAGAACCCCGCTCCTCTCACCGCCCCAAAACACACACACACACCCACACCTTAAACACACACACATTTTACCACAATGCGGAACGCGAGCGTTTCCGGCCATAACGGAAACAGTAGTAGCAGAAGCAGAAGATAAAAGATGAAATGTTGATAGATGATGACAGAAGACGGAATCAAAATGATGTAAACATTTACAAAAACAAAACAGAAAATTATTTATAAATATGTATCTAAAAACTGAAAACGAAGGGCAGCAGTTGTCTTTGTTGTCGTAAATGTCGTGTTAATGTTAAATGTTTAAACTTTAAACCAAGCATACAACAAATTATATATTATATATTATATGGAAATACTCTGTGAGTTCATGTTTCAAAACACAAAAGCTTTGAAATTATACAAACAATAGTTGTTATGCTAACGTATATATGAAAACAAAAACTATATGATAACTCTATTTACATACATCTATATAGTACATCTATGTAAATCTAAATGTAAATCGTAAAACTATTTCTACATTGCGAGTTGAAAAGGCAGGCAACAGACAAACAAAAACAAAAACAACAAAAATGAAAATGAAAATGAAAACAAAAGAAAATCTATTCCTTAAAACGAAACGAAACAAGAGAAAAATAATTTAAAGAAAATTAAGTTTGTAAATTTGCAACATTGTCTGTACATTTTGATTATTATGATAATGGTTATTATTACTATTAATATTTTTATGTTTACTTGTGTATTTGTATTTTTATTTTATTTTATTTTTTCTGCTTCTGTAAACCAAATTTACTGACTTGACTGAATTTGTTATAAATGTTATTAATATTATTATTACATATGTGTATAAAACTTTTATTTTGTAAATTGCATCGGAAATCTTTATTTTCTTGTTAGGTTTAAAACCTAAACACACACACACACACTCACACACACACACACATACAATCTATGCCGCAACTTGATTTAAATGCTAAAAACTTTACCACTTGATTGATTGTTAGCTACCCAAACGTGCAGTGCAGTGTAATAGTTACATATACGTACATCCATATATACAAATCAAGTCAACTATTATAAACCACACACACTGAAGCTATTTGGGCGTGCAAAAGAAACGAAAGATATGGGAAAAGCGGAGGTCGGGGAATGTGCACACATGTAAAATTGATCTCATTTATGCTCCATATCCAAAGCTAAAGCTTAAGCTTACATAGCTGATAAATTCAAATGATTATTTAAGATTCATTCCATTAAGGCATTGCTCAAGCTCAATTTTTGTACTCAATTCAACGAACAATTTAATTCCTATTGTTTTGCTTCTACTCATTTCGTGTGTTTTTTCCCCAAACAAAAATTCTTTTCAATTTTTCTAGTCAGAAAAACGAAAATTCAACATGTTGTGCACAAATTTGAAGGAGGCGTTGGCACGCCCATTTAGCGACTGCTCTTTGCACTACTCAAGCGAATTGTTACAATCTGATAGTTTAACACAACGAATACAGAATAAATATTTACTATTTAGAGATTACAATTACAACATAGAATTATAAATTATGCCAAAAAAAAAAGCAGAAGAGAATGTCTTAAACTGTTTGCCATTTGTTGCTGCGGCTGCCTCAAGAGACTCAATAATTCTGTGCGCTACTCAATTTTAGTTCACATGAAGCGCATAGAAATTACTTTTTAAACACATTTTGGAGCTGGTCCTCCACATGCAAAAGGATTTCCCACACACACACACACACAAACAAATACTTGTAACACTTTTCCGAGGCGTGTTGCGGCAGCGAATTTGTGGCACTGTTTGAGATATGTGGCAACATCATTTATAAACAACTAATATTTATATAAATACATAATTTTAGTTTTTTTTTTAATTAAACTCTCTGTGTTGTTAACGAAATGTGTATGTAAACAGCATTACAAAAACAAAACAAAACGAAAAAAAAACAAACACAATATTTAACGCTATAATAGACGATATAATAGCCTAGTTGAAACGTTGATCAACACAAAAATATGAAAAACGATATGAAAGATTTATAAATATATATATATTTGTTACTTGTTTCTGCGCTGTTGATAAAAGTTTTTACTTTACTTGGTTGACTATATTCATATTGTTGAGAATCTTTGTGTTTGTGTTTGGCCTGTGAGCGGAGAACATACTATAGAAGGCGGATAGAGACGGAGACTGGCTCATTTGATCAGTATTTGGCAAAGGCAACAAATAAAAAGCAAACAAACAAGCAAGCACATAAAAGAAAAAGAAAAAACAATCAACTAATTCATTATCTTTTGTACATACAATTGTTTACACTGTTTGTTCTTCTATGTGTAGTTGTTGTTAGGTTTCGATTTTCACACAATAACCAACCATTATGTGGTACATCTAGTGATGCATCATTGATGATAACAACAATATGTAAAACAAAACACTATTATTAATACTGATACACATAAATATATATATTGTATGTATATTCATATTTATGGACTATGCGATGTTTGCTATTTGAATTAAAGAGCGTGTTGTTTACTTTTATGATTATTATTATTTGTATTTGATTTAATTACACATAAACACACACATACAGTAAACAAGAATATAATTGAATATGCCCCAATTCTATATTATAAATATAATAATATATGTATGTTAAATCATTTTAGTGGATGTATAAAAACAAAACAACTAAATCAAATAAACTGAAAAATGTTGAAAAAAAAAAAAACATATCTCGTTGAATTTTATCGATCGCTCAGTTGAGCGAATTGCCGAGCAGCAGCAACAGCATTAGGCCGACAATGGAGCTCTGGATAAATGTGGCACTGTTGCACAGATCTGTGTAGCAAAACTGGCAGCCCAGAAAGCTGAGATGCGGCATCACCGGATCCGGCTGCTCATCACAGACGGAGAAGTCGCCGAAAGTGCAGGAACGACGCACAAAAGGCGGATTATCGGCCACTGCAAACAATAAGCGTAATGGAAGTTAGAACATCTAACTGCACTGGATGCAATTAAAATATTAATGTGTAAACGATTTGTAACTTACGATCACGATAGTATTTGGTCAGACAAGCTGTGCCCGGCTTTTGTATGTATATATCACGTATTTCCTCCGGCAATTCCATGGAATCACAGTCCGTTTTGGCAATATCATCAGCGTGAAATTCACTGCCGCAATTCAAATCGTTGACGGAATCGCACTCGTAGCAGCTAACGGCCAAACCTGCCAATGTTGATGATGATGATGATGACGATGACGATGACGACATGTGCATAAATATGTGTGTCAACAATGAACGAGTCGAGAACTCACCTGTGGCAGCCAATGTGACGAGCAGCAGGCCCAGAGCCAACACCGTGCCTCGCATCATCGCCATCCCCCAAATGCTGTTGAATGCCACCGATCGTTCACTCGACTGTGATGCGAACGCGAGATCGTGGTGGTCAGGTACGTGTATGGCAAACAGATGATGGATTGAAGAGAGCACAGGTTATTTGGCTTTTGGCTTGCGCTGTTTGGTTGTGGCCTGTTGATCGTTCAGTCACATGGACAGCCGAACCTGCCGGACGAGCTGCACACGCGAGACTGAGCCAAGCAAATTCGCGCATTCTCAATGAAATGAATTTGTTTTTGGGCCGTGTAGTTGCTTTTTTTCGTTGTGTTGCGTTGCGTTGTTGTCTGTTGTTTTCCATATAATACACATTTGGTTTTCATTCAACTGAGCGAGTCTATACAGTACATGCCACAGTCGAGAGTGTACGAAATTGAAATGGAATGAGCGGCATTTTGATAGCCGAAAATAAATGTCCGTTGACACGAAACATGAAATGGGTGAAAAATCACAGTCCATTGTGTGTGGAGGCGTCGTCGTCGCCGTCGCTGCGCCCTTGCTCATGCCTCATTCCTCTGTCCAGTGCTCGCTGCTTTTGCGGATAAATAAACAAATTTCGTGCTCTTGATATTTGCTTTATTCTACATTAATTTAGTTTTTATTAGCTGCCATCAAATTCTTGTTTGCCATGGCCATGTTACGTTACAAACACCAGCTACAACTAATGCCTAATACTAACTGACGTTAATCATACGTCAAGTTGCCCGTTAGCCTGCAGCCACCACAACTGCGCCGTCGCCGCAACCAGGAGTCCCAGGGCTGGCAGCTTCCACAACTCCCTCGTCGCCAATGGATCGGCGGCGTTGCAGAAGTTCTCGTTGTCGCACACGTGACAACTGGCGTTCTGCACGGCGGTCAGTGTGGGATCCAGTTTGCAGCCGATGTCCGTCTCGTTGACCTCGCCAAAGTAGCAGCCGCGCACAAATTTGTTGACGCCATTTTCTGCGAGAATGTGTCGGATATGTGAGTGTGAGTATGTGAGTGTGTGAGTGTGTGTGTGCTTGCCAAACAAATAACAAACAAACGGAAACAATGTTGTAGCATACTTTTGGGCTGGGTCGATAAATGCTTCTAGCCTTGGCGACTTGCGGGAATGTTTATGGTGCCAGAGAGTAAACCAAACGATGAACTAGGGATTGGTTTAGTTAGCTACGTTGTGCGATCAGGGATTGGCTAAATATTCCTTAAAGTTCATGTGAGTCATAGTAACTAGTATGAGAAATAATTACTTGTTTCTTTTAAGTATTTAATAGGATAAAGGCAAGGGTTTGCAGAGACTATCCTCCACAGAATAATTCCTTATAGTCAGCTATGTGGTTACTAATATGCATTTTAAACTGATTCTAAACTTTATATAGAATAGCCAATCTCTAAAGAGGCATAAAGGCTAGCAGCTGATGAAAGTATTAGTATTATTATGATAATTTATTTATTTACACAGTATTCCTACTGTGAATTAATTGATTGACATTTTAAAGTAAACTGTACCAAATTGATACAAATGCAATAAAATAAAAATAATATGCTATGCATATTTGTTTCGCTTAGCTCACACAGATATTCTAAGCACATTCTTAGACTATTCGAAAATCCATAAATGTTTATTTTAAATTCATAGTGCTCATTTCAGTCGCATGTCTAAAATTGTCGCACAATTCAGACAACATAATTTCCATCGCTAAAACAACAACAAATTACAAATTATGCCTGGCTACAACACAATTTAATTTCTGTCGTAAATACTTCGATGAGGCCTGGCACCCTTTGCGGATACTTAATGGGGTCATTGTGCAAAGTGATGTGATAAATAATAGTGCTGGGCTGGGGCTGGGGGATAAACTTACCGCGGAAAACGCGCTTGAGGCACGCCGTCGCATTCTTGTTGGCCAGCTCGTTCTCCAGAAACCGGGGCGGGGCAATGAAGGCGCAATCGTATTTGAAATGATTCTCGATGCGAAAGTTCTCACCGCAACTCGCCTCGTAGACGGACTCGCATGAGTAGCATCTGATGGCGTAAGCTATTGGCATTGAAATATATAGATATATATGCTTGAAATTTATGTCTTAAGGTCTCCACGTAGACGTAGACGTGGACGGGGATGGGGACAAAATGGCAACGAACCTGTGGCCAGCAGAGTGACGAGCGCGCCAAACCAAAGTAAATACTGCATTTCAGTTGATGTTTTCTTTAGTTGTGTATTGCGGAGAAATCAAAGCAATCAATTCGAATACTGAATACTGAACAGCGAGCAACAAACAGCAACAGCAACAGCAACAGCAGCAACACAGCAAACCAAACCAAACCACTTGCCACACTATTTATATATAAATAGAATTTAATGGAAATTTACGCGTTTTTTTCTCAGTTTAATTGACGCATTGGTCTTTTGGGTGGTTTATGGAAAATTCTTGTGCGGATTTTCTTTTAGAGCATTCTTTGTATTTTTAACTTATTCACTCGGCCCTCGGGGCGCAATTGAGACGAACGAACGTATTGAATAAAAAGTGCTTTTGCATATGTTCTCGCGTCAGGTTGAATAATTTGTATATATTTCTATAAATTACTCGTACTTTGACATAATTTCATATTTATTTTTTTTTGTATTTTTGTATATTCTATATTCTTTATCTCTGACGCGACACGTTACGGAACTATTCACACGCGACTTTTCTATGACATTTATTATTTTTGTTGTTGTGTATTTTCTGCACCTCAGAGATTTGTGTTCTTTTTGTTGTTGTCGATATTTTCCGGTGACTACGAGTGTATTTCTGTTTACAAAATACAATAAGAAGAAAAACACGACGCCTCTGCACGTCAGTCAGACGACGGCCACGTTCGAAATTATACTGAAAAATGCCGCAACATTTCCAAATTCCACATCGACGAGTCTCTCTTTCTCTAGCCGCAATTCCTTCAGTCTTCTACGATTTGTATTCTCCGTTTTTGTGTGTGTTTGGGCCAACTCTCGCAGACCCCAATCGAAATCTGCTAATTTTAATGAATTTTCCTGAAGCGCTCGTCGCGCACACAACAATAAAATCACATCAACTTATATTCTAGATAGAATTTATAGCACACACATATGGAAGGAGGCGGCAGACGCCACAAAGGCTTTCACTCTTTGCCACTTTTAATAACAGCAAAGAGAGCTAAACTCGCTAAAGAGCACAACTAACTCGGCCAACTTGCCCGTGTGTGTGCGCGTGTGTGTGTGGGTGTGTGGGTGAGTGGGTGTATGTGTGTGTTATTGTTGTGTTCTTTGTGGCAGAGTGAGCGGGAGCTTTAATTATGGCCTTAGCCCCTGAGGCAGCTTTTGCTAGGGACGCCAACATTTCAGCGATAATAACGCTTTTTCAAAGGACAAAACTCACAATTAAGCAGTTGAAATGAAAAACGAAAATTCGAATTAAAATAGATGTTTGATTTCAAACTTCAAAAGCAGGAACAAACATTTGTAAATTATTAAAAATATTTGCAATATCTAATATAGAATAAACTATAACTTTAAGTTTTCTAATATTGATGGGAGAACTTAAAACTTTGTTATCAACTTAACAACCAAAATAAAATATTTGTAAACTATTAATAGTCTTTTTTAGAATAGACTAAAAGTGTCAAAATTGTTTTTAAATTTTGTTCTAAAAATCGGACAACTCGAAACTTAGTTTCTAATACATATGAAATGTTTGTAAACTATTAAAAATCTTTTTTTTAGAATAAACTTCAATTTTAACTGCAAATTTAGTTTCCAAAAAATGTTTGTAATTATTCCATATTCAAACATTCATTTTCAATTTGATACTTTGGCAGATTTAATGAGTTGTTTTTTATAGTAGAGTATGATTTTAATTAAAGACACAATAATTTAGAATGAATTTACGCTCTTCGAATGTGCAAGTTTTGTAATACAGAGAAGAAGTTAGAAGATAATGCCAGGTTTAGGCCAACAGACGGGCCACGCCGAAGAACAGGACAATGGCGCCGGCAATGGGGGCCAGGGAGGCGGAGCCGTTGCACTCATCCTTGGTGCAGACGTCGCAGGACACCTCCTTGACCAGGGGCAGACTTGTGTCCGCCTGGCAGCCCTGCTTGTTGTTCACATCGCCGTAGTAGCAGCTACGCACAATGTATTGCTGGCCGGGCACTGTAAAGTTAAACAGAAACAAAATAAAGCTGTTAATTAACTTTCTTCATTCGCGAGTCGCTAACTCGACGGAATATGTTACTATGTGAGGGAATTCTTTAAAACTAATTTGCATATGATTTCTAACAGACGCTAAACAGCGGCATTGACATTTCTCAGCGCCTGTTATTTTCGAACAGGGAGTGATGATTGTTTTCAGGGTTAATCGGTTGTAGGTATAATATCTGAATTCCAGTAGTTATATTCCCACATAAGCTACGTTTGCACTGCGCAGTTTTCTATTATTTTAATTGCGGCTTATGCCCACGTAAGCAACACTAAAGCCATAAAGTAAAAAGTAATAACAACAGAAATAGCCGTGAGTAATTTGTGGATTACAAGCCGTCAGATACCTAATTGACACTGACTCATACCCCGCCTAACTCTTCTAACATCTCAGACAGACATTATCTTTTTTCAATTGTTAATCCAATTAGCCACAATTACTGGGTGCTCGATGCGGTCGGGAGCGGTCGTTACTCTCATAAATTAAAAATATATATAATGCGACTCGTTAAGAATTGTTTGAAAATTATAATGGGCAATGGAAACTTTAATTAAAAAAATAGTTATGCTAATTTTAGATTGATTTATGTGTCTTTCATGAAGTGCTCATCTCATTTACTGCCAGTATTCAGAATAAGACGACTTGTTTTTAGTCATAATTGTTAAACTCTGTGACTTCAGCCGTATATAAAATAAAGTTTCAAACGCATAATTCACATACAACAATTGTCTGTCTTTCGCCATTTTAAATTACTCATGCCAACATGCGATAATTGCCTTAAAATGCAAAACAACGAGTCAAGCACCGAGCTGAAAGTTTCACGTAGATCACATTATTCACATATTCTGTTGATGTCAGTTCCCAAATGGGTGGGGTTAAACTATATAGTATAGATATGTACTTATGCATGCATGTATAACAATCGGCTCATTAAAGAGCACTCAATAAATGCGACCCGTTGTTAATAAATATTAAATATTTGATCACTTGATCACTGGTCGGCGTAAACACTGTTCGTTAAAATGCAATTAAAATACTTGTCAGTTATTAGTTACGTCAACGCCCACGCACTTTGTTGTGGCAGTTAATTAAACTAATTTATGTGAGATCATGGATGTTGCAATTAAAATGGACGCCTCAAACTTACAGCCTTCCAGAGTCTTCTTCATGCAGCCCGTGGCGTTGCGCACCGCAAAAAAGTTGCTGAGGAAGCGGGGAGGTGCGATGCGGTTGCAGTCGAACAAATTGCTCTTATCAGCCTCGAACTTCAGGCCGCACTTGGGGCTGCCGGCCGAATCGCACTGATAGCACTGGATGGCATAGCCTTTAAGCAAATGCAAAATGCAGTTATTCGGTAAACTGGGGACACAGTGTCTGGATTATCTGGACATACCCGTGCAGGCCAAGACTGACAGAATGGTCAGAGCCAACAGATTCCTTACACTTGACACCATTTTCGAGTACTCGACACGGAAACTATTCGACTGGGGAAAATATTCACGGAACGCTGACGATCTGCACGGACGAGCGGCTGCTGGCGGTCTGATAGCTTTTGAATTTTCAGCCACTCGCTTCCACAGACTCACTCATCGCACTCACATTCACACTCGCACTCAAACTCGCACTCGCACTCACATTCGTCATTCGGTTTTGAGTGTGATCCGCTTAGTGATTCGTCTTCGCAGTTGGCAGATTTTGAATTCATTTCACTCGCCTGTCTTTAGAATCTTGCCTTTGACACACTAACTACGTCTATGAATACACATTACATACATCCACACGAATGTAAAAACCACTTTGTGTGCAACGAATGATTCGCGGTGGAACTTGTTTTGGGTGATGTCAGACACATTTCGTCTTATTTACGTTTTCAGTTCTTTCGATGGGACCGATCCCTAAAAAAAAGTAAAAACAGACACAAAAAAACTCACGAATTATTATGCCATTTGTTTTTTCATTTTTTTTATAACATTGTATAATCTTGATATATGTGCTATGGCCTATTGATCGTTATGTGAATACTCATTAGCATTCGAGCCATTCATAATAGAAACCAGTTTTGTTTTAAATTGTTTCTTTGTAGGGTATTAAGATGTTGACACGAAATATCATCAACGAAAGCATCTTTTGCCCCCCTAAATTATTATAAATTTGTGTACTGCGTGTATAAGTGAGCAACAATTAGGCGAAACGATTAAATTAACCTATTGCATAACAGAAAATAACACCACAGCAAGTCATTTCCAAAAAAATCAGGAATGCTTGTCATACAAACATGCAAAATAAATTTTCAGCAAATATTAAAGAGATTATTTATATATAAAGAAGGTCGTCGTCACTGACAACTGATTGTACTATCAACGCACTGCCCAAACATTAAAAGCTGCGATGCTCCAATTTTTACACAACGTGTCCACTAGGAACCAACTTTGCATAATATTTATTCTAACTATCTTTAATTGCAGCTAAAAGTTTTAATACAGTGCATTAAGTTTGTTTTTGGAATTGAAATGTAAATTTGAGTTGATCGATGTTGTCGATGTTTGATTAAAGCTTCGATGGATTGATGAAAAGTAAGGCATGGTTTTAAACTTTTATTTATTTTTTAAATGATTTTCTTAATTTAATTAAGATAATATTTTAATTTAATTTTCCCCAAATGTTGTTCGATTTAATCATTTTTTTTACTTTTAGTAGTTATTTAAAATATTTTCTAAATAGCTTCGTAATTTCAAAAGCAAATGGATGCAGTTTTTGAGGAGATAGTGAAAATATTTTATTAGCTGAAAAAAATAGTTCATCTTTTGAAGCATTCGCTTAAACTCATTTTAATTTAAAATACTAAATGCATTTATTCTGTAGTGGAGAACGTTGGTTTGATCCCAGACAGGGAATTATATATACTATATGTAAATGCAAAATAAATAGTTTTCATGTAAACAACGACAAATAAAAATAAATTTAAAAAATCTTATCACTGGCGAAATTAAATTAGTTAAATTTTTTTTGTTTTTGTAAATAATATTATTAAAGCAATAAAAAAGATCTGTATACGTCGATGGGAAAATGTAAGTAGAGAAAAAGTTTAATTTAATTTTTTTGGCTGTCACTTCCATTTATGTTAACTTACCAGTTCCTATCGCAAGCAGTTTGATGCAAATTTGGAAATCTTGCGACTGGCGGGTAATAAAAAAGCATTGCCGATCTTTTAGGCGCAATATTTACAAAAATAAAATGTTGAATACTCACTTTATTTACCTTTTGCGGTTGATGGTTTTGCAGATTTATAGTTGTATGGTTTTTTCATAAAAATCAAGTTGAATCAAGATGTGATGTGGTGTCCACCATATTTCCAAGATTAAATTACTATTAAAATTAAATCGTTAGCGCCTAGAGCAGAGCAATACATTTGATTGCATTCAAGCAGAAACTACATTTGGCATATGCAGTTATTAAAACAAAAATGATCATAATTCTATGCTGAAGTATTTTTGGGTAACCAAAACTAAGATTTTATAATGTTGTAAAATAAATAATTTAAAAATCTAATAGAACAATATTTTAATTTGTTGTCAACTTAAATAAAATGGGTTTGATCGAAAAATGACTGTAGGTATTTTATTTAAATTTAAGGGTCGATGTCACACCCTCACAATCTGCTTAGCTTCAATTCACATGGTAAATTTTTACCAATTGGAACTCCTTCATCCGAGGTTTCTTATTCCCAGTACAGCGAATAATCGCACATTGAAATCTCTCTCTCTCTGAACGTTCGCCTAATCTTTAGCGACAAACAATTTGAAAGCGAACAATGACGCATACTTTCAAATGTACAACTTTAATATGTTCGTCTCTTATTGCTGCTGGACCAATGACCATTTTTTAAGCAATATCGTCGAGAACAATACAATATTTAAAAATTTCAACTCAATGGGTGACATTTGTTTGACAGCTGAATAATTGAAATTACATACTTACATTTCATTTACCATTTCCGATTAATATTTTAGCTAGTGGCCAAATAATAGTTGCCAATAATAGTCATAATGAATAGAATAATTTATATAGTAAATAACATATGTATGTTCAAAATGATTGCAATAAATACAGCAACTCAATGGAAAATACTACGACTTTTTAATAAAAGGGTTTAAAAGGCAAGTAAAACAAAAGGATATCGGAAAGACCTATAATTAAAATCGAGAAAAACAAACCAACATTTTTTTAAACTTTTGTTTTTCATATATTGAATTCTATTTCCATAATTTTGGGAACAATTCATTATTTTAAGTTTTAAGGCTTCAAGATGCAGACAATGAATGATATTTGTCTGATGGATAGATCAATTTAGTAAGCTGATTAGTACACAGTTAAAATATATGGAATTCAAAATAATAAATATTAATTAATAATAAATAATAATAAATATTAATAATAATGATAGCCAAAGTTTATATTGTGGCTAGCCACCGAACAATTCTATATTTTGTATACTTTTTATTAATTTTTTGGTTATCTATCATGTTTCAATTAATAACTTATACTATATGGAATATAAAAATTAAAAAAAAAAATATACAAATATGTAAACTTAAAACAGGAAAAAGAGAAAAGTAATATAATTAAACAAATCTGTGAGGCAACCCTCTTTTCTTCATTAATTCTTGAATACTTCTGTGCCAGCAAGTTTGGGTGGCTTATCTACAGGGATTCGTTAGCTTGACGATTGATCTCATTGCCAATCCACGGGAAAATGTTGGAAACCTTTTAGAGCACACGCGATCATAGACAATAATGTCTCGAAGCTGTAAATGGATGTGTGCCCCTTAGACAACTAACTTTCTGCCAATCCACGTACTGCCCCTGTCTATTGGCCTAGTAGATTTAGGCAATTTTTCAAATTTTCTTCATGGGACACACTCCCTGTTCCGATATGTGGATTACTTTTGGCAATACTTCTGCAATCACGTGAATCAATAGAGTTTCATTACAGCTACTTGCTGCTGAGCATTTCGCCAGCTCATTTCGCAGCTACGATGGAAAGAGAAATACCAGGCGACCATTCTAGAGTATCACGTGGAAATATTAAAAGTAAAAATCAATTTTTATAGAAAATGTAAAGCAAAAAACCGTTGCTTTGACTGCACATCACGCCCATGGTGAATTCTCGACAAATTTCCATGTAAAAGTATCACGGAGATAAGTTGAAATACCAAAGCTGATCGGAAGGGAAAATAATACTTAACTTCTGTAAGCAAGTGATTTTCTTTATACCAACTTGATGTAAATCAGCAAGAATATTTACAACTTAGACAACAAATTCATTAAAATTAGTTCGTGGAGAACTGACTTTCTCAATTCTCAATTTTGAACAGCATTGAAGTTGGATGGTTTTTGTGGTTTTGGCAATTTGTTTATATTTAATACATATTCGTCATTTGAAACGACCTAATGATGTTTAATTTGTTACTTTACTTCTTTGCGCATTGTTTAATTAAACAAACTTATCAAATATTATTCATTTGATACAGTGAGTAACACACTAAATACAATTCAATTACACAAACTAGCTTTATTTATTTGTTATGCAGTGAGTAATATTTGATTCTTGTGTATTCATTTCTAATTTCCTAAGAATAATAATATTCACATATATCAAATATTTGTAATTAATTTTACTTCTGCATTTAAAACGACTTATAATTTTAATGACTTTGTTTGTGCGGGAAATTTGAGTTTTTCATTAACCAAATTTGTAATTTCACTTAAGGCCCTTAGAAGGGGCTCAAGTGTCTTTTCCCAAGCGATCACGTCGAATGCATTTTGTTCATAGTTTACTATTTTCTTCAATTGGTTAATTTTCTCAAATTATGCCAAATGAGTGTGGGTTAATTGAGCAGCCGCAGCAGCTGCGGAAACGGCACGAAACTCCCTCGCCCCTTCTTGCTGCTGCAGTTTCTTGACCTTATCGATGTGTGTGCAGTGTAATACATGAGTTCGTCTAACACTTTGTAAACTCTGATTCGACGCGGCTTCAAATTTAACTCAATTAAACATAATTAACAATGCAGGCGCACATTTAACAATACCAGTATGCCAAATGAGGCGGGGGGTCAACGGATGGCCTGACCTTTCCCAGTCCCTGAGAGGGGCCCATAACAGATGTTTGTTATTCAGACTAATTTAAATGTCTCAGGTATTTTGCTCGGCCTGGAGTTTTATGGAGCATGCAATTGAAAAATGAGTCATGGGGCTTATGAGGTAAGTTCTACAAATAAACACCGAGAAATTTGTCAACTACAAACACATTCGAGGAATACATAAACTATATAAATCAACTGCGAATTGTTGAGAGCGAAAAGTGAGTGTGTCGTGTTTACTTTTTGTAATGAATACAGTCATCATTCGTTATTAACTATATAATCGCTGCCCTTGTTGATAATAGCTATATACGTTGCAAATGTGATGTTGAATGGCTAAAAATATATGAAATATATGCTAAGGGAAAACAAAAGTCTCTTGGCAGCGATGAGAACTGAAGCACATTTATAAAAAGAAGGCAAGATATTGAATGGAAATATACTTAAATTCTCTTGTATCTGCACCGGAACTTATTACTTCTGAATCAGCATTAAAAACATTTTCATGAATAACAATGCAGATAGCCAATTTAATATCGATATATGCTATATAAGTTCATATTTGTAAAAATGTATTTAAAATATTTTGAATCAATATTTTAATTGCATCCAAAATTACTCTTACTTTTAACGAGTTTGTTTGATTGAGAAATTTGAGTTTTCAACAACTGAACAACTCAAATGTGTGTTAAATAAAAACGCATTTGCAGGTATTTATGTATTTGTATTTATTGGATTTAAGTAGATAGCGATGTGGCATGAGCGATTTTTATATATACTTGTTAGTTTGATTCAATTGCGTTGAAATAGGCACAAATGTAAATGAAAAAGGTAAAGTCAAATGCAGCCATGAAATGCATAAATATACTGTACAACCGAAAAGATTAAGAACTAACACTGAAGAGATCTCTAGGCCAAGAGGCGGGCGACGCCGAAGAACAGCAGAATGGCACCGGCCAAAGGGGCTATCGATGCGGAGCCGTTGCACTTATCCTTGGTGCACACATCGCAGCCAAGCTGCTTGACGAAGGGCAGCGAAGGATCCGACTGGCAGCTGCCCTGGTTGTTGTTGATGTCGCCAAAGTAACAGGTGCGCACGATCTGCGGATGACCCACAACTGGAAAGGGAAATAAAATTGGGAAACTTTCACTTTTGTTTTCTATTTTTCTCATATTGTATTTTACGCCTAAACAAATGTGCTAATTATGGGACAGCTCACAGTGTGAACAATGCAAATCATTTGTGCAATTCGTTGCGATCTTACTAAGTCAACAGGTTTCTGTAATTGCCATTTGGCTGATGAAGTCAGGCAAACCAACCAGTTGAGAGTTGTTTTTGCGCTTGAGTTGATTAACGCTCTGCCTCGCTGACCTCAGATAAGTCGCAGTTTCCCCAAGATAGATTACAAATCAATTTGAGCATATTCCAAATGATTCGTTCCCCCTCCAAATTAACTCAATTTGAATGAGAATGTACAACATCCGAACACAATCACGTCACTATTATTTCAAATCCCCAAAATACGCAGAATTACACGAACTCAGCAAAAGCATGACAAATATCGCTGAGAAAAACAAAAAAGAGACACCTAAACAGAATCCAGCAACTGCGCATAAGATATTCTGTATGTGCGGACAATACATAGAATGACATCATAACCAGCGAGCATAATGCGAGGCACATTAAATCAGCAGTTAATGTCGGCAATTAATTCGCTGATTTCTGGATATAAACTTACCGCTCTCGAGGGTCTTCTTCATGCAGCCGGTGGCGTTGCGGGCGGGGAAGAAGTTCTGCAGATAACGCGGAGGTCCGATTCTCGAGCAATCAATCAGCATGCTGTCGTCGGCCTCAAACTTCAAGCCGCACTTGGGCGACGTCAGCGACTCGCATTGGTAGCACCTGAGTGCATAAGCTGCAAATTACAAAACATTCATGTTGTTTCACACCTCAAATTAATAAACACTGCATTTACGAAAAGTACAGTACTAGATTACACACCCGAACAGGCCAAGCTTAGCATAACGGCCACGGCCAAACTGCATTTCACGGCGGACACCATTTTCTATTAAGTTTAATACACAACAAAATATAGTTTTCTGAAGTTGTTTCGAGTACTCGAAATATGCACAAATCTCAACCTCCGTTGGCGATGTCTGCTGCACGTCTGAAAAGTCCACAATTTGGTTGAACGTTCAGACGTCTGGCCTATTCACAATTCACCATAATACACCATCCCCCGTTTCTCGTATCGCTCGATTCTCGGAGCGCAGCGTCGACTGCGCTGCCGCAGCGCAGCCCGCATACAAAAAACAGTTTTTGTTTTGAGTGGAAGACTCAAGTATATAATGACTATATACGAAAACATAAATAAGATGCTATGCTATGTGAGCCGAATGTTGGGCAATTGTCAAACAGGTTTCCACGCTGCTTTGTTTTGCTTTTCAATTCGTTGCTTGTTTTCCAACTGAGTTGTGTCTTGTAGTTGAGTTTTCCAATCACTGAGCGAACAATTGTTGTTGATCTCACTATTGTATTCAAAATATAACAGCATGCACTTGTGTGCAAGTAATCATTAAGAATGATTATCTGACAAAACGATAATGCCAAAATTATTACTTTTATTGCTATTAATACGCATTAGCTTGAAACAAATATTTGAAGCTCATTAGAATTCAACAGTCCAACGATGTGTTAATTTTATTTATTGTGTTGCTCAGACTGTTCTGCTTTATAAATATGTTAATTTGCTTAACTGCTTGAGTGGTTGAAATCCATTCAAAATCAGGTTGAATTATTAACTGCATCCTAAAAGTATGCGACGTATTTTTATGCTTGCATTTTTCTCGCATGCGATATTTGGGCGCTGATCGAACTTTAGTGTCACGCTTTCAACGGGTTGACACAAATCAAGACTGATTTAATTAATGCAGAACAGCAGGAGCAAGAATTGCCGCACAGTGGGCAGCATTTGCCTTTTTGCTTGAGTCATAGGGGATGGAAAAACCAGACGGGCAGGATAAGTATGGAATTAGGTCAGGGGAAAGCCCATAGATTATTCACTTGTCGGCAAATTGGATTAGTTATTGACCCAAAACAGGGCTTCTGAAATCGGATAAGCTGGCAAGAAAGCAAAAAAACGCCACAAAAAACAAAATATCAATTGCATCAAATTTTGAATTTGGAATTTGGAAATTATGCACACTTGAGTGCTAGAAACCTTAAAAGTTTTACATCACGCATCCTTGCCATGATTGATTGGTTGTGTCAACAAATTATCACTGTAGAAACACTTTTTAAATTCTCATTACATCAAGGAGTTTAGAGAAAATGATTTATAAAGGGTATTTCTAGTTCGACACTTTTATGAATGAAATGAGGCGATTGCAATCTGGGATGAACTGCATTTGGCATTTGCATAGATTTAATTAGATACTGCGAACAAAGATTTATTGGATGGGTGTGTCAACTGTCACGCTGTCACAGATTGAGCACAGCGATTGGCAGGACTAAAGCGCTGACAGGTGACAGGATATTTGAATAGGTCACTGGCAAATAAAGTAGGTCGTCTAATTGGATTAGTGTCGGCACTTTTGAGCAAATTCTCGACTACAAAACAGGCCAACAGCTAGCATCCATAATGATCGCTAAATTGTTACCCAATAAATATTTAAGTATAGTTATCAACACTGTCATTTGGATTATGAACTTTATTCGGTGTGTGTTTGGTTAATGCAACTGTGATAATTACATTGGAGTATGCAAACGGTTTCTGGACTTTACATTAAAATTAGCATTTTGTTTTTTTTACAATTTTAAATATTTTATTATAAGAGCGGTGCTGTTTGGTTTTTCTGTAGTTAATAATATATAGTTTTGCTCAGTTAAGCATTCGGTTAATCGTATTCTTATTTGTGGTTTTTGTAATTCATTCATTTGTTTACTAAGTTTAAAATTATCATTTAAAATGCCGCCGTGAGCTGTCAAGCTGTCAAATCGTGTAATTCATGTAAAATTCAACTATAATTTAAGAACATCAGCCAAGAGCTTAACATAAACGTAATACGAAGGAATACAAACTACAACTAAACTAATTAAAACGTATGTGTGTGTGTAGATGTTAATTCCGCAGCGGGCTAAGCACTTGAGGGGGCTAAATAAAATATCACGTTCGAACTGAAATTGAGATACAATTGTGGCGGCCACTTAATTGGCCATGGCCATGGCCAAGAGCGGCAACAAAAGGGCGCTTAAGAAGGCGGCGAACGGAGCAGCGCCGTTGCAGCGATCTGTGAGGCAATCTTCGCAGAATATCCGATGCACGTTCTTCTCGGTGTTGGTCATGTTGCAGAGATGCACGGGATCCGCCTTGTTGGTGTAGTAGCAGAAGCGCTTGGTGATCACTTTGCCATTGGCTGCAAGAGATCGAGTTGGGGCATTAGTTGGCGTTAACCAAATCGATTCGCTACTCACTCTCTTCGACCGTTTTGCGGCAGACTGGACGCTCGTGATCGGAGTTGATGGTGCTGTTGCAGGTCTGCATCAGTTTGATGTTCTGCTGCTTGACCAGCTCGCGGGGAATGTTGTCCTCCTGGAAGGTCACATCACAGAAATCCTCGGCTCCCTCGGTGTCCGAGCTGCAGTGCCAGCACTGCAAATGCTGATTTTCATTCGCTGTGGAAAACAATTCGATTACTTTCCTGCTGACCTTGGCGCATTGACCCCAAGCGAGATTTTTCGCTCATTCAGTAGTAAAGGCAGGCAGCGTACTACAAGCGAAAAATGGCGACAGAGTTTCACATACTTTTGGCTTGGTTGACATCATCTTTTGTGCCAAAAACAACAAAGCAACAGACACCCCCAAAAAGACAGTTCAACCCCCATTTCATTCAGAGCTATAGACGCTGAATTGTGCGTAGTCCGAGCGGCGCCGTCATTGAGCTTTTTATTACGTATACGCAACGTTAGAGTATTGTAATTGAAATTGTAGTGAACGTGTCGTAATTCAGCCAACTATTGAATGGCATACTTAAGCGCTAATGTCTTGCAAATAAATTATTTTTCCACAAATTCCCATGGAATGCGAATACGAAATTTAATTTGATCATCGCCCAGGCATGTTTGGGGATTTTCTATAAAAATGTTCTTTAAATTCCATAAATTGCTCACTGCATTTTCTGGAATTTACTCAAAGTTTTGAAACAGACAACATCTGTTAATGCGCATATTAAAATAGGCAATTAATTGAACAGATGGTTAAGAAAGCAGATTGTAAATCATAAATTTACAATTTACAATAATTAACTAAATATTTTTAGAGTATGCTAAAATTAATGGGAATTGATTTTCCATCTAATCGCTCAACACTTTGCTGCCACTCTGCGATTGATTTAGATTTCTCGCTGTGGTCAATTTTTTATTCAATCGCTTTTGTTTATTTATGCTTTCTATATAATTTGTTTTTGAATTTGAATTGAATTTGGTAAACATTGATGCGGCAGACATTGACCGAAAGTCAGCATATTTATAGAACTGATTCGCATAAAATGAATAATTAATGGCGCTACTTATTGGGCGGCCGAATAGTGGGTGCTCGTCACGTCCTCAGGAACCACCTGCTGGGTGTACAAAAACATCCATTTAATTCGTGCGTGTTGCCCCAAAACTCAGATAAGAACGAGTGCGTGATTAGCTTGGGCAGAGACTCTCAAAATACAACACGGAAGAACCCAAGATCAAGATGGTTTTTCCGCACGGCCTTGAAAGTATTTCGCATGTTCAGAAAACGAGGTGCAAAGGTTGCAGAAGGGATCGGGTAAAGGGCGCCACATTTGCTTACATATTCAACAGTCAACTTACCATAAATCTAAAGTCAACATGCCACAAACTAAAGCGAGAACTCGGGGCCTTGACACGCGTCATGGCGCTTCCTCAGGTTTGAGGTGCCCAATATTGACGCTGACAACATTTGCATTTAATTTCAGAAAATTGTGTAAGTACGTGCATATTAAATTACATTATTACGAATTGGAATTCGAGCTAAGCGGCTTGCAGCAATTTTCGCTTGTTGGCCAACTTTAAACGTCTGTTGTCGAGCGTTTGTCCTTCGCCTGTCAGCCCCGAAGACGACGCTGGCGCGTTTATTTAGATTTCTAGTTCAGTGGTTATTGTTGTTCTCCCTGTCTGCGCTTGTTATTGTTATTATTGCTATTTAGCAGCCCACGCCCGCTGCTGCATTCTGGCCTTGTCCGGTCCGTTCTGCTTTTCACGCTTCCTGTAGACTGACGTGCAATTGCAGGTAATTTGCCAGAAGCCGAAGCCCCGACAAGGAGCTAAAGTCGTCTCAGGACCTGCTGCAAGTGTGAGTAATTGATTGTATGTATATACCACATTTGCGGCAGAGTCAAGGTCGCGTCTCAACTGTTTTAACTGTTTTGTTATCGTCACTCTCACGCACAGGCAATAAGTTGTGTGTTGCCAGGCCCCATACCCTGCAGTCGTCAAGCGCGCCAAATGGGGTGTCATCAAAGAGTGCAAATAATTGCGAGTTAAAGTGCATTGAAGGCATGAATTAAAACGAGATTGCGTTTGATAAAAATAAAGAAGGGGAAAATATATATTTTATATGTTGACGTGAGTGAAACTACCCGACTAAAACAGTACTTAAAACGTCGAAAACTCTTTTTGGGTTGGGCTGATTATTAAATTTGCCATGTGTGTATAAGTATGACATTTCGAAAGGCTTATAGGGTGTCTAACAAGTTTAGTGCCTTTGCAATTGGGGTATGCAAGAAGTTTTTTATTGTATTCTGGCGATATGCAAATTTGGCAGTTTGTTATTCAACCCTTGCACTTAAATTTCAACTTCAACTTTAAATTGCAACCTAATACCGAAAAAGGCTTCCGCACTTACCCCTGCCGTCATCACCAAAAAAATAGAAGCCAAAACTGTGGCGCATAATGAAAAACAACAATCATGTATTCATGGCATAATTTGATACGCATCGGAAGTGTGTTGTCGCCTGCAATTAAGTGACAGTGTGTGACAAAAGCCGAGGGTAGCCGAAGTGTGAGCAGGCGGGTCCTGCGGAGCGTGTTCAATCTGCGCATCCTGTTTTGATAGCTCATTTTGTGTGCCCAGTCGAAGACGCTCGCCAGCAACGCCCGCTCATTATCAGTGGCTCACGAAATTACGCAATTCATGCCAAAGAAACGGGAGTCCTTGCATCCCAGTTTGTGGCATGTATCTATCGGGGTCTGTGACACACTTTACCCGAGGGTTGCGAATCGAGTGTACAGTTGAGATACTGTTTTTGGGCGAGATGCTCCTTCGCTGCTGGAAACTGGAGCAGACGACGTTGTGGCGCCAGTTTGACATGCGCACAGCTTCCGTCTGCCGACTGTCGACTGCGCAGTGGGGTCCTCGACATGTCTCTGATTGAATGCAAGCCAATTAGATAATTGTGGCAGTCGACACAAAAGGCTAAACAATATATACTACGTGTGTGTGCAACAGGACACAGGTTTCTTTTTTATTCAGTTCCACTGCGAAACGAAGTCAATTAAAATCCATTACAATTAACAACACAATTCGATGGCAATTAACGTCGATGCTAATTAAGTTGAAGGTTGATTTTTATAGATGCATTGAAATCTATTTTACAGCGAATCGTTTCAAATATTTTGTGTGGTGTTTGTAATAACGCCAACAGGCTGTGGTAAATTTTTAAAATAAATAAACCGAAGAAAGATATTCCAAAATACACAGAAATTTCAAATATAGTATATATGGTATGTGTTTTGAGTTGCCAATCATCGAACAACCTGCCAACAAAATTTGACACACACATTTTTATGGGAATAACTGTGCGAATTTGGTGTCCATTGACCCATAAATTGTTGGCGTGAGCAAAAGGCTGAAAGCCGAACCTGGCCAAGCCCTTAAAAGTCGCTGGGCTAAAATCAATTTTCTGCTCAAAGTTCGCCTTTAGAAAAATGCCATTTAATTCCAGGAAATCGCGGCAAAATTCCAAAGAGTGGAAAACGAATTTAGATTGATAATGTTGTATCAATCAGTCAATATCACTTTGTTTATGACATCCACAGAGTCGTTAAATGGCTGGAAATAAATGCCGAAAAGTCAGCAAATATATTTCCATACTTAGACGTGAAATCATCTGGGCTGAGTTATGGAAATCAATTGTTTAGCTTTTTACAATATTATGCGGCTATTTTTAAGAATGCTACAATTTTCATAAACACCGCAACAAAATCGTAAAAATTTCACCAAAAGAAAATAGTGAAACATATAGTATAAACATTCATTCACTGAAGTGATCGCACCTGAGTTCATGCCTCTACTCGATTTTGATTTAAGAACACCCAAATGGCCATTACGACGACCTTGCTGCGGCAGATGTAGTTACAGTCCCAAATGGCACTCGTTCCTCATGAATATGAACACAAACGATTCAGCTTTGTCTGTTTACGAATGCATTCACGACACGTGGGCCACGATCTGTTGAGGATGTGAACTCACCTCGTATATTGCGCACGGTTGCCAAGAGGCAGAAGCCAGCGATGATGTACTTCATGGATGCTGACATATTCAGATCTAGACTCGAAGGGAATGCTTTAGTTGGCTGACACAATGGCGCCGGTTTTCCGGTAAACAAGTCTCACAAAAGCGGGCTTGTTGAACTCCTTGTGTATCCTTTTGTGCTGCTCCTCGGCCAGTTGGGGAACTCCTTGATTGTTTAATGTGTATTTAAGAGTGCGCGCGATGCAAACGGCTGCTCGTCCGAGTAACGACTGTGCGGCCCAGCCAGCCGCAGGCTCTGCTGCCACACTGCCACAGCTCAGTCAGCGTCAACGCTGGCAGCGACTGTGACTGCGGCAGCGGCAGCGACAGCCAGCGATGGCAGCGCGATAGCGTCTCGAGAGTGCTTGCTGATGACGTTTCCTGGGGATGCCCCATGCTGCTTCTGCCGCCGACTTACAATCGAAACACAGATTTACTCGTGTGTAGTATTCGTTATACTATATTGTATTGTACTTCAGTTGAATTGATGACGTCGTCAAGTTGTTTAAGCTTATCAATTTAATGACAAACAACGTATTTCAATGGAATCAAAGCTTAGATTTGCAGGTCACAAGCAGTCAACAATGTTAATATAATTGATAACAACTTTTTAAAATATAAAAGTATGTTGACAAACAACATTAACATTATTTATAAGTTAAATAGCGTCACTTTTGATTTGCATGGTCACCCTAAATGCGGTGTAAAACTTTGCTAAGGCAGCCCCAGAAGCTTTTATGCAAAGCTGTCTGTTGGCACACGTTAGTTTTAAATCTTGTCAAATTTCAGCAATTTGTAGTAATTACTTTCGTTGAACTAAAGTTAAAAAATAAAAACTTGATGGCTATATTTTAAATTAAAATGATGAATAAATTATAAATTATTTAATAAAAATATGTATGTATGTGGATATTTGAACAATATTATGCAATTTAATTAAGTTTTCCACTTTACTTTTGTCATTCGATATAATTACCTAAAAATTATAAAGCAGAACTTTTAATATGACAGATGTATTTGTTACAAATTGAAAGGAAACATTTAATTTATTTACTAAACGACTATTAATCAAAATAAAATGTATATTATTTTAGAGTTTTTAAAATAGTATTTAGAAAAGATGGTTTCTTAAAAAGTGGATACAAAAGCAGCACTAGATTAAAATTAAATTTAAAATGAAAAACAATTTCACAGCTAATAAAAAATTATATATCTGATGTTTTTTTGTGGCATTTACATACAAAAGTAATAAAAAGATACAAAAGTATCTGTAGACATTTAAACAATTCCAAGATACAATTGCTATCTGTAAGCTGCAAAAGTATCTGTATGCAGAGCTAGTCAACGTACGAAAGGGAAAAGCTTTAAGCACTTCTTTCCCTTGCAGCTTACAAAAGCACACAATAGATGGCGCTGCTGCCGGTACTTTGTGCATTCGAGTGGCAATATTTGTATTTGGCTAAGGCAAATGAATCAACTCATCAGTTAATGATTCATGAATAGACGACACGCACATAATTTGGCCAATGGTTTGGCTGGAACTGCGCACAGTAACATATTTAGCCAAATTTGGCCACTCTCTGGCTGAAATTGGCAGTCGAGGCGCTGACACGAGCAAACAGATATATGATTTCATATGCAAATCTTGACATTAAGCTGCAGCATTAGACGCCAGTAGCTGCAGCGTGTAGTTGACTCCTCCTGCTACCCAAAAAGCTACAGACAAGACAAACAAAACAACACTTGGCAAAGCGTGAAAAATGCGAGTCGCTGCGGCACGCACACACCAAACACAGACAGCTGCGATCGAGAGCGACGCCATCAACGCAACTTGGAGTTGATTGGCGAACCGGGTCCGAGCCGAGTCCGAGTTATGGCCAAATCGCAATGCATGCACACGGCACGGATTAGGAGGTTAAGTTGAAGCCAAAGCCTAAGCTCAAGCTCAATAAAAAGTCAAATCACATCATAAACTTGAATGTGGCGGCGGTCCAGCGATCGCATAGACTATTGACAGCCAGCCTGGGGCCATCGGGGCGTATGCGTAACATTTGCAGCGACAAAGCCGAAGCTGAAGCCAAAGCCACAGCCGCTGCCACAGCCAACGCAGCTGAACAATGTCGATTAACAATATTTTCAAATGCTCCCTCCATGATAAATGGCCAGTTTTATTGCATAAACTGTACGACATTTTCGCTAGGCACGTCATAAAATACAACAACAACAAAAAAAGAGCCCAAAACAACATTAAATAAAATAAAAGCAAAACACATTGAGTGCGTGTAGTTTTTAGAAAACAAATCAAATCCGAGCCGTGCGACAAGTTTAAATGGCCAAAACGTTTTCGTGGCTTAGTTGCCACCCATTTGTCTACCCTGTAATCATTACCCCATTTAAAGGGGTATACACAAACTGATTAAATTTAAAAACTAAAGCTAGCAATACTGTCTATTCATACAGCGTATCTGTAAGTCTATTATTTATTTTGCTAAATTGAATATTTGTTTTTCATTTTATCGTCCAGTTGTCGTGCTTGTGACAAATATTATTTATGGTTGTTTTTATTTTTATGCGTTTTTAATGTAACTTAATCGCATAATCACGCCATAGGGCGTTACCCAAAGCTCCCACTCCCCACTCTAAATATATATTCCATTCAGTTTGTAAAAATCAGCAGCATAATTGGCAAGGGTCAAATGTCAACGCTGACATTGAAATTGTTTGCGTGGTCGGCAATTAATTTACCAACTCTTAAATGTGGGCAGACTCGCAACAAAACTCGTTTCCGTTCTGGATTCATTTGGATGAGTCGACATTGCATTCAATTCCATTCGCTTTTACTGATCTTCTATCTCTTCGTTTTTTGCGCAGTTTTTTACGATCGCAATGTCAAGCGCAATGATGTGAGACAATTACAGTTGATTTGCTTTTGAAATTAAACAAATTAAGGCAAGCAACTTGGATTTGAACGGTGAATATCAAAAGACGAAATCAGTCGCGAGCGCAGACAACTAATTATGCATATAAAAAGATTAAGACTCAGTGGGAGGAACTTTTGGATATGCATTATGTAAATGAAAATATATAGATCACTTTATACAAGTAGATTCAATATTATATCTTATGCAATTAATATGGTACACAAATTAAATTAATATTAATAAAGTAAGATATTTATTAGTAATATTAGACATTTATATTTCGTCTCAATAAATATTTACAAAATATGAAACCAATTACAAACGCTGACACTTAATTATTTGAATAAAATGATAAAGACTGTGTAAAAGGGAATAGTGGATTTTATAAATGGACTATGAATATTTTAAACAATTATTTTTATACTAAGACAAAACATAAATGTTTTCATACTATATATAAATATTATTAATAAGAATTAATATATGAACTATATATTTTACTTACTTCTTTTACTTAATACAAATTGGAAGAGACAATTTCAAATATTTTTTATCCCACTCAACTAATAAATAATCAAAGTCACGGCATTTACGTACGATCTAATCAATTTATTTGTAAGACACCATAAAAATGTGTTTTCAATTAGAGTTACAATAAGTATTACAATATTACAAAGATATACATAAGTAAGTATATGAGAATATACATTAACATCTGAATGACAGTGTGCGTGTGTGTGTGTGTCCATTATGCAATTACGAAATATGATAACCAATTTGTGAAAGTGTGTGTGCCATATTCAAAATCTTTTGCTATATAATTATCAGCTGGCAAAGTGGAAACCTTTGATGCGCTACAGCTACATAACATTTAAAAATGAATGTCCCTCTAGATATGTGATATATGGTATGAATTGTGACTGGCTTTGTGCTTATTTGTGACTTTTAATTGTGAATGCCATTTGGCGCAAATTTATAGAAATACATTAGAAGAGGACGACTTAACTAGATGAAATTAGACAATGGTGTAATTCATTTATTTTTTGTTGTTTTGATTTTAGCTCGAAGGACTCTCTCGACTTGAAGTTCATTTTGCATTCATGCAATTAAGTGCAGTCTCCTCCCAGACAGCTGCTCATTTGCATAGCAGTTGCCTCAGCGCAGCCAGCAGCGGCAGCACCAGCAATCCCATCATTGCCGTCAATCCGCCAGACGAGTTGCAGCCATCCGTGGTGCACGTGCGGCAATAAACGGTCTTCGTGTAGGAGGAGGTTGTGTCCATGGCGCACTTGTCGGCCGGATCGTCCATGTCCTCGTAGAAGCAGGAGCGTGCAATCACTCGCTTGCCGTAGACTGCGAAAAGAAATGAATGCCGTAATAAACTTTAAATATTTGTGTGTGCTCCAAACGATTTTAATTAAGAGAGGGCAAAAATTGTTGCACTTTAAATGCAATTTATGTCTCGAGTCTGCGTGGGCATTTGCTTTTTTCTTTTTTTTTCTGGTTCTCGGTTTTGTTGGCGTTTTCGTTATAGTTTTCGCTTTTGCTTTTGCGGCGTGTCTATCTCAAAAATGTCATTACAAATGTCGTCCAAATCGTCGATCACATGCTGGCTAATGGCTAACAGCCAAATAGCCAAATAGTCAGGCCGTGAGGTAACTACAGCTGATGCAATCCAAACAGCCCAAAAATGAAAGATACACATTAACTTGTAGACAAAATGCAGCAGGAAAACTTGGCAATTGATGGAGAACACTTCATATATCACAAATAATCCTAGTTTATTTTTATTTAGTTTTCTAAGTTGCTCAAAAGCTGAAACTTAAATTTAAATTATTTGATTTGTTTGTTATGCACAAAAAGTTAGATGTTCTGCTCTCTTCAATCTTTTTATTTTTAATGAGCAATATTGTTGATGCGTTTCTTTCGTTTAATAAACAATTTTATTTTAGTTCCAGTGAACATTTGAACAACAACAACAATAACCCATTAATTAAGAGACTCCTATAATATATATTTTTTAATTAATTGTTTCAATGCATCTGTAGTTTCTCAAATCAATAATATTAATTGCAGTAAATTAAGGCAGCTTTTCGAGTAATCTGTTACGAAATCAGCTATCAGAAAATAAATGAACAATATTTTTATTGTAAAATTGAAATTAATTTAATACAATAATAATATCTTATATTTGGAGCGAAGTATGGAAACTTTTTAATTATGAATGAAATTTTTTCGTAGTACAAATCTAAAATGTACTTATTTTTCTTCTCTGGATCCTTAATTTGTGTCACAAAGTCTGCTTGACTAGCTTAGTAGTTATTGCTTAGTTTTATATAGAATGCTAACTGTAACTGGCCAGAAATGGGTTCAAGGCTCGCTGCGCACAACGATTGCAACCTGAGCGAACGTTTGCCAGGCTAGGCTCGGCTAAGTCTAGGCAGGCCAGGCCAGGCCAGGCTAAGCTAGGCTAGGCCCGGCTTGGAGTGGACTGGCCAACGCGTTGAACAAAAACGCAACTGAAAATGAGGCTTGAGACTATGTCGAGAGCTGGCTGGCAACATACACTGCCAAAAGCGAACGAAAGAATCGGCAAAACGAGACAATTTGCAATCAGGCAAACGGCAAATGAAAACCAGAAAAAATGCACAACAAATTGCGTTTTCTCATTGCGTGTATAACTGTGTGTGCGTGTGTGTGTGTGTGTGTGTGTGTGTGTGCAGAACAAAACAACATATAAAAAATTCAAGAGACGAAATAAAACTGAAATCAAGCAAAAATAAATCGCAATAAAATGAAATAAAACTTTAAAAGCAGCTCAAAAAAGGTGCGCGTTGACCATTTTTGTGATTGGCTCCAAGAGGCAGTTGTAAGCGAGATAGCAAGCGAGAGACAGAGAGAGGGAGAGGATGAAAGAGTGGGAGAGAGAGAGTGGGGGGGAAGGGAAGGGAGAGCAGATACAGCTCGCTAATAAAATTGTTGACAATTGTCGCCTTATCACGGCCGCAACATCAAACAAGGCACACAGAATGCAGTTTTCAGCCAAAGAAAATTGCAGCGACGACGACAGGAAAATTGCGCATACGCCGCGTGCGCCGAGCGTTCGCAAAACCAAGTTGGAAATGCTGCATTGTGTCATAAATTTAAATTTTAATTAATTTAATTATTTATTGATCGCAATGTGTTTGGCAACATTTTTCACAGTAACAACATCGAAAGAGCAACAAGCGAAAACAACAACAACGCACAAAAAAGTCATCGCAATTGGCCAAAAATAGGCAAAAAATCGACGACAACTTTTCGGTCAGCCAAAATGCAACAAGTTGCAAAATATTTGCCCAGTGACGCACAGTGACAACTAAAATTTAACGCACACTCAGAGACTCACATGCACACACTGATAGCTAATTGCTTGGCTGGCTGGACTGTTGGTTTTATGGAATTATGGAATACATTTTTAATTTGACATTTGCCAAAAACTCAGCCAGTCGTCGGCCCAAACTTCATAAGCAATTAATTTAACGGCATATAAATTGAGCAGCAACAACAACAGCAGCAACAACATCAGCATCGCCTAGTTGCATTTTTCTCAGACATTTGCCTCTGTCTCTATCTCTGTCTCTATCTCTGTCTTCCCTCCCCTCCCCACCGTCGTAATTGAGCGCTTCACGCTGTGCAACAACTTAATTAATTTATATTTTTGTTGCTTTTGTTTGTGTTGATTTATTTGTGCTTTTATTTCTGTTTGTCTAGGCTGCGTTTATTCGAACATTATGTGGCTGCTCATTTGGAGACTCACTCAGAAGCCAACGTCTCAGTATCTCAGTCTCTCAGTCTCTCGGTTCAGATTCGAGATTTGCAGTTGCAATTTTAATTGCCAGCCGCAAATCTTTGCAAATATTCGCAGCGCCAATTTGTAGACGCTTGATTGCAAAAATTTAATGGTGTTCATTAATTGGCCATAAGAAATTAGCTAAATGCTATCGAAATAGAAAACAACTTCAACAACAACAACTTAAAACAAGCAAAAGCCGGCACTTGATCTCATGCCATTTGATAAGATTAAGTGTAAATTACAGTTTATGGCGGAATAAATAAAATAAATGCACAGCGAATATAAGCATATCAATTTGAATTTTTAGTGATATAAATACAGCATTAAAGTGGTTTAATAATTAAATTAAAATATGCAATAGTTCTGTCATCAAAATCAGTTTAAGTTGTGTAAAATTACTTTATATTCGAATTGTTAAAATTATAGATAATTTAATTAAAATAAGTATTTATGCAGTCATCATATGTAAATGTATTTAATATTAATTTAAATTAAAAGCACTAAATAATTGAAGAGTTTACTTTAATTGAATGATAATTCAACTGACTGACTGATTTGTAATGTTTTGGTTTCAGCAACAAAAGCAACGCAATAATCCTATATTTTATTTTCCAACAATAACAATAAATTAATTTTAAGAATACCAACATATTAATTTGTATTTTGAATTATTTAAATACTGCATGAAAGAGCATAAATAATTAAATTGAAATATATAGTGATTTTTACAACAAAATTAGTTTATATTGCGTAAAATGGCATTAAATTTAATGCATCAACTAATTCAATAATTTTCTTTTCTTTTATGATAATTCTACTGACATTGCTATGCATCGTATTGTTTTCAAATTTAACGCTTAAAATAACTCCATAATATTTTATGATAATTCTACTGACATTTTTATGTACTTTGAATTTTTTTGGTTCCAGCAACAAAATAATCATATTTTATGCACTAGTTCGTGCTGTCGCAAAATGTTGTTATGGGAGTAATATAATGCGAACTATAATAATAAAAAATTTCAGCAAAAAATTTAAATTTTCAATATTATTAAAACGAAATATAATTGCTTAAAATGACTTTCAATTTAACGCATTAAATAATTCAAGAATATTCTTTTATTTCATGATAATTCTACTGACATTTGTATGTGCTTTGTATTGTTTTGCTGACGAAAATACGAAACTTAATAAAACTGCCAACAATTACATTAAATTTAACGTTTTAAATAATTCCATAATATTTTATGATAATTCTACTGTCATTTTTATGTACTTTGTATTGTTTTGGCTTCAGCAACAAAGGCAGTTTTATGCACTAGTTCGTGTTGTCGTAAACTGTTGTTATGAGAGCAAAAGAATGCGAAGTGTAATAATAAATAAATTTCAACAATGGTCTATTCTGCACAACAATAAAAGTTGCGAGACTGAAAAGTGACTATTACATTTGCAGTCCAGATCAAAATACAGCGATACGCAATGTTTGGCAAATTGGCCAGCATGCAAAATTTTCAATTTCATTTAGCTTGAATTTTTATGTGAACTTTTATGTTTGGTTTCGTCGTTGTTGTTGTTGTTGCGGTTGCTGTTGTGTTTGTTGCTTGTCAAATGCAAATGGCAACAAGCGGCACAATTTGCCACAGCCGCGGGCCGAACAATAAAAAACAAATAGAAGGAAAAACACTCAGTTAGAGATCGACGACTGCAACACGAATATCACTCATACGCCGCGTGTGTGTTGGCGTTTTCTCTCTCAATTTTAATTCATTTTATTTCATTTTATTTTATTTCATGTGTGCTCGCCACATAAATTTGCCGTAAATTAGCGGCACATGCAACTGGCCTGGCTGCGGCTTTAAGTTGTCTTGGGCCAAGTGTCGCCACTTGTGCAGCGTGTTGCCACGCCCCCCAGTCAACGCCCAGCAGCTGCAACGCGATCGCAGGCAGGCTGGGCGAGCGAACGGGCAATTGTCTCGTTTTGCCATTGCCCCCATGGATTTGTATGCCGCACTTGTTGTGGCCGACGACGACATTGTCAGGCCAATAAATCTCAATCTTGTTTGACGCTTTGTGGCAGGCAACAACACGCGGCAAGCAGCCACCAGCCACCAGCCACCAAGCATCGGGTGTGAGCCACCTCCGGTGGGTCTCGCACAACACCAGCTCAACAATGGCCAACGACAGTCCAATGAGTATGGCTAAATAATTGTTTTTGTGTGTGCGGCTGTGTGTTGTCTGGCCCTTGCCACCGTGTGGCACGTTTACTCACCTTCCTGCACGAGCTTCTTGCACACGGGACGCGTGTTCATCGACTTGGCACCCACCGAGTAAGTGCAGTTCACATAGCTCCAGTAGCGCTGCTGCTCCGAGATCGCGTCCGGCTGGAAGGGATCGTTGCAGAACTCCCCGTTGGACACATCTGTGGAGCAGCGCCAACAACGTAGCACGGCGGAGGCTGCAAGAAGGCAAGAGATACTTTTAGTTGAAGGTACTATAAATAATCGTGAGTCACTCAGCATTATGAATTGTAACTAGTCAATCAGCTGCATTGACTTATTGTCACACACAAAACGGGCCTAATAAAAAATTTACTATTTTCAACACCTAAGTATTCTTAAATTTCCGCTGTATTTATTTTAAAACAATATTATCATTTTTTAACTATACAAAAAAACTTTGTTGTACTTTTAATATAATATTAATATTTTTAATATGTTTGTATATTTCAATATTTTAATTACTATTCTCACGAAAAATTCAAGTGCATATTATAATTACATCTGTTATAATCTATAATAATTGTAATAACAAGTAGTGCGAATTTTTACCTTATTACTTTTTATGGTCACTAATTAAAATTCTTTAAATTCTTTCATAATTTGTAGCTAAAGTGATTGACTGTTCTCCACACTTTGCTCTCATATGCAAATGCAGAAATTGCTGGATTGGATTCTTCAGTCAATTGAACAACTGCACCCAATAGGAATTCCTAGCATTTTTGTGCAAATGTGCGACACAAACGATCCACCAGCCCTTGGAAACTATTCAAAGCACGTGCCTGCAACACGAATGTAATTATAAGTAAACAGTGTTGATTATGAAACACTTATTCAGATCGAAAGCAAATGCTAATTGAAATGCCAATTGTGAGGCCAACGATGATATATAATGGCATCGGAATTGCATCCCAGTTTGGGTTATCATAAACTAAGTAAGTAGTTTCGCTCGCCAAACGCAATCAAGCGATGATTTTGTGGCCAGTTGAATAAATAATGGCCCATAAGCCAAATAGATGCCTGCTGCCTGCTGCCTGCTGCCTTATAGCCCGCTGCGATGTTGGCCGTTAGTTTTGCTGCCCGCTGGCGGTGGCTTTTGAAAAATGAATGCAGTTGAAATTAATTAGACACGGGAGCCTTTTGGCTGAGTTATTTATGGGACAGTCTATGGGAAAACTGCCTTATAAAAGTGTCAAAACTTTCGGCTTGAGCGTTGTTTATGCCCACGATTAACCAAAGAGCGTGTAAATAATTATTAAACATTTTATTTTGGGAAGCCAACAAACAACAAAATATGCTTTAACTCTTCAGCTGCAGGTTCTTAACATTTTTGTGTGGCATTGAGGCTTTAGTTGCTGGCCAACATTGGACAGCGGATGTTGGATGACGACGACCAGAAACTCGTTTGCTTGGTGGCCAATTTAAACGTCAAACGTTAACGTTCAGGTTAAATGCACTTAACCAACACTTTTGCGGTGCGTTTAAATGAAAGCTCAGATAAGCTCGGCTAAAGGGGAATAGGCCTGGCCTGGGCCGAACTGTGCCAACCCCACAACCCGCAAGCGAAACTCGTTTTTTTTTTCATAAGTCTTCGGCTCTAACCGAATTTGGTCATAAACAACAAACATAAACATTACAATTTGCTGTAGCATTTGAATATTGCAATGAAATGGCAAACGCAATGGATACTTTGCAGTTCGAGTTTAGAAATTATGATCATTTACAATATATTGAAATTAATTGACAGTCGAATTGTCAGACGCTTGGCCAAAATTGTTTATGCACTCGTACTCGGTATTTTTGTGCGCAGTGGCATTTTACTAATGGTAATGACTGTAATTGTATGCAACATGAAAATTGATATTGTGCGCGCGTTTATGCCAAATGTTTTGGCAGCTCCAAAAACTGCGACCCAAAAATGGTTACTCACAAACACACACGTCTCTCACACGCAGTTTTCATGCGTAACTAGTAGTTTGAGCTCCTACTGACTATCAGTATATATCCAGTATATAGTATTTGGACAACTGAATGCGATAGATTCACTTTAAATTAATTACAATTGCGAAATAAGTGATATTGAACTTTGATACTCTCCCATTTTAAATACATCAAAAACAATGTTTTTAAGCAATGATTAATAATTTACTTAAAATTAATTATTAATAATAAATAAATAAATAATAATTGCGAAATATTTGATGTTAAGCTCTAAAACTAATAATTTACTAAATACTTTAAGTTTCAAAATTAATGTATTTTTAAGAAAGAGTTAATAGTTTTCTGAAAATAGATTATGTTTTAATATCTGCAAAAGAACGATTAATAATTTTCTAAAAAAATAATTATTATATTAAAATACTGTGAAATATTTCGTATTATACCAAATACTCATTGATCACAAAGCTTCCATGAACATTAAACGCAATTAAAATTCAAATCATTTTTTTCTATATATGTTAAATATAAATGGCAACAATTACTAAGCTATTAAAGACATTAAGACTAATAACTATGAATATGTTGCTTGTACAAATTTAACTGGAATAATCAAAAGTTCGCTAATTGAATCTATTTCATTGGGAAAGAGAAATATTTTAGCCATTTTTTCATTTTTTGTGGCATTTTTGAACGAAGTCACGTTCTAGCTTATTTCTATAATAATGATATATCAAAAAACTTTTGACCAATTTCTGGGAAAGCAATTTGCATGCTTTATAAAGCATTTAGATACAATTTGCATTCTCGAAAAGCACTTCGAATTAAGATAAGAGCCACAGAATTACGGCGACATTCGAGCAATTTTCCTCGCCTTTTTCCTGTTGCACGGCCATATTATTAAACAAGTTGAATGGCCGCTGAAGTCAGCCCTATGACTTGATACGAGAATGTCTGCCAATGAAAGTCCCCAACAATAAACCGTAAAACTTGGGCCTGAGTTTCCCACAAGCCGAACGCACACACATGTCTTGATACATGCATGTGGCAAAGTTCACATGCAATTTCAGCATTAGCTCGGTTGGGATTTACTTGCAGTCGAAGTTGCGATTGCAGTTGGAGTTGGTGGCGCTTAAAAGCTGTAAAAAATGTGTTGATTATCACAGCGTTGTGGCAACTCCCCAAAGTCGCCGACTTGCCGCCACCACCATATCTTGGCCATAAAATCGACAAGTTAAGAGAGCCCTAAACGCGAAACGCGTCAAAGGGAAAGACTGGTAAGTCTGGTTGCATTGAGTGGCATGCAGAAGGCGAGTTCATTCAACTTGGCTTAAGCGCGATTCGTATTTGGCCTAAATACTTGCATATAATTAGAGCCGTATTATATGGCAATATAGATGCTGGCATCATTTATCATCATTGAGACTGGTTTCGCACCCACAAACGAGGAAAATAAAACATTCCATTGAAATGCTGGAAAATGATTTAATGATTCGCACGTTGAGTAGTCGTAATATGATGACAGTTTGTCATGCTTTTGGGCATTTGGGTGTGTGTGCAAAGGGGAAGTTGATGATCAAAAGGTTGCCTGGCATTACAATGATTGCTTCGATTGTATCTCGAGTAAATTGCACTCGAACCCGACCGACCGACACGACTGACAGGCATATGAAATAGTTTCGCTTAAGCAATTAGCAAACTGAATTGCAGTCTTGCCCTCTAATTAATTATGAATTTCTGGCTGTTGTTTATGTAAACACTAGACTGACATTACAGCTTGAGATCATCATCACGGCACTAAGCGTTATACCCTTCATAAAGATGAATAATCTACGACAATAATTTAATGGCAAAAACAAAAAAAACTATATCTCATTTATTTTAACTTTGTTTCGGAAGTGGGTGCGACATAGTAAAAACAATTATGTTAGTTACAAACACGAAGACTTCGCATGCAATGGAAGTCAGTCCGCGGTTTCATTGAGGTGCGTGTGGCAGCTTGTCAGTGGACACGAGCCACAAAAGAATTCGGCTGACAATCTGCGATGGGGCAGTGGCAGAGACCAGTGGCAGGGGCAATTGCACACTCCCAAAAAAAATACTTTCAAAACAAGCATGAACTGTCAGCAAAAGATATGACGACATCAAATGTCTTAGTGGGCGTTTGCAGAGGGCCTAATGGGGGACTTACACTACAAAAAAGTGAGATGACAGCCCAAGAAGCTCCCCAACTAAGATAGAACCACAAAAATTTTCTTATATTTATTTGTATTAAAAAAAACTATTTCTCATCATTTGTAAATGACTAAAAATGTAAATTAATAAATCTAATCTAATATTTATCGAATGAATTTGGAAACAATATTAATCCAAATAATTACATTTTGCATAATTTCTAAATGATTAAAATGTGAATTATTTCTAATTATGCATCTACATTTATATAAATTCTCCAAAATAATCCCACAAATAATTGAAGTAAACTTGGAAATTCGAATGTATTCGACATAAATATTAATCTAAATTATTGTGCAAATAATAATGTGTTTCATTACTTGTAAATGTAATATTTTAAAATTACTAAAAAAATAGCAAAACAGACACAAACCTAAATTGAGAATCTACATAAACTATTATTTAATTCTCTAAAAGTAATAACACAAATAATTCAACAAAAATTGTAAATTCTATTATAGTGAAAATAAAATGTTCATCCAAATAAATGTCTAAAATTGTTTACTATTTCTCTGTAATATATCTTTTGGAACTGTATTTTCTTTGAGTGCACATTTTTAGCTGCCCACGAAGAAACAGAAATACATGCTGTAAATTGCCCCTCCATTCATATGCAGCTGACAACTTGGCTGGACAGTCTCATTTTATTTGCCAGCCTGTTAACAGTTTCAATTTAATTAAATGTAGTTCCCATCAATTTAAAAACTAGCAACTTTTCTATTGTAGTCCACAAAACACAGACTGCTGTTCACTTGCTTCTGGTCGTGTCTTCAGCTTGTCAGCAATATGGCACAGAACATTTGTGTGTGGATGCACATGTATCGTCTATAAGTAATGTGCTATTTATGTACATGAAAATTTCTTGAATTTTTTAAGGTCATGAAAATATTTTTCCACAGCGACGCGAGGAGGGTGAATGCTGCAGTCTGTCAGTGTCTTGTTGTATAAATAAATAAGCCAGCAGACGGGTGCATAAATAATAAAAAAAAAAATTTAAAAACAATAAACGATGCAATAATCTCTGTTGCAGGCACTTCTGGCATTATGGCGGTCGTTTGTGCACTCCTAATGTGAGACAATGAACGTCAGCTGCGGCTTATCAATGGAGGTCAGCGAGGAGACTCTTGATTATCAATAATTTTAATTGATTTTCTCATTGCAATTTAATGAGACTTCTATTTTGACTTTGATTTAACGATGCATTAAAGTGTTGAGTACTAAAATGTGCAATTCTCCTTCGAAGCTGTTTAAATTGCAATTACTTTCTGCATGCAGCTGGTTCAGTGAACTCATTGCAACATGGGGCACGTTCATTGAGTGGCTGCTTCACACACACACTTAATTAGGGGGCACTTCCATGCAAATGCACGCACAGCATCTCGGTGAAATAAAACCCACCTGCATTCAAATTAATGGCCAGGACGAACAACCCCAGCAGTAGGGCACAGTTGGCAGTGGGCGACATGGCCAAAAGGGGTTAACAACTTGTTGTTTGGTTGCGCGCTGCAACTTGACTCGACTGCTGAGTTTTGCTTTCAGCTGGTTCGCCTTTCGATTTTCTTCGTCTATGCTTTCACACTGCTTTTTGCCACTTCACACTGATTTCGTATGCTAATTTGTTGTAGTTTCAGTAATAGAAACAATTCGAAAACACACGAAACGCTTGGAGCTGAGGAGCTGAGGAGCAAGCATGCGACGCGTTGACAAACTGAAAGCGAACTGAATCAAAACTGAAACTGAACACGAAAAAGCGCCACAAGTCGAGAAATCTCAACGACAAACGAACCAATAACAAACCGAACGAATCCAAGCGACAACAGCGAGACTCAGCCAGAGAGAGAGAGAGAGCGAGAAAGACTTGTGGAGAGACAGAGATCGTTCAATCAGCCCCCTTTCAATGCACTTGTCGGCTGATTGAAGCACATATTGAACGCAACAATTGAAAGCGCAGCAAGCGAGAGACAAGGAAAGAGAGGGAGAGGGAGAGAGAGAGAGAGATTGAGAGAGAGAGAGAGACAGAGGGTTGGTAGGATGACAATGATACGCATTGAGAACTTGGAGTGTCGCTGGCTTTTATATTGAAATTAGTTATTTATATGGGACTGGGTTAGGAGCTGGTGGCTGAGCACTCGACGCTGGCTCACACTTCTAATGCTAGCCACAATCACTTGCAGTTTCAACTACAGCACAGTGGGACAAATGAGCCAATAAATAACTGTACAACTTATAAGTTAGCAAAGTTAATTACAGAAATATTAAAAAGGAAAAGAAGACATATTATTATGATTAAGACAATAAACTTTAATTATTATTCAACTTATATAAGTTTGCAAAATTAATTACAGCAATATAAAATAGAAAATTAACTAAATATAAAAAGACATTTTTGGATAATTCATTGCATATTAAAGGCATATTATTATGATTGAAACAGTACCTTTTAATTATAATTCAACTTATATTGAGCATTAGCTTTGAATTAAGTTAAATTGTAAGTTAATTATGAAAATACTTTTTTATATATGTACATATTTACTTAAGTTTATGTATAAATCCAGCTGATTGATAATCAACACAAAAAGGAAAATTAAAAATAAATAAGCAGATTCTATATGCATTTAGTGACAAAGGCGCATAAATTTCAATAATATATTTTTGTTAGTTATTGCATAAAAAATACATATTATTATGATTAGAACTATAAACTTGAATTAATTAACCTTAGCTAATAATTAAATAAAATTGTAACTAAATTATGGAAAAATTTGTACGAATAGATATTTATTAAAGTGGTTCTATAAACTGTATACAAAAATAGTAAAATTAAAAGTAAATAACATCAATCAATATGCAGTTACTGACAACAATATTTAGATTATTTAAAGACGCATTAAGTTCGATAATACATTTTTGTTATGTTTAAAATTTGCTGGCTTCTTGGAATCAGGTTGAACATCCCTGTCCCACTGTGCGCTAAACCGTTGCGATTTCTTGCACCATTGCCATTTAATGGCAACTCAGTCCATCTATCGGCTTGTCCGTCCGACTGTCGCTCTGTCAGTTCGTCGACAGTTGCAATTGAATGTTAAGAGCGACTTTGTCGTCTGCCGGCGTTTGCGTTCGACGCCATCTAATCAAGCGCGGTATTCTGATAAGGAAATGCAATGTTGACACTTTGCAACGTGAAGCGCCAAACTCAACTTCACTCCACGCTTGAATCCTGCCAACAAAGTAGATGCGTGGATGCTAAATTTCTTGCAAATATTTTATGCGTTTTCTATGGCGTCGTGATTTGTCTTTTATTATTTTGCTTTTAAGGAGTTTGTTTGCTTTTAGGGAATCGTTTAATCAGTTCTGACTGAAGTCCATTGACTTATAAGTTACATGCGGCTCTGCGCTTAATGACTTTTGGCAGATATTAAATGCGTTAAAAGAGCTCAAACATTTACTAGAACTTTTTATGACCATCATTAAAAATAAAACACTGGCAAGTAATAGTTTTGAGATTTTCTTTTAGATGCCATTACATTTTCTAATAAACAAACAATTTAAATGCTTGGCCTTATCTAACAAACTTAGTGTTAGTTATTTATAATCCAACAGGGAGAATCATATTAATAATAAAATTTGTCTTATGCTAGTCTAGTCCATTGCAGTTCATTGGCCAACGAAATAATTGTTAAGTAGTCAATATCTTGGGTAAATATAGTCTGCAGAGCAGCCACAATATGAAATTACTTTTACCTTAAGTATGGAGTACAGCAAAATGAACAAGCGAGGTTCATTGGACACAAAATGTGTCAACGGGAACCCAAACCAATCGCCGTAATTCCAATAAACTACGCCTTCGATGAATGACAATGCCACAACGGACACAAAAGACAAAGACGAAGACGAAGACGAAGACAACCAATAAGATGGTTGTAGGCTGATAAATGGAGTTTGACATATTAATAGTGTGCTGGGGGGCGTATGCGTAATGTGCTTAAGGGAACAACAGCGTCATTGTGGCCGAAGTAGCCCATTGTTGATTGACTCTCCCAGAACACTTCTATTTGATGGCTGCATACAAATTAGAAAATAATTGCAGTCCGGCTAGTGGTATTTATATTTTATGCGGAGTTCTTAGAACTCGATTAGTCCAATATTCTAGAGTCCGATTAGTTTTATGTTGCTTGATTGCTCGTAGTCCAAAACTAATTAAATGCCGCATACATTGTTAATTAGTAACTTTAATGATGCATTGAGTGCACTGACAAAAAAGATCCAAACAAAAACAATTTGAACACGAAAATTTAATTAAAATACATGATGACAATTCCTAATAAAAGCACAAGTTTATCTTTAAAATAAATCACGGTCAAGCATTTTTATGTTCAGTGAATAAATAAGCAAACAGTTTAATATTTGGAACTAATGTAGAAATATATGTAAAATTAAAAAAACAAAAAGAAATTGTTTTGTTTAACATCATAATGTTCAAATTGAAAAAATATATGCATATTAACTAAAATAAAATTTTTCTGAAAAAATATATTTAAATTCACTCAAACATAATTGTTGCTTAACAATATAATGTTTAAATGTACAATTAAAATATAAAGCAATTAAGATATTTACTTTTAGATCAATTCAGTTTTCACATAGCTACAATAGTTGATAATCGAAAAAGATCGTAAAATATGAATAGAGTAATTTGCTTATAAATAAATTTTAATTAATTTCAAATACCAATTAATATACCCTTTTTTCAATCATAATGAATTCATAAATCGTCATTAATTAATATTCAATATTCGTCAATCAAATTATCTAATGAATTCGAATGAATCTCTTTAAACACCCTTAATTCTCAGTTGTGTCAATTGCTCCACTCACAATACCGCCAATTATAACAATTTGAGTTTGAAAACAGTTTCGCTTGCTTGGTTTAATAATAAGGCCTGTTTAATTATAGCTTTGACATTTGGGAAGCTTTGCTGAACAATTTCAGCAGCGTTATCTGCAGTAATTTTGCTGACATCAGCGGAAATGGAGCTAGTTAAGTTCGTGCAATTAAAATAATAAAGTAACTACAAAGCAAACGATGAAGATCAGCAGATTTAATGAGGATGTCATTAGCATCATGGAAACCGAAAGTCAAGTTACGAACCCCAATTAGCCAATGCAGCAACCACTTGGCCAAATGCAACCCTGCAGAGTTCTAGCCAAAGCAGTTGTCATGGTAATAGGTATAGCGTCAAAACAATTTGCTTAAAGAGTAAAAGTTGTAAAAGTTACAGTGAAAAAATGAAACTCAAGACGCGCATTTGCAAAAGGAGTTCGCTAAAAAGTGCGGAAACATCACAGCAGCGCAGTGCAGAATCCTCCAGTTATCCTTTGAGCTGTGTGGACTGGAGCAGCAACGAGGAAATCTATTTTGTGAGGTGAGAAACATGAGTAATAAAATTGTTCCACATTTCAATTGAAATTCTCTGTAAATAGCGACGATCATCAGATCTACAAATGGAGCGATGTGAGTCGCGATTCCGTCGAGGTGGCCAAGCTGCCGGATGACTTCATTCCCACAGACCTGGACTGGCTGCTCCTCGGTGGTCGCAGCAGCGGCGGGGGCAAGGGCAGCGACACGCTGCTCATCGCCAGCAACGATGGTCGCTTCATCATTCTCAACAAGAGCGCACGCGTCGAACGCAGCATCGCCGCCCACACGGCGGCAATTAGCTCCGCTCGCTGGAGTCCCGACGGCGCTGGCCTCTTGACCGCTGCCGAGGATGGAGTGGTCAAGATCTGGTCACGCTCGGGCATGCTGCGCTCCACGGTCATTCAGAGCGATGAGCCAATTCGATGTGCGCGCTGGGCGCCCACTTCCACGGCGATTGCCTTCAGTCAGGGTGGCCACATTTCCATCAAACCCCTGGCAGCCAACAGCAAGCTCATAAGGGTGAGTAGCCGCTCAAACAGGGGTTGTTGGGTTGAAGCTAAAACTACGGGTTAGATAGTTTTGAATAAGGGAATTATCTGTGAGTTTATAAAGAATATATTGCTTTAACAGTAGATATTGTAAATGCATATTAGACTTCTGCATGAGTGTACTCATTTGTAGCATAACAGATCTGCACAGTAGTGTATACAACAAAGTCTACTCTATAAAGAAACTACAAATGGCGCAGGCCGAATTTCAATAATATAATATTAACATAAGTTTCATTAATTAACACTTCAATTCGCTGCTCAAATGATTTCATAATATTCATCCTTCTGTCTGTGTGCTTAAACGCATCAAGCCCAAATACTATTCTAGGTAGACACATCCCCTAGGGCCTCAGATTAATTTGTTTAGTGTAGAGTGAGATTTAAAAAGTAATAGTTACCTTTTAAATACCACTGTAATTTTACTCTCAGTTTTCTTTGTGCAGTGTAGACTGAAGAATCACACGAAGCACAAGTTTAGCTCAAGGTTTATTTGGAGGCATCTGTAAGTCCCTTTATAAGCACTATTTCGATAATATTCTATTTAAAATTATAGAATAAATATCTGCAACCGCTCTCTTGCATCAAGGTTTATTTCAGGACATCCTATTTATTTTACAAGAACTATTTTAACTATATTTCATTTTAGACTATAGAATAAATATAACAAATCACTCACATTCTTCACGGCTTATTTAAACCGTTTTATGTCTTATATTTATTCATTTAATTAATTTATTTTATATTAGTGGATATCTTTTATATGAAATTGATTGTATAATTTTAATCAATATTAATTATTTTATTTAATATATATGAACTATATTCCATTGCAGTGGCGAGCTCACGATGGTCTGGTGCTGTCGCTCAGCTGGTCGGCGCAGTCGAATATCATCGCCTCTGGGGGGGAGGACTTCCGCTTCAAGATCTGGGATGCGCAGGGCGCTCATCTCTTCAGCAGCGCCGCCGAGGAGTACGCCATAACGAGTGTGGCCTTCAACCCGGAGAAGGATTATCTGCTGGTCGGCACCTTCAACATGCTCAAACTCTGCCACAGCACGGGTGTAAGTAAAAGATATTAAATTGAATACTTATTTCTAATTCGAATTCCAATTGTCTGGCAGTGGTCTTATAGCAGCGCTCGCTTCACGGCGCCCACCGTCGGCTCGTTCTACACATTGGCCTGGTCGTCGGACGGCACTCAGGTGGCATGTGGCACCTCGACCGGCCAGCTGATTGTGGCCTACGCGGTGGAGCAGCAGCTCATCTCACGCAACCTGAAGGCGACGAGCAGCAGTCGCAAATCAATTGCGCTGCAGGACATTGCCAACGGGACCAACGACGTGCTCGACTTTCCGCAGCGTGTCATCAATCTGGCCCTGGGCTATGGCCACCTGGTGGTGGCCACCACTCATCAGCTGCACATCTACAACGAGAAATATGTGAACACGCCGATTATAATTGATGGCCGCAACGATGTGCGCGTTATTGAAGTGGGCAAAAAGTGGGTGACATCCAGTTGATATCTCCTCTTTCTCCGCCCTCTAACTGTGCTGCTCTTGCAGATACTTTATGGTGCTGGACGCCAGCTCAATTTGGGTTTACACGTACACGGGTCGGCTGCATCTGAATCCACGCTATCCCGGCTCGCAGGCTCAGCTGCCGTTGCTCAACTGGCGCTCCATTTCCCTGGGTCTCGATGTGCTCGCCATTCGCGACAACTCGGAGACGACGCTGCTCCATTTGTTCGATCTAATCCCGGGCGCATCGCGACAATACGAGCCACAATCGCTGCGAGCCAAGCAGCAGCTGGCGGAGATTGCCGCCTGTCGAGCGGGCAATGCCGACGATCAGTTCATCGCATTCATCGACAGCAACCGTGAGCTGTACATCAGCGAGACCAAGAGCCAGAGTGGCGGCAACTCGTCGGGTGGCAGCGCCGAGATCTTCAAGATTGGCACCCAACTGACGGCCATCAAGTGGGCCAGCGAGACGAACATCTTGGTGGGCGTCCACGACTCCTGCTACAGCATTTGGTATTGTCCTGGCGAAGGCGCCGCCGATCCCACCATCATTGCGCTCACCACAATAACGCTGGACACCGCGTGAGTTGCACTTTCATTTAGACTACTTAGAACTTGATTTGATTTTAAAAGCCTTGCATTATGGACACCTCATTATGAGCTGAAAAGATCTTAGTTTCAACAATGGTGAATCTAGAATTTTTCTTGAATTTGTATTTTGACTTCAGATATAATTTTGGAACTTTTGGTTTCTTGACTTTTAAATTGAGCATCTTATTTTATCTTACTATGAACTGAACAAAACCCTAGTTTCAAGAAGGGCCAATCCAGAATTTTTCTTGAATTTGTATATAGACTTAATATTTTGTGCGTTGTGTTGAATTTTTAAAATGTTGCATTGATTTTGGAAAATAATCTTAAAGTGAACATTTCTTTTTTTTTTAATTAATATGAGCTGAAAACAGAATGCATTTTGTTTATTGACTTAAGATTTTGTGAAGTCCGTTGCATTTTTAAACTGCTGCACTTGAGCATATATATTTTATCTTAATATGATCTAAAAAGTAAGTTTCCACAATGTCCAATCTATAGTTATTGCTATTGTTATTTTAAACCGTTCCTTAATTAAGCGTGTGCTTCATCAAAATAAGACCTAAAAACCAAATTAGTTGTTTAATTACTTTTGAAATCTGTTATTAAGTATAGATTTTTGAGAATTAAATTCAATTTTGAAAATTTAGCATTCGTGCCATCTGGAATAATCTCAAAATAATCTTAGTCTCAAGAAACTTTAGCATTCTTTAATGAAAAATATATTCTTAAATTCAGCATGTTTTGTTTATCATAATATGAGCTAAAGGCAATCTATAATTTCGTTTTTAATATTCACATTATTTTTCCCTCTCGTCTAGTGAGTTTGGCAAGCACGTGGCGATCGAGAGCTTCGAGGACGCAGTGATAACGTTCCGCTGTGCTGGCGCCTTGCTGCCCATCAACGTCAACATCTACTGCGAGGTGCTGCATCGCTCGCTGCAGGAGGGACAGTGGCAGCAGGCGCTGCGCATCTGTCGCCTGGCCCAGCACACGAGTCTGTGGGCCACCTTGGCAGCGGTGGCCACTCGCAAGCACCAGCTGCAGCTCAGCGAGGAGGCCTATTCGGCGGCGTTGCAAATCGACAAGGTCAGCTACTTGCAGCACCTGAAGACGCTGTCGCCGTCGAGTGCCGAGCAGATGGCCGAGAACTCGCTGATGCTGGGGCGCATGCTCGAGGCCGAGACCATCTTGCTGCACAATCGCAAGTACGGTCAAGCTGTCGCCTTGGCGCTGCGCATGCACAACTGGAAGCGGGCGCTGGAGATTGCCCAGAAGCATCAGGCGGATCAGCCGGATGCGGATCTGTTGCAACGAGTGCTACAGGAGCGGCTACGCTACCTGAAGGCTTTGCAGCGTGACGAGTGGGATGCCCTCTATCTGAGCTTTGCCCCAAAGGATGACAGCCTAAGTGATTAAAATAATCCGTCTGACTGTCTGTCCGCTTCTAAAATCATCATTACTGCACAGACACTCAGTTCTAGGGCCATCAAAATTGCTGAAAATACTTTTACTAACTGGGGTATACCATAAACATATCGAACAAGAAAATTAATTGCAATATTATAATAAAATGCTGAAAATAGCGTCTAGCTACTCTAAGTAAAATCTGTATATAAAATTGAATAATTCTCACAAAATGTCAATAAAAATCGGTGTATTTACCTAAAAAATGTCTACAATTTAAATCATTTAATCTCAACAAAAACTTATAACATTATTCTCTAAGGGGAATTGTGCTTTCAGCCGGGGGTAATTTGTGTGGAGACAATCGTGCTTTCGCATCTTCAGTTCAATAGGCCGGTCTAATCATGGGCTTTCCCTCGATGGCGTTGATGATGTTGTTGGCCGCCAAGAGGCTCATTTCGATGGTCGTTTTCCAGGTTTGCGTGCCCAGATGCGGCAAAATAACTGCAAAGGTGGCAAACAGCATTAGCATAAAGTCAGATTAGTTAATTATTTATTTACTTACCACAATTGGGCAGCTTCAGCAGCGGATCGTCAGCTGGCAACGGTTCCGGCGTCGTGACATCCAAGCCTGCGGAAAATATTTGGCCTGTGGTCAGGGCTTCATGCAAATCCTTTTGCTGCACGAGACCTGCAAATAAATAGCGTTTGAAGAGGGTTTAATTTATTACTTATTTTATTTATTCATACACTTAACGTATAGTACAGACAATGAGTATATAAATAAAATTGAAAATGCATATAAAAAAGTTGGTAAAAAAAAATTATATTTTATTTTAGCCATGCTCGAAAATTAAAAAAAGCTCAAAACAATACAAATTCAGGGCAACATATATATGTAAATTTATAAATATATTTATGTTATATTTTATTAATTGTGAAACCTTGTAATATTTAGTTACTTCTGAATGGTAGTTCGCAACTAAAATTTGATTTAAGAATCACGAATTTAAATAATATTTAATGAAATTATATTTATTTATTGTATACAATTTTTTAAAATAAAATCGAAGCAGACAAATAAAATATTTATATTACTCGTTACAAATTTGTAAATAATCTTGGCTTCTGCCTATCTTAGAAAATAAATTGAAATTTTAAAAATAATACAAAAATTTAAAAAATTACTTTACTTTTTTACAAATATCAATAAACAATCTTTAGTTTTGTACTCACCACCTCTGGCCACATTGACAAAGACGGCGCTGCGTTTCATCAGCCTGAAAGCCTCGGCATTGAACTTGCCCCGCGTCTGGTCGGTGAGCGGCGCTGCGACGACCAGGAAATCGCTCTCCTGCAGCAGACGCTCGAAGGGCACATGCTCCGCCTTGAAGTCCACATCGTTCTCCTTGCGCGTCCGCGTCGTATAGATGATCCTGGCCACATCCCAGCCCTGCAGGCGCTTGGCAATCGCCTGGCTAATGCCGCCAAAGCCAAAGAAGCCGACAGTCGAGTCGCGCACCTCGGGCCCCATGTGCCAATTGATGCGCTCCGTTAACCACTGCGAGCTGCGAGTCAAAGAAGTTTATCGAAATCGAGAAGAGTTGGCAGCTCTCTCGCTAGCTGCCATTTTCAAATAATAAGGCGCGATCAATGCGCGCAGAGAGCTTTCAGCCAACAACAAACGAAAAAGCTCCGTCAGCTGATACTTACTTCTCGATGTCGCTGCGGCCGGCGTGAAAATTGCGAGCGGCCGCCAGCATTAAACCAATTGCCAGATCGGCCACCGCATTCTTCACCACACCCGGCGTGTGTCCCAGCGGAATGCCGCGGCGCTGGAACTCGGGCACATCCACGAAATCAATGCCCGACGACATGGTGCTGACTGCACGCAGTTGGCTGCCGGCTGCATCCAAAATGCCGGCATTCAGCGGCTGATAGTGCGCCCAGTAAATGGCGTCCACGCCGCCCACCTTCTCCAGGATCTCGTCCCGCAATGGCGGCACACTCTGGCAAATTATGGTTTCAGCTCCTCGAGAGCGCAGCAATTCCAGCGCCGGCAACGGGACCGTGGGATGCGAGATTAGCACTTTGAATGCCCTTGAAACACTCATAACTGCCACTGTAACTGCCACTGTAACTGTAACTGTAACTGTAACTGTAACTGTTGTGTGTGCGAGAGACGCCACTTGACTAAGGCGACTTTCAAAATTTTCCATGTAAGCACAATTCTTGAGCTTTTTCAAACGCTTTCGCTCTCTCTCTCTCTCTCTAGTCTGTTCTCTTTAGCGGTCACGTTCTCTTAAGCTTTGTCAATTGGGCCTGTGCTTTAAATTGAACAATTGTTTGGCGACATTTCCACACATTTATGTGTATTTACATTAATTATGTTTTTATTTTTATTATTTTTTTTTTTAATTTTTTAGAAAAAGATTCTTTTTTATTTTTCCCATTGGTTTATTTATTTTTGCCTATGTTGCATTTGGAAACAAATTAATTATTTCAGATGACTTATTATTTTTGACTGTTTTTGGCTGTTTTGTTGATTTCAAACATATTAAATAATTCACGTCGTGTTTAGCGACGTTTCTATTTAATATAACATTTTTGTATTTTTAAATGAATTATGTATGCGTTTGATTGGTTATTAATTTATAATTATTTAGAAACTGATTATTATTTTTTTTTTAAATTTTTGATTTTAACAATTTGTTTATTTATTTTTATCCGAATTAATTAATTATTTATTTTTTATGTTTTTAACTGTTGCAATTAAAAAAACTTTTGATAATTTTTGTTTTTCTTATTTATTTTAAGTTTATTAAATAATTCACGTTGTGTTTTGCGACAAGTCTATTTATTTATATTTATTTATTATATTATATTTTGTATATTTGATCATGTCACTATTTATGAATATTTAACGACTAATCTTTTCGCATTTATTTATTTATTTTGTTATATGCATTATTGAATTCTATTTATTTATTCATGTTCCATCCATTAATGATTTGCATATTAACACAAATAATGTCATAGTTTTGACAATCACCTTTTTACAATCATAAATAAACGAGCTCTACCTGAAAGTTACTACTATTAGAATCCCATTTCTTAGTTTCGAGAAAACTTAGTAGACAATAAGAACTAATTCAAATTGGAACAGTCTTTTAATATTTGGCAACTATTCGTATATTTTTGTGCACCAAGTTATTTCCGAAATTAACGATGTGTCATTGCCTTGATGAAAAGTGCTGTTCTATGCGCGACAAAAGCATTTTTTTCGCCTCGTGGACATTGGCCCATGCGATACATTTGCTTGCATACACTAGTCGTAAGTACTTCTGGAGCTAAGACAACAATACTTCAGATAGAATATTAATTTAATTTCAATTTGTAGAGAACGATGCAATGAATGTTGCGATGAAATTATTTTTCATGGTAATCGTGTTTTGCCATGTGGTAGGAACAATATTATTGTTTATTGGCATTTATCAAGTAAGCATATTTCGATTTAAACTTATAAGATCTAAAGATTTGCGCACTGTTTAGGAAATGCCGCTGATACTGTTGCTGGGCATAATTTTCAGCTCCTTTTATCCATACGTCCATTTCTATACTATATTTCTGCCAGGTAATTGTATACTTTATGGAAGCACTGCATTTGCTCTAATATTTCACGTATTTCTTGCAGTTGTTCAAATCATCTTCACCATAACTACATTAAGATACAGTAATCAATTTAGAAAGAATGAAATTTAAATAGTATTTTTCCCATGTAATTTTCATTTATTATTACTGCATTTCAAATTATTCACACAATTATCTGCGATTGTATAGCAAATAAAGCCAGGGCCGTCAGCTGCTAATTGCATATTGCCTTCAAGTAGTTCCCTAATAGGCAGGTGAGAGCATTCGTTCGCCGGCCAAGCCGCGCAGCACATTGTGGGCAGCTATGGTGGCCATATCGGAGCGGGTGCGCGTGGTTGCGGATCCGATGTGGGGCAGAACAACTGAAACGAGTGCGAATAATGTAGATTGTAGTTTCCGTGATGAAGGTCGTACAGTCGTACAGCGAACAACTCGAGTCTACACGTGGGGCGGGGATTATCAAGTCTGTTCTTTCTGACATCAAGGTGACCAAAAGGGTCGTCTCACAATCTTGATCATCTGTATATCGAATGGCATGCCAGAGGGGCTTGCCCCAAAACTCTGCGATAAGATAACGCTATTTAAACAGAGTGACTTTACTTTATGACCTACAAAAATGCCAGACGTCCTCCCCTAAAAACTCTTGACAACTTTCGCCTCTTGTCACAGAAGTGCACTGCATTTTTGACATTCTTCTTTGCGCCGCATTCTTAAACGTTGCACTGCCATTTCGCTGAATTATATATCCCACAATTCTTCTATACTCTGTGTATTCGTTAAAGTTTTTCTGAGCTCCACTTAATGTACTGCAATAACATTATTAACCTTGGTTAGTTTTTGGTGATTCCTCGATCAACTTCCTCGACATATGCGGAAAAGCTGCGCTGACAGCTGTCCATCGAGCATAATGTCATTCTAAATCGACTTGAAATAAAGTCATACATTTAGCAATGTTGCTCTTCAAACATTATTAGATAACCTACAAGCAACCTTGGCCATAAACTGTCGATGCCTAAAACAAAAATAATTGTACAACAAAAATCTGTACTACCTAAAAATACAAAACATTTGCTAACGATAAGACTAAGTCGTAATAGCGATAAGGAAGTCTAAGAGAACTAGAACGAGAACGAGTAATTATCGCTAGAATGTCGCTAAACGCGACCCCGTACTTGAAAACTGAACAGAGTCTGCTCGGTTTATCGAACTGTCCGGTTTACTCACCAACATTGTCCAGGGTAAGCAGTTTATCGGAGGGGGAAATTGGCTCGGGATCCATGACATCGATGCCAGCAGCAAAGATGCGGTTGCTCTTGAGCGCATCGTACAGATCATTCTGATTGACGATTTCTACAAAATGGAGATGACCATGAGACTACTGGTATTATAAGAATGTGGAGCATTACTTACTGCCGCGGGCAATGTTGACGAGGACGGCGGTGCGCTTCATCTTGTTGAAGGCGGTGGCATTGAAGATGCCCTGTGTGGCAGGCGTCAGAGGCGAGGCGATGACAACAAAGTCACTCTTGGCGAGCAGCTCATCGAAGTCGACCTTCTTGGCGTTCAGCTCCTTCTCGGTCTCCTTGTCGATGCGACGACGTGTCGTGTACAGCACCTGATCAATGTCGAAGCCCGACAGGCGCTTGGCGATCGCTTGACCAATGCCGCCGAAGCCAAAGAAACCCACAACCGAATCACGCACATCCTGACCCAGCAAAAAGTTCAGATGGAAGTCCTCCCACTTGCCGCTAAACACAAGAATAAAATTATTAGAGAAATCAATTATAGAGCTGGTCAAGATAACTACTAATTAAAAATATGTTTTTCGTTACTCATTTTGATATTATTTTTCAATTGTCTCTAAAAGGAAATTTCTATGTACTTTTATTTAAAATTATGCATTTTGTTCACATTATTTATTTCTTTCTGCTATCTGTCTTTTAAAATGTAATTATTTTTTTCAATTTCTAGGTTCATCAAAAAATTGAATATTAGTAGAAATAAAGTATTATCTACTGCCATAATTTTTGCATTATGTTAATATGTTCTAACCCACTTTGATTGTTGATGTGTAAAGTGTAGTCATTTTTATTTTTCAATTGTATCATAAACAACTGAATATTATTAGAAATAAATTTATAATGCCTTTTATTTTAAATCTTACTTTGTCAAAATCTAAAATCCAATCCACTTTAATTGTTGATGAGTTACTTTTAAAATGCACTTATTATATTTTTAATCAACCACATATGAGGGAATAATCTTTTTAATAGTCAATAATTGTCGGTACTTACGCATCGATCTTCCTGCGTCCCTCGTTGAAGCGACGACCGGCCGCAATGAGGAGACCCACCGCCAAGTCGGCCACCGCAGTGTCCAGCACTGTGGGCGTGTGTCCCAGAGGAATCTTGCGACGCTTCATCTCCTCGACATCGACGTAATCAATGCCCGCTGACATGGTGGAAATGCACTTCAGTTGTGGTCCCGCAGCATCCAGAACTTCGGCATTCAGCGGCGAATGACCGCCCCAGAAGACGCCATCGACGCCCTTGATCTTCTCGAGCACTTCGGCGCGACTCGGCGGCAAACTCTTCACCTGGATGAGCTCGCAGTGCTCCTGGAGCAGATCAAGGCCCGCCTGCGGCACCTCGGGATGTGAGATCAGAACTTTGTAGGGCTTGGCGGACATGCTGCGATTCCTGGCTCTAAACACAAGTGAAGCATCGTTAGGTACAATCAATATGCTGGCCACGAGACCGACAACAATTAACGATTCGAAAGCCATTCTGCTCTAAGCGAAGCTTGGCTCGCAACTGAGCCGAATACACACCCGGAGTACGCATATAGACGCGACGCCTGGACGATAGACGACGATAAACTTCTGAACCTGTTTAGCATTCTTAAAGATTCCGAGTTCTCTTAAATTGAAACCGGTTTCAAGTGCTGCGCTGCGAAGAGAGTCGCGTTTTAAGAGAGTGCTCGGCACTTATGTGTGTCAATTCTTATCAGAGTAATTTTGGATTACTTGCGGAAATTTGGGATATTATTTAAACCCCAGCTTGGGCAATTTTGTGTTTATAAAGAGTTGTGAAATAAAAACACTCGTGATGTTTAGAATATACCAGAGATGTCAGCAAATGAATTACTATAAAAAGTTCGATCTAATCGCTTGCGCACGAAATAATTCGATGGTAGTGGAAAAATACTCGAATATCATTCACAATGTCAATGATCAAAACAAAAAAAAATGTACTACGCTGACACACACACTAATTAAGAGATCACTCAGAGCACACTGATGTTGTCATGTAAAAAAGTCAGAACTAAAAGTCGAAGCACTCGTAAAAGCTCTTTAGCTGCCGCTCTTACTTACTCTCGCTCTCTCTTTGTAGGGTAAATAGTTGACTGCTGGACGATTGCCGCGCGACTGAATGAAAGTTAATCAAAGGTTTGCTTTTTATAGCGTTACCAACTGGGCAATCGACAATCAGTTGCAGGTGGCAAAGCTTTTTCGGTGCGATGAGCAACCGACCACCTATAAAAAGGAATATGATTAAGTTCGATCGAGTTCTAAGCAATTGAAAATGTTCTTATCCCGACAACGATCAGCCTTCATATTCTTGCACCGCTCACTCTCGATGGGGGAGAGTATTTGTTTTTTATTTCGTTTATCTCGCTGAGAATGCACATTTCGCCGCTCTTTGCTTATCTCGTTTCGTTTCTTATCTGACCAGTTGGCCAGTTGTCGCTGTCGCTGTCGTTGTCGCTGTCTCTGTCTGTGTCGTTGTCTCCATTTCCATTTCCGTCTCCAGCTCTGATTTCGGTCTGTGAACTCTTTGGTTTGTCGGCTGCTGCTGCGAACTGTGCGCCTGTTGAAAATACCAGTTGGGGATTTTTCCCATGTCATTTCTGGGGCTTGCATGCGACCAATTTCCAATTGGAATGGGCCACACACAACAAGCTGAAAAGCACTAAAGCCACCACAGACCTCTAAGTGGAGGAGCCGAGCTATTGGAACGTTGTGGAACCTACTACTTAACAGCAAATGCCCCGCCAACTAAATAAACACTCTGCGCTTTGCTCGCGTCCCACACACGTAATGCGAATGCCGTCGTCGTCGTCGTCGTCGTCGTCGTCGCCAGTGCAGCTGCTGCGGCTTTTTTTGTGAGCGGATCTGCTCAAATTTTGTCCGCAAAGCAGCAGGCGCCCAGAGTTCACAGCTGCTCTGCCGTCTCGCTCTCATAACGCATATTTCTGTCTATGTGAAAGCAGCGACAAAAGACACGTCGCTTATCTGTGTGTGTGTGTTTGCCTGTGTGTGTGTGTTTGCATGGATCCGGCGGGGCAATGGCAGCCTTGCAGGGCTATCCCAGAAGCACGCAATTATACCCTGCAAAAGCGGACGACACGCAGTTGTATTCAAAAAAGTGTAAAGTATTGTAATTTTAAAAAAATTCAGAAATCGATGAGCAGTATTAGTGTAATTAAGTAAAAAAATATTGTAAACATTTTAAAAGTAAAAGAATATGTAAGCAAATTATAACGTTAAACTCCTTTAATATTTTCATAATAATAAGTATATGTTTTTAACTAGCTTTCTGCTACCAAAGTGACAACTTAATCAAGATTGATATAAAGCTTATATTATAAACACTTGATCAGATTTACAGGATTAATAGTTTTATTATGTGACATACTTTTAGGCTGATCAATAAATAGATAACGAAATTATTGAGAGTTAATTAGTGTGTGTCGATTAAAAGGTTGACAAATAAAAGCAAGCATGAAAATGAGTTTCCATTATTACATTGTGGCGTTTGCACATTACAAATACTTGATTGACAGCATGAATAAATTGTTATTCTATGCATTTTTAACAATAATTATTTTAGTTTTGCTAAAAACAGAATAGAATACAAAAAACGTAAATCGTAAAATCAATTAACACAATCGTAATGAATATTCGTGCCTGTTTTTATTTTACAAACAATTAATTGGCGATATGGACCTTCAGTAATTTTAATTTTTTGGTCTGTGTACTATAAGTATTGAATTAATAAGATTTCTTAATTACGTTAATTGTTTTCTTTAAATTATAATATTAAAATCGAAGATCCTGGTAACCTAGCAACATAAATTAGTTTTCATGCCTGTCTTAATTATGCAAAAAATGATTTGTGTGTTGACAGAGGGTATCTGCGAGTCGGCTAATGTGTGCAAAGAACTTGTCTGCAATTTGAATTAGAGCCGTGAGCCTGAGAAGCTTTTGTGCTTTCGTAGACGCGTCGCTGCTGCATTTTGCCTAATTGCACAAAAGGTTATTGGCCCCCGCGATGTCTGCGACAGACTGAACTGAACTCTGAGTGTTGAAGTTGCCCCCATTCCCCACCTCCCCCCGCGACGTATGCTATGCGAGGGTGGCTCGATGTGGGCGCCAAAAAACGTGTCGCGCGCTCTTTCATGACTGCGTCGCTGTCGCTGTCGCTGTTGCCATTTGCTGCTTGCGCTTTGTTCTTTTGTTTTGTGTGGTGATTTTCTTTTGTGGTGGCTCTCGCTCCAGTAGGCGACCTCATTGAGTCTGTGTGTGTGTGTGTGTGTGTGTGTGTGTGTGGGTTTGTGGGGCTTTTGGTTGTGTCGGTGTCGGCGTCGGTTTTATGCTTTCCTGTTACCAAAACACGATGCGTCATTTTGACTGACGTAACCAGGAGACAGCTGTCTATCAGATGCGACCGTCGTGCGCGTCGTTCGCCGATGGCAGCGACGACAGCGCTCGCTGCGGTTTGCCGAACAAGTGCACAGCATTTGCCAGTAATAAGATGAGCGAACACCAGTGCTGCCAGGTGATGAGCGCCCGCATAAGCTAGATTCCAAACAACAAAAACAGCTAAGATTAGCTACAAAGAAAACGTATGGCGAACAGACAACCTATAACCTATATATTTAAATTACACTTATGTGTCGATTTTACCATTTTCTTGCTCATTTAAATATTAATTGTTAGTTTTATAAAAAATACTAAAATATTTTTGAGGCAAACAAAACTAGTTAGCCAGTCACAAATATCGTTATGCTAGATTCTTTTCATTTATTTATTTAAAGACATTAAAGAAATTGTAAATAAATAAATTCTTATTTTAAAATTTAAAAAAGTAATTAAGTTAGTTAATTAGTATTATTTTTTATTATTTTTATGGTTATAAGTTATTTGCACATTTTTTCAACTGTTTGCATTTTGAAATATGCTAGATCTAGCCTGAAATACGCTAATCTGGCAACACTGGCGAGCACATACGCACGCACACACACACACACAGACAGTCAGAGAGCAAGAAAGACGTAAAGCATGCAAGATAGCGTGACGCTGTCGTGAAGTCCAATTGGAAGATTGGTGTGTAACAATGCTGAAAGCTCAACTCGGCTGCTGATAAGTTAGTTTGCTTGGCGTTGTCGTTTGATCTCGCTGCCCGCAGCTAACGGTTAAATGTCAAGGGCGGTTGCCGTCAACACAGCAGCCAGCAGCCAGCATCCAGCATCCATCAGCCGCATTCTGTTTGCTTCATAACCAACTACAGCGACATTCAAATCAAAAATGGTGGCCAAGCTGCAAGCTACAAAGCTGCAAGCGACGTTGCCACTGCGCAGGCGCCAAAAGACGAAGCGGCGCCTACAGCACTCGCAAATGGGCCACTCGCAAAACTCCAAAAAAAACAAAAACAAAACAACAACAAAAATGTGTAAGCTGCTGGTAATTTTTTATGTGGCGGCGCAGCATTGAGGCAGGTCCCTCTACGCGATACGAATGAACAGGCGCTCAAGAGGCGGCAGCAAGTGGTTCAACAGCGTTGTGCCGGCAAAAGCTTCACACAACTGAACGTACATATGCGTGCGTGTGTGTGTGTGTGTGTGAGCGAGAGACGTCGGACCCAACGAAAGCGGGCGCCTACGTCACAGCAGCACAGCAAACGCGAGCGAGCTGCTGGGAGTGAGCGCGAGAGAGCGGGAGAGCGGAAGAGCGTGCGATGGCGTGGGAGTGCGTTTGTGTGCATGTGTGTGTGCGTTTCGTTACAGCTGCACGTACATATAATGATGTTAACACTTGAGCGAGTCTCGTAATTAACAGGCCACTGTTAAGCACAGCTGTTAACGTGCTTCACATTAACAGAGCAGAGAGAGAGAAAGAGAGAGAGCGCTAAATACACTTGGTTGACTATAATTCACAAACAATTTAAATGACAGTCGATGGACGACGAATACAATCAGAGACCATTTCCATTCTGCTCGGCATCTGGATCGAGTCCGCCCGCAACCCTATACGGGAATGCGCGATGTGCTGGCGGCCGCTCTGCCAACGGCGACGGCGACATTCCGCCCCTGTCGACAGCGTTGCGAATGGGCTCAAATAAATGATGGAACAGACTATGCGTCTGGGCGGCGGGAGCATTCCTCTGCGATCCAGGACGAGCCATGGCGAAAGTCTGCGGCTGTTCAGGGTATAGTGGAGATCGGGCTCGGAGGGAGGATTCAACAGTTGTGTGGCCGACTCACCTGCAACAATGTGGTGTACATCTGATCGGCGTAGTTGAGCAGCAAACGGAGTCCCTGGAAGCCCTCCTCGCGCTCGGGATGCTGACGCAGCTCCTGGGCCGCTGCATTGGTCATGCGCGTCAGGATCTGGACGACGGTCGACAGGCTGCTGACCAATCGCATCACATCATTGTTCGCATCCACCGAATGGGGCAGCATGAACCAATCGGAACTACTCGAGCTGCTGCTGTTCGCAGTCGAGCTGCTGGCGGGGATTGAGGTCGGGATTGATGTGGCCGTACCTCGATGTAGTCGCGGCTCGACAATGACTATTGGCTTTATGGGCCGCGAGCTTACTCGTGTCTAATATGCGAGGGCGTAATATAATTATAGAGGGTGATCTTTAGTTCTTTAATTACCTGCTCTCCATCGTCGGACTCCCTTGCAGGGGTTATCGACCAGTCGCCAATTGGCTCGGCTGCTGCTATCTTAGCACCACTAATTTCCTTACTGCACAGCATTGAAGGATTCGGATTTTCAATAACTTCAGATTTGAAACTCGATTTATGCATTATATGTTTGACTAACTATTGAGCTAACTGAAAACTCTCAAATGCTATTGAAACATTATCCCTGCCTGCTACGACAAGCAACTAAAAAGATAACTTACAAATGTTGACATATTAAAAACTTACTATACAACTCTTATTCATGGGCCGATTCTAACGAAATTTAAACACCATATGCCACGCTAAAAAGATAACTAGTAGAAACTGACAAAAACAAATGTAATTCTAAATATGTGCTATAAAATTATTATTCATCCTCTATTATAATGAAATTTAAAATCCATATACCAAAATTCAATTGTGAAACTAAATATGTTAAAGCAGGAATACTATTGGTTAGGCTACTTACTGGCTTCGTTCTCAATAGGAATAAAAATTGTTGAAAGCTATGGACAACTAATTAGAAAGGTTCATATTTTTGTATGCATTTTGTCTTTTTTTTTCAGTTAACATATATGCATCAAATTATTAATATGTATATTATTTAATATTTTATTTATTTTGAACAACATTTTATTTTAAATTATTTTTTTGTTATAAACTAGACACTTGAATTCCAGAAAATATAAGAATTTCAGGAGAACGTAGCAAGCATACAATAGAACAACATAGACACGAGAAATAAAGACAAACTAAACAATCGAAACTTGCAGCGAATTACGATATAGCCCGATACAAGATGTCCGCATGGTCCGATATCTCCAAGAACCCCAAGTTCTCCAATTATAGTCACAAAAGAATGATCCGTGGAACGTCAGGCTGGAGGCAGATCATCGATCAGGCTTATCCATTGCCGCCGGCGCCTTCGGATATGTGTCGCGATGCATTCCTCGCGGAGTTACTGGAACCCTACAAATCAATCTCGTCAACTCAGACCCCGTCGTCAGAGGATAGCATTCTGTCGCAAAAAGTACGATATGAAACAATTTCTGATGTTGTGGAGACGTACAATGTCGAGGCGAAACTGCTCAATAGAAAGCAGGAGGGCAAACGAACATCCAGCGTCCGACGACCCTCCAGCATATCGGCTTCCTCTACCAGTGGGCCAGACCTGAATCAGCTGATGAGGCAACGTTATGACAACATTGCCTCGGCCGTTGGCTTCATGGCCGTCGTCTCACAGCTGACGCAGCTCAAGGATTGCATGCTCATGTTTCGGGAAATGTGGAAAGTGCAGGTGACGATCGATAAGGATCTGCGTTTGTTCGGCTGGTCCATCAAGGATTACTTCGCTCGCTTCAGTCAGCCCAATCTGGTCTATTTGGACACGGCCGAGCGATTGCTGGGCAATCAAATGGACTGCTTTAAATTCCGTATGGATCTGAAGGAGATAACTCGCCTCATCGATCCCATAATCGATGATGTGCGCTCTAAAAATGACATTTGCCACAACTCCATGCTGGCCATTAAGTAAGCGTTATCTTATAGTCCCAAATACCAAATTCATTTTACAAGTTATTCCCAGGGAAGCCGAGACGGACATCGAAGTGCTGTTGACGGAATCTCAAAGGGAAGCGAATGAGGAACACAAGAAAGCCGCCAAAGCAGCGATTTCTGCGCCTCGTTCAGCAGATCCTTTTGGAACACGATCAAAATCAATTCACACCAAAATCAACCACAACGATTGTTAGTCTTCGATATTGGATATTCTGCAGTCATATTATTAATATTGTGTCTTTTATTTAGTTGCTTATCCAATCGAAGCGCGCTATCAGATCGAGTGGGCTCAAGCGAGTATGGAACAGTCGATAGTTCAGATTGAGCATGATGAAAAGGTAAAGATTGTGTGGATCTTAGAATGAAACACGCGCTAAGGCGCTTATAATTAATCACCCGCAGATCTTGAGTAAGGAGGTAAATGGGCTGAATTATGAGATCGAGGAAGCGAGCCGTTTATGGGACATAAGCTCAATAGCCTTCAACCTGCAAATATACCAATTGAAGAATGCCATAACCGATAGGGAATTGGCATACGATCAGTACATGGAAGACGACAACAAAATACAAATAACAAGAACAAGATTGGCCACTGCCAAAAATGATCTCGAGTTTTACAGGCAACAAATACCGATGTTTCATCAGCGAATTGCCGAGGTGCAGATGATTAAAGCCCTTCAAGAGCAAGAGGCCATCGAAGCAGCAACAGCAGCAGTAAGTCACAACTTGGCATCAACTTATCGATCATAATTATAATCGAATAACCAACAGCAGCGCATATCGAGAAAGCAAAGTCGACAGTCCTCAAAGGCCAAGGCACAAAAGAAAAAATCATAGATGCTGATCTCAAAAAATAAAACACAATTTTTTGTACGGATTCTTCGCTTACGTTTAGATATTAATAAATATTAATCATTTAATAATTGTTTTTATCTTAGGAACTAAATGATGGACCGAAAAATTCGTAGGCAAACGTAGAAAAAAAAATTCAATTTCATTATTTAAGTAGAATAGCGATTATACAAATTTTCGATGTTTTATGATGTTCTCTTCGGTAACAGCCTTTTTGGGCCTTCATTGGTGATAACTAAACTCAGCAAACTATTGCTTAATAGTTTGTTTGTCCGAATAATGTTTATCGATCCAAACATTGGATTAAAAAAAATAATAAGAAATTTTTGTTTACCCACTATTTTTAAACTACCAAAATCAGTTTTACTCAAAATGATATATTTCGCAAACCATTGGTCAGACAGCTATCAAATTGATACAGGTGCCGCTTAGAGATTAAATATTAAAGTTTTAGTTTAATTCGCAATTTTCTAGCCTGCCGATTGAATGTGAATTTTTGCTCCCAGCTTGCTGCGATAAAACAGAAGAAAATAACTCGATAATGCTGACAAATAGAATACTTTAATCAATGACACTTCATACTCTAGAACAACAAAAACAAAATCACACATATCGGAAATAATAGAGCAACAACATACATATAATACATAATCACCATAAAAAACACAGACACTAATTACAAGAATACCCAACTACACGATGTCATTATCTGATAACTCCATCTCAAGTGTTCCTCACACGACCCTTACAAGCCGCAAACTCCGAATCCGCGAAGGTTCGAAATGGCGGCAAATCTTGGAGCAAGCATTTCCATTGCCGGATGCGCCGCCGGAGAAGTGTCGCGATGAATTCCTTGCGGAACTGCTGAAACCCTTCGAATCCGACTCTGACTCCACCGACTTCACCGATTCCGTGATTTCCGATTATAGCCTCTCATCGATGAAAGTGAAATATGGCAACATTACCCACTTGGATGGCACTTCTTTCAACGCTGAAGAGAATTTATTAAATAGAATGAAGCTAAACGATAGAAGAATCTCCACTTCCACAAGGGGCTCCATATTGTCGGATTCTAATTTAAATGTGCCAGACTTGAACAAGTTGATGAAGAGACGTTATGGCAACATCGCTTCGTCCGTTGGCTTCATGGCCGTGATCATTGAGCTCATCAAGCTCAAAAATCGCATATTAATCTTTCGGGAAATGTGGAACGTGCCTGTGACGATCGATAATGATCTGCGTTTGTTCGGCTGGTCCATCCAGGATTATTTTGAACGCTTCACTCAGCCCAATCTGGTCTATTTGGATACAGCCGAGCTAGTGCTGGGCGATAAAATAGAGTGCTTCAAATACCGCATGGACCTGAAGGAAATCATGCGTCTCTTCGATCCCATAATCGAGGATGTGCGCAGAAAACGTGATATTTGCTTGTGCTCGATGCTGTTAATCAAGTGAGTCCTTTGAGAATTGAATATGCCCAGCTTTAACGACGCTTCTTAGGGATGCGGAGACAGACATCGAAGTGCTGTTGACGGAATCTCAGAGGCAAGCGACTGAGGAACACACGAAAGCCGCAAAAGCAGCAATTTCTGCACCACGATCAGCAGATCCTTTTGGAACACGAGCCAAGGCAATTTATACCAAGATCAACCACAACGATTGTCAGTCTTGCATATTGGATATTCTGTATTCAAATTATTCATTTTATTTTATTTTATTTAGTTGTTTATCCAATCGAAGCGCGCTACCGAATCAATTGGGCCCAAGCCACCATGGAACAGTCCATCCTGGAAGTTGGGCTTAAAGAAAAGGTAAATAATGTAATATTATATGTTGGTAAATTGTGAAACTAAAAATGCTAGAGAATTCACATTTGCAACTCGCATGAATGTTGATGATTCAATGAAAGTTCTTCCACAGAGTTTGAGCGACGAAGTAAACAAGTATAATAAGCAGATCGAGGAAGTGGACCGTCTATGGGAAATCAGCAGTGTGGCTTACACCACCCAGATACTCACATTAAAGAACGACATCCAGATGAAGGAAATCGCATACGAGGAGGCACTCGATGAAGCCGAAAATCAGATACAGGCGACGCGTATACGATTGAACAAGGTCAAGGACGATCTCAAATATTACAAGGAACAAATACCGATGTTCCATAGGAAAATAAACGAGGTGAACGAGATTTTGGCACGCCAAGAGATGGTCACCAACACATCGATAATAGTAAGTACAATGATTTAATGGGATCGGGTAATTCGGATTTAATTGATCGAAATCCAGCAGCGCAAGTCCAGGAAGTCGTCGAAGCCTAAATTACAGCCAAAGAAGAAATAATAGTGCCAATGAATTTCATACGCATATTTTGCTTAACGTTTAGCTACAATAAAATTTATTAATACCAGAAACTAAATTTGTATATAGATATATATATATATTGTATGTGTATATATAGTGTAATTTCTTATTCATTTTGCAAACACTTTTTTTTTTATCAATCAATTGATCGCTCGACAGTCGATCAGCATCGTCATCATATATCATAGACGCGTACTATATATTAGGTATTATCAATCTGACCTAATCCAAAAGTTCTCATATATTCGCTCAGTTTAAATACTAAAAGCTAAAACTGCCCTGTTCAGCCCTCTCACATTCGCATTCTATCTGACTATAGCTAAACATATACATACAGATATATAGTATCTCTATATATATATATATATCAATATCGCATTCAGCCAATTCGGTTTGTTTGGTTGTTTTTGTTTTTCCGGAAGAAGAAAGGTTAATAATGCGTTATAAAACAACTAAAACTTTATACAATTTTTACACACACAGATTCGTAATAATAATCATAATCATAGTCGTAATCGTTAGCGTAAATGGTAATCGTTATAATAATATTAAACGTTCGTCGCACATTATGCTGGATAAACTAAATGATAATGGCTTAAACCAAAGTCTAGAACTAATCGCAATCATAATATCAATCAAAGTTAATCCATAAGCGACAAGAATTAGAACAATTGAACGTTAGTCCGATACATTATAACACGTACATACATATAAAAAAACATACATAATAGTTAATTAAACAGAATTTTGGTTAGTTCACAACTAAAATTACGATTAATAATGCTTCGATTTTGTTTTGTTTGCTTGTCTATCCATTTTACTTAGATTAATTGGGCGCATGCGCCGTGCGCAGCTTGGCACGCACATTCAGATACTCGGGATTCACATATTGACGCTCCTCAGCCTCCTCGGCATCCTGCCGCTGGGCCGCCGCCTCGTGCTTCTGGGCACGCTCCATGATCACGCGCCCCAGCTCCCCCTTGAGGCCGGGTATGCCGCCAACCAGTTCCGCTTCCGGTGAATGCTGCTCGGCCGCCGCATGTCGCTCCTTCTGCTTCTCATAAGCTCGCTGCAGCTCCGTCTTCTGGTTCAGCACGCTCTTGCCACTGCAATACATAAATTTGCAAATATTAATTAACTAATCAGATTCGAGTGGGCGAGTATTTTAGAGCTGGATAACAATCGATCGACCAATATTGCTAGACATCAATGCAAGTATTTCATTTATCCGTTGTTAACTTTTGCTAATTGGACTATTTTAAAAGAACTGCAACTGTTATTTATACAAATTCAACGGAAATGGAAAATTAATTCTTTTCTACAAATTTACAAACATTGCTGCAAATAGTTTGTATGGAAAAGTAAAGTTGCTAACTCAGCAATGGACATACTATAATTATTGGATCTATTTGATATTAATTGTATTTTATATTAAGAGTAGCATTAAATGCGAACAGTGATGAAAACAATTAAATGGTTCATTGGCTTATTACATTAGTTATTTTTTCTAGCAGATCAGACAGACAGACAGATTTAGGTCACCCACATTGATTGTTTTCCAGCTCTAGAAATACGCAGTCAGATTGTACTCACATTCTCGCATTGAACTTGAGCTCGCGATGCAACTCCTTGCGATCGGTGTTCTCCATACAGGGATTGATCAGTTTCTTTGGCAATATGAGACCATCGGAATCGGTCTGCACCCCGGTGGGCGTGGGGGGCGGTGAACTCGACATGGACATCATGGTGCCCGCTGTGTCGATCTCTGTCAAGCTCTGCGCTCGCGTTGTTGTATCTGCAAGATAAAACCGTAGAGAGAGAGATAATCGATTAATGCAAATTCTTGAACTTTCTACAGAGTGTGCGTCGTAAATCTGTCTCCTGCTGCAAAAGCTTAATTGGCACTTGGCCTTCGTGCCACAAATCAAACAATGCAACCAGAAAACACAAAAAAAAAAAAAATAAATATGTGAGCCAGACAAAAGACGAGCGGCAAATGTCTTGGTCGATGTCTTCAGCTTCGTCTTTTTCTTGGCTTGCCTCTCGTTTATTAAGGTTAAATATTTGTTGGCATTCATGTCATTGTCAATTTGTTGTTACACAAAAAAAGCAAAGCCGACATAAAAAAAAGCGAGCAGCAACGCGACGCCAACTTGGCAGAACCAAGCAACCAAACAGTCAGAAGACACAAAGATAGAAAGACAGACAAACGAGAGTAGACCAAGCAGCCAGTCAATGTTAAAGATTCTTTCTTTGGCACCAACTTCTTTTTCCGCTGCTGCTGCTGTTGTTCTTTTGTGCCGTTCGCTCGTCATCATAACCCACATTTGTGGAGCAATAAAAACAACAACAGCAACAGCAATCCCACAGAAATAAAAGTTAAAGCCAGAACCTAAACTAAATTAATAGGTAGCAGATAAGGGCCAAAAAGCATCGCATAATGCTGAAAATGCCGTTGAAATTTGCTGATGAGACAAATCGCAGCATTGTGAAAGCAATCAACAATTTGTATGCGATTCTCTCTCTCACTCTCTTTCTCTTCTCAAAACTATAAAATTGGTAACGATTTGCAGTTCCAAATACCCTATACAAATTGCGAGAACGTTGAGTCATAAAAAACACTTAAAAGTAAACAACAACCTCTAAAAAAAATGTGCAGAATTCATAGAATGCTATGATATATATTCACAAAAATGTGTGGAATAATTTTAGAATGTTAAATATTCAAAAGACTCTAAAAATCTATTTAAAATCAGATGAATGTATAATAAATATTTAACACATGTTTAAATGCCAGATAAATATTTAAAGTGCTGTGAAGTTACTTTTGATAAAAGATTTAAATATTTAAAAATAAATCTAATAAATGTAAAAAATAAACAAAAAGAGTACCTCATTTTTTAACATATTAACAGGTAATAACAAATTGATATTACCCTAAAAATACTCAATATACATTGGAACATAACTAAAAAAAAGAGAAACCATAAAGCACATTAATCGGCACTATAAATTATATAGCACTATTAAGATGCTCAGCATTGTGCAATATAAAACTATTGAATTGGTAACAGCAAGCGGATGATATCTGTGACTAAAGGCAATGTAATGAGAAAAAGCAGTAAAAATCAGCATGAACAAATAAATTTTAAGTACCGATAATTAATGCGATAAGCAATAACTTTGGAAACGTAACTATTAATCAGTGCTCAGATACCCCTTAAAAGCATCTCATTTAATAATGACAAATTTCGAAGCTGTTGTAAAATGTATGACGAAATAAGAAATATTTTCGCTGAGCACATGTGCAAACTGAGAATACCCTCTAAAATGGGGGCGAATGAATCACAGAGAATCAAGAGAACGAACAAACAAAATACTGAATGCCGCTGAGATTAATGTCGAAGTTAATGAATGGTGAAAAGCAATAAAAAAAAAGAGCGTGAAAAAAGTTTAGCAACGGTTTTTAATGCTTTTAGGCCTATGTAAATACCCTGTAAAGTGAGCACAAAAGTTCATTAAGGCACAAGAACTTAGACAAACAAAAGTTTAATGACTTGAGAGCTCGCGGAGCTAAGCGATCAATGCGGAAGCAATTAAAGAAAAGCGTGAAATGAGATTGGCAGCAAGTTTTCGGGGCGTATCTTACCGGTAGATACCCTGTAAAAATGAAATAATAACTGCTTTCTATATGCGACAGACAAGTTTCATTTAAATTAATGGCATCGGGTTGAACAATAATGCGCGGGGTTAACAGTACTTGAATGTCATGCCTAGTTTAACTGGAAACTCGCTGGGTTCTTGGCTCAAGTTAACTTTCATTGCATTTGCGGGTCATCAAAGTGAATTTTCCAAAGCGTAAACGAAAGACAACAAATGAAAACTTTCATTCAAATACAAGACACGATAAAATTACAAGTTTTCGAATGATAAATTACAAGCACACAACACAAACAGAATAAAGTAGTCTTGATTTATGTGCAAGTCGCATAGAGTCTCATTGTCTGGTTCATTGTGGGTCGCAGACGCGACTAGGGAGTGTATATATACATATAGTACATGGAATGGTCAGTCGGTGAAAACAAATTGCATTTAATTAGTATGGTGTATGGGGGAAGACCCTTATAAAGACTCTTGACTTCATTTCACACCAACACAAGCCTCGCTCATTAGTTCGTTTGGGTTGTGCGGGTTTTTCTAATAAGGCGACTCGTTCAATTGCGCAAGTGAAAACTTGTTAAGCTGCCCGTCTGCAACTCTGCTCAGTGTGTGGAAGCCCATTGTGCCTCAGAATGTGGCAGCAATCAAATGCAAATGCAAATGCAAAAATGTTTGACCAAATCAATCAATACAGATTTGCATACGATTTCCGATTGTCTTTTAAGCTGGCCACGTATTTCATAATTGATCGAGCCCAAAAGGTTAATAGTTCGTCTCTCTGTCATGGCCAACAAAACAAAAAAAAAAAATACATCTGCAAAAGCCAACAAACAATTAATTGGAATTGATGTTGTGGAATTAGTGATAATTTGTCGGAATTGTTGCGTCTTATGAAACCCATTGATTGATCGATGGGAAAAACTATGTCAACTCGAACTTTGAGCTCCGCTCAATTGGACCTTTTGTGCGAGTCGCTGTTGATACACACTCCATTAATTGGTATGCAATGCAGCACAGTTGAATGACCTCAAGAGCCAAACAGCACTTGACGAGGCATTCAACTGCATATTTTGCATTCACTTGCTACAATTTTATGGACAGAAGTTAAGCAGAGGCTTCAGCTTTATTTGTATTGGGCAGCTGCAATTGATTTTTGAAGACTCTTCACTTTTAATTAATTCATTTATTCTAAAATCAATATTAACTGCCTTCAATATTTATGTTTGATTTTAACAAAATTCTCTTTTAACAAAATTCAAGCCCAAAGAAACCATCTAAACGAGATGGAAAAACCACATATTATTTTGTTGCGGCAAATTCACAAACAGAATAGACTTTTAAATCTAATTTTCAATTCGAAAATTTACTGTAAATAACATAGATTGAAAAAAAGTGTTGTTCTATTCCTTTTCAAAATAAAAAACAATTTTTTTTTAAATTGAAAATAAAAGATATTTTTTGTATATTTTAATTTATAAAACTTAATTCAAAAAGCCTTATGAACAAAAATATGTATGTCATAAACATTTTGAATATACAAAAGAATGTATTTTCTTGAATTTTTAATATAAAGCCAACCTACAAAAATTATGCATTTATATTATAGATGTACTTTAATAGAATAAATGTACAATGTAAAGTGCATTGTGCACATTTTTCAACTCAACACATTGAACAATTTTTGTGTATGAAAATTATTTATGAAAATTTATGAAAATTCGCTACCACTTTTAACAATTAGTTCACCTAGAAACTACAATTATGTCTCAAAAGTCTCGACTGTAATCAACAGCTGATCAACAACAACGAAGTTTGCAGCTAAATGCAAATTTGCAGCCCTTTACAACACTGGCTGTGGATGGGAACTCGGTACTTTCTTCGGAACGCGTTAAAGTTAAGATCTGCATTTCAATCATGTTAACAGTTTTTCTTACAAATGTGCTTGTTTGAGTGTGAAATTGAATACAAATGTTATTTGTCTTTGTTTCTTTGCTTGCATTCATTTGATTCATTCCAATCTCGAGCACGAATCTTTGAATACCACGCTTGGGGCATGTAAACGTCGTTGCCGTCTGCAGACACTTTGTTCACACACACAAAAGAAAGATTCATTGGCAAAGAAGTTAGCATCTAAAACACGCATCGCAGTTTTACATTTGCAAGACGTTTGTTTTTCGGAATATTTACGGCCAAAGTTAAGATCGCGATTTCACTGCGAGAAGTTGGGGGAACTCACTCTCAAAGATCGACATGCGGCTCATGATGCTCGTCGAGATGTGCGGCCCGGGACGTTGCATGATTGCTGCTGCTGCTGCTGTTGCTCTTGCTGCAAAACTGTTACTGCCCCGTTGTTTATTGACTTGGCTAATTGCAAAGCCAACTGCCGATCAATCAATCAATCAATTGTCGCTTGTGGTTCTAATTACACCGAGTGCATTCACCATATTGCCACATGGATTCTCAATTCCATTTCCATTTCAATTTTCACTTGCACTTTTCACTTTTCACTTTCGTTTTGCTGCGCAGACAACGCGTGTTCTTATCAATGCAACTTATGGCTTCAAACTGCCCGGCCTGGCCAGCAAAAGCTGCCTAGACTCTGTTGTGTGTGTGCGAGTGTGTGTGTGTAACCGTAGCCAAAACCCGACTTGCAACGTTGCAACGTCTGCAAATCGATTGAGTGTGCGAGTGTGGCTTTTTGCTATTTTAGGCTTCCTCATTTGCAGCAGCAGCAGCAGCAGCAGCATGCCACCCAAAAATGGGTGGTGGTTTTGTCGCTTTATGCTGCGACGCTTATGCAACACGAAGCGACGCGACGCAACGCAACTGGGCGACAAGTGACCCAAATTTTTCAGCTGTTTAACGTTGTGTGTTGCACACGAACTGTTTGCTGCGAACGAGCGAACATGCAAAAATCGCTGCTTTGTTTCATCCTTGCAACGCTGCAAGCATGAAAGTGAAAGCTTTTGTTCAGCCAACACCCCCAATCCTCAACCCTCGCTCTCAGTTCTGGAATCAAACCTCCCTTGCCACACATGAGCAGGTTGCTGCAAACTACACTTGCCAAAAACAATCGCAGCTACTTCAATACATATTTTTATTCACACATTTGTCAATAAAAATAATACAATACAATTAATTATTTGTGTTTTCATTAAACACATTTCATCATCACTCATTGCTTTCGCAATTCTAGCTCAAAACAAAGGCCTCGAGAGTTCGATTGCCTCAAGGCGACGCAGCTGTGCACACACGTTGGCGGACAAAAGCTGATTGCTACATGGAACAAAGTATTTCAACATTCCAAAAACATTTACTTCCTATTTATTAGCTATCTTTTGTGCCGCTTACAAGACATTTGCAATACTTAATAATGAAAGTCTGTTTCTTAAGTATTTCCATTTATAGACATCTACTTTGAAGTGTCGTAAGAATGAGTTAACATATGGAAGCAATACAAGTGCAACGAGTCGTATACGCAATTTAGGGATAACATTTTTAATGTGAACAGACATTATGTTAATTTGTCTGTTCATTTTTCATGTGAAATTAGTGCGAATAATTAAAAAAACAATAGAATCTAAAAATCCGAATTCCAGCACAAAGAAACAAGTTGAAATTAAATATGGCGAACAAGTGTTTTAAAAGAAATATTTTACTTATAGAATTAAAAGAACGCTTTTTATCATTGAATTTTTCAAAATAAATTATTTAATGCAACTTGTTTGTCAAATACTTTTTTTTTATGATGCTGAAACTGAAAGAGAAAAAAGAACTTGAGCAACCAAGAACAAATTAAAATGACATTTCAATAATTTATATAACCAAATTGCCACGCACAGAATATTCTTAAATCAATAAAAATCTAGAGGTCAGAATTAGCACTTGAAGAAACAAGTTCAAAATAAATATGCTAAAAAGTATTCAAAAAGTTCGAAGTAACATTATGAATTTATTGAGCAAAATTTTAGTTTTTTTTATAATACTTTAATCAACCAAATCTACAAGATTTTATAACGGACACTTCAAATGAAATATGCAACTATTATTATTATTAAATTATCAAAATAAAATAACAATGACAATACACATGACTTATATTCATATTTAAGCAATTGAGAGTGACAGCTGTAATATAAAATTTGAGTACAATAGAATATCGCAACCGCTATAGATTTGCAGTATCTTTGTATCTATGGATTTTGTTGAGTGCAATTGCGGTTTTTGCAGCCTCCGCAAATTGATGCGATGCGATGCGATGCGTTGCCTTGACCTGCAGACATTTTGTGGCAAGCTGCTTGTTGGGGCAGCTGCACACGTGTCTGATTGTGCACAAGGCCAAAGCTCCGTGGAAGCTGCGTACAATCATTGGTTGGCTCGAGCCCCAACTGCGAATACTGTGTGTGTGTGTGCGTGTGAGTGTGTTCGTGTATTTGTTTGTGGCACATTTCATGGGCAAGCGTAGGAGCTGCCAGCCAGTCAGGCAGTGCTGCCAGGAAAAGCGCCTCCCCCAAAAATGTTGGACGTTGGCTGCTCGCTTGCTGCTCGCCTGGTGCTAATTGGCTCCATGGAGAAAATGGCCGCTTCATAGGCACAGGGAAAATGCACACACACAGACGCACACTCGCATACACACGCACACACACGCACATGGTTGGCGGCGACAAGATGCAGCGTCTAAGACATTCGTGCAACTTCTTGGGGCACTCCACTCCATGCTCGGCACTTCTCCAGCGCGAGTTTCGAGTTTGAGTCGCTCGACGGGTCGCCTTGGGGCAATTGGGGATGGAACGTTCAAATGGGGGCGGGGACGGGGGCGAGGGGGAGTGGCTGACGTGTGAAGCGCGCCATTCAACAACTCTAACTCAAATACTCCGCCTCAAAACAGCAGGCGCTCAGCAAATGGCAGCAGGCGGCAGCCGACGGGAGCAACAGGAGTCGCCAGCAGAAACAGGAGCAATGACGTCAGCCCAGGAGCAGCTTTTGTTGCCAACCGACAGCTTGCAAAGCTCGCCGCAAACATCAGTTGCAAGCTTTTTCCTCGCGCTGTACAACAGGTCAATGCTCTGACGTCACAGACCATTTGCACTTGGCGAAAAACATCAATAAATAGATTTCCCTGATTTTTCAACAGGATAGCAGCAAAGTGTCGAGCGACGACAACAAAATACTGTGCTCAAATTCACAGGAGAGCTTCGACTTCTGTGGTGGTTGCTCCCATTGTTGGGGACTTTGCCCGCCCCCTCCCCAACCAAGGGGGTTGCAAATCAGCTGTATGGAACAGAGAGGGAAAGCGATACGCGCAAGAGAGAGAGAGAGAGAGAGAGAGAGGGGCCAAGAGGGTGCATAGTTTTGTCTAGCCAGCTCAAATGTTTGGAATTTGTTGTTTTCGAATTTCGTATATAATGTTTTGCCAACTGGCGATCAATAAACATCGTGCTTTTGTTTACTTCTCTAAATCGCACAATTGCTTAAATATTTATAAACAATTCGCAAAGCGTGAACAAATATGCAAATTCTGTGTGGGCATCTCGATAATTAAAAAAATTAAATGAGCAGCGAACAACGAACGTTTCGCTGACAGCCTTCATTTGCATCCCAATCTAAATTCGATTATAAATGCTGTTGCTTATACAAATAGTAAACATTTATTTGGATTCGCTGAAATAATCTCCGGGCGAAAGCAAATTTCAATTTGAAACTACGAAATTTAAATAAATAGAAGTTGAAGCGATGAACAAAAAATCTTGCACTTTCTTAAAGAATAATATGAAATTATATAGTTGTCTGATGCGTCGCACTATTTGAATAAAATAAGTTGGATTTAAAGTTTTATCAGAGATTATAATGTACCCAAAAACAAATATTTGAATAACTTTTTCAACAAGTATTTTTATTATAAAAACAGCTTAATTTAAATTAAGGTCAACAATCTTTAATAGTGAAGTGAAAGATACCTTACAATTAAATCAAAATTTAATTCTGTTTACTTATTCCATCTAATTTAACTCTTGTCATAAATAATATACACTGATTAATTTCCACTTGAGATCAACAATACTTAATACTTAAATCTATAAATTAAGCATATTTAAAGAGTCCTTCATTCAAGTATATTTAATCTACCTAATTTAACTCGTGTCACGAACAATGTCTGCACTGCTTAATTCCCACTTAAGATCAACAATCATGAATTGCGAAATCTAGGATGACGCACTAAATGAATTTATCCCTTTTTTAATGAGCTAATTAAAATGTAAGCTGTGCCAAAGGCAATCTAAAGCACAATTTACATGCGATTTTATCGCACTTTTGTCACGTCACATGTTTATTATATGTCAACGCATTCAAGGGATATTCCCCAGTATTCCCCAGTCGGATCCTGAGTATATATCCCCTTAGTGTCGATGTCGTTGGAGGCGCGTGTTAGTCATTGCGATTGGTGTTTACTATTTATTCGTGTTTGCTATTGGTATTTGTTGTTATTGTTATTGTTATTGGCTTGTTTGTCTGCTTTGACATTAAACGAGCCGACCACGCGCCTCACGCGATGCCTTCAAAGCCTTCAAACCCGACCCCCCAGAGACACTCACCCGACCCAAGGCTATCTTAACCCACACCCACTCCTTATACGGATTGTCGCGATGGCATGCGAGTTTTCTTCATACCCTGAGAATTTGACAAAGTGAGAGAAGTATTAAATAACACAAATACTTATATTATATCTTATATAAATAGTAATTACAAAGTAACAAATGAGTCTAGTTTCTAGTTACACAGCTGATTTGGCATGTACATACGTATTTATATGTATTTCAATTTTTACACACTTCACATTTATGGCATACAAAGAAAATAGCACGTATTTATAACCAAACTGTTGATTTTTTGCTATTACATTCAATTCAATGTTGAAAGGAATTTGAAGAACTCAGGCTCTGAACTTTGCCGTCAATATTTATATTTAATATTAATTATATTCAATATCCTAATAAGAGTTGGAATTAGCTTCACATAATACGGCTTCACACAACAATCTCTTTTATACTCACAATGTATCAACATCAACTATAAAGATTTTCTTTTTTGTGTTCTTTGTTTTGAAAATTTGACAGTTGTAATCATGGTTAAATATATTGAAACTACGAATAGATAATTATATTTAAATTTAATACGATATATTTTAATCATCATATTTATCCTACAAATATCACACGAGGTAATTGAAGCGAGTTAGTTTTTAGCTGTGAACAGATTTATTTAATCATTTCTCTCTTCACTTCCCTCTCCATTTTACACTTTTATAGGGTATCTTTGCGTTTCGGCATGCTCTCACTTTTAGTGTTTGTTGGCTTTTCAATTTTGGTGGCGTGTCAGAATTTATTGGCGCGCTCGTTTTGTGGCCCATTAGCAGGAGCTGGGGGGTTCAAAGGCCATTTATACGCTCAGCTGACTCATGAATGAGAAATTAGCTGGCATCCCAAATCGACTCCCACTTCCTCCACAGTCTCGGCCTCTTGCCGCATGTTATGTTGCATGCGCTGCATCTTGTGCTGTGCGCTGTGGGAGATGCAACTGGCACCACAGGAAGTGGCAATCGAGAAATGCATTCACAATTCACAATTCACTGCTGGCTGTTCACAATATAAGCCAGCTGTAAAGTGGCTTACTTGTGGCTTTCACTCTCGGCCAAAGCTGCGCTATTCACTCACTCGTTCACTCATTCATTCCGTCATTCACGCATTCATTCATGCCATTCGCTTCAACATTTTCCGCGTCGACATCGTTTGTCGTCTTGTTTGCGCTTTTTAATAACAATTTTCGAATTTTCAGCCAGTTTTTTGGTCACTCACTTGACAAGTGCCTCCATAAAAAATAAAACGAAAATACAGAGTATTAAAAAACCGGACACATTTTAATTGCGCAATGCACAGACAGACTAGACAAACTACTTATGTTTGGTTATGTCTGTCTGTCTGTCTGTCTGTCCGTCTGCATAGTAAACTGACCTCTTCTGCGAATTTCTGTTTGTCTAACAAATTGTTCAACTATTTTTGTTGTTGTTTTTCAGTTTTCCAACACGTCGATTCATTCCACGAACTAAACACTACACAAAAATTCTATGGCTTGTTTATGGAATAAAATGAGGCATGGGGCAAGGGGAGGGGGAAGCAGCTGCCACTCGCGCTTCCCATGTGGCGTTCTCGTTTGGCATTCCCCATAAACAAGAGCGGCAGAAAAACACACACAACTAAAAGGCGGAGCGCATAAACATTTACGATAAACAAATTGCGGCTGGCAGCACGTTTAAAGTCTGAAAAACAACAACAATAAAAATCCATAACTGACGGACGAACGCAAATGCTCTCGAAATTCTGCTTCCAACAAGACATTATTTTTTTGGAATAAAAACTGCTCTGTCTTAATTCCCAAACTTCACCTGATTCTAATTTTAATATACCCCTGCTTAACTCATGCTTTTACAGGGTATACAGCGCGCGTTTTAGTCACTCAGTCGTTAGCATTTTTTTTCAGAGTTCATTTCCAGAAAATTTCGTAATCCCGAAACAAAACATAACGAAATGAAACCTAAAGAGCTAATCAAGCGATATTCGCGTCTGGACAAAACGTGCTCGCCTCACACACACACTCTTACAACCTTACCTTATCAACATAGAACTCACAAAAATTTTAATGAATTTCCATGAATGTTTACTTATTGAACCGAACATAAACAAGCAAAATGAGAGCAGGCCTTAAAATCAAATACATTTCCTAAAATTCTTATCTATAAGCTAAATTCCTTTATTTGTGTAATATTTAAGCACTTTATAGTGATTTTTAAATGTTTTTAAGTTCAAAGACTAAATAAATTTATGATGTAGTTCAAACGTTTTAAAGATATTTGTTGTTGAAAGTTTAAAATAGTTCTTGACTTTATTAAAACACAATTTTCAAGAGCTTTTTTCTCTGCCTGGTCAAGAACAAATAAAACATACAAAATATAGACGCAATGACAGATAAGAAGCTTTTATTAGAGGGGTTTACGCTTTGTGGATAGATAATATTAAGTAATCGCCATATGGCGTGCAGAACAAAATTAAATCTGTAGACGAAAATGCATAAATTTTAAATATATGACTCGAGTGTTCATTATAGCGAAGCTTCTCTATAGCACATACTTGAGTTTTGTGTGGGGAAAAAATTGTGAAATTATTTTTTTTTATTATTGATTTGAGATGTGGAAATTTTGAGTTTCCAACGATGCAATCACAATTATTAATAGGCCCCTCTGAAGCAATAAGAAATCAACTTTATAGCGAGCGATATAAGGAGGAACTTCCTTAATAGTTCTGTTTAAGTATCAATTGATTAGGGGGGCCTAAAGAGCTGATCGCATTACAGTGACTGCAAATCATTTATGCATATGGCTGAAACGCGATTTCCTTATGTGCATTGCATAAGGCCCCAAAAGCGAGCTCGGCAGCCCAACAAGTTAGCGTTAAGATATTTCACACTGGCGGCGGCGTCTTTGAAAGAAATATCTTAAATCATAATGCGTGTAAGTGAGCATTACAACAAATGGCCTTTATGAGGCGGCTTAAACCGCGAACAACAGCAACAACAGCAACAACAATAACAATTTCACAATTAGCCAATCAAAAGCATTGAGTTAACGTTTAGCTTTTAACAAGAAAATGTGGCAGGTTTTTTGGGTTGAGTGTGGAGAGTGTTGCAGACACATTTTATGTAATGCGACGAGACGCGTAAAAATTGCAAACAATTAACAAATGCAACATAGATGGCCACAATTCAAGCTAAGCAATTAAAGACAAGATACGACCAAATGAAAACAAGCATCGCATTTTGGCCTTTCACTTTGGGCAGAAAGAAATGCAAATAATACAAGCTGGTATTTAAATGAGCGGGCAAAAGAACCAGAAAGCAGCTCTCATTAGTAAATATAACGAGTCCATTAACATGATAACAACAGAACATTAACAGTGTGTGTGTGTGTGTGTGTGTGCGAGTGTACTTGCGTGCGAGAGAGAGAAGCGCTCGCTGTGTGCTTTGTGTATCGCATGCAACAAGTTTCTTTACATTGAAATATCCAAATGTTCACAGGAAATCATCAAAATGTGCAAGCGCAAGTCGTTCACTATGGATATACAACAATAAGAGTTTTTCGACTCGCACCAATACAAATGCACACGCACTCGCAATCGCACTCTTTTGCCTTTGCTCTTGGCTCGCTCTCTTGTGCTTTGGGTGCCAAAGGGGCAGCGAGCGAGTGAGCGAGAGAGCGCGCGACAACTGGATTGCTTATTTGCTCACTTATTTGCCCCCTCCTTGCACACACATGGGAAGTTGTTGTTGCTGTGGCTACTGCTGCGTGTGGGGTTGTAAAGGCAAGGCAAGAAAATCGAAAGCGCCATCGCGCAGCGACGTCAGCGCTGCTGCTTCGGTGGTTGTTGTTGTCTTTGGTCATTGCACAGTGGTAGATTACGAATGTGCATGCAAAACATACGACAAGACAATTGAAATGCTCGCTTGCCTGCATGAGGTGAGTGTGTTAACCACTGTGCCTGGTTGATGACGATGACGACAAGCGGTTGAAAAGTCAAAGTCAAATGCAAGACATAGTAAAACAACGGCAAACAATAACAGACATAATAATAATAATAAACTATGTATGTACACACAAAACAAGTTTTCACTTTTATTTCTGAGTTACTCAGGTTGCTTCGACAACGGCTTTTTGATTGCAAGGAGGCGGGGTGTCAAAGGGGCGGGAAGCGACGCTTCGGCTTGTGCAGCATTCATTACCAATTGCATTTGCCTGTTTTTGTTTTTGTTGTTGTTATTGATGTTGATGTTGTTGCTGTGGCAAATTGTGGCCATAATGATGAATTGCATAAGCCGGAATCGCAATCACAATCGCAATCCGCATCTGCCAGCTGCTTATAAGAGAGACAGAGAAAGAGAGCGAGAGCGAGAGTGAAAGAGAAAGAGAGGAAAGCTTGAACTGAAAAAGGTGGCTTATCAAAGCACAGCACACAAAACATGACCATATAAAGCCAAAACAAAACACAAAATGTCTATTTGCGGCTAATCGACAACAACACCAAAAACACCAACTACAATAACAAGTATGTAAGCTACATTTGAGAGTGCTCGACCGTAAGATACCCGCTACCCATTTTCGAGAGAATATTAAACAATTATACTTATGATATTTGAACATAAAATATACCGAAGTGTTTTTTGCGTCTATATTTGCAAGAAATCCATAAAACACAACAGACACACAGACAGACGGACTTGGGTATATCGTCTCGACTGATTACGAATATATATACTTTAACGGATCGGAGATGCCTCCCTCTACCCTATACATATATTTCCAGTTGCCACAAAGTTGTAATACCCTTCTGTCCTGTGGATAGCGGGTATAACAATGATGATATGTAATCACCACACACACGCATACATCTGAATATTTAACTCAGCCCAGCATGACATTCATTCATGCCGTTAGCTTACGCTCATTCTCGTTCTCACTCCCATTCTTGCTGCCTATTGTTTCACTCTAATGTTTCGAGTGACCGTCGCGGCCTTGCCTTTGCCTTGCCTTGTGTGTATTGAGAGCATCGTAATTGGAAGTGGGGGAATGTCTTTGTATTTGTGCTCCTTTTGTTTACACTATTTTTGCTTTACATTGCTAATTTTGGCATTGCGAGCGAGCGAGACAGACAGCTTCCAAGCCAAGCTGCGTCATTAAGAGCAAATTGTGTTGTGTTTTAGAAGCTCCACAACAACAAAAACAACTGTGCAAAGAATGCAAAGTAAATGAGTGGATTATGAGGTAATTGTTGATAAATGAATCGCCCGAAAATTGTATGGCGAGCAAATCAATCATTATCGCATTATACAACACTCCATAAATGCAAGGAAACCGAAAAACCAATTTAATAATTCATTGACAAAATTCATATCTCAAATACACCCGAAATGAATCTCGAGTCATGTGAGTGCTTTTCAAAAGGGCTCGCTCTCTCTCTCTCTCTCTAACGAGCACGGGAAAGGCATGCTAATCACGTAAGCGAAAAGAGCAAAGAGCAAAACAAGAACCAAACCAAAACGAAACAACAACAAACCCGCCAGACGACTGCTGAGCACTTGGGGAACTGGGGAACCGTCAACTTGCTGCCCTTTGCTCGGCGCCTGTTCAAATAAGTTTCAAATTTTGACAAATAAAAGCATGGTTTTGTAATTTACGAGCGCCAACAAACACATAATCATCGCGATTGAGTGAGTGAAGTTGGAGTCGGAGTGAAGAGTGCAATTCTCACGCCCATTATTCACACTCGCTTCAGGACAACATATTTCTCTCTCTCTCCCTCTCTCTTTCATACTCTGTCTCACTCACTGGGGTCACCTCCAACGAGAGAGTGCAATAAAAAGGGATTATAGCAATGTTTTTCTGTGGTGGACTTTTATGGCGTGGTGGAGTTTGAGTGCCGAGGAGAAGGAAGCTGCAACAAAGTCATCTCCCCAACTGTCTAGACATTTCATTACACACTCAGACACAGGACACATACTTGCTGAAGAAGAAGCAGACGAGCTTGACTTTGGCCTGAGGCCGAGTCACAGTGAACTGAACTGTCGTTAGATCACCTTCAATGATAATTGTGTTATTGGTCTTGCGGCTTACGGGGGAGACATGGGTGTCTAGGTGCAATAAATGTGTATTTATTCTCTTATCGGTTATTACTTTCACATGCACGCACACATTTTTAGATGCATGTTGCTGTGCACATATTTAACCAATGATAATTCTATTAGTATTTCCAATAGAAACTGGCACATTACAAGAAAAAATGTTTTTTTAAGAGAAATGAAATTAAATAAAATAACTGAAATGCATGTGCTACAGATGACAATTATTTTAAGAGTAACTATGTCAGACAATGGTAGAAATATATATTTAACCAATAATAATTATATTAGTAATTCCAATAGAAACTTTGTGTTTGGTTAAGAGAAATATTACAAAATAGGAAATTCAATTGAAGAATAAAAATGACAATTCCAATTCTACAAAGTCAAACAAACACATTTGCCATTTGTTTTTCTGGCAGATCATCTGAAATAACAACAGTGAGTTGCCTTATCATCGTAATAATGCTTGGTAATTTGAGCCTCGTCTTCTGCCTTTACCCCGACCCCGAACACATTAGCAGTTTCTCGTTATTCAAAACGCAATTTAGATAAGCAGATCAACTCGGTCTATTTCCTGAAATTGAAAGACGAGAAGAACAGCAAACTCGCTCTACAGATTAGCAGACTCTTCATTATAAAATACTGCTAAGGAAACAAAGGCCTCGACTAGGAAATAATCTGTTATCCGATCATTTCTTTCCACATGAATACCTCTGGCACTAGGTCTGGGAATCTGTTGTATTATTATTGTTTCATCCGTTTCGTCACAGTGCATTAATCAGCATTGCGAGTCTATTGTTAACGGATCTTGCCTCACTGTAAGTCGACAGTGATTAAATGGAGTTACACAATTATTGGCAGGCATGCAACCACTGTACGTGACACTCACAGGCTTGTCAAGGACTCTCCTTGCACACTCGATATGCCTGCAAAGGTCACACACACACACACACACACACACACACACACACACACACACACACACACACACACAAACACATACACCAACAAATAGGAGCCTTGACTTTTGCACTTTCGTCAAAAGACAAGAAATAAAAAATAACTGCAGAAACATTGAAGAAACTCACCACGACTCAGACGACAAAATATTTCAGCGTCCTTTGCTATGCTGTGGTGAATTTGGCGGCGCAAGATAAAACTGGAATTTCTTTTCGTCCGTTTTCGTTGTCTGTTTTGATTTCGTTGTTGTTGTTGTTGTTGATGCTACTGCTCTCTCAGCTGCTTGTGCGTGCCTTTGTATTTGTATTGGTATTTATCTCTTTTTTTCTGTTGTGTGCGTGATTTTTAAATCCTTTTGTTTCGCTGTCGATTTTTTTTGGCGCGCAATTTTCGTTTTGTCTCACACGCGAAACCGTTTTGTTGTCGTTGTTTTTATTACTGCTGCTGCTGTTGTCGTTGTTGTTATTATTATTGCTGTAATTTGCATTTCACGTTTTGCTGCTTGCCTAATACGAAACAACGGCTACAAACACAATAACAACAAACAAAAACACACACACTCACTCACACACACAAAGTCAAGGAAGCTGTGTCCGTTTTTGTTTCCTTTGCTCCGACTTTGTCCAGTTTTTTTTGTTTACTCGCTGCAGTTTGCAATTAACTAAGCAAATAATATTTTATGCTTTTTTCACTTGAAACTCATTTAAATCTGTAGCAAATTGCGAGTGTTTTGGGCTCCGACTCCGAGCGACGGCGACGCGTTGGCGACAAGAAAGAAACGCGACACGCAAAAAACTGACGTCCGCCTCGAATGCGCGTTGAAAACGAACTGAGAGCCAGCAAAGCAAAAAGCAGAAACAAACACTGAGAGCCGAAGTCACAGCAAGCTGGAATGCGAGAGTCGACTCATTAATACCCTGTCATGTTGACGTGCTCACGATTACTACAAAAGAAATTTTATATTTTTGGCAGTTAACACGAAGCTATTGTTTCAACAACAGATTGTATTTCAAATTTAACAGAATGAAAAAGTTTAGCAGAATTACCAACAGCAGACTGTTTAGAAAGTCGCACGCTGATGGAAATTTCTTTTTGCAGGGTAGTCAGCTGACGCGCTCTCCATCTCGCTCTGGCACACTGCATTTAAAATACTTCATTTTTGAATGTTTTGCTCAAGAGCTGAGAGCAAACGAAACTGTGGAATGGAACAATGGATGTAAAATGAATACTTGAAATGTACATAAATACATACTTATGAAAATTAAATTAAATGACATTAAATTTATTTACTTATTAATAAACTAGGATTAGTAAAGTATACAAAAATAAATGTACAAATTGTTAAGTATTAAACTTTGTTCATATTTATTTCACTCAGTTAATCTTGAAATATTGCCAAAGAATGACCAATGATTTTGTATGTATGTAAATGTATCTCACTGCAACCCACTTAAAATGCTTTAAAGATTTATAGCACTTTTGATAAGAATGCTCGATGCCCGCATTTAAATAGTTTTCAAGTTTACTCGCTTATCACAAACATTTCTAACAACGTAAAACCCATATTTGATATCACTAATCAAGCTTTGTTCACAGCTTGGAATTTAAATCACACAAATATTTATGGCGATTTCCTACAACTGCCAGTTTAGCAGTTTAGCCCCCACTCACTGTCAAGGCTTAATACAATTATCGTGATCAAGCACCCCAAATTGAACTATGCACTTGAATTTAGATATTTACCCCAGTCAATTGTATTTATTAGATCGTGCAGCACCAACTAAATAATGTTGATGGCCATTGACTTGTTTTGGGGGGGACAAATATAAAAGCTCACACCAAGCAGTTTTTGAAACTCGCGCCAAGTTTGCGCGGAACGTTTTGGGCATGAACGAAACGGCGCAAAGCTCACAGCTTGAGCGCAATGCGTGCGAGCGAGACAACCATTGAAACGAAGCGAGAACGGTTTGGTTTCGACTTCCAACGAGACAAACAACGTGACCGTGGTGGGCTTGCGCAGCTTTGCTGTGCGCCTGCTACTATTCCGGTCTAAATCTAAATGATGCTGCTCGCTCGTTGCTCTAGTTTCTTTTTCCCCCTTTTTGTCAAGTCCAAATTGCGCGCGAATTCATTATAATCGACGGCGGAGCCACAGCACACTCAACTTTTTGAGTCGCATATGGATTTCAAGCACACACACTCACAGATAGTCGCAGCACGCAATTGAACTCTTGAACCGGGCAGAGTGTGAGTGAGAGTGAGAAAGAGACAAGTTCCCCAAGCCGCCATTTTGGCCATGCGGTCGCCGTCATCGTTGCACACAATTTCAATTCATGGACTCTAATGAACAGGCGAACAGCGCAGAGAGCGCGCTGCTTTGAGAGATTACTCGCCGTGACATTCACTCGGCCTGTGTTCGCCGTTTCATTTCGTTGCGTTCAACTGAGTGTGAATTGCCCATGCACATACATGTGTGAGTGAGCGCGCGCTTGCATGAGTGTGTGCACTTGTGTGTATGTGGGCAAAAAAGCTTTGTTATAGGGGAATAGAGCTAAAAGCGTGGAGGGGCGACAGAGAGAGAGAGAGCATGGAACAGTTGCTTTTGCAAACAAATCCACTTGACTTAACAATGAGTTTAGATTTGTTGTTTCTTTTTCGGTTTGTATACTTGCTATCCATTGTGTGAAGGGTATTATAATGTAGTGCCAATAGTAAATGTACATACATATGTATGCAACAGGCAGAAGGTGGCATCTCCGACCCCATATAGTATATGCATTCAAATTTTCTTCATCAGCCTCAACTGTCTGTCATATAAACACCTACTAGGTCTTAGAGACTATAAGAGCTAGAGACTCCAATTGTATGTATTCAAATACACATATAAGAGTTCTGTAGTCTCCCAAAACGGTTAGCGGGTATCTCACAGTCGAGCTATCGACTGTAGCTGTCTTACTTTTTTTTTGTTGATGAGTGATATGAAACTTGAGCTTTAATTTAAAAGTGTGTGTTGAGTTGAAGTAGGCTGGAGTGAAGATTTAGCTGGGAGTGGGAAGGTTAGTCTGGCGGATTGACCCCGTTTTTAGCGCATTTTTTGTTACTTCTGTCGAGTTGAGACGACAGGATAACAGCAAGGCTTAGAAAGAGATCAACCAACATGGCACACACAAGAAAATTGCCAAAAATTCGAAGCACACACTCACATAACACACTCTCGCATATAGACAACTCCCACCCCGCACACTGAGTGCAAACCGTACGTGCTCATGACCTTTCTATCTGTCAAGCAGTGTTGCCAATCATGTTGTTGCCCTCCGCATAATCTGGATTCTGAACAAAAAATAGCTGAAAAAAGCTAAACATTAAAATTATGCCAAGTAAAAAATTGAAATCCATGATTGTACATTTTTAAACAAATAACAGATTTCATAATTTTCTTAATCACTTCAAAAGTTTTGCATTTTGTTCATCACTAATTTTACTGACACATGAATAATGCTAGATGCAAAACAAAAATTAACTAAAAAAAGCTTAAAAAAAAGTATGCCATACATATACATTTTTTGGATGAATTTAAAAATGTAGAATTACAAAATGATAGATTTATGGGTTTAAGCTATTTGCAAATTTTATAATCTATTTCAATTTGAAATGTGCCAAATCTAGCCTGAAATAAGGTAATCTGGCAACACTGCTGTCACGTACTGACACACACACACACACACGTAGTGGCATTGGCATGCCTGGAAGCATGAAAAAATCCTTGAACGAATTGATGAACCAGGAGTGCAGTAGCCGAAGCTGGCATTGCAGTCAATTGCCTCCAAGAATAACTGGAATAACTGCTACAGCATGGCATCCACTGACTCTGCCTCTATCTCCCCCTTCGTAGTCTGTTGTGAGGCAAGTCAAACGAGTGTCGCTCGTGGACCATTAGAAGTGCAGTCAAGGCCAAGAGCGAGGCGAGCAATGGCCCAAGAATTTTTGTTGGCAATTTTGCAGAAGCAGGCATGACCACAAAGTTGACTGACATTTTGCAACTTTGCTTTGGTTGAATGCTCCCCGAAAAGTTTCAAGGACGCACTTTTCAAAGATGCGCATACGCACAGTGTATGCACAATAATGTCTAAAATACAAATATAAATAAAATTTATGTGTATATTGTGTGATGTTTTATTAAAATTGCATACATTTCATTCATTTCTCTTTTTGTCATTAACTATAAATACATTTTAAATGAAAATAAAATCGATTCAAAAATATTTAAGTAATGAAAACAATTATTTTGTGCTCTTATTAAATTTGGGAACTGTTTTCTTTTTTAAATCTTAAATAACAATTTTGTACATAATTTAAGAATATTTTATTTTTGGTTTTCCACATTTTTTGTAAACGAAAAATTCAGAAAGCTTATCGTTTTGAAACTCTATTCCCACTGTGCATTCTTTCTGCAACAGAAGGTCACTGCTTAGAAACGCCACGCAAATTTCTTAAAAGCAAGGAGAGCAGTAACTCGATAAGACTTCTGTCAATTGCAGAACATGAATTCAATGAATGTCAACGAACACCCACTAAGACTTAAATTAATAAAGTTTGAAAATTCCTACTTACAAGAAGGGTTAAAATGATTGGTTTACAAAATTAAAATTAACTAACAAAATATTATGTTTGAATACAAATCGAGTTTTTATGAATTTGACTAAAAGAAATATTGCTCTTTCACTTATAGCTTTTACATTTTACATTTTATTTATATTTGAATAAAAAAATCATATATTTTGGGTATAATGTTTAACAATTTCAACTACAATTGAAAGAAAACATTTTAGATAGAACTTGATAAATCACGAGTTTTCGTCGCTCTTTTCGATTTTTTGTATTAAATGATTTAAAGTTACTTTTACTTGAACAATTACAAATAATCATTAGAATACATTTAAACAGTTTAGCATAAATAAATATTGTTCGTTCTACTCTATTTTGTTTTGTTTGAAATATTTAATAAAAAAAATCTATATTTTTTGTTGACTGCACATTGAACAGTGAGAGATTTTACACATTAAGATGGAATTAATTCGAATTTAAAATTAAAAAAATTCAATTTACTGTTTTAATATTTTTAATGTAGTTAATGTTTTTATTATATTTAAGTTTTAATTTTTTTTATTTTTATATATTGGTTGCATTTTTATATTTTGGATAACTGTAAATTGAATATCCAAAACTTTAAAAAGAGTATTGATCCTGCAGTAAAATTGTAATATTAAAATGCCTCGAAGATGAAACAAGAAATTGGCCAATCAATACATATGTACATACAAGGCATGTATAATGTTCCAGCATGCATAAGCGAGTGTGTGTGTGTGTGTGCAGGCAGGGCTACACAACCGCATGAGTGTGAGTGTGTGAGTGTGTGAAGCAGGAGACGTGTTGACGGCCAGCAACCGACCCTGGCAGCAAATTCAATGCAATGAAAAAAAAAGAAATCTCGTGTGCGCAAGTGTGTGTGTGTGTGTGTGTGTCGCGATGTAGATGTGCGCTGTGTGTGCTGTTTGCTGCTTCTTCGTCGGTTGTCTGTCCCAAACTGTCCGTTTGTCGCATTGTTGTTGAATTCTGCTTCCTCTTCTTCGTTTTGTGTGGGAAAATTCAGGCCGTGGGAATTACATGTGAAATTTCGATGGTGTGCTCGAACAGGCGAACAGCGTGCAGAGCCCAGCGCCATGACAAACATAACAACAACAACACGGACAGGCAACAGAACAGAACAGAACAGAACAGAGCAGAGCAGACATACATACATACGATTATACGAGCCAGAGTGAAGGAGAGAGTGCGAGTGAGCATAGGCGCAGCATAACCACCACGTTTCCCCTCCCCGTTCTACACTGGACCTGCTCTCTCCTCGCATTGCCATTACCCCAGTCTTTCGGCTGCATTTCTAAGCAGGCAGACAAGGAGAGCAAGTGCCGAATGAAGTCGAAAGGAGAGCGCATAAAGCGTGCGAGCGAGAGAGCGGTGCAGTGCATCCCATCAGACATCTGCGGGCGAGCGTGTTGAGCCCTTGGTCGCGTGCGAGCGAGACAGCAGCATGTGGCATTGATGTGTCAGCCCTTTATGTTGCAGCTGCTGTTGCTGCTGTGCAACATTTTGCGGCAGCGCACAGATTTTAACGGAACAATTTGGCATGGGCGAACAGCATTGGCAGCCAGTAGCGCAATCACCATGTTGCAAGTTGTGTGTTGCATGTGGCAACAACAACAACAACAACACACACACACACACACAACGATTATCAAGTGATAATAATTTCGAACCTAAGCGATATTTCAGCTAACAAAAGGGCGCTGCCGCAGCGAATGTGCAACACGCGTCTGCAGCCTGCGGGCATCATCAGGGTAGAAGGTTTCGATTCGATTAGAAACTGCAACAGGCAAGCAGCAAAATGCAGCAGGCAGTCAGACCGACAACGACAACGACAACGACAACCACAACCACAACCATGGCTACACAACCACAACAAGCACATCCCATTGGAAAACCGGGTCGCGAGCCCTTTGCTCTGCCGAAACGGTGGCAAGAACTTTTTTTATTTATAGCCCTGGCCAAATGGAATGCGATAAATGAACAGCGAAACAGAGTGCTGCAAAGACGCAGCAACCTGTCGTCATCCCAGAACCTGAAAGCTGTCCTGTTGCTTTTGTCCACAATTCATTAATCATTTTTTACTATAAACATTGGAAATTCATTAGGAAATCAACATCGAAATTAGTTCTTTGCAAGGATGCATGTAATAATGAATTGAAGCTCTAACTTTGAAAGCTCAAATCATAGTAAACAATATCTTGATAATCCTACAAAGTATTTTATTTGTTTTTATTTTATTATTCTATTTGGAGTAGAAGAGTAAAACTAAAATAATGCGGTCATAGCATTGCCATAAACAATATTTACATAAAAAATTAGATCAATCGAATGATATTCTACTTTCTTAAATCAAATTCAAAAATATACAAAAATACAAAATTTTATAATTCGACATTATAGTTCTGAATATTGTAATTTATGCTTGCAAGCGGTCGGTAATTGTTTTCATATTAATTTCCAAAATTCTTGCATCCATTTTGACAGTGACACTGTGTTTGCCTTTAAAAAAGGGGGACAAAACAGAGTTGGCAGCAGCTACAGGCATCCGCCAGGTAATAAGGCAATTCGCTTCCACATAATTTCATTTTCGCCGTCTGGCAGCATTTCCCTCTTCCCAACTCACAACCCAATGGAGCCTCGATAAATAAATGTAAATGTATATAGTATGCTGCGAGCCTTGAGGGAAGGTTTAAGCCATGGATTTTAAGTTTTTCCTTATTATTGGTTTATTTGTTTGCGTTCGCAACACATTTCTGGATTACACGATTTTACAAAAAAAAGGGTCGATACTCGTACTTCCCTTATCTCCAAATATCTGTTAGATATCCGAAAGACACAATTTATTTTAGTGCCAAGTTAATCTATCTTGCTCTTGCTGTCGACAGTTTCTATATCAATGGCATCCCAATCTCTTTCCTGGGCCCCAGAGCAGATGACAGTTGGAGGCGGCACATATGGATGGCCAGTGCAAGTGGGACAGCTACAACAAATTTGGGATAAAGTCAGACAAAACTTTATATCTCTGACTTACCCCTCATTGCGGTTAAGGTGGACAAATGTCGATTTGACCCGATGAGGTCGGTACAGGCAGATGAGAGAATGTGCCACATATAGCAGGGGCAGAAAGAGTAGCGAACTCATCAGCAGTCCCATCCAGAAGCCATTCTGTAAAACACAATGAATTATGCATATAGATGGGATGCGACTACTCACAATGGGATCGATCAGTTGACGACAAGCGGCTTTAGTGCCACGATCTAGATGGTAAATCAATGGCCCACAGGGACCAACACTGTCTTGGATACGCGATTGAGTATAGACGCGATATTTTTCAAATTGCATCTTTAGCGATTCGGTTAGATTTCTGCCGATTGTATTGATGTAATCCAGGCCGCGTTTTTCAATGAAATTTTCACACTTTTCAACCTTATCAAGTAGTTTACTAATCGTTTCACCAAAAGTAAAGCCCTTGCCCGTAATAAGAGCATCGATTTTAGTTGTAGTTTCTTCAATGGCATCGATACAACGCAAAATATCTGGCTCTTGCCTCTCTGCCTTTCGTGCATCGGTCATTATCTTATTTCCATTAGTGCACACTTCGTAATGTTCTTCATAGCATCCACGATAAGTAGCATATACTTTTGAGTATATGAAACTCCTCCACTCAAAAGAAATTTCTGTTGACGGACTCCTTAATGTTTTGCACACATTTTTCGTATATAATGCACCAGTATAGGGATATAGCTCAAATACTGTTTTGTTAAGCAACGTACGCTCATCCAACGTTAAGATCTTAAATCCTGAAAGATCACCCTTCCACTCTGACCATCTCACATCGTCTACATCAATGGCTTCGCCCGAGTTATTGGACATTATACGCTCAACATCATATAATTTGTATTCGGCTAGCAAGTCATAAACATGCTGATCTGGCTTACATGCAGCTATCCTATCTACTGGTCGCACCGATTTTGATTCGTAATCGCCAAGTTCACCGAGTCGTCGACAGACCGCTTCATATGTCACCATGCCAAGCACATAATAGAACAACCCCATTAGCGTGATGAACGTGAATACGCAAAATATCAGTATGATGGCACTGCAAAATACACAAGTTATATGTAAGTTTGGTAGGTTACTTGCAACACGATCAACATAATGACAGACTCACATTATGAGACAATTAGATCCAGCGTTGCTTTGACGTGAGCATGAACCCCAGCACAAGGCCGATATCAGTGCGATTATTATCTGCGAAACAAGGCAAATCAAAACAAAGGAGAACACGCAAGTACTGTTTATGTCCGTCGATCTCTATGAAGGGTATTATAACTTAGTGCCATTAGAAATGTATGCAAGCAGAAAAGGACATGATCTCTAACCCAATAATGTTTATATTATATATATCAATCTAATACCAATTTGTATTTTGCCAGTAAGCCTAAATGATCAGGCATAGGGGCAAAAAAGCTAAATTGATTTTCAGAACATTTTTTTTTCATCCTTAATTTAAATTTAACTAAAACTTTAGGAAGGATTTTAATGCGCCCAATATTAATGTTATTCAAGAATGTCTCTTGTAGATTAATTTATTGTTGTCTACAAATAATTAACATTGCTTTATAAAATTGAGTTTTGAGCTCTGGTACGGAATTTTTGTTTTTAAGTGTGGTAGCATTTTATATCCGCTTGCGTGACCTTCCGTCAGTCTGTGTAAGTGCGTGGAAATCATAAACTATAAGAATTTATTATCCCCCTTCGCCCACAGATCTAGTTAAATTTTTTGACGTAAATTAACTAAAAAATTTGTTCGTGCAATAATGAGTAATTTTTATCCAACTCGTAATTTTTTTTAAAGTCAGACAAGCAGAATATTACGACTTAGTGTCTACAGAAAAAACGATATAGCGATGTCCGTCTGTCTGTATGAAGACCTAGATCTCAGAGAAACCTAGATCCTTGAGCTTAAAGCTGAAAGCATAAAAGTTATTCAAGAAACAACTTTAAAGGGAAAAAATCAGATGCGCTTTGTTTGGTTGTCAGTCTGTTCATGTACGGTATTTTATGGATTTCTTTCAAATATAGACACTCGAAAAAGCTGTTCGGTATATTTTGTTGGTATATTTTATGTTCAGCTATCATAAGTACAAGAGTTTTGTATTCTCTCGAAATGAATAGCAGGTATCTTGTCAAAAAGCGAGCTGTGTGTTATTGTATTCGATCCTTCGTTGGATATAAACTGATCCGCATCACACATTAATTTCAATGGACTTACCAGTAATAACACAAAGCAGGCAAGGCTGCTATATGCATGACTGTCAGCTCCAAGCTTTTCAAGTATGTCTTCAAAGGTATCTGCTGAATTCATGTCTCTGAAATGAATATCGCTAATGATCGATTCGATGAGATCGTTCAAATACGCATATTCATCCCGCAAATTCGAAGATATTCTTTTAATTGCAAGCATTATTGGAGGTATAATGGGTTCAATCGCCTTTCTGATTGAATCTTGCATCACATTTACACGTTTTATAGCTTTATATGCTATTTCAATTAAATTCTCATCGATGGCACCTTCTACGGGTTCTACAAATATTGTCGTGTTTGGCATCTGTGACGTAAGAATACTGAATATAAATTCATGTGAGTTTAAATGGTTTGATAAATTGGCTTACGTCATCCAAGTGCATACAGTGGGAGGTATCTATTTTCAGGTAAGGTCTCAGTTGCTTATGACAAAATTCCTCTGCACATGTGTTAAGCATTACGTAAGTGATATCACGCTTGACACCTCGCCAACCTAATTTTAAATATACTTAAGGATTGCGAACTATTTCAATTGAAATTACAGTCAATCATTTACTATCTCGGTGTATTGCTCCAAGAAAACGCAACGTTTTTTCCGTATCATCAAGAAACTTGAATAATTTAAGCGCAGGTTCCATATTCTTGAATATTCTCTCTAATTCGATCAGGGCATTTCCACCGCTTGTATCACTCAAATCCAAAAAAATATGGATGTGACTAGCTTAAAAAATAAATTTATGGAAAAGAAAGTTTTATTTAATACCGACAAAATTATATCTATATTTATAAGCCGACAAAATGGAAATTATACTTAATTAGATATGCCTTACTATTTAGTTGTTCATCAATATGATCGGATAGTTTCTGGAAATTGTTTATCATCAAGTGTCGCAGATGAAGCGAGACATCCGCTAAGAAGGTGCAAGTATCTTTGGAGGCATCACGCACTCTGGCCTTGGTATATCCAAAATCTCGTTTCATCTGTTTAAGGCTCAACAAGGCGAGAAAAAATGCCAGTCTACGAATAGTGCAATTAAATCACATGGTCAAGAGGTAAGAAATGACTTACAATAGCCCAAGGATAAGCAAAAACAATAGAATACTGCATAATAAGCGTCGGAAATGGGATTTGTTGCAAGGCGGACATGTTTTTTTGCAACGCCAACAGCCGAAACAGCAATAAATTACCCTATCAAATACAATTGGAATTTATTTTAGAAGGAAACAAATTTAATTATTATTTAGGATAATTATTCACCAAAGGATACATATTTAACATATTTTGTTGTTTTTAATCATATTACTTACCCGACGAATGGCATACTAATTGCGAGGAATAACAGAGGCAGTAACCAGAATAAAATTAACATCTTGTTCTCTCTCAGCAGATCGACCCAATCGTTTTCCTCATACTTATTGCCCATATTAAATGCGGATCTGTTTGTATGCACAACATAATCTACATGTCGTTGATGGCTGTCGATTTGATAGTGGTAGAGGCATAATATCACTTAACTTACCTGGCAGCATGTAGGACGCATTATAGGGATGGAAAAAATCGAACAGAGAATGTGTGAAATTGTATACTGAATCCATGCCCATTGCGGGGAAAGTTCGTGGGTTGGAATAGTGAGCTTTTGACACGTAATCATCATATATTACCTCTGGAAAATGGGCTTGACCCAACTTATCGTGGACAGTCTCCTCTTCCTCGAGATCAGAAGAGCCCTTGCTCTCGGCTTGGACATGGGACAATGTATTTAATAAGATCAGGATAATACTGCTGACAATCATTTCACTTCTCATTTCAATTTGATTGTAATGATATTTTACTAATAAGAAAGATTGAGAACATGAGTCACATCCAGCTAGAATCTCGCATTCCATATGAATTATTGTCTTACCTTCGAGTAATTGCCAAGTGTTAAAATATAAATATTGTTGCTGTTTTTTTTTTTTTTAATTTTTTTTAAATTTTTTTTGTTGTTTATTGTTTTTTTTTATAGTATGAACTAAAAAGTAACAGTTAAGTCTAAGCTCCCATGACAAAAACAAAAAACCTTTAAGTTCATATGTCTCACATTTCCCTCCAAAGTCCGAAGCATATTTCCGTTGTAGATGAAAAATTACAAAAATAAATATTCTGCAACAAGATAAAAGCTTTCCAGTCTCCATTGATTCTGGAGAGCGTTGTCAGTAAGTTATTGGGTAGAAAATTCAATGTGTGGGGACTACATTACAGACGTTACATTAACTGTGAAAATTTTAGGGACAGGGAGTGATCCTTAAAAGAAACATTTTGTAATATAAAAGTAAGATTGCTATAGAGAGTACACGACTGTGAGATCCCCGCTACCCACTTCGAGAAAATACACTTATCTAACATACATATCTATATATATAAAGTAGTAAAGCCTTTATGTATTCATGATCCGTAAGTTTTAATGTAAGAAAAGGTTTTAGACTTAAATGTATTTCATAATGTAATACAGATAATTTTATAATATAAATAATTTTTAGGTGAACATCAAAATTATGAAGCGTGTAAGAACTGCAAGGTTGCAGCGAGGGGCTGCAGACTGAGGCTTTATTGGAGGATGAAGTTTTCATTTTTAAATATTGACTTTACAAATGTACATATGTATGTTTAAATTTAAGAATCTTGCAGAAAAGGAAAAAATGTTGCTTATAAAATAGCAAATATGTATGTTGTGTAAGCAACAATTCAATTTATTTAGTATTACATGAAAAAACCTCGGTAATAATAATAATTTTTCGTTTTAGTTAGAGCGTCTGATATATGATCAATTATAGTCAGCAAATTTAGTTGGTGTGAATAGACAGCACAAAGTCAAAGTTGAAGAAATACAAATATATATTGTTGTATTTGTATTTTTAGTATTTTATAATTGCCAGTTGTTTTCAGATATGAACATATTTCCAACATATATTATTAAAACTAACTACATGACTATCTTATCATAGGTATGAAATATTTCATTAAGTAAATTAATTAATTGAGATGGCCTAATTAATGTTAGAAAAATCTAAGAGATATTAAAATAAAAACAAAACAATTTATTTGTGATCTAAATATTTTTATTTCGCTTAATAAGATGAGTATTATAACTTAGTCCCAACAGTAAATGTATGTAGCAGGCAAAAGGTGGGATCTTTGCTTCCATAAATTACATATATTCTTGATCAGTGTCAAGGGCCCAGAACCTAAAAGCTGTCCTGTTGCTTTTGTCCATAATTCAGTAATCATTTGTATACCCGCTACCCATAGGGTAGAACGGTATTATAACTTAGTGCCAACAGAAAATGTATGTAACAGGCAGAAGGAGGCATCTCCGACCACATAAACTATATATATTCTTGATCAGTGTCAACAGCCGAGACGATTTAGCCATGTCCGTTTGTCCGTCTGTCCGTCTGTATGAACACCTAGATCTCAGAGACTATAAGAGCTAGAGCTACCAAATTTGGGGACTGTACTCTTATAGGTCCTGCGCAGATCAAGTTTATTTCAAAAGTTGGATGCCACGCCCCTTTCCGCCCCCAAATGCCTGTAAAAGCCGTAATAATAGACCTAGAGCATTGAATTTTGGTATGCATAATAATAATAATATGGTTATTGGTTGAGATCGAATGAAAAACAAGGAAGTTATTAAAGAATCAATTTTGTATCTAAAATTCACTTGCAGCTGCCCGCGCTTTGTTTGTTTAGTTGACAGTGTAACCATAACGGTGTTGTGGATTTTTACCCGCTATTTTCAAATATATACAAAAAAGCAAGTTTTAGTATATTTGGTATATTTTTTGTTAAAATATCATTTAAGTTTTTTGTTTTCTCTCGAAATGGGTTGCGGGTATCATACGGTTGAGCACTCTCGACTGTAGCTTTCTTACTTGTTTAAAGGCATGATATTTTAACAAAAAATATACCAAATATACTGAAACTTGTTTTTTTTGTATATATTTGAAAATAGCGGGTATAAAAATCCATAGCATACTGACATGGTCGCACTGTCAACTAAAGTGAATTTTGCATATAAAATTGATTCTTTAATAACTTCCTTGTTTTTCATTCGATCACAACCAAATTCACAGAAATCATTGAGAATATAATTATAATTATGCATACCAAAATTCAATGCTCTAAGTCTTTTATTACGGCTTTTACTGGCTATTGGGGGCGGAAAGAGGCGTGGCATCCAACTTTTGAAATAAACTTGATCTGCGTAGGACCTATAAGAGTACTGTCCCCAAATTTGGTAGCTCTAGCTCTTATAGTCTCTGAGATCTAGGTGTTCATACAGACGGACAGACGGACAGACTGACAGACGGACAGACGGACAGACGGACAGACGGACATGGCTAAATCGTCTCGGCTGTTGACACTGATCAAGAATATATATACTTTATGGGGTCGGAGATGCCTCCTTCTGCCTGTTACATACATTTTCTGTTGGCACTAAGTTATAATACCCTTCTACCCTATGGGTAGCGGGTATAAAAAGGGGGACAAAACAGAGTTGGCAGCAGCTACAGGCATCCGCCAGGTAATAAGGCAATTCGCTTCCACATAATTTCATTTTCGCCGTCTGGCAGCATTTCCCTCTTCCCAACTCACAACCCAATGGAGCCTCGATAAATAAATGTAAATGTATATAGTATGCTGTGAGACTTAAGGGAATGTTTAAGCTATGGATTTTAAGTTTTTCCTTATTATTGGTTTATTTGTTTGCGTTCGCAACAGATTTCTGGATTACACGATTTTACAAACAAAACGTCGATACTCGTACTTCTTATCGTCAAATATCTGTTATAGCTGTACAACTTCAATTTTGTGTAGATATTCGAAAGACACAATATATTTTAGTGCCAACTTAATCTATCTTGCTCTTGCTGTCGACAGTTTCTATATCAATGGCATCCCAATCTCTTTCCTGGGCCCCAGAGCAGATGACAGTTGGAGGCGGCACATATGGATGGCCAGTGCAAGTGGGACAGCTACAACAAATTTGGGATAAAGTCAGACAAAACTTTATATCTCTGACTTACCCCTCACTACGGTTAAGGTGGACAAATGTCGACTTGACCCGATGAGGTCGGTACAGGCAGATGAGAGAATGTGCCACATATAGCAGGGGCAGAAAGAGTAGCGAACTCATCAGCAGTCCCATCCAGAAGCCATTCTGTAAAACACAATGAATTATACATATAGATGGGATGCGACTACTTACAATGGGATCGATCAGTTGACGACAAGCGGCTTTAGTGCCACGATCTAAATGATAAATCAATGGCCCACAGGGACCAACACTGTCTTGGATACGCGATTGAGTATAGACGCGATATTTTTCAAATTGCATCTTTAGCGATTCGGTTAGATTTCTGCCGATTGTATTGATGTATTCCAGTCCGCGTTTTTCCAAGAACTTTTCACATTTTTCAACCTTATCAAGTAGTTTACTAATCGTTTCACCGAAAGTAAAGCCCTTGCCCGTAATGAGAGCATCGATTTTAGTTGTAGTTTCTTCAATGGCATCGATACAACGCAAAATATCTGGCTCTTGCCTCTCTGCCTTTCGTGCATCGGTCATTATCTTATTTCCATTAGTGCACACTTCGTAAAGTTCTTCATGGCATCCAGGAGGTTTAGAATATACTTTTGAGTGTAAGAAGTTCCTCCACTCAAAAGAAATTTCTGTTGATGGACTCCTCAATGTTTTGCACACATTTTTCGTATATAATGCTCCAGTATAGGGATATAGCTCAAATACTGTTTTATTGAGCAACGTCATCTCATCCAACGTTAAGATCTTAAATCCTGAAAGATCACCCTTCCAGTCTGACCATCTCACATCGTCTACATCAATGGCTTCGCCCGAGTTATTGGACATTATACGCTCAACATCATATAATTTGTATTCGGCTAGCAAATCATAAACATGCTGATCTGGCTTACATGCAGCTATCCTATCTACTGGTCGCACCGATTTTGATTCGTAATCGCCAAGTTCACCGAGTCGTCGACAGACCGCTTCATATGTCACCATGCCAAGCACATAATAGAACAACCCCATTAGCGTGATGAACGTGAATACGCAAAATATCAGTATGATGGCACTGCAAAATACACAAGTTATATGTAAGTTTGGTAGGTTACTTGCAACACGATCAACATAATGACAGACTCACATTATGAGACAATTAGATCCAGCGTTGCTTTGACGTGAGCATGAACCCCAGCACAAGGCCGATATCAGTGCGATTATTATCTGCGAAACAAGGCAAATCAAAACAAAGGAGAACACGCAAGTACTGTTTATGTCCGTCGATCTCTATGAAGGGTATTATAACTTAGTGCCATTAGAAATGTATGCAAGCAGAAAAGGACATGATCTCTAACCCAATAATGTTTATATTATATATATCAATCTAATACCAATTTGTATTTTGCCAGTAAGCCTAAATGATCAGGCATAGGGGCAAAAAAGCTAAATTGATTTTCAGAACATTTTTTTTTCATCCTTAATTTAAATTTAACTAAAACTTTAGGAAGGATTTTAATGCGCCCAATATTAATGTTATTCAAGAATGTCTCTTGTAGATTAATTTATTGTTGTCTACAAATAATTAACATTGCTTTATAAAATTGAGTTTTGAGCTCTGGTACGGAATTTTTGTTTTTAAGTGTGGTAGCATTTTATATCCGCTTGCGTGACCTTCCGTCAGTCTGTGTAAGTGCGTGGAAATCATAAACTATAAGAATTTATTATCCCCCTTCGCCCACAGATCTAGTTAAATTTTTTGACGTAAATTAACTAAAAAATTTGTTCGTGCAATAATGAGTAATTTTTATCCAACTCGTAATTTTTTTTAAAGTCAGACAAGCAGAATATTACGACTTAGTGTCTACAGAAAAAACGATATAGCGATGTCCGTCTGTCTGTATGAAGACCTAGATCTCAGAGAAACCTAGATCCTTGAGCTTAAAGCTGAAAGCATAAAAGTTATTCAAGAAACAACTTTAAAGGGAAAAAATCAGATGCGCTTTGTTTGGTTGTCAGTCTGTTCATGTACGGTATTTTATGGATTTCTTTCAAATATAGACACTCGAAAAAGCTGTTCGGTATATTTTGTTGGTATATTTTATGTTTAGCTATCATAAGTACAAGAGTTTTGTATTCTCTCGAAATGAATAGCAGGTATCTTGTCAAAAAGCGAGCTGTGTGTTATTGTATTCGATCCTTCGTTGGATATAAACTGATCCGCATCACACATTAATTTCAATGGACTTACCAGTAATAACACAAAGCAGGCAAGGCTGCTATATGCATGACTGTCAGCTCCAAGCTTTTCAAGTATGTCTTCAAAGGTATCTGCTGAATTCATGTCTCTGAAATGAATATCGCTAATGATCGATTCGATGAGATCGTTCAAATACGCATATTCATCCCGCAAATTCGAAGATATTCTTTTAATTGCAAGCATTATTGGAGGTATAATGGGTTCAATCGCCTTTCTGATTGAATCTTGCATCACATTTACACGTCTTATAGCTTTATATGCTATTTCAATTAAATTCTCATCGATGGCACCTTCTACGGGTTCTACAAATATTGTCGTGTTTGGCATCTGTGACGTAAGAATACTGAATATTATTTCATGTGAGTTTAAATGGTTTGATAAATTGGCTTACGTCATCCAAGTGCATACAGTGGGAGGTATCTATTTTCAGGTAAGGTCTCAGTTGCTTATGACAAAATTCCTCTGCACATGTGTTAAGCATTACGTAAGTGATATCACGCTTGACACCTCGCCAACCTAATTTTAAATATACTTAAGGATTGCGAACTATTTCAATTGAAATCACAGTGAATCATTTACTATCTCGGTGTATTGCTCCAAGAAAACGCAACGTTTTTTCCGTATCATCAAGAAACTTGAATAATTTAAGCGCAGGTTCCATATTCTTGAATATTCTCTCTAATTCGATCAGGGCATTTCCACCGCTTGTATCACTCAAATCCAAAAAAATATGGATGTGACTAGCTTAAAAAATAAATTTATGGAAAAGAAAGTTTTATTTAATACCGACAAAATTATATCTATATTTATAAGCCGACAAAATGGAAATTATACTTAATTAGATATGCCTTACTATTTAGTTGTTCATCAATATGATCGGATAGTTTCTGGAAATTGTTTATCATCAAGTGTCGCAGATGAAGCGAGACATCCCCTAAGAAGGTGCAAGTATCTTTGGAGGCATCACGCACTCTGGCCTTGGTATATCCAAAATCTCGTTTCATCTGTTTAAGGCTCAGCAGGGCGAGAAAAAATGCCAGTCTACAAATAGTGCAATTAAATCACATGGTCAAGAAGTAAGAAATGACTTACAATAGCCCAAGGATAAGCAAAAACAATAGAATACTGCATAATAAGCGTCGGAAATGGGATTTGTTGCAAGGCGGACATGTTTTTTTGCAACGCCAACAGCCGAAACAGCAATAAATTACCCTATCAAATACAATTGGAATTTATTTTAAAAGGAAACAAATTTAATTATTATTTAGGATAATTATACGCCAAAGGAATATTATATATAATTTTAATGATACATATTTAACATATTTTCTTCTGTTTTTAATCATATTACTTACCCGACGAATGGCATACTAATTGCGAGGAATAACAGAGGCAGTAACCAGAATAAAATTAACATCTTGTTCTCTCTCAGCAGATCGACCCAATCGTTTTCCTCATACTTATTGCCCATATTAAATGCGGATCTGTTTGTATGAACAACATAATCTACATGCCGTTGATGGCTGTCGATTTGATAGTGGTAGAGGCATAATATCACTTAACTTACCTGGCAGCATGTATGACGCATTATAGGGATGGAAAAAATCGAACAGAGAATGTGTGAAATTGTATACTGAATCCATGCCCATTGCGGGGAAAGTTCGTGGGTTGGAATAGTGAGCTTTGGACACGTAATCATCATATATTACCTCTGGAAAATGGGCTTGACCCAACTTATCGTGGACAGTCTCCTCTTCCTCGAGATCAGAAGGGCCCTTGCTCTCGGCTTGGACATGGGACAATGTATTTAATAAGATCAGGATAATACTGCTGACAATCATTTCACTTCTCATTTCAATTTTATACTAATAAGAAAGATTGAGAGGATGAGTCGTATCCAGCTAGAATCTCGCATTCCATATGAATTATTGTCTTACCTTCGAGTAATTGCCAAGTGTTAAAATATAAATATTTTTGCTGTTTTTCTTTTTTTTGTATGTTTTTTGTTGTTTATTGTTTTAGTTTATAGTATGAACTAAAAAGTAACAGTTAAGTCTTAAGCTCCCTTGACAAAAACACAAAAAAAACCTTTTAGTTCATTAATATACTCGCTTTAAGTTATTATAAGAATGCAAGCAAAAAAGTCACATTTCTCTCCAAAGTCCGAAGAATATTTTTGTTGTTGAAGAAAAGTGCCAAAAATAGATATTCTGCGACAAGATGAGAGCTTTCCAGTCTCCTTCGACTCCGGAAAGTGTTTCCAGAAAGTTATTGGGAAGACGATGTATTGTGTGGGTACTGGTGATCGATTATTACTAAGACGGGAAATCAAACTGAACTCTCTAAAATTACAGACGTTTCATTAATTGTCAAAATCCAGGGATAATTAATATACAACAAGATAGAAAGCTATAGTCGAGAGTATACGACTGTGAGATCCTCGCTACCCCTTTCGAGAAAATACACTTATTGGATATATACAAAAATACTGAAAAATATACCAATAAGTATTGTTTGTGTCGAAATATCCATTTGCGATGCCAGAAAAATACCAAACACGGTGAAACTGTCAACAAATCGAACGCAGTTTCAAGTGAAATCAAGATGAGACATCTATGTATTGTATGGTTATTGCTTCCACCCTATGGGTAGCGGGTATAAATAAGTACGGCCATATAATAACATCTAAAGCATTACAAAATACAGAACATATAATATAGTTTTTAATATTTTAAGCATATCTTCAGTTCGAGCCACTATCGAAATGTCGTCTATATAAACGATAGCAAATGAAGAAGACACATCTTTTAAAGCCTTCATCGGTGCTGTTCGAAAAAGCGAGGTCACAAAAGCAGTATATCCCAAAGACCTGATAATATCTGTTACCCGTATCTAAATGCAATTTGCACCAGGGAGCCTTGATATCTGATAAATTAGAAGCGGATGCGTAACTCAACCGGCAAATTTAGTTGGTGTCAATAGACAGCGCAAAGTTAAGCCAAACCATTCTTAATCCTAATGACTTTAGTACTTATCAAGTTCCAAACTTTAGATCGAACTAACGCCCTTTGAAGTATTCTTTATTGATTTATTTGTTTGCTCATGGCTATAAATGTTCATAATGTAAACGATACTCGTACTTCACTTATCTCCAAATATCTGCACATATTACTTAAATATTCTATAGATTACACGCAGTGGATGTATAAATATTAGATAGAATATATTTTCGGTGCCATCTTAATCATCCTTGCTCTTGCTCTCGACAGTGTCTATATCGATGCTATCCCAATCATTTTCCTGGCCCCCAGTGCAGATGACAACTGGAGGCGGCACATATGGATGGCCAGTGCAAGTGGGACAGCTACAACAAATTTGGGATAAATTCGGACTAAAAATCAGACAGGTTAATTTCTCTGACTTACCCATCATTGCGGACAAGGTAGACGACTGGCCACTTGACTTTATAAGGTCGGTACAGGCAGATGAGATAATGTGCCACAAATAGCAGGGGCAGATAGATTAGCGAACTCATCAGCAGTCCCATCCAGAAGCCATTCTGTAAAACCCAATGAATTATGCATATAGATAGATATAGATGCGACTACTCACAATGGGATCGATCAGTTGACGACAAGCGGATTTAGTGCCACGATCTAGATGATAAATCAAGGGCCCACAGGGACCAACACCATTCTGGATACGCGATTGAGTATAGAGGCGATACTCGTTAATGCGGGTCTTCAACGATTCGGTTAGATTTCTGCCGAGTGTATTGATATATTGCTTGCCGCTCGCCTTGATGAATTCTTCACTCTGTAGAATTTTATCGAATAGATGCGTGATTGTCGCACCAAAATTGAATTTTTTGCCTAAAAGGAGAGCATCGAGTTTAGTCGTTAATTCTGTAATAGCATCGATGCAACGTAATATTTCTGGCTCTAGCTTCTGTGCATTTCGCGCATCGATCATTAAAGAATTCACACTGGTGCACACTGCTTGAAATTCTAGGCATCCTATATCCATTACATAAAGATTATTGTAAAGAAATCTATACCAATCCGAGGCAATACTTTTTGATGGAGTTCTTAAGTCTTTGCATACATTATCCGTATATAATTTCCCATTGTAGCGATATGCATCAAATAGTGTTTTATTGATCAATTCAACCTCTTCCATCGTTAAGATCTTAAATTTTGAAAGATCACCATCCCACGGTATCCATCGCACATCGTCCACATCAATGGGTCCCTTGTTGTCCTCGTACAATATACGTTCAACATCATATAATTTGTATTCGGCTAGGAAATCATACATATGCTGATCTGGTTTACATGCACCCAACCTATCTACTGGGCGCATCGATTTTGATTCGTAATCGCCCAGTTCCCCGAGACGTCGACAGACCGATTGATATGTCACCATTCCAAGCACAAAATAGAACAAACCCATAAGCGTGATGAACGTGAATGCGCATAGTATCAATATGATGGAACTGCAAAATACACGAGTCAAATGTTTAGTAAGTAACTTGGAACACGACCAACATCATTATCGACTCACAATATCAGAAATTTCGATCCAGCGCGGCTTTTGCGTGAACATAAACCAAAGCACAAGCCCAATATCAATGCGAATAGTATCTGCAAAAGAAAGAGAGAGTCACAGCAATTGCCATAGATATATAGACTACACTGAGGAGCTTTATTTTTGCACTTTGCATCGCTTAGAACCTATTACAAATAACAGAAATGTGAAGCTTGATCGAAATCGAAAGAAAAATGTTTCGACTTTGGTTGTTGAGGGACATTTAAAATGCATAATCCGAAAGCCTAGTATATTGAAATGATTTCTTCAATTCCGATAGACTTACCAGGAATAACAAAGCGCAGGCAATGCTGTCAAAAGTAAGACGATTAGTGCCAAACCTTTCGTTGATATCATCAAATGTATCTGCTGATCTCATGTTTCTTAGATGAATATCGCTAATAACCGCATCGATAAGATCATTCAAGTACGCAAATTCATCGTGTAGATTGGAGGCTGCTCTTCTAAGTATAAGCGATAATGGTGGCTTAATGGGTTCAATCGCTTTTCTGATTAAGTCTTGAATCATATTAAAACGTTGTATAGCTTTAGACACTACATCAATTAAATGCCCATCGATAGCGCCTTCCATGGCTTCTACAAATACGGTCGTGTTCGGCATCTGTGAAGTGAATGAAAGCAATTTAATTCGAATTTAATTGTTTTTGGTTCATTTGCGTACGTCGTCCACGTGGAGACAGTGCGAGGTATCCAACCTCATGTAGCGTCTCATTTCGTTAATACATTTATCCAGTTGACATAGAGTAACCATGAAGAAAACGAGATCGCGCTTGATTCCTCGCCAACCTAATGGTGATAATTACCTAAGGATTATTTGAAATAAAAATTACAGGGAATCATTTACAATCTCGATGTATTGATCCAATGAATCGCAATAACTTTTCGTTATTATCAAGGATTTTCAATTGTCGAAGCGCCGGTTCCATATTCTTTAATATTTTCTCCAATTCTATCAAAGCAAATGCACCACTTGTGTCAGCCAAATCCAGAGCCACATGGCTGTGAGCATCTTGGAAAATAAAATATAATGATAATTATATTAGACAACGCGAAATAATCTATATATATTTTGTATACTCGCTGCCCATAGGGTAGAAGGGTATTATAACTTGGTGCTAACAAAAATGGATGAGTTCTAACAGTGACACTGTCAAATGTGTTTGGTATATTCTGGATTTCTTCAACGTTAATGGATGTGTGAACACATTAAAATACTTGTTGGCATATTTTTGGTATTATATGTATTTCTCGAAATGTGTAGCAGGTATCCTGCAGTCGAGCACTCTCGGATTAGCAATTACACTTAGGGATATGCCTTACTACTCAGTTGTTCATCAATATGATCGGATAGTTTCTGGAAATTGTCTACCATCAAGTGACGCAGATGTAGCGAGACATCCGCTAAGAAGGTGCAAGTATCTCTGGAGGCGTCACGCAATCTGTTCTTGGTAAATCCATAATTTCGATTCATTTGTTTAAGGCTCAGCAGCGCTAGAATAAATGCCAGCCTACGAATAGTGCAATTAAATCACATGGTTCATCATGGGGTAAGAAATGATTTACAATAGTCCAACGATAAGCAAAAACAATAGAATACTGCATAATAAGCGTCGGAAATCGGATTTATTGCAACGCGGACAGTTATTTTTGCAACGCCAACAGCAGAAACAGCAATAGATTACCCTGTGAAATACCATTGAAATTTATTTTAGAAGGAACTTAATTATTATTTGGGATAATTACATACAAAATGGAAAATATAAATATACTTCCAATTGATTAAGATATTTTCGAATTTAATTTTATCATATTACTTACCCGATGAATGGCATAATAATTGCAAGGAATGACAGAGGCAGTAACCAGAATATAATTAACATTTCGTTATTCCGCAGCAGATCGACCCAATCGTTTTCCTCATACTTATTGCCCATATTAAATGCGGATTTGTTTGTATGCACAACATAATCTACATGGCGTTGATGTCGATTTGATATTAATAAAGGCATAATATAACTTAACTTACCAGGCAGCATGTACGACCCATTTTGGGGATGGAAAAAATCGAGTAAAGTATGTGTGAAATTGTATACTGAATCCATGCCCAAGGCGGGAAATGTACGCGGATTGGAAAAGTGAGCTTTTGACACGTAATCATCATATATTACCTTAGGAAAGTGGACTTGACCCAAGTTTTCGTGGACAGTCCCCTCATCCTCGAGATGAGAAGGGACCTTGTTGTCGGCCTGGACATGGGACAATGCTTCCAAAAAAATTAGGATAATACCAAAGGTTCTTTTGCGACACGATAACCGACTGGTGAACATCATTTCACTCGGCATTTGATCTTTTACTAACAGGAAAGATTGAGAGCTTGAGTCACCTCCAGAAAGAATCTAGCATTCCATTTGATTGTTGTTGCGTCTTTAGTACAAAGTACCAAAAGGCTAAGAAGCTGTGTTGTCCTTGTTCGTTTACACTATTGATTGTATATATTGTTTTTGTATGTAGAAAGCATTGTAAAATAAAAAAGCTGAGTCTAAAAGGGCCTTGACAGGTATAGCAAAAAAATCCTGATCGTTAATGTTATAAGAAATGTTGGAAATAAATTCAATGCACGCATTTATATCGATGACAATGTTATCAGTGCATTAACATTACATTTAAAGTGAATGCAGGTTTTTTATTTTTGGTTCCGCCAAGAGCTTTTTTTACTTATTTAAGTGTAAAGTTTTGTTCTACACGAAGCTGCTCAAAGCATCCCAAGTTTTCTAAATATATCAACTCAAAGCCATCATCATCATCCAGAAGTTGAAGAATAAAGAACTCGATAACACTGCCGAATATGTAATGCATTTCGGATCGGAAAATGCAAAAGTTATGCAAAGTGGTGAAATTATTCTGGAGGTTAACAGAACGAGAAGTCTCTATACGCGAGAGTCTGAGATTTACAGAGGTTATGCTATGGCATCAGAGATACGGACCATTAACTGGATAGTAGATAAGTTCATATATATATTATTGAAGTGTCAACAGCAGAGGCGATATTGCCATGTTCATCTGTCAGTCTGTCCTTCCGTCTGTATAAACACCTAGATCTCAGAGACCATCAGAGAAAGAGCTACGAATATCACGTGTTATTACTGCACGCCGATCAAGTTTGTTTTAGAATTTAGCCACGCCCACTACCGCCTTCAAAAAACATACTTTAAAGCTGTTGCCGTATAGCTGTAGCTGTGATCGAGCACACACGACTGTAGTCTTCTTACTTGTTATTATTATCATTCTGGTATAAATTGAATTTCAAATTTGATTACAATCAATGATATTCATCATTGAGATTAGTATACATGTGGTAATAAATTTGGTGTAAAGGATAACGAGGAATCATGTATTCCATGCGCTGATGGCGCTTTAGTGTGCATTCAAGATACTTATGATTCGTGTTCATCTTCCTGGTGTGACATTCTTCAGATCTGCCTTGAATAAAAAGATTGTTGCGAAGCTCCAAAAAGTATTTGCGATACGCAAATCTACTATGAACCCAATGGTTCCAATTTGTGGTTATTTGAGTCTTCAGCCATTTGATAATTCTTGGCCTATTGTAAACAGTGGATTTTTTGTAGCATACCGTGGACAATTGGTTCTGGCTGTCAAAGTAGTTGGTATTATGGGTATTAAGTATAAAGTGTTCAATACGCACTTCGGATAGTACTGCCACGGATAAGTTGCTTGGTGACCCAACTTTCTAATAAGTCCATCACTGGATGACGCCATCTTCTGTGGTCGAACAGTTAAATTATCTTTTTCGAATTTGCGATTTTCCTGCTTTACAAGCACACTTTTCTAATACCCAAATACATAAATAAGATTATAAAAGCATAAAAACAAACAGTAATTAAAATAAGTACAAGTGCAGTGGCTTGCTGTTTAAATTGATGGTCACTCGTAAGTCGTCTTCCCGTTGTGGTCAAATAAGTTTTATCGTAATAATGCTGATTTAATAGCCATTCATTGGAGACTTGCTTGGAAGGAAATTTTGTTTTGGGTATTACACGAATTGGCGATCCCTCTGATTTGTCCAGCATTATACTCTAAATAAAGCGATTGCCATTAATAACTATATAGAATACTGTCTGTTGTTTTCACTTACGATTAAAAGTACACATGATCCAAAATATTTAAAAACTTTTTGCGTCTGCATTCCAATAAGTAAAAGTAATTCGTGTACAAATTGCCGTAGTTATTTCCTGCAATGGCTTATAAACAATGTTTTTGTTGTTTTGGTGTTTTATACTCTGTTGATTGTATATATTGTTTTTGAGTGAACTTAAAAGTAACAGTTATGTCCAAAACTCCCTTGACAAATATACAAAAAAAGACCTTGCTCAAATGAGAATTATTTTTATTTCCATTAAAATATACTGCTAACATATGTTACTTTAGGCTTGTTTCAAATCATGTGCAAATGATTGGCTCCATATGGAATCAGTTTGTTTCTCAATGGGAGACTGGGGATCGATTTTTACTAAGACTGAATTATTTGCAAGCATTTTCTCAATGCTCTGATTACCAAAATTACAGACGTTTCATTAACTGTGAAAATCAAGCGTCGTTGGACGTAAGAACATCTTATACAATACAAAAGCAAATTCCGCCTTGGCGAGAACATCTAATTTGTAATCTTTGAAATACAACTTCAGTCTTCAGTTCGAACCACTATCAAAATATCGCCCACATAGTCGATGACATATGAAAAAGCGATAACAAGATTTTAACCCGAATGGCATAGTCAATTACTTGGGAGTCACAAAAGCAGTAAGGACCCAATTTGCCAATCAATCGGGAAACATGTCGATCACAGAGACTGTGCGAACAGGAAACGTTTTTGTTTTCTTTTGCATTAAAAAATGTTGCGTGCAGATATAATTCATTAAAGTTTTGCACACCGGACAGTAACTTGCTTACGTTGTTTTTTTTTTTTTTTTTTATCTTACTGATAATTTGAATTGCAATTTATTTACATTCAATGGTAGAAATCACCAATTGAAGTTATATGGAAATACATTTGGTGCAAGGGGTATTGGGGAATCAAGTATTCCATGCGCTGATTGCGCTTTAATGTGCATTCCAGGAACTTATGATTCGTGTTCATCTTCCTGGTGTGGCATTCTTCAGATCTGCCTTGGATAAAGAGATTTTTGCGAAGCGCGTAAAAGTATTTTTGATGGTCATATCCATAATAATCCCAATAGTGCCAATTCCCGATTATTTGAGTCTTAAGCCATTTGATGATTCTTGGCCTATTGTAAACTGTCGATTTCTTATAGCATACCGTTGACAATTTGTCGGAGCTGTGAAATTAGTTGGTATTATCGGTAAGAAGTCAGCATGTGTGCAAATGTAGAGTTCAATACGCACTTCGGATAGTACTGCCTCGGATAAGATTCTTGGCGACCCAACTTTCTAAGAAGTCCATCACTGGCTGACGTCATCTTCTGTGGTCTAACAGTTAAGTGATCTTCTTCGAATTTGCGATATTCTTGTTTTACAAGCACACTTCGCTAATACCCAAATATATGTATATATAACAATTAACGTCAAGTATGAAAAAGTAGTAAAGAAAATAAATACCTGCGTTATGGATTGCTGCTTCAAATGATCGTCACTCTTTAGATTTATTTTCATTGTGGTCAAAAATTTATTATTTTTAAGATTTTCTTTGTTTAGGAACCATTCATTGGGAAATTTATTTCTGACTGAAACCGATTGTTTAAGGTTGGTTTTGGGTAAAACACGCGTTGGCAATCCCTCTGCTTTGTTCATCATGATACACTAAATAAAACGATTGCAAGTAATAAATAGATAAAATTCCCTTTCACTTACGATGATAAGTACACATGATCTGAAATAATTAAAAATCTTTTGCTTATGCATCTCAAATGGTAAAAGTAATGGGTAAACAAATTTTTTATGTTGTTTTCTTTTGTTAATATTTTGGCAAATAAATGTCAGGGAAAATGAAACCTGCTCGAGTTGAAACTGAAATAAACTTCATTTCTGACAAACGAACTCAATGCACACTTCCAACAACAAACACAATTAACACAATACATTGAAGAAATAAAAAACAAAAAAAAAAGTATAAACAACAAGGCACAAAATGGAGGAGTTGGAGGAGGAGGAGACACATTCGATTGAAATGGAGGTAGAAGCAGAGCAGGCCCAATCAGATAAATTGATAAATTATACAGACTATGGCATAACTTTTCCATTACCACCACATACCGATGAATCGTTGTGTCGCGATGAGTTTCTGCATCGGCTTTTCGACGTTGGAGAATCACATGAGAGCACAAGTGCTGGGTCGAATGACCGCGTTCAATTGTTTCGAGGTCGCAGCACAATTGAACCTGGCACCATGGAGGCATTTGCTATAATAGAACGATACAGGGCTCAAGGGACGGCCATACTTCAGAAGGATGAAGACGAGATTGCCGAAGCCGAGAAAAAGGCAGAGCCTACAAAGCTGATTCTTTCCCGTCATGAAAAGGCTGTCGTGAACAAGTTGTTTCTAATGCGGTTTCAGCGCGCCGCCGTTGAGTTGATGTCGGTGCGATTGAGGAAACGTTTGGAGATATTTGCGAATATCGGGTCATCCACCGATCCCATTGCGATACCACACAATCTCTTCAATTGGTCTGTCAAATACTTTTACGAACGCAGTTCGTTGAATCAACTGTATCTGGATGTTCTGACCATTGAGAATGACAGCACGGAATTGGATTGCAGCAAATTTTGCATAGATGTGAATGAGATTATCGAGATACTGAATGTGATCAGGGAAGATGTGCGAAACGATCGTGATTACTGCCAGAACTCTTTGAAATTGATGGAGTAAGCAATTAATTTATTTTGTGTTATTTTTGTCATTATAGTGACAACTGTCAATTATTCTTTAATTTTTGTATTATAATTTAAAGATTTCATTACTATACATTTTAATATGCATTTAAGCAATTACATCATAAGTATATAGAATTATTTACAATTATTCTTTAATTTTTGTCTTATTATTGGTAGATTTGATTTCTGAACATTTTATTATGCATTTAAGCAATTGCATAATAATTATATAGAATTATTTACAATTATTCTTTAATTTTTGTATTATTATTTAAAGGTTAAATTTGATTTCTCTACATTTTATTATACATATTACATATGTACATAATAATTATATTTGTGTGAGTACGATTCTCTTAACTTTCAGTTTTATACATTTTAGAAACAAGAATCAATAATTATTATATTAATATTAACAATTACTCCGATTCATTTGAATTTGATTTTTCTCAATTTTTTAGATGGTTATTTGCCTAATCCTTAGATAAATTTATTTTATAATTTTTATTTAAATAAGTCAACCCCCTTTAAATATAATAAATAATGCACTTATTTATACTTTTAATTACGTGACAACTATGTCTAAATGTAAATTAAATAATGCATAAGTGAGAGAGTTGCAACTAAATGTAATTAACTGATACCAATATTTTAGTGAGATGAACTTCGACGAGAGTGCCAATTGGGTAAGAGAGCTGGAAAGCAATCGCGAGCTGGTTTCTCAGCTGGCATACGAGGCGGCTCATCAGAAAACCCCTCTTGATGCAGATCAGCGTGAAAGCATTCACGTTTCCGGCAACAAAACAGATGATGGCAAGTCAATCGATTTGCAATTGATAAAACTTTTCGTATGCTGCTAACATTCGATCTACAGCTATACTCCCCATCCAGAGGCGATATTGCATCAATTGGCTGCATAGCATTGGGGATCAGTATATGATACGAGTAGAGGGCAAGGAGAAGGCTCTGCAGAATGAAGTCGATGAAATGCGGCTAAGTATTTCGGAGAATAGCCTGGCCTTTGAGTCAAAGGAATTAGTTGCCATGCTGCAAATCGACAAGTATCGCGTTGCCATTGCCCACTGGGAGCATCACCTCGAGGTGGATATGGAAGAACTGGAATTAAAGGGCAATATAACACGTACTCTCTTGGGCAAGGCCAAGGACGATCTAAAGTTCTACACGGAACGTGTCGAGCTGTTTAAGCGAAGAGTGGCTGAGGTGTTGGACCTGGAGGAGGAGGAAAGAATTATCAGGTTATCGCGAAAAAGTCGCCTCTCCTCAAAGATGCCGGTGGGTTTATTTTCCATTAAGTATTTCTGCCTATTAATTTAATGTATGGCACGCAGCTTGCAAAGAAATCAAAGAAAAAAACGGGCAAGAAGAAGTCGAAGCGCATTTAAATTGTCAGTATTATAACTATGTGGGTTGTATGTGAGTGATGAGTTCTGTCTGAACTGTGTTGGCAACCGAAACAAACCAATAAACCAATAATGGAACTTAAAATTCATTCAACTAACCCCATCGAAAGGATTCGTTGACTTGCCAAAAGTCATTGCTAAGCCAAACAACTCGAACTTTGATCAAACATTTGCATTCCGCATTTATAGTTCAGGTAGGGGGAAAAAAGGGGAACAAAAATGCCGCCAGACAGCGACAATGAAATTATTCTGAAAACCGATTTGCCTGATTGCCTGGCGGAAGCCCGAAGCCGTTATCCTGCCGATACCCTATATACACTGCAATGCCAGCAACTGGGTAGCATAGACATTAAATAATCGTATCGTGCTTGCAGCTGAAAGTCGTGCCAGATTCGCCGTGGTAACGCCTCCACATGTTTAGGTTCATATGATTGATATGCTTGGCAACAGGGAATCGCGTCGCATTTAGACGGTTTCGTGTTGCCAACAACAAATAGTACGGCTTTCCGCATCAACGGTGCTGCAATCGAGTGCGAGATAGAGACGAGTTTTAGTCGACCTCATAAGTGCACACATCATAATAGCTGTTGCAATGCCCGCGAATCTGCGACCCGGCACCAACGGCAATGCCCCAGAGGATTGGCATGTCTTTGAGCTGCTTTGCGGCAATTCGACTTTGTCATTGCCATTGCCATTGCCAATATCAACAGCACCGCCCAACGCCTCCGTTTCCGCCTCCGCCTGCACCTCCAACCCCGCCTCCACATCCGTCTGTTATGCTCCTCTTTTAAAGGCGGTAAGTTGCGGCGATATCTTCCACTGTCATATTAACGTATAGTAAATGCTGCTCGTTGATTGTCTAAAATTAGTGTTCCGATTGCTTGCGAATCGTGTGACAAATTGCCATATACCAGGCAGCATAATGGCAGTAGTAAAATCACCCATCAGCCAAAGATTTATGCATGCGTGTGTGTTGCCATCTTTTGGCTATACTCGGCTAGCGGTTGAGGTTGCTGCCCAGCCAGCAATCCCTTCTATGAAATGACTTCAAAAACATTTCAAACATTTCTTATTCCTTCTTCTTATTTCTCTGTCGCTTGTGTTGCTCTTGTTCTTTTTTACCAATTTAATTCTAAGCTACAATTATAAATAAATAATGACATAAAGTCATTGCAAGCAAAATATTTGAATTGCAACACTTTAAACTGCATGTTGTGTCATTTACTTAAAACACAATATTATTTATTTTCGACTGACAGCTGAATTATGAATTGTATTAATTGTAGAATCCATTTTGATTATTTGAGAATCCAAATATTTATAATTATTTTTATATATTTTGTATTATTCCTTTTCTTATATATTAAAACTTTGTTAAAATAGACTTGTTTTTGTAATTTTATTATTTTCGACTTCAAAGTAATGACCCAAAGGTTAGAATATTAAATGTTCGGCATCAGCAAAAGAATTATCATATATTATTTTGAGTAACATTGAGCATGATACTTTGTGCATAAATAAGTATTCACTGGGCTGCTTATCAACAAGCAGAATATTACTTTTGTTTCCTCTTTTAGTGTGAAATTTATGCGGTTGTTAGGGACTTAAATGCTTTGTTGATGATGTTATTGTTATTGGCCTGTGCAGGTTGCGATAGTTTTTATGGGATTTGCATAGAACAAGTGCACAGTGGTTCGAAATCAGCACCACAAATATACAAAGCATAAATTGTGTGTATGAAATATGAATTTATAATATAATAATATTTCTATTATTACTAAGAAAACGATTTAAATTCATTTATATAAAAAGTATTATACAAATTCTTTCCTTTAATATACATTTTATATTATTATTTATTTTCATTTAAAAATTGTTCCATATATACAACAGCAATTCTGAACGAAATACAATATTAATAATTTTTAAATAAATTCTTAAGCTATCGTATTTTTATTTAGGTGCATATAGACAAAATATATATATATGTATATGTATATTTAATTATATTTATTTAATTAGTAAAATTAATTTAACACAAAATTTGTGCTTTCCATTATTTTTCTATTGCAATTTGATTTGGAAAATTTGATTTGTGCTAAATTGTTTCAATTGTTTGTTTTTTGCCCTTTCCCCCTCTCCCACAAAATGCGATTGCAATTATAGCCAATTTGTAGTTCTTGTTTTTCATGTGCATTACTCACTGTGCATGTGCAGCTCTCAGGCTGCTCCAAGCTCACAGAGAAAGTTCTACACACGCACACTCACACACACACACCTCGTCATGTCATGATGTGCGTGCGTTCGCATGAATTGCATTTGAGCCCCTCGTTGAACTGTTGGTGCCATGTGAATGACCCAAATAGCGGCAAACAAACCAGAAAAAAAACGCCACTGATAAAAGTTAGCAAAGTGCAAATGTAAATCGGTTTAGCAGGTAGCTTTGAAAGCGTCGCTGCTTCTCCTGCCTAGCGCTCTTCCTTGCCCATTTGCCATTGAGCTCGTTTCCAAACTCGCTGCTTTCTGAGCATAATTTGCATAGAGTTGTTGTTGTTAGCCATGGCTGTAGCCATACCTTGTGTGATGTTATGTTGAAGTAAATTCGCTTTTGGCATGCCTGGTTACCTGGCTTGAATGCGGGGCAAGTTGTTAGGCTGTTGCCTGGTCGCAGGTGGCAGGCCACAGTTCAATTCAGTTGCTGTGCAGCGCTTCGCTGGAATAGTTCGGTGCCTTTTTTGTATTTGTGGCTCAATCATGCCCAGCGATAATCATTTGCATCACCATCACTTGGGCCTCAGTGGTGGACTGTCGTCGCCACATCATCATCATTTGGTTAGCAATTCAAAAAGTGTGCAATTAAATTGCAATCATTTTATTTTTGATTCGATTTTTATTAATTTAACTAAAAGTGCAGTAGAATTTACTAATTCATTTGATACCTTTCCATCTTAATATTTTATTCATTTTGTTCGCTTTGTTTAGTATTAAAATAAAATTATTTGTTTAGTAATGATGCTAAAAAGAAATGTGTATTAAATATATTTTTATTTGTATACTAATTATAATTACTAAATTTTAAATTTGTTGTTTTATTTTTATTTTTGCCATTTTCGTTTTAAATTGTAATAATAAAAGTAATTTTTTTTGTATTAATTTATTTATAAGTTAAGTAAAATGCTGTTTGAATTGTACTTCATGTTGATGTATTTCGGCTATATCCTTGCCCTCTCCCTCTCTCTCTGTGTAGTTGGATACTTCCTGCGGGACTGCTGGCATCACAGTGACAGATCATCATCATGGCATCGATATGACGACGACACTGCGCAGCGAACTCGCTGCGTTGTCCTACAAAAAGGAACGACTCACGAGTGAGGTAAATTGCGAGTATACATTATTCCTAGTCCCGTCTTGATACCTGGTTCGATTTGCAGCTCTCGGAGACACGCAGCGCACTGTGCAGCAAGGAGTCGGATGTGGAGAATCTGCGTGCTCAGGCGGCACGACAAACGGCTCTGATTGGCTCGCTGCAAGGACGACTTCAGGCCTCCGAGAATCGCGAGCAGGCGGTGCAAGCGCGCTGCGATGCCACCATACAGACGGTGCAGCGGGAGAAACGCGCCTCCGACGAGCGCAACAAGGAGCTGCTCTGCAAGATCCAGCATCTGGAGGGCGCGGCGGCCAGCGAGGAATCGCACAAGGAGCAGGCCAAGGCACAGCTGCACGATCTGCTGCGTCGCCTCAGCGTTTGCCTGGGCCTGGATGTGTGCGAGAACAATGCGAGCAGCCATGCCACACCCGAGTGCGTCGTCTCGCGGGCCGAGGAGGTCATGATCGAGCTGCAGCGCGCCAAGGCGAAGGTCAGCTCCACCTGCGACACGCTCAGCTCCTGCGAGAATGAGCTGCTCAATCTGAAGTCGCTGGCCAACATCGAGAAGCAACGCTTGAGCGCTCAACTCGACGGCGCCGGCAATCACAATCATGAGCTGGAGGGCCGATGTCGGCAGTATGAACGAGATCTGCAGCTGCAGCGGGATCGTCTCACCGAGTCGGAGATCAATGGCGAGAAGCTGAAGGAGGAGCTGCGTGGCTTCGAGTCGCGTTGCCACCGCTTGCAGAACAACTTGGATCGCATTCAGGCGGATCGGTTGCAGTTCCTGCGTGGCCTCAGCAATATGCTCAATGTCCCCGATCCCTGCGAGACGCTCATCAAGGACAAGCTGCGCGAACTGCTCGCCGAGAATCAGGCCATGCATGCGGTAAGAACAATTTGTTTGGTGACAAACAATGTTTATAAAAAAGTACATAAGCTGGTTGACAAAAATCAAGCGATAAGTGAATTTTATACAATTGCTTGAGCCAAGTCGATATCAACTTCTTTCTTTCTGTTTGAGTGCGTCGATCTAAGAGTCAGTTGTATTTGGAACCTCCAAGTTTTGTTCGAAAGTTTCTACACTTTTATACAATCTGCTGTTTTTTTTTATTTAAATGTTACGTAATGCATACTTTATATTTTAATTACTTATGATATACGCATTTGTAAAACATTTGATGTAGTTAATAATTCGATGCCAATTAATTGTTTCTCACTGCAGCAAATGCACTCGCTGCGCGATCAGCTGAGCAACGAGCACGACAAGCTTAAGGAGACCCAGGAGAGCACCGAGTGTCGTCTGCGCACGGGCGAGGCGCAGAAATGCGAGCTGGCCGAGCGCCTGGAGAAATGCCACGCCGAGATTCACACGCTGCGCAAGGATCACATGGGTCTCTCCGAGTATCTGCAGCGTCTGGCCACCGCACTCAGCTGGAGCGAATGCTCGGCGCCGCCATCTCTCGGTGCCGACACCAATCTGATGGCCGACAACTTGCTGGAACGCGCCGAGCGACTGGCCGCCCACTGTGAGCACGAGGTGGTCCATCATCAGCTGGAGAAGGGCTGCTGCGATCACCACAACCACAGTCACCATCATCATCACAATGGCCAGGGCAAGCTGCGACGCGAACGCTCCTGCCACGACATACCGCTCAAGGAGAGCAGCAGCGTCTACAATCTGCAGCGTCGTGTTCGCGTGCTGCGGGAGCAGGTGCAACGACGTGACCTCCATCTGGAGTTGCTGCGTCGCAAGCTGGCCATCATTGAGGATGGGGCGCGGGGCAAGTGCATGCTGCAGGGGGAACGCGACGACGCAGTGTGTCGTGCCAAAAAGGCGGCCAAGCAGGTGGACAAGCTGACCGCACAGCTGGCGGACGCACGTGCTCAGATCGCTGAGGTGAAGGCTCAGCTGGCCGAGGCGGTGGAGTACAAGATCACCTCGTTGGAGCGGGCGCGCAAGATCGACGAGTTGACCACACAGATCTGTGATCTGGAGGACGAGAAGACACGAATACTATCACAACTGAATGCCATGAAGGAGCGCATGAAATCGTCCTGTGAATCCAATCAGAATCGACGCTGTCGCGACGAAGCGTTAATCAATGTGAGTCTAGTTCGAAATTCCATTAAATTCACTTAATTTATTTTCTATTTTTTCTGTAGTCGTTACGCGATGATGTCAGTCGCTTGAGTGCCCAGCTGTCAGATGCCAATCAGCGTCTCTCGCATTTGCAATCCTTCCGCACGTCGGTGGCGCGCACTCTGCATTTGAGGGATCTGCCCGAAACGGATCTTTTGCATCGCCTCCAGGCTCTTTGCTCCGCTCACCAGGAGTTCACGTTGCTCTCGAAGCGCTATGAGACTGCCTCGCCCGTCGGCGATCATCCGTGTCCTCGCTACGATGATCCTGTGCCGCCCTCCAACCACTGTCGTCCACCCCGTGAACTGAGTCCGCCGTCTACGCATCATCACATCTCTGCTAGTCACAATCACAACTCACACTCTCTGTCGCATCCACACTCTCATGCTCATGCCATTTCGCATTCGCACTCGCTCCATGGCCGGCATCATCAGCGACAGCGCAGCAAGAGTCGCGACAAGCGGTTGCATGACGAGTGCTTTGATTCGGATGTGCATCGCTTGCATCACGGCTGCAAGGATCAGCTGCTGGGCAACAATTCGGCGGGCAGCTGCGACGAGGACTACGACTTTAAAAGCAAATATTGCTGAGCAACACAATTTGTGTATAGTCTTTCAATGCATTTACCATTTTTTGTAAGCATTTTCTAAATAAACTCTTCGATTTTCTATGGCAGCATTAAAACTCTTTTTTGACAAATATTTATTTCATTAAAATTCCCATTGATTTAATATTTCTTTAAATTCATTCTGGAAATAATAAAAAATTAAAAAAGTACTTATTTCATTCAAATTCTTACGTAAAATTCATATTGAAATGAAGCTATAGTTAATTTAAGATAAAATTCATACTGAATAATAATAAATAAAAATAACTAATGCATTTTAAATTTATATTTAAATAAATTTATAGTTAATTTTTGACTAAAAACGTATTGAAAATAAATAAATATTTATTAATATAATCAACGCATGTATTTGTTATTTCCCTTCAACTTACCGACATAATTAAATTAAATGCGTATTGAATTAAAATTGTGTTTAAATTAAATTTAAAGCCTATTTAAATTAACATTTACATATATTTATAATTGGTTATATTTAGTTTAACAATTTAGAGTACAGCATTTCTTTTCCCTATAATGCAGTCAACTAATTTTGGTTTTTCTCCTTTTTGTAATGAACAACTTTCACAAACAGCGCATAGATGGCGCCACGGTGACGGTAAGTGGTGTAAGTCTCTGCTAAGCGTAGTCTGCGCCTGAATTGCACATGCCGCCAAGCTGATTGCTATGCAACTCAAACGCTGCTCATTTGAAGCTGGAAAAATTGTGAAAATCATTGCTGCAGGAATTTGGTTGCGAAATGCATACAAATCAAATGAAGCTGACAGTTGGCAGTGGCGCTAGCAAACGAGCAATTAATCATAAATTGCATTTATTTCGTATCTTCCCGCTTTTGCGGCCGGCAATCAAGATGCATAATTTGTGCTGTTTAAACGACTGCAAATGGCGAAGTTGCTCAACGGGGCAGGCACGTGAGGCAGCAAATGAAGAACAGACGTGGCACCAGACAGCGTCGGTGGGGCAATGAACTTAACCGGCTAAAGATCGACCCGCTTGACTGGCTGCTGGCAGACAGCCAAAGGGCAGGAGGGGAGCAGGTCGCGAGCTCACACGAGGGCGGCGAGGATTCGCCTGCCAGTTTGCTGCTGCCTGGCCAAAGAGGAAGAATGTTGTGCTCTAAGCAAAACACGCTTTGCGAGGGGCACACAAGTCTCGTGTGGCAGCCACATATGCGTCGCCTCGGTTAGTGATCTTGCCACATACGAGTACAGAACACAAAAATTCTCCTTCTTTTTTCTGTTGTTGTTTTTTTTTTTTGCCCCACCCAAGCCCCAAGCAGCATGTCCAACAGGTTTGCTCTTTGATCTGCTGATTCTCCTTTTGCCACAGCCAGCCGCAAATGCGTCTTATGGTCTCACCCAGACACACACATTTGCTTGACTCATTCTGTGTGCTTTGTGGATGCCACAACTTGTGAAGATTCGCCTATTAAAGCTTAACTCACTCAGGTGCGGCACAACTCATTGGTTGACTTGGCCTCATAAGCATAGAGAAATAGTTTATTGCTTTTTAGATTCTTGATTTATTGCAAATTGTTGAATAACCTTAAACAATTGTTTTCCCGTTTAGCTTTTTTAAAATTTATTTCAATTGAATGTGTTTTTGAAAAAGTCGATCAAAAATATTAATTTATAAAAATCACTAACATGGTGTTGTTAGTAAAATTATTGGTAGATAGAAATATCAATAATAGCAAATTTCATATTCTACTCATTTTATTTTTTTAAATAAATTGAAATTGCATTGTTTTGTTTTGCTTAGTTTTTTAGCTGAGTGAAACTGTAGTCTTTTGGTAAATACATTCATACTTAAAATTGAAATTTGAATATTGCAGCAGCGAAAACAATAAAATTGATTGCATCGAAATATTAATACGAGTATTTGTTGGTAGAGCGCTGTGTGAAATTGGCATGTCAAATATTGTTTAATTGGCATTTTGTATTCGAGTCGATGTCAACTGTGTTGAACATACAATTTATATAATCAATCCACAGACAAATATGAGAGCACGACATGGACACGTACAGTTCAAGTTCCAGTTAATTCCAGCTCAAACGTTGACATTCTGAATATTTCAACATGCATGTGATAAAATTCAAATGCAATGCAATGCGATGTCCGCTCGTCCGCTTGTCCGCTCGTCCCAGCATGGGGATATGCCATGTCCAGCCTTTGGCTGTCGTCGCCATCGCCATCGCCATTGAATCACTTGCAAACGTGCCAAAACTGTCTGTCGAGGATGGGACACGGTCAGGAACTAGGCCAACGTCAAATGGAAATCGCATAGAAATGGAAATGTGCTGTGTTTGAGTGTGTGTGCACACACATACCTATAAAAAGTCTCAGCTCCTTGGCGTGCGAAAGTCTTTCTAGTTCTTGCACCCTGCAAATTGTGCCGAAAGCTTGTAAAGGAGTTTGCAACAAAGTTGCAAAGGTGCAGAGAAGATAACAAAATTTAAAGAATAAAGCATGGAAATAGATCTGATTTTTTTGGCATATTTATATAATAATTTTAGATTTAGTAGAAGTTGGGACTACAATAAATTATATAAACACATTATAATACAACAAAAAGGATAATATGTATTTGGGTAATCGGTAATTACAATGATACATTTTTTGATATGGTCATTTTATTTTCCATTAATTTTGTTTATAAAGTAATTGCAATATAATATAAACAAATTATTTTAATTAAATATATATTTTAAAAACTTGGATTTAGAATGATACATTTCATGAAAGTGATTAGTTAGATAAATTGTAATAAATTTGGCTATTAAGAGATATTTTGTAAATCGAGAATAACAGCGAATGATAAGGTAAGATAATTCTCTCTTTAAATAACAAAATTGTAATATTTTTAAAAGTTTACTAATATGCAGGAATACATTTACTGATAAAGTAAGTACCAATAATAGTGCATTATTAAAGTTCGAAAATAAAGTAGGCATTGCCGATGATGGCCTTTGAGTTTACAGGGTATCTAAGCATTGCCCTAGGCCTGTGCAAATATGTGACTACGCATAAGGTCACACACACACACACACACATACACACAGACACTGACACACACATCTGTTGTAGATGTGAATGCGAGCGCGTGCTTCGTGTCACATCAAATTGTTTACAATACAAAACACGTGTTGAAAAACTGTCATAAAAAGCATAGCATACTTGCAGGCGCCTTACCTTGGCGAACCTTGGACATCTTGTCGTAGCGTCGCCGGGATTGCTTTACTTTGGTTTACTCTGCTTAGCATTTGCTGGCGGATTTAATGGTTTCTCAAAAGGCACAAAAGGAAACCCCAATGTGGGGACGCCTGACTTGCATTTTGATTTGGAAGCTGTCGATGGTGATGGTGATGGCGATGGTGATGATGATGGTGTTGCTGCGGACAGCTCTGACATTTCGCTCACCGGTTTCGGATTTCACATTTCTGCAGAGATTCAGTTATGAGCACAAAGCAAAGCCACACTCGCATACTCACAGGCACTCACACACCTCAATCGTGAAACCGCAGACTTCCGCTTATTGTTGGTGGCAACAATTAAGCCGCAGTTTGCTGCAGTCAACTGCAACTACTAAACAATCAACAAAAATCTGCATTTTTTCTGCGATCGCACCCACAAAACGAATGCTAAATTTCTAACTCACTCCAAAATTATGTGCATGAGCTCAGTGTGGGTTCTTGTGGCATTTTTACCACTGCAAATTAAACTATAGTTGTGCATCGTGTGAGAGCTGACTGGGTGCTACGGAGCGAACAATTAAGTATGTGCATTTGATGCTGAAAATATTGGGGATTACTCGACCATTAGCCTGCGGTCAGACAAAATATTCTAATTCACTTACAATGATGCACAAGTTGTGCCTGATGGAATAGGAGATACTGTGTGAGCGCTACTTTTATTACTACTTAACAAATTTATTTGCATGGCACAAAAATAATAATTGAAAAGTAATATATATTTGAAAAAAATTTTGTAAATATAAAATATTAAAATATAATAATATATCCATATATACAATATTAATTATATATATAGAAAGAAATACATATATGTTATCTATAATATTGAAATATTCAAAAAAACAACAAAAACAAGTAATTTCGAGTATAGGACCAGCAATAAGTTGATTCACCATAAAAAGAAGAATGATCCAACCCATTCAGCTTTATTGGAATTAAGTTACCTGTTTTTCACGGTTACAATTTCTCAGATCACACTATCCATTGCAGTCAATTATTTAATGACCACGGGGTATTAAAACGCTATTTGGTATTGTAAAAACGGCTAACAAATTCGAATTAATTACTTCATTTTGGAAATTATTGACAAATGCATAAAACTATGGTAAATGCATTTGCGCATAAAGGCAACATTGTTTATTTTGCTGGGAGACAATTTTAAAGTTTTGCTCTCTATGAAATCATTAATTTCTTCAGAAAAGAAAAAAATACTTTGATTGATAAATTGATGCATTCGATACGATTGATGAAAACATTTTGTTGACTGCGGGAAATTATAAATTTCAGAAGGAAAGTGAAATTGAGTATTTGACACAATTTTGGAAATAATTGGTAACATTACTATGTCAAATGCATTTACTTATACATTCGATACCTTTGATAGAAACATATTGTTGTCTGCGAGAACATTTTAAAGTTTTGCTTGTCTATACAGTTTCAAAGAAATAATTTATTTCTTTGCTAGTAAATATAACAATAAAATTATAGTTGTATTACTACAATTTGTTATAAATCGCACTTTGTGGTCGAATTCTGAAGTCTGGCCACAACAAGCGAACATGAAAGGCGTTGAAATGTGTTGGAAATGTTTTAAATTGTCGCCACACGAATTACTTGTATTCCGTATTTGTTATAAATGTAATAAATGTGCGCAATGATGGCATTAATAATGGCAATACACACACGAAACATAAAACAATAAAACGACCATAAAATGCAAGCACATTCATAATGTTGGATGGCCGCAACCACAGAGACCCCTTCTCTCCACTCGATGTATCTTAATTAGCATAAATGGGTATTATGGCTGCCTGGGCACTTATGTAACAACAATTGGAGACTCCGCACACACCGAGCATTTATCTTTTGTCTGTGTCACATGATTTAAACACTTTTATTGCACTTGCGGCAGTCAATCAGTGGCAGCAACAGCAGCAGCAGCCAAAGTTGCAACTCCAACTTCAACTCGAACTTGAACAGCTTCCAGAGACCCTTGATTAATTATGCGGGCAGACTTCACTCTGGACTCGGCCTACAACTTACTTTCCTAATTGTAACTGTAGCGGTAACTGTTGTTGTTGTTGTTGTTGCTGTAATTGTAATGGTGTTGTAATTGGTGGTACAATTAAAGACAAATCATTGGGTGGATGAGGGCAAGGCGTAACCTAATTGCATTTCTAGCCAACTTCAAATGGAGTTTCAAGTGTATAGAAAAACAACTCTAATTTGAAGAATGAAATATGCCTGCTTTGAGATGGTAATTGGCTGCTATGAATAAAAAGAGATGAGGTGAGAAACACAATGAGAATGCAGAAGAGAATAAAGAAGCACAATTTAAAGACCAGAAAACAGGAGGAGTAATGTTGATAAGAGAAGGCAATAAAAGAGTTTAAAAATAAATAGAATTTGAATTAAATGGTTTAATTGAAATATCAACTAATTTTAATAAATTCAACCCCAAAATTAGAATTTAGTTATTGGATTGAAGGACCAACAAATATAGATAGATTTAATGTCTTTTCATATATATGTCAAGTTATCAAAAGTTGAGAAAATGAAAAAGATAATTATGAAATTCATGGGACTTTCTTATTAATTAATTATTTGATTGATTATTATTTGATTTGATTATTACATGAAGTGAAGAATATTATTTTGTAAATTGATCCCTTAGTAAGAAACACAGCTTTGTATTGTTTTGTCAGCTTTATTTGATTTTGACATTTGCGTATGTAATTTTGGATGATTAAGAAATACAATAAGTTGTTAGCTTTAGAATGTACTCGTAATGCTTAGAGCTACACACGATCGGTTTATATATAGATAATATATGTATTTATATATGTATATATAAATGTATTAATGTATATTGTATGTTTGTATGCATATGGTACATAGAGCTAAAACAGTTAGATAAAATTTGATAAGAAAACAAGCAAAGTTACAATATATTTTATGGACTTATGCAAAAAACAATGTCTATGAATGAACATTACATACACTTTATGGATAGTATAAACCACATACACACATATGTATATATGCATATGTGCAATCAGTTATCAGTATCAATATCATTACCATTATGTTGACGATATTTAGAAAACGTTATAAAACTCGCTCGCTTATTGACAATCGTTCGAACTAGCTTAGTTTTGTATTGTAATTGTAATTGTAATTGTTATTATTATAATTATAATTATGATTATATTATGTTAAAGCTTAAACTACATAATTTTTTGTGTTATTGATTTGCATTTGAAATTGTTGTAGTTGTAGTTGTAATTCGCCTTTACTTGTATTGCGCATATAGAGCTAATGTCTAGGAATATATAGACGCCTAGATGGTATCACAGATAAATGTGCTCGACATCCAGCACATTGCTATAACTATAACAGATTTGATTACATAACTATGCCTCAAGCTGAGTGGGCTTAGGGGCAGGGAGGGAGGGGATGTGATTGGTTACTGGAGACTTTTTGGGTATTTCAGGGGTGGTTGGTTGGCCTAATTCTGCCACCAGAGGGCGCTCGTGTTCCAGATCCACGCGCCCGACGCTGATCAACGCTGCTGCTGCTGCGAATTGATCGGCCCAAAGGCCTGCATGCTGTAGTAGCGTTCGTTGTCCTCCTTGACCACACTGGTCACGTGATGGAACTGACAAGGATGCGATATCTGCGACTTGGGCGGCAACGGAGCCGGCTTCACACGCTTCTGTTTCTTCTGCTTGCGCCCGGGCACCGACAGAGCGATGTTCTCCGGGTCGCTGACGAGTCGCTCGACATGTTGCCAGAGTTCGCGAGCTGCGTCTGTGGAGTCGAAGCTGAAGCCGATCATCTGCTGATGGTTGCTCGACAGGCACATGGTGTGGAACGAGGGGCCCGCAATGCGATAATTGGACAGATTATCTACCCGATCCGACCACAGGGCAAAGCACGAGCCGCGCTCGGCCAGCACGAGCGTGACACGCGGCATCGAGCGGGCCCGAGCGTTGCCCTTGTCGTGGAGGATCACCGGGATGCCGGTGAAGACGAGACGCCAGTCGCCGTCGTTGCCAGTGCCCTCGTACAGATTGGCCAGGGCGCCGCTCACGAAGATCTCGGTGCCGAGGCCGGCAAAGAAGCTCTCCACCTGGCCGCGCTCGTAGTCGGAGAGATTTGTGTTGCTCGTGGTGTCGGTGCTGATGGTGTCCGCATCGATGTCGGATGCATTGTACAGCGATGTGGTGCCATGGGCGCTGCTGCGCTGCGCCGACGACTGCGAGTGTGCCGACCAGTCGGGATGCAGTATGAGCTCATCCCGCTGCTCGGAGGAGGCGGTGCCCTCGCTGGACTCTGATGGCGGCGCCGAGTCGCTGACGGAGCCCAGGCGGCGACGTGTTTGCTGCAGCTGATGTGACATCTGCAAGAAACCAAAAAGAGAGAGTGAGAAAAGGGAATGAGCGCATTTCCAAATTAGATTTGTGGCAAGAGTGTAAAAGCTTTTCAATTTGAACTAACGCTAACGCTAATGCAATGGAATTTGTTTTCAGTTGTTGTTCAAACTCAACCTCGATCAAAGTTGTCAGCGGCAACACAACAAATTCCCAGCACGCGTTTTGCCTTTTGGCTGCACTTTCTGCACTTTAGTTCTCAGCAGCTTTGTGCTGTTGTTTTGTTATTTGTGTTTTTTCTGTTGCTTTTGCGGTCGCTCATCTGGTGAGCTCAACTGGAAATTATACACAATCAATTTTCAAAGTGCTGTGAACGAAATCATCCAAATCAGCCCAAAACTATTTAAGCCAATTTGAAATTTGATTTATCCATTTATTCTCGGTTACTTAATATATGAATTTCAAGCGTACAATTTACATTTTGGTTTGCAAAGCACAGTCAAAAAAGTGTTGATTACTCATGCGACATGTTCAGCAATCAATTCAGCACTGAATAGAAATTCTACAACATTTTATGGACGACGCTCACTTGGCGTATGAGTAATTTGCAATTCCTCGTAACAATAAATTGAGTTATCAGAAGTTTTCTTTTTGCGCACCCTCGAGACTCATTTTCAAGTAAAGAAATACGTAAATAAAATGCTGATTTTATATGGCGATTAAAAACATTTTTGAACAGATAGTAAATGAAACATGATTTAATCTATAAAAATCATGTTATAAAATGAAAATATAACATAGCTTATTGTGGCATTAGTATTTTATGGGTATATAAATTCTTGCTTGCTGCCTTGCTTTTTTTATTTTTAAAAAATAACATAATTTAAATGTCTTGCCATTTAAATCAATCAGGGATGGTAAACAATGATTATTTTAATTTTGTTCAATCAAAAACTCATTTACTAGAAGTGAGAAATCAAAAAATTTATCAAAATTGTTCTCATTGTTATTTGAGCGAAAAATAAAACTTACGAAAAATTCAGTACTTTTGGATTATTGGTTGAGTTTTAAAATAAATTTTAAAATGAATTATTATTTTGTAATTTTTCTAATAAAACTTATAATGAATACAGTTCCTTAAATGAATAAATATATAATTTAACTTATAGTTTCTACAAATTATAACAATTATAACATCGATTAAAATCAATAATACGACTTTACTTAACGATTCCTTCGTTCTTTTGATTGCCCCAAAATTAATCAATTTCGAACACCAAATATGTAAATAGTAAAAGAAGCTGAAGCCAATTAAATGCAACTGGAATTACCTCGCATCGCTAATGAATGAGAATGCTGCAAATTGTGGTGGCACAACGCGGTTCGGTTGAGCATAGCTCGAATTACGTTAACCGCGTGCAACCCCAAAATGCCCGGCAACTTTGGCAGCAGAACGTGGCACGTGGACATTGGCACGTTTTAATTAACGCCACAAATTGCTGGTCACGATGTAATTAAATTATTTAAATTGCTAATTTCAAACTGAAAGTGGCAAATAACAATTTTGTAGTAGCGCTAAAATGGAAAGTGCTGAGGCAAAAAAAAAAAACACAAATACAACTTTAAAATCAAAAGCGCTTTAAAGTCTCACGCAGCGCAGGCAGAAGGCATAAATAATAATACAACGACATTTCGACACATTTTCAGAGCGAAGCGGAGCGAATGGCAAACGACCTGGGACCTGGGAGTCGTAATGGGAGAGGCGAGGCGAGGCGCGGCGGGGGCAAGTCGAAGTTGCCACAAACCACAGCCGGAGCCGGAGCCGGAAGTTGTGTGGCGACAACAAAACATACAAAATGTATCTCGCATCCGTCGAGAGGGACAGAGAACGAGCGACGGGCACTTGTGAGCCTGTGGCACACTTTTAGGCCAAGTTTTTCTTCTGCGACACAAAAACTTGCGGAGTAAACTTTGGCCGAGGAGTTGTTGCAACATTAACGCGGTTATCTATAATTTACACGCACATGCCCCTCAACTCGACTCGACTCGCCTCCCGACTTTCTACGTGGCATGTTGCGGTGATTTCTTAACTCAGCTCCAACTCCAACAAGCTGGATGCACATTTATTGTGTCATTACTCCCCCGAGTCCCTTTTTACGTGTCACCCCAACCGAAAAGAGACAAAAAAAAGTACCCAAAGAAAGCAAGAAAATATCTTGCGAGCAAAGATTAATTGCTTTGCTTTGGCTGGGCTCATGGCTGGCAAATATATTTAGTGCCGAGATTTATGTGGCTTCATTACGAGCCTCCAGCGCAGTAGCAACATTTTTGTCTACTGCCCCATCGCCCGAATGTTGTTGAACATTTGGTGGAACAATTAAACAAGTTCTGTGCTGGCCAGAACGAGCTTGACGTTTTTATACCCGCTACCCATAGGGTAGAAGGGTATTATGACTTAGTGCCAACAGAAAATGTATGTAACAGGCAGAAGGAGGCATCTCCGACCACATAAACTATATATATTCTTGATCAGTGTCAACAGCCGAGACGATATAGCCATGTCCGTCTGTCCGTCTGTCCGTCTGTCCGTCTGTATGAACACCTAGATCTCAGAGACTATAAGAGCTAGAGCTACCAAATTTGGGGACAGTACTCTTATATGTCCTACGCAGATCAAGTTTATTTCAAAAGTTGGATGCCACGCCCCTTTCCGCCCCCAAAAGACTGTAAAAGCCGTAATAATAGACCTAGAGCATTGAATTTTGGTATGCATAATAACAATTATATTCTCAATGATTCCTGAGAATTTGGTTGAAATCCAATAAAAAACAAGGAAGTTATTAAAGAATCAATTTTATATGCAAAATTCACTTGCAGCTGCCCGCGCTTTGTTTGTTTAGTTGACAGTGTGACCATAACGGTGTTGCGGTATTTTACCCGCTATTTTCAAATATATACAAAAAAACAAGTTTTAGTATATTTGGTATGTTTTTTGTTTAAATATAATTTAATTTTTTTGTTTTTTCTCGAAATGGGTTGCGGGTATCATACGGTCGAGCACTCTCGACTGTAGCTTTCTTACTTGTTATTGTTGTGGCAGCCGTCGACCAAATGAATATTTAATGCCTAATGCCACACGGCTCCCAAGCGAAAGTGGCGACTTGGCCATGTGGCCTTCATGGTATCGATAAAACACAAGTTCAATGTCAACCCGTCCAATACACGCTGTGCTACGCGGCGTATGCGCAACAAATTTTTCCTTTTTTTTTGCTTTGTCTGCTTACGTCGTCATTTATTTATAGCCAATAATCGAAATTGTACCAAAAACTCTGGAATTGTTATTTACGATCATTATAACTAAACATTTACGTAACTCTTGATTAGCTACTGGCCAGTTAATCAATATCGCCCACAGATAATTAGTTCTAATTTGAATTAAGTTGCTTTCGATGTTGTGGGAATGGCAAAGAAAATCAACGGAAAGCTTAGCTTGCAATTAACTAAATGATGAGCCAAATAAATCCACGTTTGCTAATTATTCTGCTAAAATAAATTATGTTTGATAACGCTGAAAGTTTATATATTTAGTATAAATTGAAAATGCGATTCAAAATGGCAGAAGAAGTTAAAAAAATTTACCTAACCAAATCTGATTGTGATTGCAGCCAATCACATTTATTTCGCATTTATTTCCAATAATAATAAATATTTTTTTTAAATTCATTTTGTATATAATATTTTTTTTTGCTGAAATATCAATTATGCAAATGCCTAAAAAAAATGTAAAAATATATATGGATTTAGAAAGCATGGCGAAAAATGGTAACAACGTTTTTTGACTCCATCAATTTAAAAAATGCATGACTAATTGAAAATTGAATAAATGTAAAATTCATTGAATAACAAAAATGTTAGTTATTATTTTGCTGCCAACAGACAAAGTGGAACTCCCACGTAGCGCATAGAAACGTGGCTTCAATCATTTGTCAACATTTTGAAGATCTGTCAAAATTTCGATATTTTATTTGATTTGTCAAACGCTTGAAATCGACAAGCCGAGAAGCGTCAACAAAAGAACTAACAAGTAAGAAAGCTACAGTCGAGAGTGCTCGACCGTATGATACCCGCAACCCATTTCGAGAAAAAACAAAAAAATTAAATTATATTTAAACAAAAAACATACCAAA